>OX465576.1:7741278-8341278 GCA_950022955.1 Xestia ashworthii | reverse complement strand
ACAGGCTTATTTTGGGATTTAAAAGTTATGAACTTTAAAAGGCCTGCGGAGCATGCGTATTTCATACAAACGTAATACCTAAATAATTTGTAAATTATACATATTCCTAAGGTAGTGTGTATTAATTTCGATTGGATTACAGAATATCTAGGTTCCCAAATATATATTTTGATTAGACACTGATTTAAACAAGATTATGAGAAAAGTAAGTGTTCTACGGAAATTTTAAATTCCTCATATCTTGTCTTTGTATCATTGTCCTCTCTAAATATATATTTGGGAACCTAGATATTCTGTAATCCAATCGAAATGATACACACTACCTTAAGAATATGTTTGATTTACAAATTATTTTGGTATTACCTACGTTTGTATGAAATACGCATGCTCCGCCGGCCCCTTAATAAATGTTGGTGGGTCAACGAACGTTATTGCGATCTCAACTGGAACTAAAGACAGAATCGTTGGTCGATAGTTTCCTCTTGTACCACTTTTCGTCGTTGAAGTTCTAACACCACGCTAGTCAATTATTGGCGGTTTTGACTTTTTTTGCCGTTTGCTAGAGAATCGGAAGACGAGTTTTTTCAGCCAATCAGAAACAAACGTTTCTATCTAATTTGAAGTGAACACAACTATCAAATGGTATTGTACCATTCTTCAGACTACACACTCTCTCAAACTCTCTAATTCAAATTCTCAAATTCAATTGACTCTCTAATTTGACTTACGTGGTGTTACCGCTTAAGTGACGTTTTGCTGTTGTCTGTTATTGATGTAAAGATAAAAAGCGCTACAAGGATCTGTTGGCGTTTTACTGACATTGGGAGACGCTGTTGTTTAAAGTTTTTTTTTTAAGTTTTCGAAAAACAAGATGGCGTCGTTACGTTCGATTTTGAAAACGCACCAAAGATCTTTGTTCAACTATGATATGTGTATAAGTACCCTTAACGAAGCCGAAAGGTATTTTTTCTCCCCGTCATTGCGATTTTTTAAAAAATTACATTCTTAAAATAGACTTTATTATAAAGTCCATTTTAAGAATTTTAAATTTTTAACGTGATTCATATAGTGATTCTGTCAAAGCGGCTATTTTAGGCCCGCTGGGAACCATCTAGATGCGGGGTTATTGGGGTCAAAGTTACAACTTTCATACAATTTATTTTTAAATAGGTATTTAGGTACATGTTTTTAATGTTATAACTTTAAACATCTCCACGACCCCGTACTATTCAATACATCAATCAGCACAATGTTTCGAGTGCGTTACATTGAGTCCTACCAAAAAACGTAACTTTAAACCCCAAAAAAAGGAGTTGTTTGCCAACCAAAATATTACCGTAAAGTTACTTAGTTTGATGTACAGAATGCTTGGTTAACGGCTTCGTGAAGAGTTTGTTTACACTCTGTATTTATAGATAGTGAAAAATCGTGAGTTAATTTAACAATAATTTATTTAAAAGTACAATTTGGAAACATCGTGCTTTCCATTACTCTACTCACATAAAAGCAAATGAACAAGTAACTCTAAAAACTACTAATAAAGCACACTGTAATAACAAATCTCTAAAAACACTCAAGGAATTTGGAATTTTGGATCGATTATGGCCAATTGTGTTTCTATGACAAAATCATAATAAAAGCAAATTATATTTTTTATGGCTAAGAAAACAAATAAAAAAAAAAACAAAATAGCTTATATTCATTATTAAGGGCTTATTAAATGACCCTAAAATATTATTGTCTACCAAATCATCTGCCCAGACTTTTCTCAACTATGTTGTCCAGTCTAACCGGATGCAACTGAATACCAGTATTTTACATGGAGCGGCTGCCTATCTGACCTCCACAACCCAGTTAGTACTAGGTAATACGATTCCCCTTGGTAAGATTGGTTGTGAGACTTTCGGGTCACTGACTTACGTTACGATTGTCAAAAATCTACAACTTGACAGCAGCTTAACGTGCTTTCTAAGGCACGGAGGAAACTCGGTATGTATTGGGTGGTCATTTATCCACGGACCAACTTAGGCAAGCACTGCTTAACCTAAAGTGGCTAACCCGAGTGGCTTTTGATATTTAGCTACGAGGGTCTCTACACCTAAAACCACTTTAGACAATCAAAAATAGTTTTGACTTAAATTCGAGAAAAAGAATTTCTACATAAAATACCTATTTTAAAACCCTAGCAGGGTGCTCAAAAAGCAACGTGCACCAAAAACAATATTGTGGCAAAACAAATAACTAACTGAAAATAAATTGACGGTTGCAAAGTATAAAAAAAACAACTCCAATTTATATGTCACGAAAATTTTACACAGTTACATAAAATGGCTCAGAATTGTTTATTCTACAAGGTATCCGCCGGGTCGAGTAAGGGCCCAGTTATGCCAAAATGAACTCACCCACACTCTGAAAATAGATCAGTTGATTGCGCCAAACTAATCTTATATTTCTGGAAAGGTTGGTTTTTAGGAAAAAACAGTCAAATACATCCCAAAGTTATGATTTAAAATAAACCATATTATCGAAAATAATTAATTACTTTAGACAATTTATGATTTATGATGTGGATTGGTTGGTTTTAGCACAACTGGGTAATTTTAAATAAAAATATTTATTACAGTTATCTTGCAACACTTCACAACCACCAAAAATGCACAGCTCACTTAGACATTTTGCTAAAAAATAAAAAAAATAAAAACAAAAATAAAGAAATAAATAAAAAATGTAATAAACTCACAGTGGCCGGGGTGACGGGACCCAGGATATTATTAGGCAGTTTGGATAGGGCCTGTGACAGAAACACATGTACTATGTACACATATTTACATAGACTGGCACAAACACTTATGAATCTAGACACAGTTCTTTTTAAAAAAGGAAAGCGCTTCGTCCACGTAATTTGTCGCTAGAGTCGACAAAATCTAAGAAGTCCTTTTTGACAGCCGTCAAATCCTAAACTGACACCGCTATCGAAAATTGAACTTTATTACTATGACGCTAACAAATGTCAAAACAGGCCTCTTAGTTTTTGAATGCTTTAGTTACGTTACCGTGACATAGTGCACAAGTAAAGTGTTACTAAAATACTCATAGTTTTAAGGTGTCCATTACTAACAAAAAAAAACGTAATTAAGGCTGGAAACTTTCAGCGGGACAGTAAAGGGAACTACCTTAACCGTTGCAGCTACACGAAAATAACTTAAGTGTCTCTATAACTTTTTTCAGCATTTTTGACCCGCCATTCGAATATTAAAAAAAAAAGTATCTATGTCGTATAATATCAACTTTCTTTTCAATCTTAACTCGTCTTCGACACAAGCCTCGTTGCTTAGTGTGGGATGATAGATGCTGCTAGATGGCGGTGTGTATAATGTCCAGCGATATTAAAATGTATTTCCTTATTAAAAAAAAAAAATACAGTCAGCAAGAAAATGGCCATTTTACACAATTTTCTAATACTGATCATAAACTTCTATGGGAATTGGTTTTCATAGACATGATGCTTGTGTTGTCTAAGTATATCTATTTCTGAGAGTTTAACTTTTCATAGAGAAGTTTCTTTGTGCACTTTGCCTCTTGCTTAAAGTAATGTTTTTACGAGATTAATATTTTAATATTAATTAATATTTTAGTATTAATTAATACTTTAGTATTAATTATAAAGGGTGTAAAAAACTCTTTAACGAACATTGCGATATTTTTTTGTTCTACACCAGACCTGGGAACCTTCTAGTTACGGAGATATTGGGGGTCAAAGTTACAACTTTTTTTTTCATACTAGTTTTTTACTTTAACCCAGGACCCTCCCCGTACTCAATCCATCCATCAGCACAATGTTTTAAGTGCGTTACATTGAGTTCTACCACAAAACATAATTTATCACCCAAAAAAAAAGTCGTTTCCCAGCAATAATTGTTGCGTAAAGTTACTTAGTTTGATGTACAGAATGCTTGGTTGACGGCTTCGTGATGAGGTTGTTTACACCCTGTTTAGTGGACGAGGCGCTTTGAAATAACATTTCTACTTTAATTTACACAGACAAACATATAGATGGGACAAAGTCAGCAAGGTGTCCTCCATTAAACTACTCGTTGAGATGTTACATCTAGCAGAATGTTAACTATCGAATTTAAACCTTATCATCTGCCTAGCTAGGTCCGTAGTTACGTAGGTCGGCTTCCACGGTATAAACCGAATGCAGCTGAATACCAGTATTTGACATGGAGCGGTCACTCAGGCCACTGACAACCTGTAACGACTGTCAAAGATCTACAAATGACTGCCAGGACCAACGGCTTAACGTGCTTTCCGAGGCACGGAGGAAACTCGGTATGTAATGGTAAGCTAACAGATCTAGGCAAGCGTTACTTAACCCGAGTGGTAGTTATTATTTAGCCACTAGTTCCTAATTTAAACCTTATTTTGTATGTATTTGGTTTGCAAACAAGGAAGCGGCTCATAATAATGATAAATGGTTACCGTCGCGTTTCTGTTATAGCAGAGGCAAGGTAGATGCCCATATCATACCAGATTTTTCTAATATTTACTATTGTGGTCAAGATTGAGCCACTCCTGATAAATGATGACTTGAAGATTTTAAGTTACAACTACAATTTAATTTGTTAATACTTGGAGAAAGAATGTTTTTCTAACGTTTCCTGTTTTTCATACTTGCCAATATTAGGGACAATATTGTAAATAAGTTGAAGTTTACATTATGTTGTTACGTAATAAAATAAACTTTTAATTAAATTTTTGATAGGTACTTTAAAGTATAAAATAGAATTAATGACAGGACCTAATTCGACAGTGGCGCCACCTGCAGACCTCAAAAACGATAGCCTTCATTACACTAAAACTCATACTCTTCTTGATACTTGGTAAAGATATAGCTTTTTTAATGGTAAAAGAGTTATTAAAATCGGTTGAGTAGTTCTTGAGTTAAATCGTAACAAACAAACAAAAATCAAATCTTTCCTCTTTATTATAATACTAGCGGACGTCACACGGTTTCACCCGCGTAGTTCCCGTTCCCGTGGGGGTACGAGGATAAAATATAGCGTTACTCAGTAAAGACCTTTTAAAATAGGTTGAGCAGTTCTTGATTTAAGGTCCATGTTCACCGAAAAGATAACGGTCTGATTATCTAAAAACAGCTGTCACTGTGACATGTTCCAATACAAAAATGTGTTTTTCAACAGCTGTTTAGATAATCAGACCGTCATCTTTTTGGTGGACATGGACCTAAATCGTAACAAACAAACAAGCAATATTTTTTTCCTCTTTATATTACTTTAGATTTAGACTATAGCCACCTTGCAGACTTCGTCTCCACCACAACATAGAATGAAATACCAACAGTTAAAACTTCATAAATGATGGTGATTGTTTTATATTTCTTGCAACAAGGGATGTTGAGAATCTTTTCTTTTTCTTTACTTATTAACTCATGCATGAACGTGAAATAATCTAACATAAATATCAAAGAAGTTCTGCCATCAAATAAATAGTAGTAATAATTTTGAGCCCAGTAATTTGGGGAATATCAATTTAGAAATCAAAAATCAGTATTAATAATATTGAATTATCAATTTCTAAACAAAAAAAAAACATATCATGCAGTTAACATAATCAAATATTTGTTCCGAATGATCAAAAACTTAAAAAAAACATCATCCCTGTATTCATTGAAAGAATAGGCAGAGGTTACCACAGTTCTATTTGGAATAACCTAATAATAGATTACTCGTCTTGGGAATCGAACCCCAATTCCACATTAAACAGTCACTTACGACCACCAAACCAATGACATCATCTCTCACCATTAAAACTTCATCTCTACATAGCACCCTCCCATCATTTTCTAGACCTTAACTTTGACAACTTACCCTGCACATCCTGCCGATGACTTTCTTGGATACAAGTTGCACGTTGGCGGAAGCTAATGCCACTGCCGTGTCTGCCATGATTTCTATCATTGGGGAGCCGAGTCCTGCAAACAAAATAATGTTCTTGAACAATTGTTGCAAATTCATAGATATGGCTAATTACCATGTTCACCGAAAAGATAACAGTTTGATTATCTAAAACAGCTGTCGCTGTGATATGTTCCAATACAAAAATGTGTTTTAAACAGCTGTTTTTAGATAATCAGACCGTCATTTTTTTGGTAAACATGGACTTAAATTATTTAATTGCATATAGTCAGGGAGGTAACTTTGCAAATAAAAAAGTCATAGTAAGCCGGCTGATATTGTCATCGGAGGTTGATCTTATATTACCAACAAGTAAACCAACCGTCAGCTGCTCAAGTAGCGGTAAGTGTAGGATTGGGAGGTTACGGAAATGGTGAAAAAAAAAAACAATAATAAGTCATAGTACGCCGGCTGAAACTTTTTCATAAACAGTTTACCTCATAATGAGCTTACGTAGGAATTTCCCAAGATTGATCATGAAAAGGTTTGTTACGTTCACCAACCCGCACAGGGGTTCACATAGATTATAGCCTACAGGAGGCCTATGTCCCAACTGTGGGAATTGATTTGATTATGATGACTCAGTTGCTTGTTACACAAAGTACTAGGCTCGCATAACTGAGTAGGAGAAGCAATGATGACTCACCGGAGTTGACGCTCCTCTGTATGAAGCTGTCCAGTACCATATCTATGAGCTCGGGCACGTGGCCGATGGAGCCCCATATCTTGTTGCTACACAAAGTACTAGGCTCGCATAACTGAGTAGGAGAAGCAATGATGACTCACCGGAGTTGACGCTCCTCTGTATGAAGCTGTCCAGTACCATATCTATGAGCTCGGGCACGTGGCCGATGGAGCCCCATATCTTGTTTGCTACACAAAGTACTAGGCTCGCATAACTGAGTAGGAGAAGCAATGATGACTCACCGGAGTTGACGCTGCTCTGTATGAAGCTGTCCAGTACCATATCTATGAGTTCGGGGGCACGTGGCCGATGGAGCCCCATATCTTGTTGCTACACAAAGTACTAGGCTCGCATAACTGAGTAGGAGAAGCAATGATGACTCACCGGAGTTGACGCTCCTCTGTATGAAGCTGTCCAGTACCATTTATCTATGAGCTCGGGCACGTGGCCGATGGAGCCCCATATCTTGTGGCTACACAAAGTACTAGGCTCGCATAACTAAGTAGAAGAAGCGTATTGACTCACCGGACGCTCCTCTTGTATGAAACTGTCCAGTATCATATATTCTATGAGTTCGGGCACGTGGCCGATGGAGCCCCATATCTTTTTGCTACACTAAGTAATAGGCTAACACAACCGAGTAGAAGCTATGATGACTCACCGGAGTTGACGCTCCTCTGTATGAAACTGTCCAGTACCATATCTATGAGCTCGGGCACGTGGCCGATGGAACCCCATATCTTGGCTTGCACTGATGGGTACATCTCTGTCTCTTCGATGGTTAACGTGATTAGTTTCTCCAAGATTTGGGCTACTTGTTTCTGGCGACGGGATTCTTCGGACGGTTTGCAGAATCTGTGGAAAACAGGACAAAACTGTACAATCATGTTACGAAAATTTCTTGTGTTCTTTGGCACTCTAAACTCTTTACTTATCAATAATTGTCGCTATCGTACGTAGGGTGTCATTAGTAAAAGCTTACCTGACTAAATTGGCCAACCAAGGAGTCATGTACTCCAAACATAAATGCTTTAGCTCAATTGTAGATCCTCGGAAACCCTAAAATACAACATTAACGTAATAATATTAATATGAAAACATTAAAATATATTAACATTAAACTTAAAGTGGGGGGAGTACTTTCCAACGATTAGACCCTTGCAGACATCTAGGTCAATCTGACTAATATAAAGTTCAGCACACAGATACTTGATAACCTGGATTAACACATAATCCTATGTGTAAAGAAGTTGAATTTAGATTGACAAAGTGTCAAAATGTTGGCTTCACGAAAACTGAACCATCTTCTAAAGATTTCTGTTTTTTTTTTTTTAAATTAAGTTCTTTCAAAAGAAAGTGGGTCTAGTTCGATTATGTGAAGGTCGATAGTCATTGGGAATTGGACCATATTCCACAGACACAAGGTTAATTTTAAATTGATGTCATACCTGTATACACTCTTCTAGGAACTCGAGAGTCAGATGAGGTTCGTTGTGCGCAAGTTTCTCGCTTACAGACTTGATGAAAATCGTGTTATTGGACGGAATGCATAGGCCTGTATAGAAGAAACACAATTTCTTAAAATTATCAAATTAAATACTTATCGCTGGACATTACACACAGCGCCATCTAGTGCCATACTAAGCAACGAGGCTTGTGGACACCAGATAGTTGATATTCTAGATAGATACTTTAAATTGAACTATGAATGCTCTTCACAGAGTTTAAATTTAATATTGGAGTCCCTCGGAAAGCACGTTAAGCCGTTGGTCCTGGCTGTCATTTGTAGGTCTTTGTCAGTCGTTACAGGTAGTCTGACAAACAGCCTTACTAAGAGGTTTCCTATTACCCAGTGCTAACTGGGTTGTGGAGGTAGAACAGGCAGTCGCTCCATGTAAAATACTGGTAAACAGCTGCATCCGGTTAGACTGGACGCCGACCCGACATAGACCCATCAAATCTGTGTGGTTCTTTCTTCAAAAGACCATCTCAGTCACTTATCTGCATAGTGCTCATGTGAATTGAGCAAGATTATGTCTGTACTTCAAAAGAAACTATGGCCTCTGAGATTGTTTCGGCTGTTTCTTCTCAGAGTAGTCAGGTACGAAACACCGGCCCCATCAAGTTTAAAAAAAATGAAGTGTAAAAGAGTTTGTAAAAACCTACTTGCTAAATAAACATAATTTTTATCATAGTTGGGAAAAGGCTAGGCAGATGATACTCACCTGAAGTCTCCAGTAGCTGACCCTCGATCTTCAAATGGAAGGTAGCCGTGAGCGCGCACAGCTGGTTGTACGCTGCAGTTCTTAGGTTGGGGTCACATGACCCCAAGTTGAGTAGAGCCATGTTTAGTAACGTGCCCGGTACGTCTTTGGGACGTATCTTTTGATGAACTGTTACTGAGTCCTGGAAGAAAGTTTATGATTTAGGGATATTGTTCACGACCAATGGTCATGGCACAAAATAATTAAAAAGTTAAAAATATATTTTTTTATCTATGCAAATAATAAAAGAAACTCAAATATGAGTAACAAATTTTTTTTTTATGTTTTTGTAAATATTTAAAATAAAAAGTCTGTTCATTTATAAACGGCATTTTTTCTATGTTTCCAACATATTACCAGCGAATCCTAAAATGGTGTGGAACAGAGAATTGGGTCCTTCGAGCCGGATTTGAACCAGCGACCTATCTCGTACAAAACACTTTACAAAAAAATACTTTATTTGGAGCCTGAAAACCTGATTTATTTTCAATTACTTACCAAATTAGATTTTTAGTTGCTTTGAAATCAATAAATAGTTCAGTCATAAAGTCGACTAAACAGTGACATCACAGCGTGCTATTGTCATATAAAATCTATGAGAGAACCGCGTTTTGACAACTCTTAAAAAGTATGTTAATTTATTGGTGCGTGATCTACCTTATTCTAATTTGTTTTTCACTTGAAGGTAAACATACAAGTGCGATAATCGCCTGGCCAGACTTACGACTTATAGGGCTGGCAACCCAGAGTGTAAATTACCCTTCAGAGGAATTTGATACTTACTGGTTGGCTAAGCTCCCATCTGTTCCTAATATGTATGATAGACTGCACTATATTATCGCAGTCGTTGTGAATGAAGCTCAAAGGCGTTGACTCGTTGATTATTGACAGAGAGAACTGGTTGTCATCCACAAGGCAGACCTGGGGACAAAATGCATAGCTTAATTTATAAACATATCAGGCTTGTATTGACTGAAGGCAGACGTATATCCAGTTTTAAAGGGTGTTAAAAACCTCTATACGAAGCCGAAAGGCACTTGTTCTTCCCGTCATTGCGATCATTTTTTTCATCACATCATACCTGGGAACCTTCTAGTTACGGAGATATTGGGGGTCAAAGTTCCAACTTATTTCAATTTTGAAAAAAAAAATGAAATAAGTTGGAACTTTGACCCCCAATATCTCCGGGGTCAAAGTTCCAACTTATTTCATTTTTTTTCTTTTCTAATACAAGTTTTGATTAAGATTTAACCACCTCCACGACCCTCGGACTATTCAATCCATCCATCAGCACAATGTTTTAAGTGCGTTACATGGAGTTTTACCACAAAACATAACATTTCACCCCAAAAAGAAAGTTACATTTGATGTACAGAATGCTTGGTTGACGGCTTCGTGATGAGCACACCTGTATATTCTAACTGAGGCTTACCTCATCGATTTCCGATGCATAATACACGTCATTTAGAAGGACAGGTAGTCCGAGCACTTTGGTCTTCTCCACCGATGTTATTTGAAGAGCTGTTGGTCCAACCTATGACAAAAAGTACAATATTATTAGGAGGGAGCGGCTATAGGCCATCAACACATCCAGCCCCCGGATCTTATCGGGCCAATTGCTCATGAAAGACTTAGGTTGTTGTGTTGTTCACCAAAAAGATGACGGTCTGTTTATCTAAAAACAGCTGTTTATAACACATTTTTGTATGGAAACATGTCACAGTGACAGCTGTTTTAGGTAATCCGACCGTTATCTTTTCGGTGAACATGGACCTTAGTCCGCGGTGACTTACTTAAATCATCGGTAGTTTTATTTCAAGTACATAATACTATCATAGAACGATTTCATAAATTAGGTCGCGCGCGTAGTAAATTATGAAACCACCGATTCCTCGGAGCTCGCACGCGGACTATTTTATAAAACTCAAATATATTCGGGAACATAAGCAATATTTGTAAAAAGCTGTATCGACTTTTTGAGACGTTTTTATGAAGGGACAGGGGACGTACACACCACACAAACGCATGGACCTTGGATGTCACATATCTTGTACAGGTAAAATTGAAAGTACATGAGAGACTTTCAGAAGTTATTTAAAGCGTAAATTATTTGCATTGAAAATTCAACTTTGTGCTATGATATTAAGTCGCTTTATCCCATGTATTGTGAAGGTTCTTACCTTTATAGCGACTTTAGTATCTTTGTGTGACAATTTTAGCGCATTATTAAACACTTTGAGATCCTCTTCTAGCGCGAGAGTCGCTCCAGGCAGCTTCTGTTGTTCTACCTCTACGTATTCGCTGAGACGGCTGTGGTTGTCGATGAAGATTAGTTTGCGGTTACCCTGGGGAGGAAATTGTGTTTAATTTGTCTCCTACGAACATTTTCGTGTAGCTGCGATGGTTGAAGTTGTTCCTTTACTGCCCTTCTGAAAGTTTCCACCCTGTATAGCGTTTTTGCGGCCATTTTCAATACACAAAAAACAATACACAAAGTTTGAACATTTTTATTTTTATAAATAGTTTTGATTTCATGTTTACCCTTTATAAAAAATCGTCTGTAACGATCTAGTTTAGGGTCTTTTCCAACCTTGGATTGAAATTTGTTGTTTTTCTCCTCTTACCCTAGTTACCCTAACTTACCTTTGGTGGAAAACCGCCTTTACCGGTGTAGACCGCGATTTTTCACACTAAAATACGTTAAACATACCTATAATAGGGTCTATGCTTTACTATAGGTATATTTAACGTGTTTTAGTCCACTTACCCTAAGCGGCGCCAGTATGGTCTCATGGAACTTGGTGTACTCGTACACCCAGCTGTTACAGTTTTATATGTAGCACACATGGATGTTAATATACGCATCCTCGGGCAGCACTGTGAACCATTTCTGGAGGAAATCCTTTCTGATACTGTCTTTATGAGCTAGGCTTGGGCGTATTTGATCAACGATGAAGATATTTTTATCGTGAAACATTTTTGAAATAATTAAATTGGATTTCAAATTTAACCCTAACGCTATCATAGTTACCCTAGATTACACTTTGCGAAAAATCGCAAGTAACGATCCAGTATAGTGTCTATACCCAACTTTCGGTTAAAATTTGTAGTTTCTTCTCCTTTTACCCTAGTTACCCTAACTTACCCTTGGTGAAAACGCGTTTACCGGTCTAGTAAACCCAGCTATAGGTATTTTTAACGTCTTTAGTCAACTTACCCTTAGCGGCGCCAGTATGGCCTCGTGGAACTTGGTGTACTCGCGCACCCAGCTGTTACAGTTGTATATGTAGCATGCGTGGATGTTTATATACGCAACCTCGGGCAGCACTGTGAACCATTTCTGGAGGAAATCCGTTCTGAAATGGAGGGAACGTTAATGGTTGTAGGGTTTGAGGTTATTTGAGGGGGTAAGAGTGGCATAACTTGCTTTTTTTTAATTCTCTATTAGTTGCTTTTTATTATTCAAGAAATTATGACGGCACGGTTGGCGTACTACAGGTACTTTTTCCGGGTCTAGCTAGTTGTGTATGTTTTGAAACGTACGTAAACGCACCCACGAAACAGGGAAATTTCTTTAAAAATCTAGAATCCGTGGCTGCTACCAAGAATTCTTGATAGAAAAACCCAACAACACTGCCTGACCCGTGAACCAAACCCAGGACATCATGATCAGCACAAGCACTTTCGACCACTGCACCAACGAGGCAGTCATGAGTTTCATTTGTTGTTTTATATTACTGAGTTATGCCGCTTTGCCTCAAATAAGTACAAGAAAATATATTTTCAAAATGCAGATTTGTCAACTTTATTTCGATTTCTGAAGTATTAACTGTTAGTAACAAGTTAGTAAACTCAATTATGTATGACTCAACGAAGACAAACAATGGGGCACTAACGGTAAAAGCGGCAGGGTAGATCGCGAACTTTATAATGGGATTAAACGAACTTATGAGGGTTGTTTTGATGATTTTAATAATTATAATTCTGTAAATAAATACGTATTACGGTAGCCAATCATAGTTTGTTCAACATACAACCTGATATTGACCGGCAAATTGCAAAAAAAGGTAAGAAAACTTGAGTTTTGCGTTACCCTAGCGCTTCCACCTGAAGGACGCAATTAAAGACACCAAACTAGTGGCTCAATAGGCATGACGACAGTATCAAAACAAATCTAAGTAGTCCGTCAGTAAGAGTATAAAAATAATGACCACATATTTTTTGTTTTTGTAAATCAATGAATTTTGACAAAAATAAACCGCAGCAAATCTCAGGAGTGGAAGCTCATGACGTCAGTACGCTCTAAAAATTATACCTAGGCATGACGTATTGAGAATTTTAAAAGCGTCGTATCTTCGTCAATTTTGACTTACGTAACAAAATAAAAAACATGTGTCAACTATTTTTTGATAATGTAACTGACGGACTATGCAGAAGAACAACAGATTATCTGATCAAGTTATTCAGAAATCGAAATAAGTTTGGTTTGTACAGTTGCAAAAATTAATATTGAATACTCGTATTCTAACCTTACCCCCGCAAGCAAAATAAGTGAGTAAGTGAGAAAGTTAGTACGTTATTAGTATGAATCGGATATTCGGATGCATATTTCCTTAAAGTACTTTTTTTCCCGGCAAAGAGTACAAAAATGTGGAAGCGTCAAATTATGATAATATTTTTGTTCCAGATTTCGGGAGATTTATCAAAAATATATAGTGTGTATAGTAAAATGTAGTATTCCTAAGAGTAATAAATATTATTAATCTTTTTGAAACTAAGCAAGAAATTTGTGGAAACGCGTAAAACAAATATTAAATTAT
Source organism: Xestia ashworthii (assembly GCA_950022955.1). Classification (NCBI taxonomy): domain Eukaryota; kingdom Metazoa; phylum Arthropoda; class Insecta; order Lepidoptera; family Noctuidae; genus Xestia; species Xestia ashworthii. The sequence goes on along the minus strand of OX465576.1, from coordinate 8,327,531 downwards.
TTCAACTTTCATATGATATTGCTTATTAAAAGTAACTGAATTAAAGTTCAAATAGAATAAAATGAAAAATATGACTAGGCTTATAGCAATGATTATTGTGATTGTATTGTACAACAGGTTGGTATCCGTAACTCCACTATTGAACACTTCTTCTTGTACTATTGAACACGATCTTTTTTGAATCGAAACTTTTTTAAGAACAAAGTAACTCAACCAATAAAATAAAAGTAGTGGTTATGACAGAAGTTACACAAAGTAATGCGCCTGCCTGGGGTTCGAACCCACGACTTACTGTTCGGAAGTCGGGGCCGCCACCACTGGGCCACCGCTGCTCTCTGATTATTATGATACTCGAACTCGCACTGCATACTTATAGTCAACACTCAAACTTTAGGTAGATATGCATCCGAATATGCGGTCTCTAGTTATTGGTGAGCAAAAGTATTACAAAAAGCAACTTTGTTTTCTAAGCAACAAGATTGTTAATACTTCAGCCAAAATCGCTTAAGAACTTCAAACTGTCAGTGACTTCGCACCATTTTGTAACCAGTTTCTTGTGTGATAAAGATTCTTGTCTATTTTTCTTATCTTGTTTGAATGAGGGCTACCGTTTTTGAGTTCACCAGATGGCGCCACTCACTAACGAGTAAGGTCCTGTCATTCATTCTATTTGATACTTTAAAGTATCAATAACTTCATAAAAAGTTTATTTTAATGCGTATTGTGTATACTTTCAAATGCATTTTTACAATATTGCCCCTAAAATGAGCAAGCATTAAACTTTTAAAAATATTTTTCCCTCTAAGTACTAACAAATAAGATGTTGAAAATCAAACTTGTTACTTAAAATCTTCAAATCATTATTAATCAGGAATGGCTCAATCTAGACCACAATCGTGAATATTAGTAAAAATACATGATAAAAAAAGCACGTAACGCGCGAACACTATGACATCTGACATTTCGGAAAACCTTACTCTACACGAGCGCCCCTAGCGGCGAATCGCGATAGTCCCCATTGTGATAAATACTAGTTCCCAGTCTACTCTTTATTACAAATTAACATTGATTTTGCTTCTAACAATGTTTGCTAAAAATTAATGTCTTTCGACTTTTCTTTAATAGATTTTGGCTGAAGTATAAAGAAACCATGCATTAAGGTTTCGCAAGCGACCTACATCCCGCTCATTTACATTAGTCGATATCAAACGACTCTGTAAAACCATGCAATTGGTATTGGGTATTGCTGAAAGGGACATTTAACTAATTATTCAAGTTCTAGAGCAAAAAGGGGTGTTTCTCTAATTATAAACTTCAAGAAATTTTAAAGGGGAAAACGGTCACGTTAACCTCGGTTTCCGAAAGCCTGGTTGATATTACTATCAATTCGTCAGTCAAATCTCGCTCGTATTGGAGTGATTGGTTGACCAAAGATCATCATTTGCCTAGCCTTTTCCCAACTATGTTTGGGTCAGCTTCCAGTCTAACCGCGTGCAGCTGAATACTTCCACAACCCAGTTAGAACTGGGTAATACGATATGTAAGTTTGGTTGTCTGACTTTCGGGGGTCACCAACGACAGTCAAAGATGTAAAAATGACAGCCGGGACCAATAGTTTAACGTGCGTTCTGAGGCACGGAGGAAACTCGGTATGTAAAGTAACAACAGTAGTATATCAACTATCTGGTGACCACGACACAAGCCTCGTTGCTTAGTATGGCACTAGATGGCGCTGTGTGTAATGTCCAGCGATATTTATTTTATTTATGTAATGAGTGGTCCATCCCATCTACGGAACAACTTAGAAAAGCATAGTTTAACCGAGCGGCTATTATTTAGCCATGCAACTCCACAAGAAATGGAGAAATGGAGGAACATTTTTTCGTTTTTTTTTTACGTGCGATTTGACAACACTTGAAATTGCTTTCGGAAATCACAGGGCAAACGAGGGTTTGTGGTACTTAAGGGGTACTACAATTCTATAGTCACATTGCCTGTTAAAATTATAACCCTCCTTTGGCTATATCGTAGTCGGGTAAAACCGCGCTGTCGGTCAGTCGGTTTGTAACAGCTAGATTATCTACTTTTAATAAAAATATGTTTTTTGAAAAATAACCCTCTATTTAGGGTGTAAAAGAAGAAAGATAGGGTCTAATAGGGGTGACAGGGGCTAATAGGTACTACAGAAGTCGTTATGGAGACTAAAAAATATCACTTTAAAGTTTTTTATTGGTATTTTGAAATGTCTGCTCGATTTTTTTATATTGTTCAGGAAGTTTAACTATTAAATATCTGTTGAAATGTTATCAAATAATTTTGGAAAAAGTCTAGCTAAGTCTTCCTACAGCTAAAAATTTGTTTGTATTTCCAAGTTTATACCGACTGTAAAGGTGACGGTAAAGTAAAATTACAAAAACTGATTTTAGAACTGACTCTAAGTTATCACTAACACTGAAAACGGGATATTTACTTTTAGTTTCGAGTTCTAGATATTTCGGCGCTGTTTCGCAAGCACCATGATCACGGATAAACTGAAGTTTTTGTTTTTTGAGACAAACCCGCCACTCTATTCCCAAACCACTGTAAGGGCGCTTTCAATTTAGACGTTTCGTGTCGCGTCGCTCCGGCGCCGAAGCAGTGCGCTTTGTATGAAAACAAACGAACGTCCGTACGCAGTACGACAAACGCACTGCTTCGGCGCCGGAGCGACGCGACACGAAACGTCTAAATTGAAAGCGCCCTTACAGTGGTTTGGTGTCAGTTTAATCGTGATCATGGTGCTTGCGAAACAGCGCCGAAATATCTAGAACTCGAAACTAAAAGGTCTAAATTGAAAGCGGCCTTACTCTACACTAGGCAAAACATCACTAGGTCGCTCACCAACAAGATGGATCGATCAAGTCCAACACTCGTAGTCCTCCAAGTTCTACACGGTATTAAGAAACGCGATGGACAAATACCCATGGAGGCAGATCATCCGCTCCAGATGCAACCCTCAGGCTGACCACTATCATCAGAAATGAGAGACCGACCCTACAGAGAGAATGTAGGACTCTCTTTAACATCAGATGAGTCTATAACTTATTCCTATTAATTTTTGTATACAAAATAACAAATATATAAATTAATTGCAACAATATTGCTTAAGTACAAAGGTGAGCTTAACCCAGAGAATAAGAACAAATTAATATAAATTAATTATTAATTACCTTTTTTTATATATTATCTTTTTATTATTAACTAGCCGATGCCCGCGGCTTCGCCCGCGTAAAATTATATACAAAAACCTTCCTCTTGAATCACTCTATCTATTAAAAAAAAATCTCATCAAAATCCGTTGCGTAGTTTTAAAGATCTAAGCATACATAGGGACAGACAGACGCGGCAGGAGACTTTGTTTTATAATATGTAGTGATTCAATTCAAACCCTTAATTTCCAAGCTCAAATCATCCGAACAACATCAAAAAACCTCAAGCAGCAATTCCAAAAAGACCTTAATTTTCCAAAAATCTAGTCTAGGCTAAAAAAGAACCGACTAATGTAAACGAGCCTAGCCTACAAAGATAGACCATCACCTGAACCTGTTGTCAGAGTTGGTGTGTGTGAAGTCCACGATCAGCTCGAAGGGTTGCTGGCAGAATGGTTTGAGGGTCAAGATGACGTGGTAGATCAGAAGGTCTGCGTTTACTTCGCCGATCCTGTAGGAGAAAAGCAAGTAGGTTAGAGATCCATTAAGACATCTAGATTTAAATCAAACCTTAAGAGGCCTGCGGAGCATGCGAATTTCATACAAGCGTAATACCAAAATAATTTGTAAATCAAAAATATTCTTAAGGTAGTGTGTATTTATTTTGATTGGATTACAGAATATATAGGTTCCCAAACACATATTTTAAATGTACACTGATTTAAACAAGAGTTATGAGAAAAATAAATTTTCTATAGAAATTTTAAATTCCTAATATCTCGTCTTTATATCATTCTCCTTTCAAAATATTTATTTGGGAACATAGATATTCTGTATTCCAATCGAAATATATCCACACTACCTTATGAATATGTTTGATTTTCATATTATTTTGGTATTACGTTTGTATGAAAAACACATGCTCCGCCGGTCCCTTAAGAAATTCCTGATTGAAAAGGCTTACTACTCGATCAATGAGTTTTTAGATGATAGAAGCATAAAATAAAAATGTCCGATCCACTTATTATTCTATCTTATATTATGAGTTTACTTGTTTGAAATAGACTTATTTAGCTTGTATTTTATGCCTAATTTGTACGCCTTGCAAGGCAAAACATAGTGATACACATTTTTTTATTTTTTTTATACCATGTACCTTTACCTATGTTTAACAAATAAATTACTTTGACTTTGATTTTAGGAGAAACTCAACGTCACTAGCAAACTGGACCAAACTTATAGCACCCCGACGTAAAAACGACGGGGTGTTATGAGTTTGACGTGTCTGTGTGTGTGTGTGGGTGGCATCGTAGCTACCGAATGGATAAACCGATTTTGATTTTGTTTTTCTTTTTTGATATTTTGTAAAATTGTTTGAAGGTCAAAAGGAGCACGTGTCACTTTGCTTGTATTATTAACCCCCAACGCAAAAACGACGATTATAAGTTTGACGTGTCTGTGTGTGGGTGTGTGTGTCTGTTTGTGGCATCGTAGCACCCGAACGTATGAACCGATTTCGATTTTGTTTCTTTTGTTTGAATTACTCGGGAGTGTTCTTAGCTATGTTTGACAAAAATCAGTCCAAGATGGCCACCGCCACAAATTGATGGATAACAATTACAACAACTCCCTCAACATGGGTATCAAATGAAAGGGCTTGACTAATAGAATACGCTATAATAAAATTTCAAATCCAAGATGGCCGCCACCAAAAAATGGTGATTTACGTTTTTTTTCACCACTCCCTCAATATGGGTATCAAAATAATGAAAGGGCGAACACCGAAAACCAGGAATACCTTGAAATTATGACCCTACGTGTCAGGGTTTTTTTTTAAAATACTTGTAATGCCACCCAAGGGCTTCTGACTTGTCTTTACACGCCGTCCGGCGAGAAACATCGCTCAGGCATGCTGACTTGGCAGTCTGGCCATCACACCACTAGCCGTAGGTAAAGTCAAGTCACAGGTGGTATGGTCTAGCTAAGGTATAACACAAGATAGCTTTTTTACCATAAAATTCACCAGTGTACCTTGTAAAAGTTTAAATAAACGATACACTTTCTGCCATTGGATTTTAGTATTTTACATGGAGCGACTGCCTATCTGACCTCCACAACCCATTTAATACTGAGTAATACGACACCCCTTGGTAAGACTGATTGTCAGACTTTCGGGCCACTGACTATCTGTAACTACTGTCAAAGATCTACAAATGACAGCTGAGATCAACATTTTAACGTGCTTTCCGAGGCACGGAGGACACTCGGTATGTAACGGGTGATCAACCATTCTCAGACTAAGCTACACAAGTACGGTTTAACTTAAAAATCGACCCGAGTGGCTGTTATTATTAAGCCACGAGCTTCTTACTAACAAAACTTGTATTTATCATATTTATTTAAGGTATGGGCATATATGGGCCAAAGGTTCCTGAGAACAAATAAATGTTAAGTTATACTAAAAATACTCACTTATATCTCCTCGAAATGAAATAAAAGACAGGATTCCCCAATTTACTGGTCCCCGCCTGATAGAAAATGTTCAAACTCTTGATACTCTTGAACTCTTCCTTCTTGTGCATGTTATGCTTGACTATGAACTCCTCGAAGTTGGTAGAGGAGATGTCTATGGAAGACCAGCGCGCGTAGGAGGAGAAGAGTAGACTCGATGTGCTGGAAGACAGACTGAGTAACACTCATATTGTTATAGCTTCTATCCGTACATAATAGGGTGGACGACAAAAAAAAGTCCGTCAGTTAGAATATCAAAAATAAATGACCCGTATTTTTTCTTTTGTTACGTAAACGAGAGCAGCGGTGGCCCAGTGTTGGCGGCCCCGACTTACGAACAGTAAGTCGTGGTTTCGAAACCAGACAGGCGCATTACTTTGTGTAATTTATTTCATCACCGCTGCTCTCAAAACGGTGAAGGAAAACATCGTGAGGAACACGGCATGTCCTAGAACCAAAAATTCGAAGACATGTGACATCTACCAATCCGCACTGGGCCCGCGTGGTAGATTATAGCCCATTTCCTCTTATTGACAGGAGGCCGTGTCCCAGCAGTGGGAACATTATAGGCTGATGATGATGATGATGACGTAAATGAAAATTGACGAAGATACGACGCTTTTAAAATGGCACTGACTTAAAGAGGCAGTTGTAAATAGCGGTTTTGGTAAGTTAAAAATTATAAATGGCACGTTTAATAACTAGTTCAGCAGTTAAAACCAAGCGTACACTAAAGAAAAAACTGTAATAAAAAATAATGAAATGGATTAGTAAATATATAATTTTTAGTGAGTTCTGACGTCACGAGCCCTCACTCCAGTTTTGATGCGTTTTATCTTTGTCAATTATCATTGATATACAAAAAAAATCGTGTCCTTTATATTCCGATACTCTAGCTAACGGACTAAATAGATTTGCAACTTTTTGATACTGTCGTCATGCATATTATCAATTAGTTCCGAGACTAAATAGCTAATACACAGGGTGGAAATACACCGACGCACAAACAGTTGCCACGTATTCCGTACTGGACTAAGAGCCTGCGTCGTTCAAACCTTCGTTATTTTATAAAACCTGAAAGTTTATCTGTGTATCTAATAAATAATAAATATCGCTGGACATTAACACACAGCGCCATCTAGTGCCACACTAAGCAAGGCTTGTGTCGTGGACACCAGATAGTTGATATTCTACATATATACTTTTCTGTTTGTAAATACACACTTGTTATACATATATACATCCATGACTACATAATACAGCTATACTTTTAACGTAAACTAATTGAATGCAATTTGCGCTGTTTCAAACACATTTTACTTAGGATACTGTCTTCACAAACGCTGTCTGCCTTCTTAAACATTTTTGTTTTTGTTTATAAGCTCTCTTCTATCTGTGAAAACTTTTAATTGGCATTTTTTTTTTTACTCAAACGTGTGTAAATTTTTAGCTGTAAGTTTTCCTAAAACTGTAAAATACTGATATTCAGCTGCATCTGGCTAGACTGGAAGCCGACTCCAACATAGTTGAGAAAAGTCTACGCAGATGATGATGATGATGACAGGTTGCTTAAATCTTCTATAATATAAAAATGAATCACAAAATGTGTTGGTAAGCGCATAACTCAACAACGCCTGGACCGATTTCACTAATTCTTTTTTTGTTGTGTTTGTTATTCTCAGGAGGTTTTTATGAAAAAAAAAATGTAGTAGTAGGTAGGTAGTAGGTAGGTAGTAGGTAGGTAGTAGGTAGGTAGTAGGTAGGTAGTAGGTAGGTAGGTAGTAGGTAGGTAGGTAGTAGGTAGGTAGGTAGTAGGTAGGTAGGTAGTAGGTAGGTAGTAGGTAGTAGGTAGGTAGTAGGTAGGTAGTAGGTAGGTAGTAGGTAGGTAGTAGGTAGGTAGTAGGTAGGTAGTAGGTAGGTAGTAGGTAGGTAGTAGGTAGGTAGTAGGTAGGTAGTAGGTAGGTAGTAGGTAGGTAGTAGGTAGGTAGTAGGTAGGTAGGTAGTAGGTAGGTAGTAGGTAGGTAGTAGGTAGGTAGTAGGTAGGTAGTAGGTAGGTAGTAGGTAGGTAGTAGGTAGGTAGTAGGTAGGTAGTAGGTAGGTAGTAGGTAGGTAGTAGGTAGGTAGTAGGTAGGTAGTAGGTAGGTAGTAGGTAGGTAGTAGGTAGGTAGTAGGTAGGTAGTAGGTAGGTAGTAGGTAGGTAGTAGGTAGGTAGTAGGTAGGTAGTAGGTAGGTAGTAGGTAGGTAGTAGGTAGGTAGTAGGTAGGTAGTAGGTAGGTAGTAGGTAGGTAGTAGGTAGGTAGTAGGTAGGTAGTAGGTAGGTAGTAGGTAGGTAGTAGGTAGGTAGTAGGTAGGTAGTAGGTAGGTAGTAGGTAGGTAGTAGGTAGGTAGTAGGTAGGTAGTAGGTAGGTAGTAGGTAGGTAGTAGGTAGGTAGTAGGTAGGTAGTAGGTAGGTAGTAGGTAGGTAGTAGGTAGGTAGTAGGTAGGTAGTAGGTAGGTAGTAGGTAGGTAGTAGGTAGGTAGTAGGTAGGTAGTAGGTAGGTAGTAGGTAGGTAGTAGGTAGGTAGTAGGTAGGTAGTAGGTAGGTAGTAGGTAGGTAGTAGGTAGGTAGTAGGTAGGTAGTAGGTAGGTAGTAGGTAGGTAGTAGGTAGGTAGTAGGTAGGTAGTAGGTAGGTAGTAGGTAGGTAGTAGGTAGGTAGTAGGTAGGTAGTAGGTAGGTAGTAGGTAGGTAGTAGGTAGGTAGTAGGTAGGTAGTAGTAGGTAGGTAGTAGTAGGTAGGTAGTAGTAGGTAGGTAGTAGTAGGTAGGTAGTAGTAGGCAGCTTTTTCTCTCTTATGTGACGCAGACGAAGTTGCGTGGGTCAGCTAGTTAAAGATAAAGTTCGAGATTAAAACCCGTTTCCATAAGTTTTATAATGTATACTGCACTTTTGTTGGAAAAAATCAGATTTTTTAAATCATCTATTTAAAGTTTCTATGGTTCAGAATGATGTACTGATTTCGTGGTAACTCTTTTTGCGCGTTGGTGTCCTTTCCACCCTTTGAAGAGGCAAAGTTTGTAAGTTAATATGCAGGGACTTATTTTCGAAACAACTGTTCCAATGAGAGATTTTCTTTTGGAGTAAGTATTAAAAAAAGAACATAGTCGCCAATAACTCTGTAGATGGCGTTGAACTGAGTACGTTACTAGGTGCTAAAGCCAAAACGCTTGAAAAAAAACCATTGCGTCACGTCACATACGCTTGTTGGCTGACACTTTCGTTTGCTTAAGCTTCTGAATATAAGCATTAGATCCAAGTGAAATTATGTGACGTTCCGTTCCTTGCAGTAACTTACCAAGTTCAGCGCCATCTATCCAGCGACTAGAGAAGTGTATAAAAAGAAAATCCCACATTCCGAAAATTCTTTCACTATTGGAGAGCTTATAAGAGCTACATTATTTTCCGAGTATCACAGGCGAATATTCGACCATAACGCGAGCAAAACTGCGGGTAAAGCTAGTAATAATTCATAAAGTACAAAGTTGTTTTTAGTGTCAGATAAAAGGTACTTACGATTCAATCGGCTTATGCTCTGGTGGTCCTAGGTAAGCGAGCAATGTTGCCATCTGGAAAAAATCGTATTTTGTTAATGGATCAATAAAGATTGAAAATAGAGCTTAAGAAAATACCTACTGCACTATAGTACACTCACAGTATAATAAAAATAAATAACCAGTAGGTCAGCTTCAAAGAAACGCCCGAAACGCTGACATAATTAACCGCGCGCCCCTTCCCCCGCCCGTATGGATACTTCAAGTTGTCGCGCAAAGTCGCGCGCGCCACGTCACTGGAATTTGCTTTGTCGTCAGTCATTTCTAGTCGTACCTCGCTATGTCTTCATAAATTACATAGAAAAAGTTGAATATATACTCCAAACAACTAAATTGCTGAAATTTGAATAATCCTTTCATCACCGCCGCCGTGTCCTTGTTTCTCAAACGGTATTAGTTAAAACTTTTCAAGGAATGATAATGTTTTATGTTTTAAACAAGGATTTTCGCCTGTGTCAGAAACAAAATCTAGAAGATTTTTTTTCAAATTAAATATAATAAATATTGATTTTAATAATTCTTTTATTTTCCATTCAGTAAATCTGATAGTAGCAACCTTAGCCCTCTGATCGACAGTAGGCATTGAATTCAAGGCCACGTTCGAGCCGTACTACTGGTCATCTTTATACAGTGGTGCAGTATAAGCTACGCTGTAGCACAAAGCGGGCTACGCCGTAGCTGTTCGAGCTACGCCGTAACTGTACAACCTACGCCGTAGCAGTGTAGGCTACGCCGTAACTGTGTAAGCTACGCGGTAGGTGGCCACGCCATAGCAGTGTAAGCTACGCCGTAGCGGTGTGAGACACGGCGTAGCACAGGGTAAGCAAAGCCGTAGCACGGTGCGGGCTACGCCGTAGCACTGTAAATTCGGCCGTAGCTCCATGATTTAATTTGATTTTAAATATAGACTTCGCAGGGTAAAATTGTTGCAGTTATTACTGATTCCATATTTTACGACTACGGTAAGGTAACGTTTAAGATTGCAAAGGAACGGTACTTCTAATACACCTGCTCCTTCCTACAGCGAAAGGACTATACTAAATAAATATCCCAGGATATTACACACAGCGCCATCTAGTGGCACACTAAGCAACGAGATCTCTTCCTACCTTGTCAAAAGGCCTCCTGCCGACTGCCTTATGGTCCCGACTGCAGGACAGGTAGTCCCCGATCCTCTCCTGATGGTTCCACAGCAGTCTGTGCAGCGCGACCACGTTGGCATCGCTGATGAAGGACAGGTTGTGCGATGTCTGGTCTATTGATTCGCAGTCCGATGCTATTTGGATGAAGAATCTGGGGACGACGGACACATTTTAGTTTTATAGGCAAATGAATTAATGAGGTAGGGTACAGTAGCGAAGGGTTTATTTTTGTAACAAGTAAGCCGGTGCGGTGCTTAATAATGTTTGAAAAAAAAAACCATTATATTGAACCATTTGTAGTTTTAGTCATGTTTGGGCAATCACGTCCTAACTGAATTATCTACATTGTTTTACTTTTAGCAATAGTAGACTCCAGTACAGTCATTGTTCCGAAGGGAAGCCGGTAGGTTTCGAGTTGTATGAACCCTTCGCCACTGGTAGGGTATCTACGCAAGGAAGTGATTTTTTTTTGCATTGATATACATACGACCAATGTGACTTACAATTCATTTGTACTTTCTTAGTTTATCTTGGACATCACAGATATCGGTGAAGTAAAACATCGTGAGATAATCTGGACTGGAATTAATATAAGTCTGAAACCGCCAACCCGTCTTGAGTCGCGTGGTGATCAATGCTCTTGCCATACCTGTATGAGAAGGGGTCTTTGCCCAGCAGTGGAACAAGTTACAAGCTGGTATGTTATATTACTATGATTAGAAGTAAAACTGTTTCAAATACGTTTAAAATACAGCTTTAAGCGTATTAATTCGGGCATTTCTTGGCACGATCCTAAATAGCTTTTAAAGCATAAAATATGACCGTTTGGGGGCGTAAAAAACGCCCAAAGTCGTAGTAAGTTACTCACTTGCGTCCACCCCCGAAATGAGTCCTCAGAAAATGGTTGAAAGCCAGCATAATGCTGTTCCTTGGACAACTCCACGTGGTTGGCGATGTTCTGCAGGATCTTGGACATTATCATCAGAAGTAGGAGCATCGTCGAACTACTACAGTAAGCGACTCACTTGCATCCAGCCTCGAAGTGAGCTTTCAAGAAGTGGTTGAATGACAGCATATGCTGTTCCTTGGACAACTCCACGTGGGTGGCGATGTTCTGCAGGATCTTGGACATTAGCATCAGAAGTGGGAACATTATCTAACTACTACAGTAAGCGAATCACTTGCGTCCAGCCTCGAAGTGAGCTCTCAAGACGTGGTTGAATGACAGCATATGCTGTTCCTTGGACAACTTCACGTGGTTGGCGATGTTCTGCAGAATCTTGGACATTATCATCAGAAGTAGGAGCATCGTCGAACTACTACAGTAAGCGACTCACTTGCGTCCAGCCTCGAAGTGAGCTCTCAAGAAGTGGTTGAATGGCAGCATATGCTGTTTCTTGGAGAACTCCACATAGTTGGCGATGTTCTACAAGATCTTGGACATCATCATCAGAAATGGGAACATTATCTAATTACATCAGTAAGTTACTCACTTGCGTCCAGCCTAGAAGTGAGCTCTCAAGAAGTGGTTGAATGGCAGCATATGCTGTTTCTTGGAGAATTCCAAATAGTTGGCGATTTTTGGAGGATCTTAGACATCAGCATCAGAAGTGGGAGCATTACCTAGCTACATCAGTAAGTTACTCACTTGCGTCCAGCCTCGAAGTGAACTCTCAAGAAGTGGTTGAAAGGCAGCATATGCTGTTCCTTGGACAACTCCACGTGGTTGGCGATGTTCTGCAGGATCTTGGACATTAGCATCAGAAGTGGGAACATTATCTAACTACTACAGTAAGCGAATCACTTGCGTCCAGCCTCGAAGTGAGCTCTCAAGACGTGGTTGAATGACAGCATATGCTGTTCCTTGGACAACTCCACGTGGTTGGCGATGTTCTGCAGGATCTTGGACATTATCATCAGAAGTAGGAGCATCGTCGAACTACTACAGTAAGCGACTCACTTGCGTCCAGCCTCGAAGTGAGCTCTCAAGAAGTGGTTGAATGGCAGCATATGCTGTTTCTTGGAGAATTCCAAATAGTTGGCGATTTTTGGAGGATCTTAGACATCAGCATCAGAAGTGGGAGCATTACCTAGCTACATCAGTAAGTTACTCACTTGCGTCCAGCCTCGAAGTGAACTCTCAAGAAGTGGTTGAAAGGCAGCATTTGCTGTTCCTTGGAGAACTCCACGTGGTTTGCGATGTTCTACAAGATCTTGGACATCATCATCAGAAATGGGAACATTATCTAATTACATCAGTAAGTTACTCACTTGCGTCCAGCCTCGAAGTGAGCTCTCAAGAAGTGGTTGAAAGGCAGCATATGCTGTTCCTTGGAGAACTCCACGTGGTTTGCGATATTCTGCAGGATCTTGGACATCAGCATCAGGCCTCGTTTCACGTGGGATGGGACCGGGCGGTTCACGATGCCCATTTCTTGGGGTGATACTGTGGGATAGAATTATGATATTTATACAGGGTGTAAACCACCTCATCACAAAGCCGTTAACCAAGCATTCAGTACATCAAATTATGTAACTAAGTAACTTTACGCAACAATTATTGCTGGGAAACAACTTTTTTTTGTGAGGTTTGAGGTTTATAAATCATGTTTTGTACTCAATGTATACTTATAACATTGTGCTGATGGATAGGTTGAAAAAAAAATTGTCAAAAAGTTGTAACTTTGGCCCCCCATAATCTCCATAACTAGAAGGTTCCCAGGTATGGTGTAGAGTAAAAAAAATAACGCAATGATGGGGAGGTGCCTTTCGGCTTCGTGAAGAGGTGTTTTACACCCTTTATTGCTGACAAAAGTTGAGGTACGCTTATAAAAGAGCAATTGTTTTACTCCACTTAGAAACACCTGATGCAGCTGAATACCAGTATTTTACATGGAGCAACTATGTAAAATACTGGTATTCAGCTGCATCAGGTCAGACTGGAGACCGACCCCAACATAGTTGGGAAACTGCAGGCAGATGATAACAGAATACTAAAATTACAGTTTCACTGCGCATAAAGTTTTAGTTCGAATTTATAGAGCGTCTTTTCAGTTCATACTAATTAATTTCTGTGTGAGTACTGCTAAAGATACATCATCTGCTTTAGTGAGCCCCAACTGAGTTGGTGTCGGCTTTCAGTCTGATCGGATGCAGCTAAATACCCGTCCGTGCGGTTCTTTATAAAACTAAACGTCATATTGACACCCGGGTATTGTAATGGGGTTGCACACTGTGGAACTAATGGAACTAGCATAGCTGGTCCCAAGCATCGTCATTGGTTGAAAATCAAGGAATGTCATTTCTTATTTTAAAGTACCTTGACCTCATTGGTCAGATTGAGACCAGCTATGGTGGCGCCATCTACAATTAGCTTTTAACGGTCTTCCCCATTACGGGGTATTGTAAAATACCTATAGCTGGGTTGATGAATCTCAGGAATAGAACAGTGCCGACAGCGCCAACACTCGTTTGCGGGAATTGCGCGAACCTCTTGCTTAGTACCTGCACACAAAGTTTATTGTTAAAAATTTCTAAAAATATTAACTATGCCTTATTCTGAACCATTCAAATGTATTTATTTGTGACACATCTAAGGAAAAAATGAGTACACGGTAATATAAAACGTTCAGTCTCATAACTCACTATGAGACTAAACGTTTTTGAAACTTAACGTGCTGCCTTAAAAGTCGTACAAATAATGTTTACACTTAAATTAACGCCGGTTGTAGTTTTTATTATTTTAACAACGTTAACTAAAATTACAGTTATTACAACTAAATTCCTTACATTGAATCGTCAATAAAATATAAATTAAACAAAAACAATTTTTAAACAACACAAGTCTAATAACAAATCTTATGAACTTAAGTCCCCGCCACGAGAAGTTATAATTTTTTTTAAACATACATTCGGGTTCGCAACCTTTGGATCAAATAAAAAAATGACAGCGGCAGCGTGAACTTACTTTAAAATGTCGGCCCAAATGTTGACGTTCCATGATGTCAGATGCGTTCCAGCACCACAAAACATTAGACGACAGCGCTATATATCGCCAAAAAAAAATAGTGCGTGGAGTCCTCCGCGCGGAAAAAGTGAAACTTCGTAATGAGGAAATGAAAATAGGAAGGGGAAGGGGGGGGGCATGGGGGCCATGGGCATTTAACGCAACTTTGTTGGAAGTCGCATTAAAAATTTCACTTCAATATAACCCGACCAAGTGAAATTGCTCATTAGTTTTGTATTACACGTATGATATTTGAGTTGACTGAATTTGGGATTATTTGTTGTTGATTGAATTGTCGCTACGTCACTTGGTAGAAATTCTTTGTATAGAATAGAATAGAATAATCATTTATTCGTTAATGTACAGCACAACACAATAGAGCAGTACATACATAAATACATATAACAACAAACAGCTTAAGGCGCTACCCCAAGCGAAATTAGCAACTCTATTTGGGGTGATTCAAACTTCGTCTGAATCACTGTTAGAATACAGTTCTGATCAGCTTGCACTACGAAGTGGTTTTTACGTCAGTCACTGCGGGTCGAATAGTGCGAAATTAGTGGTTTTTATTCTTTATAAAATCAAATTTCCGTCTTTAAGAAAAAAAAAACTAGCATTATGTTCATTATTAAGTTGCCTATCCATTAGTATAAGAAGGAAATCAAAATAATGTTAACTTTACGAGAAGAAGCATGTTATAAATATTTTTTTCTCATTTTTGTCGTTTCATTGTGAGGGGATGGATTTATTAAATATTATCAGACTTAGAAAAAAAAAACTACCATTTTGCAGTCAAGAATATGTAGAAATTGAATGTATTTGTTATTACTTGGTATTTCTTTTGGTTATAGAGTAGTTGGCTCCAAAAAAAAGCACAAAAAACGGATTTTGCTCGGGGACGCGCCTTAACAAATAATTAAAACAGCTCAACTGCGCCTCGCATGCCCATAACGAAAGGGTAACCAACTCAGCATATTAAGCTGGGTGTAAAACACTCAGCGCTGGTTTTCAGTAGGCCCCCCGCAGTGACACACGGATGAGGGTATTAGGTAGTAAATAAATAATGTTATTCTATTAAATGGGCATTTATAAGTGTGTAATAAATAAATAATATACAATACATATTTTTGTAAACAGAGGAAAACATAATTATATTAGTAATAATAGAACACGAGGATACCTGCTTAATAAATAAGTACTTATCCGAAAACGAAACACAGTTTATTGACATTACGCACTTCGAGCCGGCCGATGCCGCATCGACCTACGCATTTTTAAATTGCAATACCGCAATGACATTTCAGTAAGAGTGAGACTGCCTAGCTAATATTATTTTTATTGAGCAGCAGCAGTTTACAAAAATTGTAGCTTCTCGTGGCGAAGAGTCGGAGACTATAAAACTAATAATTAAATCAGGGAATTCACTTAATAACTTACCTGATATAAACAATGGCACATGCTGCGTAGCTGAGGTGGGAACTTTTCTGCTGACCCAACAATCCTGTCGAAGACTTCCTTGGTCAAGTCTATCAGGTTTGATCTGTTCATCTCTATGTCCTGGTTTGGGTCCAATCTGTATCAAGGAAAGAATACAAATTAGGTACGGTTTTAGCCTACGCTCTGTGAACGAGAGCCAAATGGCACTCTGACTTAAGTTTTGACGTAATTTGCTAACATGTCCAGAGTTTGGGAGACGGAACAAGAAAGATAATTAACCACCAACATACCTAATAAGGTTTCAAATCATTTCTCTTTTTTGTTTGCCCAAAATGGCCACCACATGTGTGCAATAAAAACGAAAATGGCCGACTGAGTTCAAGGGTTAACCCATTTCCAGTCCCATGAGCCACATATGGTTCAGAGCGATTGTTTAACTATTGTGTCTTTTCGTGGACAGTGAATGTGTTAATAATGAAAGTAAGGAATGAGTTTTTTTTTAATAATTTTGTAGTTAAAAACGGATGGTATTTAAAAGTACTTCAATTTATTCCCATTTCATTTACCTAATTTTGCCTGTGTTCCACCAAATATACTGAATGTGCACCAAAATACGAGTATGTTAATTAAAATATGTCATAACGAGCATCTATTTAACAATTAAACACTGTATATTCTCCTTAAAGCGTAGTCGACGGAGCCCCGCTTCGCGGGGCCCCTATTTCCGAGTGCAGGGTTTAAAGGAACCTAACTAACCTAACGGGGGGGTGCCCTAAGTCCCGATTATGGGGGCAGAGATACTTTAATATTTGGTGCACGATCAGTATTTTTCGGGGAAGAAAAGATTTTTGGTGAACACAAAAATATTATCCGTTAAAAACAAATGCTACGATCAAAAGCACGTCTGCAGAAACACTATAGTGGAGGATATCTACTTTGAGGACAAACCTGGCGGGATCCACTTCGAAGCTGATATCCCCTCGCTCGTCAGCCTGATCCAGGAGTGCAGTGATGAGAGGTTCCAGAAGGTTCTGGAGGTACCCGTAGCCGTAGATCTTGAAGCAGAAGGCCATGATCTTGCTGCCAAGGGAGTTGCCTCGGAAGAGGGTTTGCATGCAGTCGGAGACCTGGAGATGTAGAGGATAGTTTGATTTCCAGACCTAATGCTATGCAAATAATTTAGGGATTATTTTTTATTCTATAAATGTCTCATAAGTTCTGCGGGATACACCGCATCACAATGCCATTTATTGAGGCATTTTTTTTTAATAGGCCTCCCTCCACTATTTTCACCTCTCGCGAACCCACGCGTCCTCCTTTCAGTTTGGACGAAACTTGTCTAGTTCGTCCCGCCATCTCCTTCGTGGTCTGTCGCGACCAAGCCTCACTGTGCCAGTTTCCTGCTATTTTGGCCCACAGTTTGTCCGGCATGCGACAGACATGTCCTGCCTGGTCCACTTTGAATTGGGCATCCTTTTGAGCCACGTCAGTTATATTTGTGTTGGAGCGCAGTATTATATTGTTATATTTCGTTAATAACGTTGTAAAACATATAAAAACGGGTATTTATCGCGAATTTACCTGTTTTATGATGGTTTTATGATGTGTTCTGATCGTGAAAGTTTAAAAAAGACAATAACGTTGTAAAACAGACGAAAATTTTAAACCTATGAAGCAGTTAAGTATGAATTTCCTTTAAAAGTCTACGGTAATGACGGGAAGTGCGTTACGTAATGGGGAAGAATACCTACTAGGTTACATTAGTTTCACGTACATGACACTAAGTTTTTATTCAGCCACCGAGGAGATGACCGTTGAAAATTAGCCGCAAGATGGCGATTACTGTTTTGTCTTGTTGTCGGTAGGTCGCTTTTTCTTCAAGGTGACTATGTCATAATACAAACACTATTTCGCGTACGGAAAGCTCTTCTGGACTTCACTATACAGGGTGTAAACCACCTCATCACGAAGCATTCTGTACATCAAACTAAGTAACTTTACGCAAAAATTATTGCTGGGAAACAACTTTTTTTTGGGGTGAAAAATCATGGTTTGTGGTAGAACTCAATGAAACGCACTTAAAACATTGTGCTGGTGGATGGATTGAATAGTAAGGGGGTCGTGGAAGTATTTAAAGTCTAAATCTTGCAATAAAAACATGTATTTTAAAAAAAAAACTTGTTAAAAAGTTGCAACTTTGACCCCCATATCTCCGTTACTAGAAGGTTCCCAGGTATGGTGTAGAACAAAAAAATTATCACAATGACGGGGAGAACAAGTGTCTTCCGGCTTCGTGAAGAGGTGTTTTACACCCTGTATAAGGAAAAGACAATTTTACCTCGTTAGATGACGGACATAAATTAGTTAGAAAAACTCGGCACACAAAAGCCTATGACTCACCTCGACTTCCCTATAGAATATGTTCCATAGTAGCGGCGCCAGCAGATGTTTCGCGTCGAACAGCGTCACGAAGACGCGAGCTAACTCGTCCATCTGAGATGTGCTCACCACGTTGGCTAACGCCATTGCTATTGGTAACTCGCCCTGTCGACAAAAAGTTAGAATTAGAAACTAAAGCAAAAGTCATCTAAAACCAATATTTTAATAGGGTGGACGACAAAAAATATTTAATTAGTCCGTCGGATAGATCGTTAAAAAATATCTGACCCGTATTTTTTATTTTGTTACATAAATCAAAATTGACGAAGATACGACGCCTTTAAAATTCCCAATACGTCACGCCGTGGTATAATTTTTAGCTAGATCGGACGTCACGAGCCCAAACTTCCGAGTTTTGATGCGTTTTATCTTTATAAATATTCATTGATTTACTAAAACAAAAAATACGTGTCCATTACATTTGAATAATCTGACAGACGAAATAGATTTGTAATTTTTTAATACGTCATGCCTATTGCGAAAGTATGTTTGTTTGGTTAATATCGCGGACACCAAGCTTTATATAAGCGTTCAATTTTGATAGTTAGAGCTGCTTTCTATCATGAGGTCATCCTTTTTTTATCGAATGGGAAATCATCAAATGACTTCTCCCACTCTGGGCGGAGCGGGAGGAAGTGTCAGACTTTTACTGACTAAAACCCATCCCTGTTCTCCTCGCGCTTTTTGTTCCGGGGCTGCGGTATCTCTTTCGAACAGTCCCGCAGCCCCGGATCATGACATCATCCTGCAGCTAAGATCGTCTTCTCACGAAGGAATTTTTGAAGTGAAAACTTCTTTGAACGCGTCGAGCACATTCCGGGTGATCAAAAATCATGGAACTCACGTCATCATCACCGAACGCTTTTATAGAACGGTCAGTCAAAATCAACCTTTTACAATTAAGATAAATAATAAATATCGTTGGACATTACACACAGCGCCATCTAGTGCCACACTAAGCAACAAGGCTTGTGTCGTGGACATCAGATAGTTGATATACTACACAGATACTTTTTTGTTTGTAAATAGACACTTATTACGAGTATACGTATAAACATCCATGACTCGGAAACAAATATCCATGCTCGTCACAAAAACATTTGCTCCTAAACGATTTGACGATAAAGTTGATTTTGGATTACTTAGTTTTCACTTTTATTGGCAGTCCCATTAGAGTTTTTCTCACCTTGTCAGAGATCATAGTGACGAGCTGCACTAGCTGTTCGAACCTGTCAGCCAGTACGGTTTCTGCTAGTGTGTCGAACTCCGTGCCTTGCTGCAGTATCTTCGTGAGGACCTCCATGAAGGCTGCACGGGTTTGAAGGTCGCGGTGGTAGCCTAGATCTGTGAGAGAGAAGTATGCATCATCATCGGCCTATTAATGTTCCCACTGCTGGGACACAGGCCTCCTATGAGAGGAAATGGGCTATAATCCACGACGCGGGCCCAGTGCGGATAGGTAAATGTGACATGTCTTCGAATTCTTGGTTCTAGGACATGCCGGTTTCCTCAAGTGTGTATATTATTAAGAAAAGCGTGGATGTCGTATTTCCCCCTCTATTTTTTTGCGCTTTCTTATGCTTCGTTTCATATTAAGCCACTATGTACAGAATATGTTATAATAAATAATGAAACTGTGATTATAGCCACACTATTGAATTAGGGCAATCCTGTAATAATAGTGATGATGAGTGAATAAATAAATAAATAAATATTTTAGCGCACAACGGCAGACTAAAAGCGCGTTGGGTTGACGATATCGTCAAAGTCAAGAGAAACAGCGGGATGAGGGACGCACAGAAGAAATGGGAAGCCTATACCTAGCTGTGGGAACCACTATTTGTGGTGGTTCAAACTTCGTTTGAAATTCTGTTAGAATAAAGTTCTAATCAGCTTGCACTACAAAGTGGTTGTTACGTCAGTCACTACGGGGCGAATAGTGCGAAATGGGTGGTTTCGATCGATTTACAAAAAATCTATTGATTGGACTATAAAATAAAAACACACTATGATGGTAATATGTTGCTTGTAGAATTATTTGCCAAAAAATCAGAATGATCGCATGTATTTTAGCATCTCTTTAAAAGATTTTTTTTGAGATAAGTTCGTGATTTTTTTTATCGAGTAAAACTAATTGTAATATGTTTTTAAAACACTATCATACTAGCATAATATATCCTGAATAATATCATATGTTTTCTGGTTTTGTTTATTGCAGTGAATCATATCCGTTCAGGCATTAGGCACTCGCCTTTAGCTCCTGTAGTCGCCTTAAAAGAATTATGTTAGGATCGAAGCAGGCGTATCTGTCCAAAACAAAAAAAAAGTTGAAAAAAATACTACCGCACTCACTGACGGTCAACTACTTTTCAACGTTATTATTCAGAGCATAAGGGTGAAAAATGGTTGAGTCTGTGAGTGCGGTAGTACATATGTTTTTTTGTTCTTGATTTCTAACTTATCATAACTCTGGCTTTAAGAATAGAGGAAGACTTAAGAAGCGTCGAATGGACTGCGTGAAGATGATATGGCTAAAAAAGAGACGACTATTGAGATGTCGTGTAATGGAGAAGTATAGAAAAAGAAAGTAAATAAATAAATAAATATCGCTGGACATTAACACACAGCGCCACCTAGTACCACACTTAGCAAAGCTTGTGTCGTGGACACCAGATAGTTGATAAACTACATATATACCTTTTTTGTTTGTAAATACATACTTATTATACATATAATCCATGCTCATCACACAAACATTTGCTCCTACTGGGATTCGAAACCAGGACCCTAAGAACGTAAGGCAGCCTCACTAACACTACGCCATTCGGGTCGTCAAGTCTATGAACAGTGTGTGTTGCCAGTGATTACATCATCATCTGCCAAGCCTTTTCCCAACTATGTTGGGGTCGGCTTCCAGTCTAACCAGATGCAGCTGAATACCAGTATTTTACATAGAGCGACTGCCTATCTGACCTCCACAACCCAGTTAATACTGGGTAATACGATACCCCTTGGTAAGACTGGTTGTCAGACTATTTGGGCCACTGACTACCTGTAACGACTGTTAAAGATGGAAAAATGACAGCCGGGACCAACATCTTAACGTGCTTTCCGAGGCACGGAGGAAACTCGGTATGTAAGGGTGGTCACCCATCCACAGACCAACCTAGGCAAGCACGGCTTAACCTAAAGATCGGCCCGAGTGGCTGTTATTATTTTGCCAGTGATTACATACGGAACCGAAACGTGGTCGCTCACAATGGGCCTCATCAGAAGGCTTAAAGTCACACAAAGGGCAATGGAGAGGGCTATGCTCGAAGTTTCCTTGCGTGATCGAATCAGAAATGAAGACATCCGCAAGAGAACCAAGGTCATCGACGTAGCCCGAAGAATTGCCAAACTTAAGTGGCAGTGGGCAGGGCACATTGCTCGCAGAACGGATGGCCGATGGGGCCGACAAGTGGCGACCGCGAACCGGAACACGATGCGTTGGAAGACCTCCCACTAGGTGAACCGATGACCTGGTGAAGGTTGCGGGAATCCGTTGGATGCGAGTCGCAAGGGACCTGTCAATGTGGCGACACTTGGGGGAGGCCTATGTCCAGCAGTGGGCGTCTTTCGGCTGAAATGATGATGATGAGTAGTACGAAAGAAGAAGTCAAGCTGCCCTGACCCCAAAAAACATTGGAATAATGGTAGGAGGGTGATGAAGATGGTATTTATTGTGTAATTTATTTCATCACCGCTGCTCTCAAAAACGGCGAAGGAAAACATAGTGAGGAAACCGGCATGTCCTAGAAGCAAAAATTCGAAGACATGTGACATCTACCAACCCGCTCTGGTTATAGCCCATACGCAAAATACGCGCTTTGGCGTGGAGTTGCGGACACCAGCCCGTTGTACAATACAACTTACCAATACTATGCATAAGCCCCGAGTCGATGTTGGCGCTCAGTAAGTTGGACATGGCCTGTATGGTAGCGTTGCGGAGGGTCTCCAACCGACCTGGACCCTCAGCCATCTCTACTTCGTTGCAGTCGTTTAGGAGGTTCATGAAGAGGGTGAAGTACCTGGGAAAGAAAAAAATTGTCAATTTATAGTTGCTCATTTACAGGGAATACAGGGTGTAAACTAACTCGTCACGAAGCCGTCAACCAAGCATTCTGTACATCAAACTAAGTAACTTTACGCAAAAAATATTGCTGGGAGACGACTTTTTTTTGGGGTGAAAAATCATGTTTTGTGGTAGAACTCAATGTAACGCACTTAAAACATTGTGCTGATGGATGGATTGGATAGAACGGGGGGTAAAGGTGTTTGAAGTAAAAATCTTACAATAAAACTTGTATTTAAACAAAAAGTTGTCGAAAAGTTGGAACTTTGACCCCCAATATCTTCGTAACTAGAAGGTTCCCAGGTATGGTGTACAACAAAAAAATGATCGCAATGACGGGGAGAACAAGTCCCTTTCGGCTTCGTTAAGAGGTGTTTTACACCCATTATAGTTTCGTTAATAAGTTAATTCCTTGAATAATGAAACCTAGTACAGCCCCCGTATTCACAAACGCGCGGAATGAATTTTGATTCGACAATTCGTATGTCTATCCTTTTTTGGCATAACAAAAACGAGCGAGATAGACATACGACTTCCCGAATCGAAATCGAATAGAAGCGTTGTGAATATGGGGTCAGGTCTCCCAAAGTGATAATGCGTATAGAAATCTTCGTCACTGTTCGGCAGCGGTCGTATTCCCCGAGCGTCGGAAGATGATAAATGTATATAGAGTGCTTAAGTGCATTTTCTTCATGAATCATTCAACATTATCTTCATGAATCATTCAACATTCAATTTAGGCTCTTACGATCCAATGATTCGGGTGTTTCCGGGAATACGACAATTAGCGAAGATCTGCATTCGCATTATTAATTTGGGAATACTGTAATTGGAATATTGTTTTTGGGCTATCTTCGCCACTTTTGTGTTGGTAAAATGTGATGGCATGGTGTATTAGGAGGGCTACATCCTGTTAAGACTGGAAGCCGACTCCAACATAGTTGGAACAAAGCTAGGCAGACCATGATGGTACTTACTTGAGAAACAGTTGACTCTTAGCTTCCATGAGATCACCTCTATCTGACTCTTCGGGTTGGAGAGGTAGGCCCTTCAGCAATGATGCGACTGCTTCCATGCACGCCTGGTCTAATTCTCGGCAGCAGACCAGGTACCTGAGGATATAAAATTTACAGGATAACCAAGGTTTCCAAAGAAATAGAAAAAAAAACGGAAAGACTTTGTCTTCTTTGTGTAATTTTTTGAAGTATTAATGTTTACCTTGGCTTTTAACGTACAAAAATCCGTCGACAGCTCAGATTAGTGCGCAAGGTCCCAATTTCTTAAGTTCGTAAAGGATTGGTTGGCCACTTTTGAAAATAGCCCAAAAATGTATGGAGGCTGGGTGGATCTCCTTTTCTGTACCCACTACCCATGTTTCATAATTTAGTTTAGACTGCAGCATGTTCAGCTTAGTATTTTGAATTAACAAGCAATTCAATAACATGGGCCAAAGTGGGAACGCTGTTGTGGATTTAAATTATTTATTCATTGATTTTGATACAAAATGATGAGACTATCATGAAAGATACAGTCTATTACAATGACTTGAATAAAACAAAGAGATGAGACTGGCACAATAACGTGGAGATTGGCACAAGAAAATAGAGGCCTTTACCCAGCAATGGGTGAATTCAGGCCGTGGATGCTGACGTTGGGACATAAAAATCTCTGGAACTACATTTGCTAGACTGTCAAGCATACTGACCTGGTAATAGAAGACGCATCAGCTCGTAACGGCGGCGCTATCTGATGACTAGTACCCAGCACCCAATCTGTTACGTATTCCACCATTTTGTTACGGAACTTCATTTCCTGTACCAAAGAAAACATTCGTTATACTAAATTCTAAAGGTTTTGTTTTATCGTGACAAGCCCGCCACACTATTCCACACTCCTGAAAGCTAGAATCAACAGTGGCGACCACCAGAAAAGCGCCGAGACAATGCCCCGCAGCTCGACGTAGCCCCAGAGAATGAATTTAACTGTGTTGGATCCCGAAACGAAATTAATCAGAAATTACACCAGAGGAGTAGGTATTCTAAAGGTTTGTGGCAGTCTTGGCGATAAACTGTGATAACTAAAAGAACTCGATGCTAAGTCACTTGTTACCTAGCTCCTGCTTTGCGTAGGGATACCAAAACAGACTTGAGTTTAAGTTTTTAACGAAATAAACTTTTGAATCTTTTTGTCAAAATACCACGATGCGGTCCCCTGACACAGCCAGACGGCGACGAGGCAGACCTCGCAAGAGATGGCGGTACGAGCTGGACAGAACCAACGACCAGTCGTCCAAATTGGCCCTGAATCAAAGGATTTGAATGTCATATAACACAGGCTAACAGTAACAGTGATCTACTCATGCACGGACACTTTTTTAAAGCGTCGTTTGTTTACCGTACACTGAATTTTTGACATGACGTTTAGAATTTAATTGAGGACCTGAGCTAAATAAAAACAGCCACTCGGGTCGATTCAGCTGTATTCAGTTGGACTGAAGGCCGACCCCAACATAGTTAGGAATAGGCTACGCAGATGATGATGCTTTGAATGGGAAAGACCGTTAAAAGCTAATTGTAGATGGCGCCACCATAGCTGGTCTCAATCTGACCAATGAGGTCAAGGTATTTTAAAATATGAAATGACATTCCTTTATTTTCAACCAATGACGATGCTTGGAACGTGCTATGCTAGTGCCATTAGTTTCACAGTTTGCATCCCCATTGAAATCGAACACGCTAATAGCACGCTCTGTTATTGAATTCTCAACGCAAGTAAGACATAGGTAACACTCTTTATTCATTTACACCTGTAAATGGAATGTATGAAAATCTTCAAATACATATTTCAAGACTATAGAATAATTTAGCTTGTACTGACCTGTCTAAAAGCTAGGTCATCTCTCCTCCTCATCATGGCTTCCACAACTTGACAGAGCTTAGTCTTGATGTGAACGGACAGCACTGTCATATCCAAGTGACGGACGTATCTGTAACCGAACATGGCATTCATTAAAAGAATTTTGATGGACAAAGCTTACAGATGGTGTATTATTATTGTATTATTTGAATTAATTATTTTGTTTTGAGTTGTATTTTATTTTTGTTTTGCTATGGACACTTTTAACGTGCACATCTTGCTACATTGTTCTCACATAATATACCATATCATTATGAATGATGTAACCAAGATTTTGTAACAATATTTTGATTTAAAAGAGTGTCCATGGAGTTTCTTGCCCGTTCTTCTCCATAGAGATCTACGCTAGGGAATGGGCAACTACAGTACTTTCACAGTTTTTATGTCTTGTGACTGGAACTGTAGCTACATTAAATGTTCATTTTTGTTTCGACAATTCAAAAGTGCCTGTAACTGGCCTACTTGAAATAAATGCTTTGATTTTGATTTTGATTTTGTAAGGGCTCATTTACGAAGACGCGGCGAAACATAATTATGGCGATGTATGACAGCGTTTTAGAGGAGACAAAACAGCCATTTTTCCATACAAACGTAGTCCCCTGTTTCATTCCTGGATAATGCCAATAGAGCAATATTTTCTTTTCCAAAAAATCTATGACCCCTATTGGCATGTCCCTATGTTTTCTTTTTTTATAATTATTTCATTAAAAGAGGTGCGAACCTTCAAAAACATAAAAAAATGGCCAGATTTTCTCCTGTGTTCAAACATTCAGAAAACCAATTTCACTAGTTTATACAATAAAGGACGACATAGGAACAAGGCCAAATTTTTTTTTAATTTATAATGAAAAAAGTAGTTAAATCGGTCAAGTTTCGGAGAAGTAATCAGAGGACTACGAAACGTTGTTTTTGCGTACTTTTAATTGGTATTTTCTGCTGTTGTCTCTTATGCGCTCTGCGCGCGGTTGTTTGGGCACTGCGTGACAGCAATACTTTACAATTCCCTCTTTTTCAATTGTCTTGCACTTTTTGTTTCCTCTTATGGGCCCGGCGGAGCATGCGTTTTTCATACAAACGTAATACCAAAATAATATGAAAATCAAACATATTCCTAAGGTAATGTATATATATTTCGATTGTATTATAGAATATCTATGTTCCCAAATAAATATTTTGAAAGGACAATGATATAAAGACGAGATATGAGGAATTTAAATTTTCTATAGAAAATTTATTTTTCTCATAACTCTTGTTTGAATCAGTGTAAGTACATTCAAAATATGTGTTTGGAAACCTATATATTTTGTAATCCAATCAAAATAAATACGCCCTACCTAAAGAATATGTTTGATTTACAAATTATTTTGGTATTACGTTTGTATGAAATTCGCATGCTCCGCAGGCCTCTTAAGGAGAAGCAATTATACGCGGGTATGTTGAAATGCAGCGTTACTTCGCTTCACACCCCGCGCCTCCGTAAACATGCGTGATAACGCATTCATTGTTGTAGAAGTAAGTCTAGCCACTCCCCGGCACAGAGAGGAGACCCGAGTCCCAGCAGTGGACTACTACCATGGCACTAACTCACCTGACTATAGAAAGCATCAAAGTTTCAATGGACGTAGTACTAAGATGTTCGTTGGGCTGTCCACTCTTCTTTATGTCCAGTATACTCTTCATTATAAAGATGGTATGTTCCACGAATTGCGTGTTTATGTCTGTCAGCATTACCTGTGGAAGAAAGTTCATGTTATTTATCACACTAATAATATAACAAAAGTGAAAGTTTGTATATGTGTTTGTTACTCTTTCGCGCAAAAACGACTGAACTGATGTGGATGAAATTTAGCACGCAGATAGTTTATAACCTGGATTAACACTTAGGATACTTTTTATCTCAGTGGTATGATTCTGTAGGACAATAGGCTAGTTTCCACCATCAATAAATTGCAAATCTAATTAGTCCGTCAGTTAGAGTATTGGAAAAGAATGGACACGTATTTTTTGTTTTTGTAAATCAATGAATATTGACAAAGATAAAACGTATCAAAACTTGGGAGTGGGGGTCGTGACGTCACAACGCACTAAAAATTATACCACGGCGTGACGTATTGCGCATTTTAAAAGTGTTGTGACTTCGTCAATTTTGGTTTACGTAACAGAAGGAAAAATACGGGTCAAATATTTTTTGATAATGTAACTGACGGACTAATTAGATTTTTTCAGGACACAAGCCTATTATCGAACTCGAAGCAGGCCAAGTCAAGAATTTGTTTTTGTTTTTTCACTTGTTGCTGCTGATCAAAGAACTTGTCGATGATGGCCTTGATCTGGTCGAACAGTATCGGATAGAGCGCGGGCGACATCTCGTGTGCTACCAGTTCTTTCACGTGGGTTTTTATTTGTTGTAATTTTAATAACTAGTTACTATACTGGTTGAATTTAAACTATCTAGCAAAACTTCACAGACATCTATACATATAATAAAAGAGTAAAAAACTGTGTCTGTACATTGAATATATTTAAATCTATATCTATACATATAATAAAAGAGTAAAAAAACTGTGTATGTACATTGAATATATTTAAAAAATAATAATTGAAGGGGGTTTAGAAACAGTAATAGAGCACGAATCCAAAAAAAAGTCTGTCTGTTTGTTTGTACACGCTAATCTCCGGAAGTACTGGACGGATTTGAATGATTTTTTTTTTGTTGTATAGATATTATGTCTGGGCAACATATAGGCTATAATTTATCTTGGAAACCTGAACACCTGATGTAGAACCG
The DNA here is from genome assembly GCA_950022955.1 of Xestia ashworthii. Classification (NCBI taxonomy): domain Eukaryota; kingdom Metazoa; phylum Arthropoda; class Insecta; order Lepidoptera; family Noctuidae; genus Xestia; species Xestia ashworthii. Next base: position 8,299,400 of record OX465576.1, on the reverse strand, counting down.
CAACAGACCAGGTAAACTATAAGAGATACAAAAATGACACATAGCAAAAATTGTTTCATGTGATGAGCATTTTCTGCTGAGAGAATAAATTTGAAGATCTGGAAGACCTGATGTGCAACTCCAAGAGCCCAGCTACACCATGACACATATAGGAATGACGTCTTAGCAAAAGTTGTTCAATCTGATGAGCACTCTCTGTTGACTTATAAAAATCGAAGATCTGGGACACCTGTCGTGGAACTCCAATAGCCCAGCTACACCATAACACATATAGGAATGACGTCTTAGCAAAAGTTGTTCAATTTGATGAGCACCCTCTGTTGATTTATAAAAATCGAAGATCTGGGACACCTGTTGTGGAACTCCAAGAGCCCAGCTACACCATAACACATATAGGAATGACGTCTTAGCAAAAGTTGTTCAATTTGATGAGCACCCTCTGTTGATTTATAAAAATCGAAGATCTGGAACACCTGTTGTGGAACTCCAAGAGCCCAGCTACACCATAACACATATAGGAATGACGTCTTAGCAAAAGTTGTTCAATTTGATGAGCACTCTCTGTTGATTTATAAAAATCGAAGATCTGGAACACCTGTTGTGGAACTCCAAGAGACCAGCTACACCATAACACATATAGGAATGATGACGTCTTAGCAAAAGTTGTTCGGTCTGATGGGCATTTCCTATTGACTTATAAAAAATCGAAGATCAGAAACATCTGACGTGAAAATTATTGCAAAGCTATCACTAATTTCACTGTATAATTATAAAATAACAAAAACTGGGAGTACCTCCACGCTGTTAAGGCGGTAACAGTTTAGGACTGATATTCAATGACGATGGTATATCTTTGAACATTTGACTGTACTGGCCAAAACTCAATTTATCGAATAAATAATTATGTCTTCGGGCTTATGTTATTTGAGTGTTTAATTTCCTTTTCCATTTATCTTCGTGACTCGGCAGCCTACCCGGTAACGCAGGGCACTTAGATTTTAATTAATCAGGTATCTTCACAACAAAACTATAACCATGCCTAGAAAGAGGTCAAACCTTTCCCAATGTTCCAAAGGAGCTGAAAGATTGATGATCATAAGATCCGAAGAATCTACCGAAGATCGTCAGGAGAGACTTGATGCTGTTCGAGAACATCAGGCTGCAACTTGCTCCGTGGAAACCTCTTCCAATCGCAAAGCACGCCTGCGTTCTCAGTGACCAGTGAAGAATAGATGCCTGACTGCGTTCACGGATAGAGAATTTCGCTTGAGTACCAAGCGTAGATACGCTTGGTACTCAAGCGTCGTCGCAAATGGCAAAAAGAAACAAACGGTATGTGTTGCTCAGGTGGGAAAGATCTGTTATTTTCCCGTCCCCGGGCTCTTAGATTTAGACGTTTCAGATCTTCGATTTTGACGAACCCGATATCGCTGGCGAAAGCAACAGGATCCGCGTACGAAGTCGCGGGCAGAAGCTAGTTGTTAAGTAAAATTATCTAGCAAAACTTCACAGACGTTGTTAAGTAAAATTATCTAGCAAAACTTCACAGACGTTGTTAAGTAAAATTATTTAGCAAAACTTCACAGACGTTGTTAAGTAAAATTATCTAGCAAAACTTCACAGACGTTGCTAAGTAAAATTATCTAGCAAAACTTCACAGACGTCGTTAAGTAAAATTATCTAGTGAGACCTCACACACATTAAATTAGGTAGCAAAACTTCACAGATGAGGTCAAAATAAATTATCTAGCGAAACTTTACAATTCTTTCAAGTTTCACTAAATACGTTTTTATTATTTAACTTACTTGTTGCTGCTGATCAAAGAACTTGTCGATGATGGCTTTGATCTGGTCGAAGAGTATCGGGTAGAGCGCGGGCGACATCTCGTGCCCGACTAGCTCTTTCACGTGGGTTTGAATCTGTTGGCCGAAGCGTTCATTGCTGCAGAGTAGAAGGCGGAGGAGTTGGCCTATGAATCTGTTGAAGAAGATTTTTTGGTTTAGTTTTTGTACACATCCATGGTAATGGTACAAAGGCGAACTTAATGTTGTGACGACCCGAATGGCGTAGTGGTGGGTGAGGCTGCCTTACGTTCTTAGGGTCCTTTTTTTTTTAGGATGGGAAATCATCAAATGACTTCTCCCACTCTGGGCGGAGCGGGAGGGAGTGTCAGACTCTTACTGACTAAAACCCATCCATGTTCCTTCCTCGCCCTTTATGTTCCGGGGCCGCGGTATCTCTTTCGAACAGTCCCGCAACCCCGGCAGGCTTCGGCCCTTGCGGGCCCCTCCCCTTATGCTGACATCTCTTTGAGGCGCGCGTGGAGCACGATCGCGCCGTTGACACGGCCTGTCGTCATTGGACGGACGGACGGCTAGCTAGCTCATAGCTAGCCGTCCACAGGCCCGTTCTTAGGGTCCTGGGTTCGAATCCCGGTAGGAGCAAATGTTTGTGTGATGAGCATGGACATTTGTTTCCGAGTCATGGATGTTTATATGTATAACAAGTATGTATTTACAAACAAAAAAAAGTATCTATGTAGTATATCAACTATCTGGTGTCCGCGACACAAGCCTTGCTTAGTGTGGCATTAGATGGCGCTGTGTGTTAATGTCCAGCGATATTTATTTATTTATTTATCCAGCTATATTTATTTAATGTTGTAGGTATTCTTTGCCAATAGACCATGATTATTTAGGTGTTGGCATGAAAAAACACGTAATTTAAAAAACAAATAAAAAATGATGCATTTTCTACATGTTAAAATACATGTACGTTACAATTTTTATATTGTAACTAGCTGAGCTATTTTTCAGAAACGTTCCCAGGCTTATATAGAACAACCGTGCAATAATCGGTTCAGTACTTTAGGAGTATTTTGGGTACCTACGTACAGATAAACATACATAATTGTTTTTTATCCATATAGATGTACTTGCTTGTCGACCCGAATGGCGCACCGGTAGTGAGGCTGCCTTACGTTCTTAGGGCTCCGGGTTGAATCCCGGTAGGAGAAAACTTGTATTTCCGAGTCATGGATTTTTATATTTGTAATAGATATGTATTAACCAAAAAAAGGATCTATGTAGTATATCAACTACTCGTATCTGATGTCCACGACACAAGTCTCGTTGCTTAGTGTGGCGCTAGATGGCGCTGTGTGTAATATCCAGATATATTTAGTTATTTCACTCTCTCTTTGCTTAGTGTGGCACTAGATGGCGGTGTGTGTAATGTCCAGTGATATTCATTTATTTTACTTACTGTGTTACCGGACAATACTGCACTTCTTGAGAGCTGTTCGCCAACACGTTGTATTTCCTTGAATCTGCTAAAAAGAACAAGGTAAAACCATATTAGGTCTTATTCGAGTACAAAACTATACAAATTTGTATAGTTTTGTACTCGAATAAATACAGATTCAATTTATTTATAAATTGAATCTGTATTTATTCCAAAAAAAGGAGTCGGATTATGAAACTAAAGTTTTTTACGCAACTGGTAATTTTATTAGAAAATTAATCATCTGTGTTAATTTATCCACTTGTAAATAACATTAAGGGGCCGGCGGAGGATGCGTATTTCATACAAACGTAATACCAAAATTATTTGTAAATCAAACATATTCTTAAGGTAGTCTGTATTTATTTCGATTGAATTACAGAATATCTATGTTCCCAAATATGTTTTTTGAGAGAATAGTGATGCAAAGACGAGATATGAGGAATTTAAATTTTCTATAGAAAACTTATTTTTCTTATAACTCTTGTTAAAATCAGTGTCCAATCAAAATATATATTTGGGAACCTAGATATTCTGTAATTCAATCGAAATAAATACACACTACCTTAGGAATATGTTTAATTTACAAATTATTTTGGTATTACGTTTGTATGAAATACGCATGCTCCGCAGGCGTCTTAAGTGAAAAATGAACGGCTTCGAAAAAAACACAAAAAAGTGGAAAATTGGTTTCGGAAGTTAGTTTCTTTTTAGTTGCCGTATCTACCACAAATCCTTGTCAAATATTAATTTTACATTGTAAGTAAAAGTTATTATTAGCACATCATAGATATAGACGAAAACGAAAAAATGCATATTATAGAGGATAACCCATAACGTACCGAAGCATGATTAAAAAAATCAATATGGGACCACTACGCAAGGTTCCTCTATCAAATGAAAAAATGAATCACTTGAATCGGAGCAGTAGTCAAGGAGAAACCGGTGTACCAACATGAAAACAAAACTGAAAAGAAAAAAGATGCTGGCCGAAAAAGTACACAACCACCTCCTTTTTTAGAATTCGGTGTTCTCTTGTTTATCGTGTGGTTGCCGCCCATGGGCCTCTGAGTTAGCTTAACATGCTGTCAAGAAATATCTCTAAGGCATGCTGGTTTCCTCACGATGTTTTCCTTCATCGAAGCAAGTGATAATTATACAAGAATAAGAAGAAAGAAGAAATAGAAGTCGGTTAAAATAAATACTTACCATGACCATGAAGATGTCCCCAAGTGGTGGACGGCCTTCGTTGTAGACATACGCCACCAAGCGCGCATAGAAATGATGTTATGTTCGCCCATTCTTGTATCTGCATCTAAAGAAAAAAAAACTTAGATTGTGATTCCATAATATTTAATGGGAGTTTACTGACACAGAACGGAGATATTAAAAAGATTCAGTTGCGTAGCTATTCCAACTAGTGGCTCTAAGTTGAGTACTACCATAAAATCAATTGCAAGTTTATGTCTTTGACAGTGAATTGTGGTCGACTAAACGATTTTTTCTGCTTCGATGTGAAATATGCATTTATTTTATTTCATTCATAATATTATAAAGTTGTGAAAAACTTGGAAGCTTTGATCTTTCATATCTCCCATTGAGTAGTACAGGAGTCATGGAGCTATTTAAAAATAATATCATTAAAACCTTGTATTAAAAAATGTTGTGAAAAAGTTGAAACTTGACCTCTAATATCTCCGTAGCTAGAAGGTTCCCCAAATATGGTCCAGAACAAAGAATATCACAATAATAGGGATAATAAATACCCTGCGGCGTCGTTAAGGGTAGTTTTACATGCTTAAAACAAAGTTTGAGGATTTTTGGATCATCTCTATTTCAAAAGTTTTTTTTTTCGAAATGGCATCTCGCAATTCAACCTAGAGAGGTTCTCGTCTGCTTAACCGGACTATCCTATGCCTTGAGTGTAGGGCCTCCAGCCAGGGTCTATTTCAAAAGCGTTGACTCTCTTCCCATTTAAAATACATGAGATTCGTACCTCAAAGTCATGTTCACTGCTGGTATGATGTGACACCCTGCGCTTTGCGACTGCGCGATGTAAGGCCTCCATCTGACATTCGTCCATCTTGTCGCCTTGTCCTTTTGGGTATTTTTGGAGAAGCTTGCAGAGTGAGTCCCTGGTCGTAGAAGGTTTGATATTAGACAAGAAGAAGATTGGAAAAAAAAATTAAGAGAAGAAGATTAATTCATTTTTTTGAAGGGATCCCCTTAGCCTTTTTTCTAAAATAAAAGTAGAGTATGCCTAAGTTACTCCTTATAACACCAGCCCATAAAACTCCCCTCAAAATCGGTCCAGCCGTTTCGGAGATTAGCCAGAACAATCAGACAGATAGACTAACAGTCAGATAAAAAATGCTTTTTTTATTATTTTTTGTTATAAATACCACATAACATACTTTCATAGGCTTTTAGCAAAAAGCTGTTATTTTAAAATTAAAAACAGAAACTTTTACTTATCGAATCGGAGGATGGGCCAAGGACGCGCCCTATTCTTAAATTAGTATGTATAGAAATCTTATTAACAACAATGGTATTTTTAAACCAGTTAAAACAATACTCAGTATTCAAGAATACCAAGATCAACTCACCAACAACGGAAGGTCTCCTCCCAAACGGGTTGAACACCATTGACACAGTGTTCGATCTTCCTGAGCAGAGCCATTATCCGTTTCTGTAGAGCAGCCGAACCTATAACATGAAATCATCATAATCTTCCAGCCCTTGGCTCATGATACTTGGGGTCGACGCAACACGTTTTTAGTCAGGCTTAGAGATCGGATACTGGGAAGCAAATTTACCTTTTTTTTCCGGATGGGAAATCATCAAATGACTCCTCCCACTCTGGGCGGAGCGGGAGGGAGTGTCAGACTTTTACTGACTAAAACCCATTCATGTTCCTTCCTCGCCCTTTATGTGCCGGGGCCACGATATCTCTTTCGAACAGTCCCGCAGCCCCGGCAGGCTTCAGGCGCGCGTTGAATACGAACGCGCCGTCGACACGGCCTGTCGTCTTTTTCGCGGGATCGAGGTATTTCATAAACAATACAGTATTTATAAAATGAAGTATTAATAATAGTAAAGTAGTACAGTATTAATGTATATTAGAGGTAAGAAATTTGTTGATTATAACACGATGGAATACTATTTTCTTATAATAATATTTACAAAAAAAACCAGGACTTTTCCTGAACTGACGCGCGGTCCACACTAGTCAACATTCAAACTTTAGAGATCCCTAGGATCCCTGCCCATGTTACTACACTCATGGCAACTACAGTACTTTCTCAAGTTATTATACCTTGTGTCTGTGACTGTAGTTTTGTTTCTAATTGAAAAAATGCTTTGAGTTTGAGTTACAGAAGATTTTGGCTTCGGTTTTACTGTCGGCCGCATGACAAACACTATCCCCCCTTGGGAATGGAATTGCTGGTGGTTTAGCCACCGTGCGGGTGACCCAGGGTGCTTTATGATATGCACTGGGTCAAATAAACGATATCAGGATGAGGCACGCTAAAACGTGCCGAGTCCAAGTCGAGTGCCGTCCGTGCAATTTTGTATGACAACCCATTGTCCGTTGCTCGGCGGCCAAGGGAGTGAAACTTCCATACATTGGCTTCAAACAAGATTTTCATAGATAGTGCTGCCATCTGCGTGGTTGAGTACACCAAGTTTGGCCATAGTTTTATATTTTTGTTAATGGATAGAGCTAGTTCTAACAGTACAGTCAAATTAAATCTACTAATATTGATAAATAATTATTAATATTTAGTTTTAAATTATTAATATTTACATAATTGAATACTACATGAATTTTTGAATACATGCTTATGAAGAGAACAGCTATTTTAGACAATTTGTCAGTGAAGTAAAGCCTAGCGGTGACAACAACCGCCCTGTGAACAGTGGTTCACATGTTCGAGCCCTCAGTCAAGATTTACTTATTGTATTTGTATTGTATTGAACAACGGGCTGGTGTCCGCAACTCTACGTCAAAGCGCGTATTTTGCGTATCCACCACGCGGGCCCAGTGCGGGTTGGTAGAGGTCACATGTCTTCGATTTTTTGGTTCTAGGACATGCCGGTTTCCTCATGATATTTTCCTTCACCGTTTTTGAGAGCTGTTTTTATTTATTATGTTGAACAAAAACTAACAGCGCCATCTAACAGCTTGGGTACACAGTCACATCTATCTTATATTATGTAGTGTATTATCTATGGTGGAAAGAAAAAAAGAAAGAAAGAAAAAGCATTTATTAACCCGCACAGGACAAAACACATCAAAATTATCAGTTTATAACTTACTAATAAAACTTACACAGAAAAAACAAATATATATTTAAAAATTAAAAGAAACGAAAGTAGTCCGGTACGAGGCCAAAAGGCTCCTATCTCAGCATGGTACTGTAACATTTAAAAAAAACGTCACAGCGCTGGTATTCTGATAGGGCCCATTCTGGTAGCGGCTCGTAAGGTTAAGTCTCCATACAAAATTGCACGGTCAACACTCGGCTCGGAGCCGGCACGATTTAGCGTGAGTCACCCTATATCCTTGTATTTTTTCTCCGCTGTCATTTTTCTTGAATAGGACATACTTACTGTGAATATTTTTGTAATAACAGCCTCTTCCCATGTCCTGACTGGCTGCTTGCAATATTAAGAGAGAGAAGTTTTAAATACTGTAACGCATATGCAACGATTGTAGCATGTTTAAGACGTCGTATTCTACATGTTGGCGATTTCGCTGATTTACGAGAAAAAAAGTTTAGTATATTTTGTTTATTTTGTGTGATTAGTGCCTATATGGTCATTCAGAAGTACATAACCCGTAAGAGCAGTAAATTCGGCACATTACTGGGAAGAATCCATGTGCAACAAACATGTGTACACTGGTGTCAGAGTTTTTTGCCATCCCTGAGCTTCTGACTTGGCTTTACTTGCCGTCAAGTAATTTCTCAGACATGCTGGTTAATAAAAGTAATTCACACAACATCATTGATCATGTGTTAATTAAAGTTTCCAATATGTTTTAAACCAACATACAGGTCAATTTAAAATATCATTTGCGGGATATTGGGAGTTTATTTTGAGTTCCCGGTATTTCAACGCTGTTGCAAGTGCCATGAACACGGGTTATCCCGAAAGTGAAATTTTAAGTTTAGTTATGAACCGTAATAGCTTAAAACACTGATCATACAGGTGTTCGTCTTACATTACATTATTATGAATTCGGTTTATGTAAGTTTTGAACTAAAACATATTTTATTTAAGAGTTTAATATTATAAAGTGTCGGTTTAAATGTGCCTGTACAGTCACATCAAGTTACATCAAATTTTATTTTACAAAATTAAACCATAACATATTGAGGTTTCAGTTAAAAATCGAATGAGAAAACTTGACAGTGATAACTTACTACTTTTACACTTTTCTTTGGAAAAATACATGCGTTATTATAAAAGAGCTCGTAAAACCAATATATCAAGATCACTTACCAGTGGTCAGCACCGTAGACGTATGTGCAATTTCTTGGAAAACCGCGTAGTTGGGCAGAAGACATTGCGTAGTGATCTCATCGGAGCCACACCGGATATCCGCCTCTTGACATAGCAGCGCGAAGCACGACATTGCTACCAACACCACGTCTGTGTCTATCGACCAGAGGCACATGAAGAATACCACCTAGGTACAAAGAGAATGGAGTCTTTATTTCACTGGCAAAGTTTGTAGGAATCCTTTACCGTTCATTGGACATAGGCACATGCAGAATACCACCTAGGTGCAAAGAGAATAGTGTCTTTATTTCACTGGCAAAGTTACTAAGAATCCTTTATGGTCCATTGGCTACAGGCACATGAAGATATAGACCTATGTTACGAGAGAATAGAGTCTATATTATTCCAGCAACATTAATCATTAAGGAGTATCGGATGTGCGCCTCTTGGCATAGCAGGACGAAGCACAACATCGCTAACAGTATCACGTCTGTATCTATCGACCAGAGGCACATGTAGAATACCATCTACGTAAGAAGCGAATAGAGTGTATATTTCACTAGCAAAGTTAGTAGGAATCCTTGAGTGGTATCGTGTTTTTAACCCCCGATGCAAAAACGATGGGGTGTTATAAGTTTGACGTGTCTGTGTGTCTGTCTGTGTCATCGTAGCTTCCGAGCGGATGAACCGATTTAGATTTTTTTTGTTTGAAAGGTGAATTAGTCGGGAGTGATCTTAGCTATGTTTGATGAAAATCGGTCCAAGATTGGCCACATTACGTGTAGGGGACTTTTTAAACTTATAATTTTATTTTATTTGAACTTACCTCAAGTTTGATGTGCGCCTGTTTACAGATAGGTATTTGCGAGCCCACGTTGGCATACTCCTTGTGCTTAGCCAGGAACTCGTTCCGACATGTCAGGATATCTCGGAGCCACCGCAGAACCTCCCGGTAGTTGCAGATCTGACGCTGGATCAGTTTCTGACTTATGTTATATAGGACTTGGGAGCTGGGGACAATACAAAAGGAATTGTAAGTCCACTATACATAGATCCATTCTTGATACACTCTGTTTTTATGACTGGGTAAAATATAGCGATTTTTAGGGTTCCGTAGCCAAATGGCAAAAAACGGAACCCTTATAGTTTCGCCATGTCTGTCTGTCTGTCTGTCCGCGGATAATCTCAGTGACCGTTAGCACCAGAAAGCTGAAATTTGGTACCAATATGTATATCAATCGTGCCGACAAAGTGCAAAAATAAAAATTTAAAAAAACATTTTTATTAGGGTACCTCCCCCAGACGTAAAGTGGGGAGCGATTTTTTTTTTAATTTTGACCCTGACGTGTGATATATTGTTGGATAGGTATTTAAAAATGAATAGGGGTTTTCTAAAATCATTTTTTGATAATATTAATATTTTAGGAAATAATCGCTCCGAAAGTCAAAAACAATGTGTCCCCCCCCCTCTAACTTTTGAACCATAAGTTTAAAAAATATGAAAAAAATCACAGAAGTAGACCTTTATATGAACTTTCTAGGAAAATTATTTTCAACTTGATGAGTTGAATAGTTTTTGAGTTATATAGCACTTTTTCAAAAAAACGCAAATGATAACTTTGTTTTTCATAAAAATACTATGAAAAACAAAGTTATTTTTGCTGACGAAAAATGTTGGTATTTTTAATGGTCTGGGAAGCTACGGAACCCTACAGTGAGCGTGGCCCGACACGCTCTTGGCCGGTTTTTTCAATTATGCAAGAGTAGCTTTTGATCGCGGCTTGGCTCTCTGTAAGTACGGAATGTACTCACGGGAACGTTTTAAATGTAGCCTATAACACTCGGGGATAATGTAGCTTCCTGTTAGTGAATGAATTTTCAGAATCGGTTCAGTAGTTCCAAAGATTATGCCCTACATACAAACTTACAAACAACTTTTACTTCTTTATAATTTAGGTATCATCATCATCTGCCTAGCCTTTCGCAACTATGTAATAACTATGTACGTATGGCAAAGGTAATTAATTTACATCCACTCACACATTGGTAATAGTCACTGTACGAGCCAACTATGTCGACCGCTCCTTATTATTGTGTGCGTATATGTAGTCTACACACGGGTAAAGATAAAACAAACGGGTTCACAATAGAGGTCCAACATTTTACAGTAAATAAACATAGTAGCCATGGCTGATTGGCGTAAGCGCCAGCGATAGCAAGTGGACTAAGCTCGACGACTTATGTTCGATTCCAGCAAGGGAGTTTTGTTTTGCTGTTTTTATACTTTTAGTTTTTAATTTATTTATTTTCACTAAAATCACTCAAGTAGCAAATAGAAAGGTAAATAAATAAAACCAATGAAATAATTTGTTATTTTTTATTAGATAAACATTGGTATTGGTTGAAATGAGCGATCGTAGAACTTGGGTCATTAGCAAAAACGATGCGTCTCATTTCTTCCATTATGTTCCTTCCTTACAGCGGTTACAGTGTTTTAAGGTTCAATTTGGTATGGGCTGAATGTTGACAAAAAAAAATTGTATAAGTACAATGATTTAATATAATAGCAAACTGGTTTTAAACATAATAGGCTATAACTATCCATACTAGACGTTCGAATGAGTAAAACAGTTGTTTACCAATTTTATTGACAAAGACACGCATTAACCTTTTGGACGCCATTGTCACATATACGTGACAAGCAAGCGCGTGCCCTGTACGCCAAACGACAAAAATATGTGACAAAATAGTAGATGAAATTGTGGCTTGGCGTGGAGGGCACGCGCGTGCGTTTATGCTGTGGCGGTCAAAAGGTTAAGCATCGGCGTAAATAATTTGCCAAAGTGTAACCTGTGTGTGTATGTGTATGTGTGTGTGTGTAGTAGTAAATATGTGTTTGGGAACCTTTATATTCTGTAATCCAATCAAAATAAATACACACTACCTTAACAATATGTTTGATTTACAAATTATTTTGGTATTACGTTTGTATGAATTTCGCATGCTCCGCAGGCCTCTTAAGCAAAATATTATATGTCATTCAGTAAAGATGAATTATTACTATAATACGGTATTGATGTGCCATACGCACACTAATAACAGAGCTCGCTCGTTTTTTATAGCGTCTGTGTGCATAGCTATGACTTCACGCACCAGTGTGCGATGTAAATCAATCAACTTGTTCGACCGTACTTTATAACTTAGTTAAACAGATTATTATTAATTCATTAACTGTTAGCGAAGTAGAACAATAAATAAACAATCGCGTCAGACCAGTTCAGTCGGGGTCCACAGATGAAAGGGTAGCGATTGGTATGTTGCGTGACATTCAATACAAGAAAACTATTTATTTTAAGGGGCCGGCGGAGGATGCGTATTTCATACAAACGTAATACCAAAATTATTTGTAAATCAAACATATTCTTAAGGTAGTCTGTATTTATTTCGATTGAATTACAGAATATCTATGTTCCCAAATATGTTTTTTGAGAGAATAGTGATGCAAAGACGAGATATGAGGAATTTAAATTTTCTATAGAAAACTTATTTTTCTTATAACTCTTGTTAAAATCAGTGTCCAATCAAAATATATATTTGGGAACCTAGATATTCTGTAATTCAATCGAAATAAATACACACTACCTTAGGAATATGTTTAATTTACAAATTATTTTGGTATTACGTTTGTATGAAATACGCATGCTCCGCAGGCGTCTTAAACCACAGGCTAATTATTTACAATATACAGGGTGGAATTTTGTAATGCCACCTGGAGGGAAAGTACTCTTAATACTGCAGATAGAAAATTTTCCTCAAAGGAAGCATTCCTTTATTTTTGAATAGAAAGCAAACTGCATTCAAAGATTTTCGAAAATTCTCTTCTCACCCGGGAATCGAACCGGCTAAAATCTGAAAAAAATAAACCCTGTACTTTTATTGCATCGATCGTTAGGGTCAATTATAAGGATGAAATCTCTCTAACAAACATGATAAATTAAATGAAAGGAAAACCAGGATATCTTAAAAAAAAAAAAACTTAAAATCTTAAATCTCACTATGACAATCTAATTTTCAAATTTTAATCTAACATTCCTTATTTAAATTACCACATACACGCAGCTACGAGTATGTCGCAAAGGAGTCTGCATTACAAAAGATGGATGTTAGTTAAAGAGCTTTAACTTGACTCATTGAATTTGTAACTTCAGATTTCCTGGTTTTCCTTTCATTTAATTTATCATGTTTGTTAGAGAGATTTCATCCTTATAATTGACCCTAACGATCGATGCAATAAAAGTACAGGGTATAATTTTTTCAGATTTTAGCCGGTTCGATTCCCGGGTGAGAAGAGAATTTTCGAAAATCTTTGAATGCAGTTTGCTTTCTATTCAAAAATAAAGGAATGTTTCATTTCAGTAAAATTTTCTATCTGCAGTATTAAGAGTACTTTCCCTCCAGGTGGCATTACAAAATTCCACCCTGTATACACACTAACTCTATACTAGAAATACAAAATGTACAAGTATCAAAAAGGGTTCCAGGGCATCGAAAAATTCGTCCACATCGCTGCCAACAGGAAAAGTGCCTAGAAGGCTGGCAGCATTGCCACGTTGGATGGCAATTCTGATTCTTTGTATTTGCGCCGTTAGAGGCTTTCAGAACCTGCAGCAGCCGCCCCAGCGCAGCACACCGTGCTAGGAAGATGGGATAGCGCAAGGGTGTCGACGCAAATTGCGTCTCACACCAAAGGCCTACCCAAAAAAATACATAGTATAAGAAATCCGAATAGAATAAGAGCATTATTTTTATTAGCTGTAAGTTTCCCGAATAGTATAAAATAAAATAGAGATGAAAAGGACAAAGAAAATAAATGCTGCTTATTCAATTAGAATTTACTTTCAGAAGACCTAAGAGAGGTCGATTTAACACCAATAAAACGGTTTTCTTGGGAATTACGCTTGACCACAGGCTACAATGGGGTCCTCATTTAACATCTCTTGCAGGCCGGCTGAGCTCAGCAGCGTATGCTGTTAGAAAAATCCGTCAATTTACTGATGTTGATACGGCGAGGATAGTCTATTTTAGTTATTTTCATAGTATTATGTCATACGGTATTTTACTATGGGGACGTGCTGCAGACATCGAGTCCATTTTTAAACTGCAGAAAAGAGCCATCAGAGCCATATATGAATTACGTAGACGCGATTCTCTAAGAGAACTGTTTAAGGAAATTAATATCATGACAGTACCTTGTCAATACATCTATGAAAACATCATGTACGTTAGGAAAAATCTGCATTTATTCAGTAAAAGAGGTGACACACCACTATAATACTAGAAATAGGGACCAACTAGTTCAGCCAGGTTTCAGGCTTGCTAAAGTAGATTCATCTTTCATGGTGTACTGTTTAAAATGTTACAATAAAATACCTCCCCACATTCCACAACTGAATGAGACGAAATTTAAATCTTGTGTAAAACGCACACTATGTAGGCAAGCATATTATAAGCTGGGGGATTACATTGAGGATAAAAATGCTTGGCTAAATGCTGGTCCTGCTCCGCAACCATAGATGCAAACTTATTGGACAATTATTGTCGTAGCTGCAGAAGATTGTAAAAATATTCTTGCATTGTATAGATTCCATCTCTTAGTATTGTATAATTGCATAACACATGTGTGAGTACCATGTACCGTAAAGCTACCATTTGCATTTAGCTATCTTTCATTGACTTGAATATGCCTTGGTGGCTGAGAGAATGTCATGCTCGCTTAAATGTCTTGCTGATGGTGGCGGGTGGGTCGGGTCATTTAGTTCCCTTCAATATGGTTCAATTGAATGGCGCTGATCCATGCGTCATGTTCGTGAACGGGCGCTGTCAGTCGGGACTGGTCATCTCTTAGCTGCCATGGATCATTTGAATTGCTTTATTTTGAATTGTTGATTTATTTTTTTTACTCTGGACGCTCTTATTGTGCACGTCTTTCTACATCGTTCTCACATATTTATGTATAATCTCAACATGAAAGATGTAACCAAGATTTTGTAACAACATTTTTGATTGAAAAGAGTGTCCATGGAGTTTCTTGCCCGTTCTTCTCCATACAAGACCTACGCTAGGGAATGGGCAACTACAGTACTTTCTCAAGTTATTATGCCTTGTGTCTGTGACTGTAGCTTCGCTTTATTTTTCGTTTTATCGACATTCAAAAGTGCCGTAATGGTCTAGTTGAAATAAATGATTTGAGTTTGAGTTGAGTTTGAGTTTGAGTTTGACCTGGACACAGTGTATAAAAAGACAATACAAGAAAATTTAACTTAAAACTCGGCCTAAAATAATGACAACATAAAACATCACACATATAGTACATAAGGCTTGAAGAAAGAAAGAAAATACATTTATTTGGCACACTGTATAATAAAAGAAAATAAAAAAACAGATACAGACAAAAAGGGTCTGACGACGACGCAAAATGTGCACTTCACAAAATGTGCACTTCACAAAATGTGCACTTGACAAAATGTGCACTTCACAAAATGTGCACTTGACAAAATGTGCACTTCACAAAATGTGCACTTGACAAAATGTGCACTTCACAAAATGTGCTCTTGACAAAATGTGCACTTCACAAACAGTGCACTTGACAAAATGTGCACTTCACAAAATAGCAGTTGTTTTGTATTCAATCAAAATTTTATCATCAGGCATCTTAAGGCAGGTTGGGGCCACCACCACTGGGCCACCGCTGCTAGCACTTTTTAATATCAGCACTTACAAAAATGAGCATTTTTGCAAAATGTGCACATGCTGCGTCAAACCCGACAGGGGTATACGTAAACAGTACACCCACGTTTCGACAGTCATAAGTCTACACAATAAGCTAAGGTTAAAAAGAAAGCATACAGATAAAAAATACACATAGAATAACGTTGTAGATGGCGCCATAGGTATCTTCTCAGCCTGATGAATGTTCTACTCTTGCAAAGATCCATTGCGTCAACGGTGAATGGCGTTAACGCAATGAATGCTAGCAAAAGCGAAGTATGTGGGGCGATGATCTTCGCAGCGTAGCTGATGGATGAGTGAAGCTGACGATTGAATTAAACGGCGTGCGACTGCAGCAAACAAACCAAAATTTACACATTTTTGACATTTATATTGAAGTACACTGGAACAAGCTATTTGGTTTTCATTTTAACAATGTAATTTGTCGGTTAAACTGTAAACCAAATAGCTTGTTCGACCGTACATGAACTAACACACACATTGATAAACAGCATGTATCAGAAATGGAGTTGTGAATCTGAATACAGACGGGACGGAGGAATGTGGGAAGACAACAGAGGCCCTACTCCCTAACGTTTCGTCCGTACATTCGGATCTATCCGCGTCTCTCACACGCACTCGTCTGCAGACGTGCGCGAGAGTGACGGATAGATCGGAATATACGGACAAAGCGTTAGGGAGTAGGGCCTCAGACTAGGTAGATGGACGAACTCATTAAAGTGGACGAAAGAAACAGGGCAGCCATGACACGAAACTGCCAAAAGTGGAGAGATTTGGAAGAGACCTACTCTGAGCAATGGGTGGCCAAAGGTCGAAGAAGAAGATGTATCAGAAATGTGCGGTCATATTTTTAGGGAGTGGTACTGACCATCAAACTGAAAAGCTTTCTAAATAGGACCATCATCAGCCTAGCTTTTCCCAACTATGTAGGGGTCGGATTCCAGTATAACCGGATAGAGCTGAATACCAGTATTTTACATGAAGCGACTGCCTATCTGACCTCCACAACCCAGTTAGTAATGGATAATACGATACTTCTTGGTAAGGCTCATTGTCAGGCTTTCGGGGCACTGATTACCTGTAACGACTGTCAAAGAACTATAAATAATAGCCGGGATCAACGGCTTAGCGTGATTTCCGAGGTACGGAGGAAACTCGGTACGTAATGGGTGGTCAACCATCAAAAGAACGACCCGAGTTTCCTCCGTGCCTCGGAAAGCACGTAAAGCTGTTGGTCCCGGCTGTCAATTGTCCATCTTTGACAGTTCTTACAGGTAGTCAGTGGCCCAAAAAGTCTCAACACCAGTCTCACCAAGTGGTATGGTATTAACCAGTATTAACTGGGTTGTGGAGGTCAAATAGGCAGTCACTCCATGTAAAATACTGGTATTCAACTGCATCCGGTTAGACTGGAAGCCGACCCCAACATAGTTGGGAAAAGGCTAGGTAGATGATAATGATTTATTTTTCACGTAAACAAAAATTGAAGACGGGTACAGTGCGTCAAAAACTCGTGTGACGTCCCACGTGGTTACATTTTTTACCAATAAGTGACGTCACGACTTCACGAGCTTCCACTCGTGATCTTTGATGCGTTTTATCTTCGATTAAACGCCTCAAAGATCATAAGAATTCTTAAATGATAAAATATGACATTACCAGCCCTCTAAAATAATTTACTTTATTTTCTTTATTAATAATATATTTCATTGACATTATTTCCAATATTACAAAGACATTAATAGCTTTCTTTAGAATTTACCGTTGACATGCATGATAAATAAATTATAGTTGTTTCATAATTGATTAATAATACTTACATTGAAATCTCATTATTTGACTTTGTATTGTATAGATCCAGACTTATTATTAAAAATATTTGTACACCAATTTCATTGGTAGGACACAGAGCTCAACTAAAATGTATGAATAAGACCTTATTTTAATACCTGTGTTTCACAAATAAAGATGATTTGATTTGATTTGATTCGAATTTTTTTATTAATTTGATAAAACACGTCTACTTTAATATTTGGACTAAACAGAATCGTTGTTTTTTAGGTCAGAAACATCCCTTTTTGACTAAACAAAGACGGTGTGCTCTTGTACGTTGACATCTTCTTAGCCTGATGAATGTTCTACTCTTGCAAAGGTCCATTGCGTTAACTGTTATAGGAGTCAATGCAATGGACATTAGCAAATGCGAAGTATATCCAGGGTCAAATGACTTCGCAGGGTAGCAACTGAATGAGAGAAGCCGAAAGCATTAGTATTTTTTACATTTATTTAGAAGTAAACATGCACAACCTCATACATTTAAATATACAGGGTGAAAATTTGAGATACGGAACAGAACTTTCCAAAATCTGTGAATGCAGATCGAAAGTTATCAAAACCCTTTCGTGATTAGTACTAATTTTGAGCTCCCAATATTTCGATGCTGTTGCAAGCGCCATGAAAATGAAAACTAATCACGGAAGATATCCCGTAAGTGACATTTTAAGTTTAGTTTTAAACTGTGAAAGCTTAAAACAGAGTTCCCAAACAGTTATTGATAGTCTCCTAATCGACTGTAGCTATAAATTTAAAAGGTATTTAACAAAAGGAAATGTAAAAGACTTGTTTAAAACATCAAATAAAATTGACAAAACAGAAAAACAACATTAGCACGTTCAATCTTGGGGACTTCGTCTTCTCTTCCTCATGATGAATGTTCTACTCTTGCAAACGTCCATTGCGTTAACTCTTTATAGGGCTCAACGCAATTAACGTTAGCAAAAGCGAAGTATATGGGGCGATGATCTTCTCAGGGTAGGAGCTGGATGAGAGGAGCTTAAAGCATTGGTGTTTTTACAAATACATGCACAAACTGGCCCGTCAGGAGCCCGTGGTTAAATGGTAACAGTCGCTCGGGTCGATCTTTAGGTTAAGCCGTGCCATCTGTGGATGGGTGACCACACATTAAATACCGAGTTTCCTCCATGCCTCGGAGAGCACGTTAAGCCGTTGGTCCCGGGTGTCATTTGTAGATCTTTGACAGTTGTCACAGGTAGTCAGTAGCCCAAAGTCTGACAACCACTTTTACCAAGGGATATCGTATAATCCAGTACTAACTGGGGTATGGAGGTCATATAGGCAGTCGGTCCATGTCAAATACAGGTATTCAGCTACATCCGGTTAGACTGGAAGCCGACCCCAACATAGTTGCGAAAAGGCTAGGCGGACCAACATTGGGCCATAGGACAATTGACGGGCGTTTCATAAATTTTGCGTATGTCCACATTATAGACAGCTACATCCGAATATAGCCGAATTATGTCGGGCTCTCCCAAAGGACACACGGACTGGAGCTGTGGTTTGTGGCTCTCACAAACTGGTAAGTCACATGTAGACACTTACTATGGCCCCTGATAGATGAGGACCTACTTCCTCATTATTTATCGACCTCAGCAGTCTCCTTGAGACACTAGATCTTGGAGTGGCAGATCCCAGAGCCAGCCAAGATCCGCCTTCTCACTTGGAGGGTAGTTCATGCTTTGATTTCTATCTATTAGTCATTAAAAAAAAAAAAAAAAAAAAACAACACCACACCACCACTTACCATTATTTTCTTCAGGTGTCCACCTCTTCATTCTTCATCCCTCTTAGACCCAGATTCTGTCACTCCAAGAATTTGAGGAGACTTAGTTAAAATATTGGAATAACAGAACCTGGGTCCCACAAACTACCTTTTCTAGATCTAGCAAAGAGAACCTAGAATCAGTAGGGGTGTCCTCACCTGATATCCCAGAAGGTGTTGAGCGGCGCTTCAGGGTTCCACATGTGCACCCTATCAGGTCTGTGCAGGGCTAGTAGCGCGTCCATGGCCGCTTGAGATATTTCTCCCATGCCGGTTTGGTGGACAAGGGAAACTAGGCCGTTCATCAGTTCTGTGGTTGAGGATTGGATCTCGATGCTGGACCGGCCAGGGTTCTAAGAACAAAAATAATGTTTTGAAGATTGATATTGAGATGTGTCAGCAAAAGTGTTACTTGCAAGTAGCTTCATCGCCAGAAATCGCGTATTTGTGACTTGTCATGTTCAAAATCGAACATAAGACAAAACAATAAGAGCGGTTTTAAACTAACGTATTTTGTAACGCGTATACGCTCTTACGTGCGCCACAAAACGCGCATCAAAAATCGAACGCGTGCCCACGCGCTTATACCGGCAGGGAAGAGGGGGGACACGAAGATGCATCTCTCGCGGCTCACGTTTATACGAACTTTTTAATTAAGGAACAAGTATACGCACGTACACGCGCTTCCAAAAACGAGCTTATACGAGCGGCAAATACTCAAACCACCCGCAATCTACATATATGTATTTATCAGTTTCTTTTCCCGGTATAGAGCCTCTTTTCTAGCACGACCTTTTTCTTGTCGGAGTGTCCAAAGTGTCCCTACTCCTGTACATTACGTAAAGAAGCTCAAGACGTAAAGAAATCGGATTCATCGTGGCCGTATACTCAAAGTAAAAGACTTTTTCAGCACACTTTGTCATAAAATGGCTCTAATTTCACCGCAATTAAGCACATAATGACACCTACCCCACAACAACGTGAGTTAAAGAGCTTTTTTTATTTTATTGGTTGAGTTGCTTTGTTCTTAAAAAAGTTTCGATTCAAAAAAGATCGTGTTCAATAGTACAAGAAAAACATCGTGAGGAAACCGGCATGTCTTAGAACCAAAAATTCGAAGACATGTGACATCTACCAACCCGCACTGGTTATACGGTATACCCCATACGCAAAATACGCGCTTTGGCGTGGAGTTGCGGACACCAGCCCGTTGTACAATACAATAAATTAATTTACCTATTGCCTGCTCATTTCATGCAACTTCGCATTTAAATAGATAATTTCAACGTTTTTAAAAAATAAAACGTTCACTCAAATATATCTTTTGTTTCCTCTGTAATAATAAAGAAAACTTTGAATTCCCCATTTTGTACGTGGCTAAAACGCTATCCGCGAAAAGCCAAAAAAAGAAACCTCAATCTTTTAGTCTATGGCCGATCGCCATCGTTAGATGCTCGCGCATAGGAAAACTGCTTAATTTTTCCCGCCATTGCGAAACATTTTTCACAACCCGTTTTCACTGTTGAAACTATAGTTATTAATTAAAATGTCTACAAGCTAGTACTTGTGAAGAAAATTATGTACACCGCCCGAGTGTATAACATTATCAGAAATAGAAAGTAAAATACTTACACTCAACATCAACATCGGATCAGCATGTATCAACTTCACCATACACAGCAGTAGATTCCTGTACGCCGGCATTTCTTCACTCTTGTTGAATTTAGACTGAACTTCTTTAGATTTGAGTGAGAGAGAGATCATTCGTAGTGGGGTGTGGACTACGTAACCCTGTGGGAGAGAAAGAGATGGGTGAGTGAATAAAATACGGATTATTATTATTATCAGCCATTTGTGATGCACTGCAGGGCACAGGCCTCCCTTCCCTCCATCCACGTTTTCCTATCCAGTGTTGTTCATGCTTTTAAACGCCAATCCTTGTGGAAAGAGTCGAGTCCGTACCGCCATCTCCTTAGGGGTCAGCCACGTTGACGTTTACTGCTGTTTGGGCCGCGTTGACGTTTACTGCTGTTTGGGCCGCGTTGACCTTTACTGCTGTTTGGGCCGCGTTGACGTTTACTGCAGTTTGGGCCGCGTTGACGTTTACTGCTGTTTGGGCCGCGTTGACCTTTACTGCTGTTTGGGCCGCGTTGACGTTTACTGCAGTTTGGGCCGCGTTGACGTTTACTGCTGTTTGGGCCGCGTTGACGTTTACTGCTGTTTGGGCCGCGTTGACGATTACTGCTGATTGGTGGACCGATGACCTGGTGAAGGTTGAGGGGATTCGCTGGATGCGAGTCGCACGGGACCGGGACATGTGGCGACACGTAGGGGAGGCCTATATGTCCAGAAGTGGACATCTTTTGGTTGAAATGATGAGTCGTGTACCAACGAACGGCCGAAGACTGCCGGGGTCGCGAGACTGTTCGAAGGAGATACCGCGGCCCCGGAACATAAAGGGCGAGGAAGGAACATGGATGGTTTTTAGTCAGTTAAAGTCTGATACTCCCTCCCGCTCCGCCCAGAGTGCGAGCGGTCATTTGATGATTTCCCATCCGAAAAAAAAAGGCGAAGAATTTAAAAACTCTTTACTTAGAGCTCAATTTTGTCGTCTACCCTAGACGACAATAAAATCTAATTAGTCCGTCAGTTGACCCGTATTTTTTCTTTTATTACGTTAACCAAAATTGACGATGATACGACCCTTTTAAAATTTTAAATACGTCAAGCCTTAGTATAATTTTCAGTGTGTTCTGACTCCCAAGTTTTGATACGTTTATTAATTATATACGTTTATTAAGTTTTGATTAGTTTATTAATTTATGATCTAACCTTGAGAGAAACCGTGCTGAAACCGTGTGAAATGACGAACAAAAGATATCCAGCACTGTTTTAAGCTTTCACGGTTTAAAACTAAACTTATATTGTCATTTTCCATCCACCCGCATGCTCCAGTCAACCCGCGTTGGCGCTTGCAACAGCGTTGAAATACCGGGAACTCAAAATAATAAATAATTACGGAAGATATCCCGCAAGTGACAATATAAGTTAAAAAGATATGTAATCCAAGGTCAGATCAAATTACTTTAAGGATTTAAAAGGAATCGGTGCTAATATAAACTAAGTACATAAAAATGGTTACAAACCTGCGTGGCCTTATTAGACGTATCCGTGAACATAGCTCTGAGTTCTGCCGCTCTGGGGTAAAGCAATTCTATTTGTGGCCACCACGGAAGCCGCGGTTGTTTTATTATCCTGCAACAAGATATAAGCAAAGTTTGAAGAAATCATTAAGAAACTTGGGCTTGGTAACTTTGGTGTGATGCATCCGGAATAGAGACACTTGACTACGCAGCGCTTTTATTGAAAGATATGAAACTACGAGGCCAACAAATCATGTTTTGGTGATTTTGGTAACTGTATTATGGTTACCAAAGTTGGCAATTTCCAGATCAATTACGTTCGTAGTAGGCTCTCATGTTATATTACCAATAAAATAAACTTTTGGTCATTTGGTAAGTTTGGTATGATTACAAAACTCGCCAAACTTACCAATAATGTCTATAGGTATCTGAGCAGCGAATTAACGGTGACATTATGATAAGAGATATGCATATATTTAGATTGAGGTACACTTTGAGCGCATCGTTGTTATGCGCCATTATCCGGAATAGGGACCTATAAAAAAAAAAACAAAAAAAGTGAAAAATAACTTTAGCTTCTGAAGTCGGTGACCTTTGTTTGATTGATTTAATTTTTTTGTCACCGACTTCAGAAGCTAAAGTTATTTTTCACTTTTTTCGTTTTTTTTTTGTTTGAAGTCGGTTTTATTTTTTGCAAAAACAGTTTTTATTTTTTCACATGTGCTTGATACACATGGAAAGTGCATACCGTTACAATTGCAACAAGCCCAAACACGACTAGGATACATTGTCTCATTATGGAGTTCCATGACTCTAGGCTTTATCATCAGATCTGATGGTAGAATGGTTCTTATCAAACGCAAATGCTTCACTTGTTGTAGAAAATACCAAAATCGCTGTACGTTATCCTATAAAATTTGAAGAGTTCCCTCGATTTCGCCGAGATTCCATCATCAGATCCCAACTTGGTGACTATGGGACCATTTGGAAAGTATACTCTTTCCAACAAAAAAAGAATTTTTCAAATCGGTTGGCAAGCGACAGAGTTATGCGCAAACAAACATAAAAAAAAAAATTGAAACATCCGAATTGAGAACCTCCTCCTTTTTTAGAAGTCGGTTAAAAACAACGTTTGGTGATTTTAGCAACAATGACATCATTACGAAACTTGCCAATCTTGCCCGAGTCAATTTCCATAACAGATCTCAACCTAAAGAAAAACCAAAAGCAACTTTTGGCAACTTTGGTAATATTACCAAACTCGCCAAACTTACCAATAGTTTCTATATTTACCTGAGAAGCGAATTCACGATGACATAATGATAGGAGATATGCGTATTCAGATTGAGGCACACTTTGAGCGCGTCGTTATTATGTGGCATTATCCGGAATAGGGACACGAAGCAATCCGTCATCAGGTCCAGTTCTGAGTACCCGGAGATTAGGTTGCCACGGATGTATGATTTTGATGGGTTGAATAGTAGAGACTGGAACCAAGAAAATCATTGATTACAATTAATACCAGCCCATTACTGTCCCAGGCAAAAGCCTCTTTTCTACAGGTAAGGCATTGATCACCACGCTTCCTGAAGACGATTTGGCTATTTCAGACTTATATTAATTGTAAATCCATGGTTCCTCACGAAGTCACGATGTTTTCCTTCACCGATGTCAATTTGTCCAAGACAAAGGAGATAATAAACATTTTTTTATTATTACACCTAAGTCGTAAGTTAATTCAGCGAGAAGTTATTCAACCACAAAATATTTGAGACCACCCAGATTGCGATTAAAATTAACGCAATAATTAAGGTTTGGGCTTCAAGGAGATCGGCATATCTCCCTTGATTAGCGTCTTCATCGACCAGTAGCATTTAAATTAAAGTAATCATTATTAATTATTTAAAACTTGGGTTTAGAATTTGGGTGGCATAATAAAAAACTGTTTATATCCATTAGCTCTGTTTGATTATTGCGTTTATTTTAGGTGACCGGCAAAAAAAATACCCTAAGACGGGTGTTCTCAGATATTTTGTGGTTGAATAACTTCTCGCTGAATTGACTTACGACTTAGGTGTAATATTAAAAAAAATGTTCATGTGTGTTATGCTCTATCCAAATAATAAGTTTATTTTAGTTGGCCGGCCATTTTGAAAATAGCCCAAAAATGTATGGAGGCTGGGTGATCTCCTTTAGAAAGTATTCATATTCTTATCTTTATTTGCATTCCATAATGTGTGAAGATCTAGGGCACAGAAAAAGCACCTAAGTATGATTTGAAAACTCACATTAGTACTTGCCGGATTTGAACCCACAACCTCTTGACTGAGGAGTCAAGGCCTGCCATTAATATTATCAAAACTAAAATCCAAGATGGCACTGATAAAAAAATTACGTTTTTGAAGTGAAAACATCTGTAGGCGCGAATAGCACTTTTTGGGTCAATAAAAATTAAGGAACTCGCGTGACCGTCCCCTAACACTTCATAGCACTCGTAGCCGATCCGCTACGGCGTAGCACCACATAGGCGTGCGCGGGTTAGTCTTCACTTCGTTCGTCTGCCGACTGCCACATGTTATTTTTTCGTCATGAGTGTAATTTCCGGGCTCACCTTGAGATCATTAATGACAGACTTGACGAGTATAAAGGTAACGTTCCCCGAGTCAGCTATGTTGAGATACGTGGAAGCTTTGCATAGCTTCACGCACGTCACGACTGCTGCCTCTGTCATTTGTTTTGAGTTGTTTTGGGGACCTGTGAACAAGAGTGTAGAATTAGTACATACATTTAAGCCCTTCTGATCAGACGGTCTTAGTAGCTAAATGTCCAACAGCGCGAAACGTCTAATGAGCCGTAAGTCTGATTAGCAAAATGTCCATGTAGCAAAACGTCGAACTATCAGATGATCTCAAACACTGTTTTAGGCTTTCACGGTTTAAAACTAAACTTATATTGTCACTTACGGGATATCTTCCGTGATTATTTGTTGTTTTGAGAGGGTAGACAGATTTGTCTGCTCGTAACAATTTTATTTTCCATCCACCCGCAGTCTCCAGTCAACCCGCGATCGGCGCTTGCAACAGCGTCGCAATATCGGGAGCTCAAAACAACAAATAATCACGGAAGATATCCCGTAAGTGACAAAATAAGTTTATCTGATGGTCTGTATGGCAGAACATCTTTTTAGCAAAAAGTCATTTTTTAAATATGTACACTCGGCGAGATCAGAGCAGTGGAAACACCCGGGCGTTTCCTCCCGCCCGATTCGATGCAGGAACCTCCGGAAACATCCGTGTCCGGTGAGGACCTGCGTCAGGCGGAAGGTGAGGACGCCGTGGCGCCTCTCTAGCCACTCCTCAAAGAGGGGACTTACCGCCACTATCGTGGCGTGCCCTGCACGGGGTTGCGACAGTCGCTCTCTCCATGTCGCCATGAGATCGCGCCGGAGGTCTGTCGGAGCCAGCGAAGTTTCCCCCCGGCGCGGCGGCGTAGCGCCTCCGCACACCATTCATGCAGGAGGGTTTCTACTATTTGGGTACGAAACCCTAAAAGGATTAACTATGTAATAGGGGGCGAGCCTATTGGCATCAACCTGGCACAAATCCGGAACCCGTGGCTGCTACCGACAAATTGCTTAACTTAACTTAAAAGTTTTGAGTAATACTCACTTAGTCCCCGTTTGACGGAGTCTATGAAATGTTTCTTCTTTGTATGTCGCGGGCTGCATGGCGCGCCGCTGTCAGCGTTCACTATTTCTTCCAGAACTTTCTGTTGACAATATTATAACTTGTCAATTTACTTGGAAAATAATTTTTACCGGAAAATTAATCAAATAAAGAAACCCTCAGTGCGTTGGACAGCACGTTAAGCCGTTGGTCCCATCATTTGTATATCGTTAACAGTCGTCACAGGCAGTCAGTCGGCTGGAAGGTCAAATCAGTCTCCCCAAAGGAAATTACCTAGTAACGAAATCGTGGAAGTTTGATGGGAGGCAAACCCCACATGATGGTAAATAGACACCTACACACTACGTAGAGTGCCTTGTTTCCGAAGAAAAGCCGCCAGGAATCGGTTTCTTAGGTGCCTTCGGGACTGGTAAATGGTCACTAATGACATGCACCACTAGAAGCATCGCTTATGCATTGCACCCTAAAGCAATGCTGAAACGTCTATGTGCATGTAATAAGGCATGAGGACAGTATCAAAAAATTGCAAATCTATTTAGTCTCAGTTAGAGTATTGGAAAAAAAATCTTGTCAAACTCGCGCACATCTGCAGATGAGTGCAAGAGAGAGACACGGATAGATCCGAATATACGGACGAAGCGTTAGAGATCAGATCAGCTCATTAGCTTACAGTAAGAAAGACGAAAAGCTGCTCTGACAAGCCAAAGTAAACCTTTGTTTTAGACTTTCACGGTTTTTCACTTAACTTACAGTAATTACGGGATATTATCCGTGATCTATTATAAAGAAAAACCTAGTGATACTGTGAGTGCGTTATGTCGTGAGTTACAATCGAGTTTCAGTAGTGCGCGTAATAAAAGACTAAGTAAGAGGGTAGACAGCTTTGTCTGCTCATACTAAATTATTTTTGTCACAACCGCATACCTCTTCAGTATTCCCGCAATCATGATCAATCATCATGATTGCAACAGCGTCGAAATATCGAGAGCTCATAGAAACTAAAGAAAATCACGGATATTATACCGTAAGTACTTTCAAGTGTAAATTAAACCTTATTCTAATACTCACAGGGTTCAAAACCAGTAACATGATCTGTAGCGGCCACATAGCCACCCTAGATTTCTTGTTGTCTGAGAAACTATCTTGTAATATATCGAATAACGTGTCACAACACTTGCTTAATTCATCGTTAGGCCGACATTGGACTTCTGCGAATTCCTGAAAAGAGAAAATATACGATAAAATGTGAATGGGGTTTCAAGGGGCCCTCTCCCCTTCAAACCCCATTGGAGTGGCTCGTAGCTAAATAAGGACAAAAACCACATGGGTCCATCTTCTAGGTTAAGTAACACTTGCCGAGGTTACACTTTGGATGGGTGACTATGCATCTATTCACATATCGCGTCCGTGCGTGTCTCGGAAAACATATTTAGTCGTTGATCCCAGCTGACAATTTGTAGATTTCTTTGACGGTTACTTATTCTTTCCCCAATACCCCATTATATGTTATGACAACCAATCTTAGAAAGGGGTATTGTGTTAGGGGGAGTTCATCAATTACGCCTATCGATTTTTAGAAATCCCCTCCTACCTTTGTGAGATGTCGTGAGATTTGACTTGGCGCCATAACGACCAAGAACCCTCTCTCCCTCGTGAGATTAGGTGAGATTCGACTCAACTTCCCCTCCCCGTTAAACGACTAAAGTAATTAATGGACGCCCTCTTAACCAGTAACTAGGTTTTGAGGTTTTAGATAGGCAGTCGCTTCATGTAAAATTCTAATATTCAACTGCATCCGGTCAGACTGGAAGCCAACCCCAACATAGTTGGGAAAGGCTAGGCTATAAGTAAATAAATACCTGGGGGTATGTATCCATCCAATTCCATATCGCTTTTTCTAGTGACGAAACTAAAACTATATGCGCCGATTTCCTTAATAACTTAAATTTTTGTATTGATTCTGAAACAAACATGTTAAATTTACTACGATTATAATAGTACATTTTGATGTATGAGGGGAAACTTTGTTATTGCAGCCGAGGCGGAATAAACACCCGAGCCGCAGGCGAGGTTGTTATTCCGCCTCGGCTGCAATAACAAATGCCCGAATGTATCAAACGGCGTTTCTCAACACACTTTCAAAGAAATAAAACAATACTTATAAGTAACGAAACGTATTTTGTCGTACAAAGTAGAACTTTTTGTCTTACAAAGGAGTGACCAAACAATTCCATTTTACTTTCAAATATTACACATTAACATAACATAACACCTGTAATCTTCGATTGGTTAGGCAGAGGTGAACTTTATAACACACCCACATTTCGACAGTAAGTCTCATGGAATACGGGGCAAGCCTATTGCCGTCAACAGGGAACGAATCTAGACTCCGTCAGTCCAGTCCCGACAGTCGCGCCACTATTGTGGCGCGACTATTGTGGCGCTCGTTTTTATTTTATTGTTGTCATGAAAAACGAAGTCACGAGCGCGAGTAATGTAAACTTTTTAACCATTGAAATAACATTAAGATTACAATGACAACATGCATAATAGGCTTGTGTCCTGAAAAAATCTAATTAGTCTGTCAGTCGTCAAAAAATATTTCACACGCACTTTTTCTTTTCTTACGTAGACCTAAATTGACGAAGATACGATGCTTTTAAAATTCTCAATACGTCACGCCGTGCTATAATTTTTAGTTCGTTGTGACGTCACGAGCCCCCACTAACGAGTTTTGATGCGTTCTAACTTTGTCAATATTTATTAACAAAAAATACGTGTCCATTATTTTCCAATACTCTAACTGGCGGACTAAACAGATTTGCAATTTATTGATGGTGGAAACTAGCCTATAAAACGACTGCCAAGGAAGGGTCCGGTTTTTCGCGCGTTTATTGTAGGTGTTTAGTAATTTGTAAATTTCTTTATCACCGATGTTCCAAATGACTGGATGGATTTCGACGATTTAGATTTGTCTCAAAAACCCAGGTGCCTATTAGATAGCCTATTTAGATAGGTGTTTAAAAAACTGGGTATCAAAATAAAGGAAATTGCAAAAATAATTTAAGCAATAAACAGTAATAATTACCGGAGTAGCTCGTGGCTAAATAATAAGACACTCGGGCCGATCTTTCGGTTAAGCCGTGCTTGCCTAGGTTGGTCTGTGGATGGGTGACCGCCCTTACATACCGAGTTTCCTCCGTGCCTCGGAAAGTGCGTTAAGCTGTTGGTTCCGGCTGTCAATTTGTCCATCTTTGGCAATCGTTACAGGTAGTCAGTGGCCCAAAAATCTGACGACCAGTCTTTTGGTAAAACTCGTTGTCAGACTTTTTGGTATCTTAACGTATCGGTGTGGTATCGTATTACCCAGTATAAACTGGGTTGTGGAGGTCAGATAGGCAGATAATGGCATAAATACACTCGAGAGCAATGAATCCGGGTCACTTAAAGAATCCTAAAAATCTCGGAAACTAAAAATGCTAGGTTAATGCAATAAATTGTATTTAATAGACAATGTAATACTCCTTAAATGAAGGTATTAAAACTTCTTAGTTATTGTAAAGTTATATCATAAAAAAAACAAATTTGAAAAAGGGCCACTTTCGAAGATGGAACTACGAAATTACAGCATTTGGTTTTGCTTTTGTTTGTAATCTGTCATTTATGAGGGTACATAAACCATGTTGATAGTGCTCTATATTCATTATTCAAGCTGAAATTATGTCGCTTACGCCTGAAGAATGCACCAGAACCTTCAAGAGATGAACATTACTCGTATGGAGTGGCCAGCGCGCAGCCCGGATATCAACCCGATCGAGCATGCTTGGGACGAGCTAGGCAGATGCGTAAAACAACGAAACCCTCCCCCTATCACGCTTCGTGAGCTCAAAATTGCTCTCACAGAGGAATGGGAGAATATTCCCCAAAATCGTATAAGGAACTTGGTGTACAGCATGCCAAACCGCGTAAACGCAGTAATGGAAGCACGAGGAGGCAATACGAAGTATTAAAATTCAAGAAAATCGTAATAAAGTTCAAAAATTTCATGTTTCCTATTTTTGTTTTAAGGAGAGATCAGCAGTTTTTTTCTTTATGTAATTTTGTGTTGATAAAATGTATGGTGACTCATATTTTTTTTACTTTCAGTTAAGGAGTATTACATTGTCTATTAAATACAATTTATTACATTAACCTATCATTTTTAGTTTCCGAGATTTTTAACATTCTATATGTGACCCGGATTCATTGCTCTCGAGTGTAATATAAGCAATATACAGTAATAATTACCTGTTAACAGCCGTATAAGCCTCAATATATCGACGTTGATGTGTTGTATTAACTCTATGTCTGTATAATCGGGGTTTTCTTCTGAGCTAGATGATAATTCCTGAAAATAAAGAAAATGTATAATTATGTTTTTAGCAAGGAGTATGTAAAAATCGTAGAAGGTTGCGTTCTGTGGCTTCCAGTAGCGAAGGGTAAATTTTTGTAACAGGTCCGGTGCATATTTTTTATTAATGTTTGAAAAAACCATACATCGAACCATTTGTTGTTTAAGTCATGTTTGTGCAAACACGTCATAACTGAATAACCTACATTATACTTACAGTACTTACGGGATTATATCCGTGATTTTGTTTTGGTTTTTCGAGCACCCGATATTTCGACGCTGTTGCAAGCATCATGATCTCGAAAAACCAAAACAAAATCACGGATATAATCCCGTAAGTACTGTAAGTGTAGTGAAAAACCGTGAAAGTCTAAAACAGTGAACCTACATTATTATTATTATTTATTTATTTTAAAAGATGGTAAATAAACTTAGCCCCACAAAACCGTTGTAATGGTTTTACTTTTGGCAATATTAGACTCCAGTACAGTGGTTGTCTAGAAGGGAAGCCGGTAGGTTTCGAGTTGAATGAACCCCTCGCCACTGGTGGCTTCTGCCTACCCCACGGGGAAAAGCGTGAGTTTATTTATGTATGTAATAATTTATGCGTACAATTACTTAGTTTGATGTACAGGATGCTTGGTTCACGGCTTCGTGAAGAGTACGTTTCCACTTTGTATACAGGGTGGAATTTTTCAATGTCACCTGGAGGGAAAGTACTCGAAATACTAGAGATAGCAAATTTTACTCAAAGGAAACACTCGTTTATTTTTAACAAGAAACAAATCTGCATTCACGGATTTTCAAAAATTCACTTGCCACAATCGGACATCGAACCCGGGATGGATCGACTAAAGATCGAAAAAATAACATTCTGCACCTTTATGACATCAATCGATAGGGTCAATCATAAGGGTCAAATATCTCTAACAAACATGATAAATTAAATGAAAGGAAAACCATGAAATCTAAAGAACAGTTATATAAGACCAGTGTATAAGAAGCTGGATGCAAAGAATAGTGATATCCTGTATATCACTATTCTGTGCATTTTTTATATCTCATAGCTCTAGGGTATGAATGAGACCTTATCAAAATATCAAGTGGCACATTAATTATTTATCAAGAATCATTTCATACAAAATAATTCGACAAAGTCACGATTACTAATGTAAAACACTGTTACGTGAAAATAACAGAGTCGTATTTTCTTAGCTTTAAATATGAATGATTGGAATGAATGAATATGAATTACTCGTATTTATTAATGAAACTATAATACACGTCGAGAGAATGATGACATTATCGTCGAAGCTATACATTTTAGGACCACATATTCCAAGACTTTTTGAATTATTTCCACTTATTTACATAGTGTAATATAAAACAAAGTTGCTCCCACTGTCTGTACGCTTACATCTTTTAAACTGCGCAACGGATCTTAATGCAGTTATCAGCAATAGATAGAGTGATTTAAGAGGAAGATTTGTATGTATATGGTACACAGCACCCGTGGGAAGCCGGGGCGGTTCGCTAGTATATAATATTACCCTAAAGTTATCACTGCATGTTTCAAAATAAAGTCCTTCGCCGCATCTGTCTGTCTGTTCGCGATAAACTCAAAAACTACTGCACCGATTTTCATGCTGTTTTCACTATTGGAAAGAGTGGTTCTCTAGGAAGGTTTTAGTATATAATTTGTACGCGGGCCAAGCCGCAGGCCTCAGCTGGTCGGATATAAAATAAACACGTTGTATAATTTTCCTTACTCACACTACTTGACACCCTCCTCCTTAACATCCACGCACAAATCGAGTGCATGATTCTGTTTATTGTATTTCCGAACGGGTGGAGACCTGGTGTCCTGAAACACAGGCCTTTCGTCTAGACTCCAGTCTCCCACAGTTAAACAAAATGTTGTGTATTGTTCACAAAACCTAATAATGCACTAATGTATTGTGGTGAGAAATACATCTTTATCTCTTATCTTTTCGATAATATTATTATCGGATATTTATTATTAGATAATTATTCATGCTGATTTATTATTAGATAATTATTCATGCTGATTTATTACTCGATTTCTTTACTTATACTGTCGCTTAAGGGATACGTTCCGTGATTATAAATTAATAGCACACGTCACGCGGTTTCATTCGCGTAGTGGGAGTACGGCGATAAAATGTAGCCTATGTTACTCAGGGTGAATGTAACTTTCCGACGGTGAAAGAATTATACAAATCGGTCCAGTAGTTTTAAGTTTATTCGTTACAAACTTACAAATCTTTCGTCTTTATAATATTACTAGCTTCTTCCCGCGACTTCGTTCGCGTGAATTTCCCGCTCGCAACATTTCTTATTGCTGCTCCGCTCCTATTGGTCATAGCGTGATGTTATATAGCCTATAGCCTTCCTCGATAAGTGGACTATCCAACGCAAAAATATTTTTTCCGGTAGTTCCTGAGATTAGCGCGTTCAACCAAACATACTAACAAACTCTTCTGCTTTATAATATTAGTATAGATTAGTATAGAAATTAGTATAGATATTGACTAGCGGATGTCACGCGGTTTCACCCTTGTAGTTCCCGTTCCCATCGGAGTACGGGGATAAAATATAGCCTGTGTTACTCGCTGATAATGTAGCTATCCGTTGCAGTTTTTAATTTATTCGTTATATACCTACAAAAATACAAATCTTCCCTCTTTACAATATTACTATAGACTAGCATATGCCCGCGACTTTGCTCGTGTGGAGTTCGATAATAGTCCCAAGGGATCATACTACCGGACCAATAAAAAAACTTTTTTTGCAAAAAATAAAACCGACTTCAAAAAAAAAATCAAAAAGTGAAAAATAACTTTAGCTTCTGAAGTCGGTGACCATTGTTTGATTGATTTTTTTTTTGTCACCGACTTCAGAAGCTAAAGTTATTTTTCACTTTTTGTTTTTTTTTTTTTTTTGAAGTCGGTTTTATTTTTTGCAAAAAAAGTTTTTTTATTGGTCCGGTAGTATATTATATTTTATTTTTCACTTTTTAGTGGTTCACATGTGCTTGATACACATGGAAAATGCATACCGTTACAATTGCAACAAGCCCAAACACGACTAGGATACATTGTCTCATTATGGAGTTCCATGACTCTTGGCTTCATCATCAGATCTGATGGTAGAATGGTTCTTATCAAACGCAAATGTTCACTTGTTGTAGAAAATACCAAAATCGCTGTACGTTATCCTATAAAATTTGAAGAGTTCCCTCGATTTCGCCAAGATTCCATCATCAGATCCCGACTTGGTGGCTATGGGACCATTTGGAAAGTATACCCTTTCCAACAAAAAAAGAATTTTTCAAATCGGTTGACAAACGACGGAGTTATGCGCGAACAAACATAAAAAAAAAAATAGAAACATCCGAATTGAGAACCTCCTCTTTTTTAGAAGTCGGTTAAAAAAAAAAACCCCGACACATAATGTACTAAAAGATAAATAGAAAATAATTCGTTTATTCGCCATTTTGTGGTGGCAGCCATCTTGGATTTTAAATTTAGCAAAGTGTATAGTATTCTACTAGTCGAGCCGTTTCATTTGATACCCATATTACAAGAATCGTGATGCATTAGACCTGTACAAGTCTTCAATCGTCATCAACCGAGCATTTTGTACATCAAACTAAGCAACATTACGCAATAATTTTAGCTGGGAAGCGACTTTTTTTTGGGGTGAAAAATCACGTTTCACAGTAAAACACGGTTTAACGCACTCAAAACATTGTTCTAGCTAGAGGATGCATTGAATACCACGGCAGTCGTGGAAGTATTTAAAGCAAAATTCCAACATTTCAATTGTTACACTTAAAGTACCTACTTAGGTCCATGTTCACCGAGAAGATAACAGTCTGATTATCTAAAAACAGCTGTCAATGTGACATGTTCCCATACAAAAGTGTGTTTTAAACAGCTATTTTTAGATAATCAGACCGTCATGTTTTTGGTGAACATGGACCTTACGGGATTATATCCGTGATTTTCTTTGGTTTCTACGAGCACCCGGTATTTCGACGCTGTTGCAAGCATCATGATCGCGGGAACCCGGGTGCTCGTAGAAACCAAAGAAAATCACGGATATAATCCCGTAAGTACTTTAAGTGTAGTGAAAAACCGTGAAAGTCTAAAACAGTGCATTTCAATAGTTTTTTTTTCTAGCCTGCTCTGGCCCACAACCGTATACCTAATTTTTTTTAAACTTGTAAAAAAAGTTGGAACTTTGACCCCCAATATCTCCGTAACTAGAAGGTACACAGGTATGACCTAGATTACCCAGGTCCTAGAACAAAAAAAATATCGCAAGAACGGGGAGAACAAGTGCCTTTCGGCTTCGTGATGAGGTTATTTACACCAAAGGGTGTTTAATAAATAGAATAGGCTTGTGTCCTGAAACAATCGAATTAGTCCGTCAGTTAGATAATCAAAAAATATTTGACCCGTATTTTTTCTTTTGTAACGTAAACCAAAATTGACGAAGATACGACGCTTTTAAAATCCGCAATACGTCACGCCGTGGTATAATTTTTAGTGCGTCGTGACGTCACGAGTCCCCACTCCCGAGTTTTGATGCGTTTTATTTTTGTCAGTATTCACTGATTTATAAAAACAAAAAATACGTGTCCATTATTTTCCAATACTCTAACTAAAGGACTAATTACATTTGCATTTTTTTGATGGTGAAAACGGTACTAGCCTATTCCAGTAAACTTACTTGTAATCTTGCACTGATCCTGTTGAACACCGCATTGAAGAAGTTCAAGCTGAGCGCGAACAGAACTTTGCTGGCCAACTGCCTCAGTAGCGTGTTGTTCAACGTGCTCTCATTGCGCATATCCGTGTAGTAGTAGATGGAAACTGTGGGGAGAAAGACAGAATTAATTTGGGGACTTTGATTTTGGCTTTAGACTTTGATTTTTGAATTACACTGCCACTGTAACCTTGACTTTAGCTTGAATTCACTAGTAGGTCCACCAATGCGCATTAACGCATTTATTTAGCAATCGCCTAGGGTAAGTCAAAACGAACATACACTGCATTGAAAAAGTTCAAACTGAGCTCAAAGAACACTTTGCTGGTAGAGAATTAGGCCCAGTTTCCACCAGCACCTGCAGCAGAGCGGAGCGGAGGGATTTGTAAGATTCGAACCAATCACTGTAGAGATGAGAGCCACGATTTAGATTTCAACCACTGTGATTGGTCAGTTTGCACACTTCTCCCCACTCCGCTATTCTCCGCTTTGGTGGAAACCGGGCCCCAATGTGTTTAAAACACTACACATCTGACTAGGGTCATCAGGGAATATCAGCGTGAAGAACAGAACATGTTATACGTTTATAGGCGATGTAAAGAAATACAGTAGTTGCATCATTAGTCTAGTGGTCCTAAGAAATGTTACCTATTGGATTTTTCCATCAGCGACTGATACCGGACTGTCATTTGTGAGGTACCATATCCTATTTTACGGCAAAAGTTACGAATTTGGAGAAAATAAAGAAAATACGTTACACACAACATTAAAAAAAAATTACAACATCGTCTGCTTAGCTTTTTCCCAAAAACGTTGGGGTCAGTTTCCAGTCTAACCGGATGCACCTGAATACCAGTATTTTACATGGAGCGACTGCCTATCTGACCTCCACAACCCAATTAGTACGGTCGAACAAGCTAATTGGCTTACAGTTTAACCTACAAATTACATTACAAAGTGTAAACCAAATAGCTTGTTCGACCGTACTACCCAGTACTAATACGATACCCCAGTCTTACGTTTTTTGTTATCTCATGTCCAGACATAAGATAACAAAAAACGTTAAACTAAACAAAAAATCAAACATGAAATTGTCTCACGGCTGCGCCAAATAGGCTCAATTCAGCAACATTTTCTGCTACGGGTTGAGCTTGACATCCAGGCCGTAGAGCAGGTACTTCTTGACATTTCCCATCCATCTTCAGATCTCTGAGACCCGAAGAAACAGTAACCACAGCCGTGGTCGACTCGGGGTCTGGGTATTGCGACGTCTTCTGCGACGGAATGGAGGAGCTCACTAGCCTCCTTAGATTGCAGGGGCTGTTATCCATTTTTTTGTCATTAAAACTTCTTTATTCCGTATCAATTTTTCATTAAACTTCACACTAAACTAAGCAAGATTACTGATGCAATACTATGATGTATTTATAATTTGTAATTCGCATTTCCGAGCATCAAGATTCAAGCGATGCTTAGTTTGTGATTCACCGATAATACACCATTACTTTAAGGTCGTTCTGGAACTGAAAGCCCAGAACACAACACAATCATCGAACTCGGAAATATTGGTACTGTTTTTGTTAAAAATAACAATAAAAAATATATTTTTTTTATCATTACAATATTTTTTATCGTTATTTTTTTTTAAAGAAATAATCTCAATCATTTTGAGCTCGATGATCGAGTTTATGGCTTTTGCTTCCAGAACGACTTAAAATTTATTACTTTAAGGTCGTTCTGGAACTGAAAGCCCAGAACACAACACAATCATCGAACTCGGAAATATTGGTACTGTTTTTGTTCAAAATAACAATAAAAAATATATTTTTTTTTATCATTATAATATTTTTTATCGTTATTTTTTTTTAAAGAAATAATCTCAATCGTTTTGAGCTCGATGATCGAGTTTATGGCTTTTGCTTCCAGAACGACTTAATATTGAATTGAATTGTATATGTCACAAGCACAACTGTTTTGTTTCTATTGAATAATAAACTTTTTCTGATTTGATTTTGATTTGAAGTAAGACACTAAAGGAACTAATTAAATATTGCTAAGGAGCACGTCTGTACACTGCGAGAGCAGGCAATGAAATGAACAGAGAAGTGGACCAAATAATGGTCTACCGGTATAACCGTCAGTTACCCCTTTTGTTACAACTTTAGGGCTTCATCTTTTATGCTGAAATCACGTTTTCAAGCACGGATCAACGTGTTCGAGTATATCTATCTCTTTCTGGCACATGGACGGAGCGAGAAGTCCGACTTTTTAATAGACTTTCAAAGGTTCAAAGGTTGATGGAGGTGCTGTGACGGAGCAAGAAGTCAGGCTTTTTAATACATTTTCAACTTTATCGCTATCTGCATTAGGTTCAAAGGTTGACTGGGAAAATTTGGCGGTTTCGGGAAGCTTGATGTACTGGCGTCTGTATTATTAGATCTCTCACTTTAGCGAGTAGCAATTCTTAGAGACAGAAAGAGGAAACAGAAGCAAGAAAATACTGATGTGTGCGTTGTTAAGGGGACTACAGGAGCTAAATTAGCAACTCTATTTGTGGTGTTTCAAACTTCGTTTAAAAAACTGTTAGAATAAAGTTCTAATCAGCTTGCACTACAAAGTGGTTGATACTCGTACGTCAGTCACTGCACTCACTGCGGACCGATAAGTGCAAAAAATCTATTGATTGGTCTAAAACAATAAAACACTGTGATGCTAATACGAGTATGTTGCTTGTAGAATTATTTACCAAAAAATCAGAATGATTGCATGTCTTTTAGTATGGTTTTTACTTGTTAAAAGAAATTTTTAGAGATAAGTTCGTGATTTTTTTTACCGAAGAAAATTAATTGTACTTTGTTTTCAAAACACTATCATACTAGCATATATAATATCACATATTTTTCTGGTTTTGTTTATTGCAGTGAATCATATACTATCAGGCATTATAAAACTCGCGTTTAGCTCCTGTAGTCGCCTTAATGTGATTTCACCCATAAGTACGCTGGCTGAGACCCAACCCTATCGTCTTTTTGATTTTTTTGCAAAGATATTGAGCACAATCAAACCGGTTTGTTGAATAGCTACAGAACAGTTAACAAGCAAAAGTTTCCTGGGGTATAATGTCCTTCAGACATGTCAGGTACGTAGTACTCGCAGCTGGCATGAGTGTATGACTAGGGGGCCTAAATTGACCGCTTTAGGACAATCATAACGAGATACTCGTAATAATATGAATCACGTCATAATTCATAATCAGCCTATAATGTTCCCACAGCGGGGACACACGGCCTCCTCTCTATTAGAGGCAATGGGCTATGCTATAATCCACCACGCGGGATTGTGCGGATTGGTACGAGTAGATGTCACATGTCCACGAATTTTTGGTTCTAGGACATGCTGGCTTCCTCACGGTGTTTTCTTTCACCGTTTTGAGAGCAGTGGTGATGAAATAAATTACACGAAGTAATGCGCCTGCCTAGGATCGAACCCACGACTTACTGTTTGTAAGTCGGGGTCATCACCACTGGGCCACGGCTGCTACCAGATCGCAACGCTGGTCACAGACTAAGGTAATATTATGAATTGACACTTTGGCCTGCCTTGTTGGTACAGTTCTCATAAACGTTACTGCTTAGCTTTGGTCCTGGGTTCGATTCCCGGCCCGGGCAGTGTTATTTGGTTTTTCCATTAGGTATTTCTCAGTAGCAGTCACGGTGTCTGGATTTGTGCCCGGTTGATGGCAATAGGCTCGTCCCTTATTGCGACTAATAAAAACATAAATGACGAAATGTAGGTTTACCTACTCTTGGGTACTCCTCTGTTCTACCCTTCGGGGACTCAAGGCGTTATGTTATGTTATGATTCTACTAAAGAAGCCAGTCAGAGATGTACGGCAAATGTTTGTTACTACGCACAAGATACATTAAATTTAAAATTTAAAAAACCCTCGACAGTCGAGACATTGGGTCATAATTACAAGGTTTTTTTTTTCATTTGATTGATACCCTTACTGAGGGAGTTGTGAAAAAAAAAAGTAATTCGCCATTTTGTGGTGGCAGCCATCGTTTGTTTTGTAATTTATTATAGCGCATAGTGTTCTACTAGTCAAGCCCTTTCATTTGATACCCATATTGAGGGAGTTGATGAATAAATATTTAATCCGACATTTTCTGGCGGCGGCCATCTTGGACCGATTATTACTTAACACATCTAAGAACACTCCCGACTAAATCACCTTTCAAACAAAATAAACAATATCAAAATCGATTGATCCGTTCGAGAGCTACGATGCCACAGACAGACTCACACACACCCACAGACAGAAACGTCAAACTAATATAACACCCCGTTGTTTTTGTGTCGGGGGTTAAAAATTTAAAAATAATACAAGCAAAGGTTCAGAACACGTGCTCATTTTGACCTATAAACAATTTTTACACAATCAGAGTGCGTAGGTAGGACGCCATTGTGTTACAGAAAACCCACAAAAACGGTTTCTTGAGGGAACTAAATAAAATTCTAAGAAATTGCTACAATAGCGGAAAGTTAGAAACAAAAGAACTTTTAAGGATTTGTTTGCGCAACAGAAGGGGGTACTTGAGTACCTTTGTACCACCGTCACACGCACGTGATCGCTCTTTCATTTTCCAGCATTATATAATACTAGACTATAACCGCGGCTTCACCCGCGTCGCCTTCGATTATTGTCATCCTACCGGTTTAGAAAGTATTCTATGTGTTTTGACAAGCCTATTGCCTTCAACCAGGCAAAAATCCAGGCTCCTTGGATTACTGTTGAGAAATTTCCAATGGAAAAACCTAATAACACTGCCCGACCCGGAAATCAGAAATCCACATCAACATCGGTTACGACTGGGAGCGCGCCAACCTGGGATAGCGGCGTCAGCGTAGTTTGCTACGCTGACGACACGCTGGTGCTGGCACAGGGGAGGTCGCACGAGGCGGCAGCCGACAATATGACACGCGGGGTTGCGATGGTCGTTGAGAGGATCCGGCAACTGGGTCTCGAGGTGGGATTGCACAAGTCCGAGGACATGTGCTTTCATATGGGTCTCGGAATGCGCCACCGTTGGGATACTCACTGACGGTAGGATCCATCGGCGTCGAGTGGACGTTGAAGTACCTAGGACTCGTCCTCGACAGCCGGTGGTACTTCGTGGAGCACGTCCGACGTTTGGCCCCCAAACTGGAACGGAACGGGGCTGCT
The DNA here is from genome assembly GCA_950022955.1 of Xestia ashworthii. NCBI lineage: Eukaryota > Metazoa > Arthropoda > Insecta > Lepidoptera > Noctuidae > Xestia > Xestia ashworthii. Next base: position 8,258,961 of record OX465576.1, on the reverse strand, counting down.
TTCAGGCGGCTCCTGCTCAATCTGGGGGCCCAAACGCTTCCTGCCGTAGGCTCTACGCGGGGTCGTGCGGTCCATGGCCCTTTACAGGGCCCCGGTGGGTGCGTTCCTTGAGGCGGCAAGCCGTCCATTACTACGCCGTTGTAGCCGTGAAGCTGGTCTGTGGGTACCGGACGATCTCCGGAGAAGCGGCGAACCTCCTAGCCGGATTACCGCCTTGAGATCTAGTGGCGATAGTCCTCGCGCGCCTGCTTTAATGGCGCGCGGAGGCGCTTCGCTGGGGGTACTCTCCGCTGCTGCGAACCAGCGATCAGCGGACTGACCTCCGGCGTGCCGCGTGATCTCATGGCGACGTGGAGAGATCGACTGTCGTAACCACGTGCAGGGCACGCCACAATAGTGGTGATAAGTCCCTTTTTTGAGAAAAGGCTTGAGAGGCGCCACGGCGTCCTCACCTTCCGCTTGACGCAGGTCCTCACCGGACACGGCTGTTTCGGGAGGTTCCTGCATCGAATCGGGCGGGAGGAAACGCCCGGGTGTTTTCATTGTAAGGATCGACCGGAGGACACGGTGGAGGTTTGCCCCGCGTAAGAGGAGCACCACCGTGTCCTCGTAGCGGCGATCGGCGGCGGCGACCTCTCGCGTCCGGCCCTGGTTCAAAACATGGTCCGGAGCGAGACGCAATGGGAAGCCGTTACCTCCTGCAAAGCAGTCATGCTAACGAAAAAGGTGGCGGAACGCGAGGGGGAGAGAACTTCTCGTCCCAGCCGCCGCGGGGGACTCATATCGGGCGTCGGAGGCCACGTGGTGACGGTAACGGGCGCTGTCAGTTGTGACTGGTCATCTCTTAGTCGCCATGGTTTATTTGAATTAATTATTTTGTTTTTGAGTTGTATTTTATTTTTGTTTTGCTATGGACACTTTTAACGTGCACATCTTGCTACATTGTTCTCACATAATATACCATCTCAACATGAATGATGTAACCAAGATTTTGTAACAATATTTTGATTTAAAAGAGTGTCCATGGAGTTTCTTGCCCGTTCTTCTCCATAGAGATCTACGCTAGGGAATGGGCAACTACAGTACTTTCACAGTTTTTATGTCTTGTGACTGGGACTGTAGCTACTTTAAATGTTCATTTTTGTTTCGACAATTCAAAAGTGCCTGTAACTGGCCTACTTGAAATAAATGCTTTGATTTTGATTTTGATTTTGACCTCTGGCCACCCTAGGCGAGGGCCTGTGGACGGTGAGCTACGGGCTAGCTCGCCGTCCGTCCGTCTTATGGCAGCAGGCCGTGTCAACGGCGCGTTCGTGTTCCACGCGCGCCTCAGAGATGTCAGCAAAAAGGGAAAGGGTCCGCAAGGGCCGATGCCTGCTGGGGCTGCGGGACTGTTCGAAAGAGATACCGTGGCCCCGCAACATCAAGGGCGAGGAAGGAACATGGATGGGTTTTAGTCAGTAAGTCAGTAAGTCTGACACTCCCTCCCGCTCCTGCGCCCAGAGCGGGAGGAGTCATTTGATGATATCCCATCGGAAAAACAGGGCCTCATGCTCAGCTGTGAAGCTTGCGACCGCTTAACCAATGAGGCAGTCTTATCTTCTTATAACTATAGAAAACTAGCTTAGGCCCGCGTGGTGTTCGATAATTGCCCCACGGGATCTTACCACTGAGATTAAAAGTATCCTATATGTTAACCCAGGTTATGAGCTGTCTGTATGTCCAATAGCATCCAAATCCGCCGCAATTGTTAAGCCGTTCGAGAGTGAAGGAGTAACGAACATACAGACGAACGTTAATATTAGTGTAATTAAAAAAATCTAGTAAGGAAAATACGTGCTCTCCTTTTGACCTTTAAACAATTTTTACACAATCAGAGTGCGTAGGTATGGCGCCATTGTGTCACAGAAGACCCACAAATACGCTTTTGAGAAAACTCAATAAAAGAAATTGCTACAATAGCGGAAAGTTAGAAACAAAAAAACTTTTAAGGATTTGTTTGCGGAACAGAAGGGGGGGGACTTGAGTTCTTTTATACCAACGTGGCACGTGGCCACCGTCCATCGCACGTGATAGCGTAACATCACGACTTTATACCTCGAAGAATTAAGCAGAGGTGTACCTATAGCATACCCACAATTACAAAGGTGTACGGACCAGTCACGTATCCAGGGGGGATAGGGGGGATAGTTAGGATTTACCCTCCCCCCGAAATCTGACTTATAATAATAAACGGGATGATAACCACTGCGAAGTACGTAAATTAAAGTACAGTGACGATTTTTTCACAGTACACATGGTTGTTTCAATGTTTGTCCCCCCACCCGAACCAAGTCTTTATACGTGCTACTCGTAGGTGTGTCCGTCTAAACGAAGCCGTCAACCAAGCATTCTGTACATCAAACTAAGTAACTTTACGCAAAACTTATTGCTGGGAACCTACTTTGGGGCTCAATGTAACATGTAACGCACTCAAAACATTGTACTGATAGATGGATTGAATAGTACGGGGGTCGTGGAGGTGTTTAAAGTAAAATTCTTACAATAAAAACTTGTCTAAAAAAAAGTTGTAACTTTGACCCCCAACATCTCCGTAACTAGAAGGTTCCGAGGTATGGTGTAGAACAAAAAAATATCGCAATGACGGGGAGAACAGAACTCTGCTTTTTATACAATATGAGTGCGTGGGTAGGACGCCATTATGTTACAGAAAACCCACAAATACGCTTTTGAGAAAACTCAATAAAATTCTAAGAAATTTATACAATAGCGGAAAGTTTGAAACAAAAGCACTTTTAAGGATTTGTTTGCGCAACAGACGGGACTTGAGTTCTTTTATACCAACGTGGCACGTGGCCACCGTCCAACGCACGTGATAACGTAACATCGCACCACGAGTAAAAAAACCCACAAAAATGAGTTACTGCGTGAAATTCAAAGAAATTTTTACAGTAGCGGAAAGTTGGTAACAAAAGTTTTTTTATTACAGATTTGTTTGCGCAACAAAAAGAACTCGGGTCCCACTGACTTGAGTTTTTTTTATATCAACGTGGCACGTGGACACCGTCAAACGCACCTGAGGCCCTACTTCCTAACGCTTCGTCCGTATATTCGGATCTATCCGTCTCTCTTGCGCACTTCTGCAGATGAGTGCGAGTGAAAGACGCGGATGGATCCGGACGAAACGTTAGGGAGTAGGGCCTCTGATAGCGTAACACCACGCCCGTACCCACGCCTGTACCTCGAAGAATTACGCAGAGGTGTACCTATAGCATACCCAATTACCCACAATAGGGATAACGAGTTGACGACTGAATAAAAATAAAGGGTGTAAAACACTTCTTCACGAAGCCGAAAGGCACTTGTTCTCCCCATCATTGCGATCATTTTTTTGTTTTACACCTTACCTGGGAACCTTCTAGTTACGGAGATATGGGGCGTCAAAGTTACAACTTTTTGACAAGTTTTGTTTTGACTACAAGTTTTTTTTGTAAGATTTTGACTTTTAACACCTCCACGACCCCCGTACTATTCAATTCATCCATCAGCACAATGTTTTAAGTGCGTTACATTGAGTTCTACCACAAAACATGATTTATAACCTCAAAAAAAAAAAGTTGTTTCCCAGCAATAATTTTTGCGTAAAGTTACTTAGTTTGATGTACAGAATGCTTGGTTAACGGCTTTGTGATGAGGTGGTTTACACCCTGTATATGATTTGGTCTGATTATAGAAAAATATTGGATTCTTATTTTTTTGTTTTATCAAATTAATAAAAAATGACGAAGATAAAACGCATCAAAGATCATGAGTGAGTTATAGTCCGGTTAAGCAGACGACAACCTCTCTACTCTAGGTTGAACTGCGAGATGACATTTCGAAAAAAAAAAGATCATGAGCGGCGCTTGTGAAGTCACTTTCCGGTAAAAAATGCACCACAACGTCTTCACTTTTTGTTTGATAAAAAAAAAAAAATGTGCCCATTTTTTTTTTGATATCTATCTGATGGAATAATTTGTTTTGTTTTTTTTTTGTCATCATAATAGGGTTATTACAAGATGTAAACGGACGCTTCACAAATCCGTTACGTAAAAAAAAATGCTGGCATTTGTTTTGGGGGAGTAAAATCACGGATTACAGGACTTAGTGTGACGCATTAAAAACATTGTGCTGATGAATGCAATTGAATAGTAGCAATGATTATTTTTGCGTAAAGATATTTAGTTTGATGTACAGAATGCTTAGTTGCCGGCTTCGCGAAGAGTTCGTTCACACCTTGTATATCCTGGCCCTTGGGGTACCCTGTTACTCAATTAGGTTTTGAAGAAAGAAAGGCAGTCGCTCCTTGTAAGATACTGGTGTTCAGCTGCGCCTAGTTAGATTAGGACCCGACACCGACATAGTGGCTAACAAAGAAGCTCGTGGCTAATAATAACAGCCGCTAGGGTCGATATTTCGTGCTTGCCTAGGTTGGCTGTGGATGGGACCATCCATTACATACCGAGTTTAATCTGAACTTTGGAAAGGATGTTAAGCAGTTGGTCCCGGCTGTCATTTGTAGATCTTTGACAGTAGTTACAGGTAGTCAGTGGCCCAAAAAGTGCGACAACCAGTCTTAGCAAGGCGTATCGTATTGCCCAGTACTAACTAGGTTGTGAAGGTCAGATAGGCAGTAGCTCCATATAAAAAAATAATGGTATACAGCTGCATCCGGTTAGACTGGAAGCCGACCTCAATATACTCGTAGTTGGGAAAAGGCTAGGCAGGTTACCAAAATACTTGCAAAAAGACAAGGCAGATTAGGACTCACCGATAAACTGGCACACCTCCCTCAGCAAGATCTTCACATTCATAGCCTCGTCGTACTTCGCCGTGTCTTTGGGCTGTGAGCTGAGGCATATCTCCAGCGTATCCAGAACTATGACCAGGCTATCGTGGTAGCCTTTCTCTAGCTCTGTCTGCGGACGATTCGCGCCTATTGATATTGAGGGCTGGTACTGCGGAAAGAAATACTGGTTGGCATTATTAATCTAGCGACCCGCTCCAGGGGCCCTACTCTCTAAGTCCGTCAATGAAGATACGGGGCCCGTCCGAAAAGACACTTTTAACGTGCACATCTTGCTACATTGTGCATTGCTCTCACATAATATACCATCTCAACTGACATGAATGATATAACCATGATTTTGTAACAAAATTTTGATTTAAAAGAGTGTCCATGGAGTTTCTTGCCCGTTCTTCTCCATAGAGATCTACGCTAGGAAATGGGCAACAACACTACTTTCACAGTTTTTATTCTTGTGACTGGGACTAGCTACATTTAATTTTCATCTTTGTTTCGACAATTCAAAAGTGCTTGTGTGACCTACTAACGAAATAAATGCTTAGATTTTGATTTTGAAAGTAAATAAATTAATTTTAGTTTTTTTTTTTAAAGAATTTAATTTAAATTTAAATTACAGCGGGTTAAAACCCAATTACAGTTACTAAAACTAGAACTAAAAAAAAACAAAACCAAATCGGTCCAGCTATCTTCGAGTAATCGGAGAACATACATAAAAAAAGTTCCGACGAATTGAGAACCTCCTCCTTTTTGAAATCGGTTCAAGAGTTAAAACATAAAATAAAAATATACAAAATAACAAAGTAAAGGTTCACACTTTGATAAATTCCTTTCACAGTACTTCTGACATGCCAATAAAATCTTGGGCCATCCATCCGCAAAAAGATTGTCTTGTCTGATAGATTAGAATCTAAGAGATCAGAGTACGAGGAATTGGCGATTTAGCACGTGCAACAAAGAGCGACAAAGAGGTACGTAATAGGCCATAATAAGAACAAGAATAACAATTATTGAAGGCATATTTTTATTTTAAAACTTACTCGATATTTATAATTGTTATTCTTATTTTTATTATTTATTGCACGCAAAAAAAAACAAATTAATTAAAATTATAATGCTTATGTACAAAGGCGAGCTTAACACAGTATAAAAAAAAAATTAAAAAAAAATATTAAACACTTACCAGTTCATTAACTCTCTGTAGTATCTTAGTGAGGCCGGCGATAACTAGAGAAAAACGGTGTCTGCTGATCTGAACGAGGCACGCTTTGCATTGTTCCTCATTGATGCGAGAGTGCAGGTTCTGAGCACCTGTCTTGTAGGGTAACTATGGACAAGACATAATAGTGTGAATAATAATAATAATTAAGAATTTTAGTTTTAGCGATTTGTTTATGATACTGTAAAATACTCCACCATCTGTTTTATAACACACACACCTAAAAAAACAGGGTGCTTTTGAACAGGGGTATAATTATACAGGATAATTATACCCTGTTCAAAAACATCCTGTATAATACCCCTTGTTCAAAAACACCCTGTATAATACCTCTTGTGAAAAAACACCTTGCATAATACCCCTTGTAAAAACCACCCTGTAGAATACCCTTTGTTCAAAAACACAATACCCCTTGCGACTCTAACTTCGAGAAAGAGGTCAATCGTCGAATCCGACTCGGCTGGGCAGCGTTCGGGAAGCTGCGCGGTATATTCTCGACCAACTTACCGCAGTGTCTCAAGTCGAACTCTATGACCAGTGTGTGTTGCCGGTGATTACATACGGGACGGAAACGTGGTCGCTCACAATGGGCCTTATCAAAAGGCTTAAAGTCACCCAAAGGGCAATGGATATGGGCTATGCTCGGAGTTTCCTAGCGTGATCGAATCAGAAATGAAGACATACGCAAGAGAAACAAGGTCACCGACGTAGCCCGAAGAATTGCCAAACTTAAGTGGCAGTGGGCTGGGCACATTGCTCGCGGAACGGATGGCCGATGGGGCCGAAAAGTTCTGGAGTGGCGACCGCGAACCGGAAGACGATGCGTTGGAAGACCTCCCACTAGGTGGACCGATGACTTGGTGAAAGTTGCGGTAATCCGTTGGATGCGAGTCGCACGGGAGCGGTCAATGTGGCGACACTTGGGGGAGGCTTATGTCCAGCAGTGGACGTCTTTCGACTGAAATGATGATGATGATGATGATGATAATACCCCTTGTAAAAAATAGCCTGTATAATACCGATTGTGAAAAACAACTTGTTTAATATCCCTTGTGATAAATCACCCTGTATCTCATATAGAGAGAGACTTGAGAGTAACGAACATGCATAAGGTAGCATGTGGCGTTCTGTAATTTCTACCTAGCCCCATGGGAAAATATGTAAATTTGTTATGTCAAATATAGTTTTTCATAAACCTAGGTAATACTGTATTTCAGGCTATAGAAGGACACATTAGATTAAATAATGTTCCCATTAAAAACATAACTTCTAAAAAAAAGACTTGCAACTCAGTTCTTATTCCATAAAAAGTTGTGAGATACAGATTGACTTGGCCATTGCATGAAAACACAATGTATCTCACTAGTAATGCATATAATATTAAATTAGATTATTTAGTGCGATTGCCATCTGGAACTGACCAACTTCTCTAGATAAAAGAACGGAGTTGATAGACTTTATACCGTGCTTACACAATGCCTGCTTGGATACTGAAAATTCAGGCTTCTAGTTTTATTCAACAAAGTTATAGGAGGATCGAAAATGGCCAGAACTACTTCGAGAAAAGGATGGTAGGGCCCCAGATAAATAATTTTATGTAAAATTTTATTGACACAGGTCACGCAATGTGATTTTACAGTAAATCTTCCAATATGAACCCCTTAAGTTCACACAAAGCCAGATGAAGGATTTTAAAGGTTTTAATAGCAGAATAGTAAGTTATTTTAGCATTGGAAGTGGTACAACACCTCTGATAAGGCTGATAAGATTTCTTACGTCTAGCAAAGAATTTTATTACAGCTGATATAATTTTCATGATCAGAATTTTATTTTTATCAAATCAGATTATTGAGAAACATTCTCAATTTATACTGCATTTTGTTTTACACCACCTCATTGTAGTGTAGTCAAATTAGGCCATTTTTTAATAAAGATTGGAATAAATTCTCTGGAGAGGCAAAAACGTTTCTGATGGATTTGTATGAGTTAAAGATCGAGTATAAAAAACAAATTGCTTTTACCACCCCTACGGAAGGGGGTGAAAACTATTAATTAGTCATAACTAACCAGAGAACACAGATGTACTCAGCGTAATTTTTTATACGCTTTATTACACCTCAATCTACATTATTGCATTTTATTTATTTTAATCGGACCAACGCAGACAGAAAAAAAAAATAAAAATCCTAAAAATGTGTTTTTTGGTCATTGCGGCTGTGGGGAAAATTGTGTAGTTTTGTAAACTGAGGAAACGGTTAGACATTTTGACCTAAATACATGATTGATTTTGCACCCTAGTGTGACTTATGGAAATTAGTTTTTCACGCATGTCTGCCGCTGTACTTCGGGGGAAATTTTGATTGTTTTGAAAATCATCACAATCATGTTAATTTGGTCTCCTTTAAATTTGCACCCTATAAAAAATTGGCATTTTTATAAGGAACATACATTTTTGTAGTATTGTAGTAATTGCCACAGAATAATTACGCCATGGAAGTGACAAGCGCGCGACACGGAATAATAAACTAACAAAAAGAGTTAAGCCTCGTCGTCACGTATGCGTGTTGTTGTTTGATGTATTTTACGAGGAAGGAGTATTTTCTGATTGTGAATGCTTGTGTATTAAATAGAATTTATTAATTAATAGTGTACGCACCTAAAGATTATATTTTTAATGCTAAAGCAGCTTGTGTTTAAACGAAAAATAAAATGGCAGTGTCCTCCAAGTATGTCCTTTATTTATTAACCGACTTCGAAAAGGAGGTTCTCAATTCGTCATACTCTTAGTTTTTTTTTATGTATGTTCCCCGATTTCTCGATGCCGCCTAGACCAATTTGGAAAATTCTTTTTTTGTTTAAAATGGTCACAGATAGTCCCAAAGAAAAATGGTCTGGATCTGATCACGGGATCTTGGAAAAATTGAAGGAACTCTTAAATAAACGACAGCAAATCAACTGCGATTGATGCTATCGCATATCCATGCATTGTTTACTAAATCGCACAACATAATATCACGCCAGTACCCACTAAAAAGGGTAAAAAAAAACTTTTTGAAAAAAATGAAACCGACTTCTAAAACAAACTAAAACTAAAACAAACACAAAAAAGTGTAAAATAACTTTGCTTTCGGAAGTCGGTGACTTTCTTTCTTATTTCGTTGACTTTTTGGTCATAAGTTTTTTTTTACCCTTTTAACTTCAATTTTTAACTAGCTGACCCGCGCAACTTCGTCTGCGTCACATAACGCACAACGCACATCTATCGTCGAATAACTATATTCAATACTGCACGCAGTATTGAATATATATAAACAGTGCAATACACTTCATAATCCATTTTTCACATTTATTGAACTAACTAGCTTCTGCCCGCGACTTCGTACGCGGACCCTGTTGCTTTTGCCAGCGACACCGGGTTCGTCAAAATCGATGATCTGAAACGTCTAATTCTAAGAGCCCGGGGACGGGAAAATAACGGATCTTTCCCACCTGAGCAACACATACCGTTTGTTTCTTTTTGCCATTTAACAGCTTCACAAAAAGTAAAATTTTGAACCATACCTCCGATGGCGGAATATGTGGCGTATTCAATCATAGGAGTATACGTAAATGAACTCCGTTTCTTATCAACCCAAGGAAGGTCGTCATGCCCTACGGCTATATCTTGAGACACCCGATTCTTCAGATGTTATCGACATTCTGTTCAGAGAATGTCGAAATCTTCGCGCTCTTCTTCTGACTCTTCATGCCGTACTCCAGCAATTCTTTCTCTCTCATATTCTAACTGATTATGAATATTTTGTTGTGTGCGTGTTTGGGGCAATGTATGATAATCTCGAGCAGCAGTTAGTCGCGCATCACGTTCATCACTCGTTTCAAAAGACCTGTTAGTAGATTTGCGAATACGCTGAGAACTCAAGCGTATGGGTAAACGTTTCCGATTCGCGAGATAATGCATGTCGCTCACGATCAGCGGTCAGGCGCGCATCACGTGGGGAACGTGATGCGCGACTTATCCCTAGAGACCTAGAAGCAGATGCGTAGATACGATGAGAACTCAAGCGTAATTCTCTATCCGTGAACATCTCCGACTCGCGAGACAATGCGTGACGTTCCCGATTAGCGATCTTGTCTCTAGAGATCTAGAAGTCGATCTACGCATCGATATCGCATCATAAGATCGGCGCTTGAGTACTAAGCGTATTTACGCTTGGTACTCAAGCGCAATTCTCTATCCGTGAACGCAGTCAGGCATCTATTCTTCACTGGTCTCTAGAGACCTGGATGTAGATGCGTAAATACTCTGAGAACGCAGGCGTGATCGGAAGAGGTTTCCACGGAGCAAGTTGCAGCCTGATGTTCTCGAACAGCATCAAGTCTCTTCTGACGCTCTTCGGTAGATTCTTGGGATCTTATGATCCTCAATCTTTTAGCTCCTTTGGAACATTGGGAAAGGTTTGACCTCTTACTAGGGATGGTTATAGTTTTGTTGTGAAGATACCTGATCAATTAAAATCTAAGTACCCTGCGTTACCGGGTAGACTACCGAGTCACGAAGATAAATGTAAAAGGAAATTAAACACTCAAATAACATGAGCCCGAAGACATATTTATTCGATAAAATGAGTTTTGGTCAGTAGAGTCAAATTTTCAATGATATACCATCGTCATTGAAAATCAGTCCTAAACTGTTGCCTTAACCGCGTGGAGGTACTCCCAGTTTTTGTTATTTTATAATTATACAGTGAAATTAGTGATAGCTTTGCAATAATTTTCACATCAGATGTTTCTGATCTTCGATTTTTTATAAGTCAACATGAAATGTCCATCAGACCGAACAACTTTTACTAAGACGTCATCATTCCTATGTGTGTTATGGTGTAGCTGGGCTCTTGGAGTTCCACAACAGGTGTCCCAGATCTTCGATTTTTATAAATCAACAGAGAGTGCTTATCGAATTGAACAACTTTTGCTAAGACGTCATTCCTATATGTGTTATGGTGTAGCTGGGCTATTTGAGTTCCACGACAGGTGTCCCAGATCTTCGATTTTTATAAATCAACAGAGAGTGCTTATCATTTCTTTTCAATTGTTCACACTGAATTCAATAAAACTTTTGAAAAGAAGACCAAAAGCATTTGCCCTAAATTTATACAGGGTGAATTTGAATAAATGCGACAAAATGAAATGGGAGCTTCAGTTACAGTAACATAGTAATTATAAACTGTTTTTTCTACTATCTAAATCGTTAAAAAAATTTACGCGATTATCGTTTTCAAAAGGTCCATTGATGTTATTATCTTTATTTAAGTACGAATTATCGGTATTCCCGTTCATAGCGGTCATTTACCTAATTTAGCCTAGTTTCTAATGTAAGTATCGCGCGACGTTGCCAAACCTCGCATGTGCGCCAGCGCTGACATCCCTTCCCGGCGACCGCGCGCCGCCCACTACCCTTCCTTCGTTCATTACAATTTTACATTTGATATTTTATACATTTTCTTGACAACACGTATTATTGTATATGTAAATTTGTCGCATCTATTCAATTTCACCCTGTATTTAGTGATTGGGCAACTAGAGGTATCAGAAAAAGTAGGGAAACATTATTTGAGCTTTATGGCCTTAAGCCTTATGAAAACACTGAAACTTTTAACAACTATGTTGCTAAGTATTCAAAATTTTTTATAAATTCATGCAAGGTTGCCAAAGCCCTGCACATTAGCAATAAGATTAAAACAGCAGAAAATAAAATTAAGACAGTTTGGTAAGTCATAAATAGCGAGACTAACAGGAAGAAAGTACGTAACACTAGCTATACATTAGATACAGTATGTGGTCCTAAAAGCTCTAATCAGGAAGTAGCTCATGAATTTGTAAATTTCTTTACCGATATACCGTTAAAAACTACGGAGGCTCTAAATTCCTCTTCTGAAGTCTCAACTGGTTTATTAAAAGAGAATGTATCTGGATGCCACGCTGAATTTAAATTTAAACACAAATAAACCCGATGACAGTTATTAAAGCTTTCCGGCAAATAAAAATCAAACTGACCGAAGATCTATGGGGAATGTCTATTAAAGTTTGTACTTCCATACTTGAGACTATAGCTCCATACTTAGCTTTAATTTTTAATTTACGCCCAAATTACCAACCAAGGAGTTTTCCCTGATTTAATGAAATACAGTAAAGTCATACCGCTTTTCAAATCCGGAGATAGTAAAGATACTAATAATTTATAGACCTGTGTCCGTGTTGCCGGTTTTTAGTAAGGTGTTTGAAAAGGTAATGCTTAATTAAATGCTCAATCATTTCAACATCAACAGAATCTTACACGATCAACAGTATGGCTTCACCAAGGGACGTTGTACAACTGACGCCGGTGTAACCTTATTAAAGCACATATTCATGGCGTGGGAAGAGTCCCAAGACGCTGCAGGAATATTTTGTGACCTCTCCAAAGCATTTGATTGTGTAAATCACGACACATTGCTTTTGAAACTTGAGTATTACGGACTAGGTAAACTTGCACTTAGTTTGGTAAAATCTTATTTAAGTGATAGACTGCAATATGTTCAAATAAATGGTGTTAATTCACATTTCACAGGGCTTGAAAGTAAAAATGGGGGTTCCACAAGTCTCAATATTGGGTTCTTTCCTCTTTTTAGTATATATAAATGATCTACCCTATTTACTGAAAAACCAACCTCAAAATATGGTATTATTTGCCGATGACACTTCCTTAATTTTCAAGATAAATAGACGAGCCCAAAATCTAGATGACGTGAATAATGCCTTACTTTAAGTCCATAATTGGTTCACAGCAAACAATTTGGTATTAAATGAAAAAAAAAAACTAAATGCATAAGATTTGCTATACCGAATGTTAAAAGTAGTGATTGTGAGATAATATTGAATAAAGAGAAACTCGAATTCATAGATAAAACGGTTTTCCTGGGGCTTAAGCTTGATTCAAGGCTTCAATGGGATACTCATTTAACATCTCTTGCGGGGCGCTTAAGTTCAGCAGCATAATTATGCCATTAGGAAAATCCGTCAATTCACTGATGTAGATACCGCTAGACTAGTCTATTTTACTTCCATAGCATAATGTCTTACGGCATTTTGCTGTGGGGACAGGCTGCTGATATTGAGTCTATATTTATTCTGCAGAAAAGAGCCATCAGAGCCATATACAATCTTCGTAGGCGCGATTCTCTAAGGGAACTGTTTAAGGAAATTAACATCATGACTGTATATTGTCAATACATCTACGAAAACATAATGTATGTCAGAAAAAATCAGCATCTTTTTGGTAAAAGAGGTGACAGATACAATTACAGTACTAGAAATAGAGACCAATTAGTTCAGCCAGGCTTCAGACTCGCTAAAGTAGACTCGTCTTTCATGGGGTACTGTTTGAAATGCTATAATAAAATTCCACAAAGCATTCTTGAACTAAGTGAAACCAAATTTAAAACATGCATTAAACGCACACTGTGTAAGCAAGCATATTACAAATTGTACGATTATATCGCTGATAAAAATGCTTGGCTCAATGCCGGTCCTGCTCCACAAGGACAGGGGCGCATAAATGGATAGCGCTAATTTGTGTTGTTGGAGCTGCTGAATCAAATCAAACCAAATTTATTCGTAAATGTAGGTTTCTAACAAGATTGAAGTCTATATGAAGATTGTACTACTATCTTTGCATTGTATAAATTCAATATCTTTAGTATTATATAACCTCACATCCCATTTTGTGTGAGTGCTATGTACTAGAATGCTATCATTCGCTGAAAACCTACGTTTTTATTTTTTGACTTGAATGTGCCCTGGCGGTTAAGAGTATGTCATGCTCACTCAAATGTCCCGCTGATGGTGGCGCGTGTGTCGGGTCATTTAGTTCCCTTCAAAATGGTTGAGTTGAATGGTGCTGATACATGCGTCATGTTCGTGAACGGGCGCTGTCGGTGGGGACTGGTCAGCTCTTGGTTGCCACGGCTTTTTTTATTTTATTTTTGAATTGTTTTTGTTTGTTTTAACTATGGACACTTTTATCGTTCACATCTTGCACAATCATTATCTTGAACAATCTTTATGCAGTTTGTTTCATCGCGATAGATAATTCAGTTTAAAAGTTACTCCGTTTCGTTTACACTGGGGTCACAGTAGCGGACATTTTTTTTAAAAATTCCCTAAAAAACAAAAAAAAATAGATGTTTTAAAATACTTTTTCCATCGATAAAATTAAGCATAGATTCCCTCATTTTGGTATGTGCACATTATAAAGACTCACACTGTATGTGTTCTGGTATAACTGGGCTCTTGGAGTTCCGCATCAGGTGTTCCAGATCTTCAAATTTATTCTCTCAGCAGAAAATGCGCATCACGTGGAACAATTTTTGCTATCGTGTCATTTTTGTATCTCTTATAGTTTAGCTGGTCTGTTGCGGTTCTACATCAGGTGTTCAGGTTTCCAAGATAAATTATAGCCTATATGTTGCCCAGATATAATATCTATACAACAAAAAAAAATCATTCAAATCCGTCCAGTACTTCCGAAGATTAGCGTGTACAAACAAAGAGACAAACAGACAGACTTTTTTTTTATTCGTGCTCTATTACTGTTTCTAAACCCCCTTCAATTATTATTTTTTAAATATATTCAATGTACAGACACAGCTCTTTACTCTTTTATTATATGTATAGACAAGTTAATAAAATAAGAGGAAATGATAATTATTTTGCGTAGCGCACGGATCGCTTTTTGCCACAACAATGATCTAAACGCAACGCGAACGCATAGTATTCCACGTACTATACTCCGGCCGCGCGCTGCCCGCCCGCGTCTGCTTCGACCCCGCGTTCGCCCTGCGAACGCAATGAGGCGCAGAATGTACCTACGCTAGCTCTGTATAAACTTCCGGCTATATATTTCTTATTTTTATGGGGTGCGAATGTAGTATACTTAGAATACATAACATATAAAAAAATCCATGACTACACTAATTTGCCCCGAAGTACAATTTACAAATATTGTAAAATCCTGGTTTCCTAGGGGTGCAAAAGGGTGCTAAAATAACTGGGTGTTCATGATGCTTTAAAAAGCATATTATGAGTTTGCACCAACAGGCTGAATTTCCCTTGAGCCGCAAATTAAAAATAATAATTAATTAGATATACATACACCTCACACTGTTTTGGTGAAAAGTTATTATACACCAAAGGGGTATTTACATATATCTAAACTTACCACAATTTGTCATTAATAAAATTTCATAATAATGGGACTTTAATGTTAACACCTAATATTAAACGATGTTCCGTACATAACAAGAATGGTGCAAACTTAGAGGAAACTTATATTCATGTCTTCTAATGATTCCACAAAAAATTACAACTACACGAATTCCGTCCAATCTTTTTGCTAATTTGACTACACTATTGGTTGAGCAGTCTAAAAGGTGACTGCTGAGCATGAGAGGGGGTGCGATTCCCGGGTCAGGCAGAATGTTATTGGGTTTTTGCCATGCAGTATTTCTCATTAGCAGCCACTGAATCTGGATTTGTGCCTGATATCCCCTATTAAATGGGACTTTGAACAAAACTAGCAAAATGTGGGTGTAGGTACTATTAGGTATAACTCTGCCTATCCCTTTGAAATATATTTCTTCATCCCCCAATCATTTTCAAATATTTTTTTTTTTGTTAGCCTTTTCTGTCCCACTCCTGGGCAAAGGCCTAATCAAAATGCCTATCAAATATTTTGTTTTAATATTCATTGTAGACTCCATCTTTAGTTGGAATGAATTTTTAAATGGCCCCACCTCAGCCCATGAAATAATTTAAAAAACTGTTAAGAGAAGTTACTTAGGTTTATCTGCAGCAATAGATAGGATTGATACCGAAATAATTACTGAACATCGGTTGATTTTTATTGGACCTAAAACTCTTTATACGGATGGAATCGTAATGCCGGGTTGCCGATCGATATCTTACAATAATATTATCTTCTAAATTAGATTCCCGAATAAAATGATACAAATGAGATCTAGAAAAATTAAAGAAGGTTACTGAAAAACTATGAAATCGTTCTAGGTGTGAAATAAATGGATAATGCCGAAGAAAAAAATATAATTTGTTTACATCCCCGCAAAACTCCTAATATGGGTGGGTCTTAAAATTAAATTAAAATACATAAATTGAGACTCACCTGCTCTTCGAAACGGGCAATTAACGAATTGGCCCATTCTCCAGGTTTCTGAGTCCCCATTTTGTAAATAAAAGATGTATAGTTTGTGTAAATAAATTAAAAACAACAATTTAATTTCTGCACATCCATTTCAGATCTTTGATTTATAAAAACTACTAAAATGATACAAGTGTAGTTAACTCAAAAACTACTAAACACCTAAGGTTGTTTTTTTTCACGCTCTTGATCTCAGTTTGGAAGTCATACAAAATCGTTGTGGTCACAGAGTACATTATACTTATACTAAATAGAAAGTTGTGGTTGTCGTCGCACACTACGTCCAACAAATGGGACTTAATAAAGTCACAACCAGTTTTCTCATAATTTTAAATGTAAACTTCCATGAAATCGAAATCATCAAAATTTCTACTAAATAGATTAAAATTTTATAGTAGGAACACCTGCGTCTGTCAAGAGAGAATCGATAATCTGTAGCATGCGCAAAGGGAAGGGTTTTTTAAACGGTCTCATCTGTTCATGTCTACGACCGACGACGGCGACGAAATATGTTATCGATTTTTTATAAATATAAAAATCATTGTATAGCTGCTTCATTGATGTTATTATGTTCGCATGCGCGAGTTCTGGGCTAGACTGTAGCTTCCTGACTGGCTAGGGTTAATCAAATCCAGCCGCCTTGCCCGCACTGTTTTGGACTTAGATGATTTGTATTACATAAGCTAGACGTATCAATTCATTTATCTGAGTATTTAAGGATCATAGCATCTCAAAGATTAGGCTAATGCCTAACACAACTGTTTCAATTTCATTCAAAAACTGTTGACTCTTATACATTTTTTATCAGCATTGTAGCGGTTCTGTTATGGATATTTTGAAAAAGTAATCTTAAAACCGTTGGTAAACTGCTGAAAAGTTATAATAGTCTAATCATCATCGTCTTGCCCTTATCCCATTCTATCATTAACATTACCTACAATTGTATAAAGGTTTTTCACAATCGTCGGCAGTGAAACCTGTGGAGCCGGTACCGGCTCCATCGTGAAATATCTTTTTGCAAGGGAGTAACTACACTTAATTAACATTCACTTTAATCTTCGTCAGTGCCCACTTAGATCACTTTTCTATATTATCGTTTTACGATTTAAATGCTCTAAGCAGGGCCGGCAGTCTCGACAGAGATAACGACAAAATCGCTAACTTTCGATAGCGGATTACTAACTAATAAATTCGGTTGCAATAATGATGCTGGCGAATAATGAAAGTCTCTTCATCCTAGACGCGTTTCTCGTAAGCATAATTATTGCAACCGAATTTATTCGTTAGTAATCAGCGACCGAAAGTTAGCGATTTTGTCGTTATCTCTGTCGAGACTGCCGGCCCAGGCACGTATCCAGGGAGGGGGGGTATTTGGGATTTATCCCCCCCTGAAATCTGACTAAATGATACAGGATCATAACCACTGCGAAGTACGTAAATTATAGTTCAGCGATTTCTACACAGTTCACAAGGTTCTTTCAATGTTAGCCCCCCCCCCCCCCCCCCCCCACGAACCAAAAGTCTGGACACGTGCTTGGCTCTAAGTAAATAAGAATCTTTGCTTTCCTAAACCTTCGTGTCGTTTCACAGCAGTGAAGTATGTGTGGTGTAACTTTTAATGCTAGATTGTAGACTGTGTTAGGACAACGTCTTAATAAGTACCTAGTGTCCGTAAGGATTGAGGACATGTTACAAAGACTGATGCTTAAATGGTTTGGTCATGTTTGGAGGATGGATTATGGCACCTAACCAATAATGGTACGTTTTTAGAAATAAGATATAAGTAAGCGAGAGAGACAAATGCAGACAAGTGATGAGCTTCAGAAAGGTCAAGCAGGAGCTTAGCAGGCATCTACTCGTTGCGTGGATGAACATTTGTATAAATTAACGTCAAAAAAACAAAATGATTATATGTTTATGACATGTAAAACTATCTTCACTTGGTGCGTTCGAGTAGACACTATTAACGCTATCAACGCTAACGCTGTCAACTCCCGTTCGAGAAGCCTTAGCAGCGTTAGTGAAAAGAAGCTCCCCGAACGACTTTTACAGTGAACTGCAGTGACACTTGACAGCTGATTACGAATGACAACTCTATTGTTGTTTTGTTTGTTTTCGTCTTGCTTTCGACTAATTTTATTTTATTTTATATGATGCAAACTGAAAGACTTAATATAATAGCAGTTGTGACAAGTGTCCTGCAGG
Source organism: Xestia ashworthii (assembly GCA_950022955.1). Classification (NCBI taxonomy): domain Eukaryota; kingdom Metazoa; phylum Arthropoda; class Insecta; order Lepidoptera; family Noctuidae; genus Xestia; species Xestia ashworthii. Next base: position 8,240,442 of record OX465576.1, on the reverse strand, counting down.
AAATAATAGATACCTCGTCTTCAGAAAGTGACGATGAATTTAAAATTTTGGAAACTGTTGAATAAATCGATTAGCGCTGTCAAGTTGACAGTGTCAAGGCTAACGCTGTCGGCACATCACCTCCAGAGAAATTTAATAGTGTTGGTAGCGTGAAGTAATGACGTAATGTGTGACGTCACGGCAGTGTTGATAGCGCGCAACAGTAGCTTCTCGAACGGGCGACAGCGCTAAATAGCGCTGAAAGTGAGCTACTCGAACGCACCCACTATTAATGAATGTTGTTTTTGCAACTTCAGCATAAGAAAAGGTTTATAATAACATGACTCCAATCTCGGCGAAGAATTTAAGGGATTCTCATTATTTCTCCTTAGTTTTGCATGCTCGCAAAATATAAAAAACCTTAGGTTTTTTGCTCTGTCTACGGTTTTTTGCCGTACTTTGCAACACTGATTGTTCTGTCAGGCTCGTTCTGACAGCTTTTGTGTCAAATTGACAGATGCGATTTTGACAATCATCTTATTTTCTAGTGTGTCAAATAAGTTTGCCGTAGCTCAATTTAAATTGTTAACTACGACAAGGAAATTAAAATATAATTCAATTATTTATAACCAGCGGCTAGCTGCGACTATATTTAACAAAATGATGGTGAGTTTTTCCGCCTAAACGTTGTCAATAAACTGTAAACTGATTGTTTTTCCTACTTTGCCGGGGGGCGTCTCCGTCAATAAGATTTCTTATAATAATTGTTAATTTCGCCGGATATCTTAAAGTTATGACTCATTTTTAGAGAGATAGTGAATGTGTGGTGCATTTTTTTGTAAGAATTCTTTGTTTTTGCTACTTTTGACGATAATTGGTTCAATGACGTGGATGCATGGATTTTGTTTTTTTTTTCGCCTGATAGCACAGGCGACCTTGTCTTTATTGATGTTTTTTATGACTGTGTTAATTTCATTTTTCACGTTCGTAAGTTTTTATAATTTGTGTGAAGGATACATTGGGTTTGATGTGTTGTGATGGTACCTACATGTTCGTATTGTTTTCTTATTGGATAATTTCGAATAATAATAATGTGGGTAAAGGTAAGTGCAGATATGTCAATGAAGGGCATTGAGATGATGATGATGCTGTGTCCAGGATCATAAAAAAAAAACTTTTTAAGTCCTTCACAAGCCTACCCCTATTGTCTCATGGGATCGTTCTACTGGGATTACAGTACTATCCTATTTGTTAATCCAAGTTATAAGCTATCTGTGTGCCGAATTTCATCTAAATGCATTCAGTAGTTTTTGTGTGTACGTATACATACATCCATCCTTACAAATTTTAGCGCTTCTACATCATCATTTCGTCATCTACATGTTCCTGTCCTATGTTAGGGATCGTCCTTAAATCCTGCGAGGTTTAAATAGTTGATGCGGTTCAGAAAAAAAATTAAGTACAACTAATCACCATGGGGGATAATCTGTATTTTTTAACCATACAAAAAAAAAGTATACTTAAAGATTCTTTACTTAAATCTCACAACAGATCACCAAAGAGGGAGGGACTGAAGAACGTCATGTGATTAACATATAATGAGATTCTGCTTCCCTAATCAGCACAAGCTGCGCTGCTGTGCGGTACAAGTAAATACTAAAACCTAACCAAACTATTTCAGGACTGTGTTGAAGACACCAACCATGATCCCCTGTCGGCTCCGACAGCTCAAACTCCTGGCTCCGCAGATCCTAAGCTGGATAAGAAGAAGCCGAATGAGAATGTCTGTTTAGCTGATAACAGCTTGTTGGTAAGTCTAATAAAGAAGGTCATAAGTTAAAAAGCGTTGCTAAAGGTTAAAGAACCTAAAAGAAATTTATAAACAATGGACTGTGATCTGCAGCATACCGTTCCCTTAAAGCCAATACTCCCTCTGTCAACTGATTGTCGGATTCAGCAGCGCCATGTTGTTGTCTGTGTAACTTAAGCCTTTGTATGTAGATCTACATGAGACACAATGGCTTTTTTATTGTGTCTTTAATAGGGCATATGCATATATTTTTTCTTCACTTAAATCTGTAAAGTACAGTACTATCACCCCGTGAAAATAATTTAAAGTTAAGTTCAACAACTGCTTGTCACTCAAAATATAAGTGTTGTACAGTGAAACTTGGTTAAATGGGACCTGGATAAGTGAGACACCACCATAGCTGGAACTCATGCTGAGGTTCCGACATTTATGCCTGGATATCTGAGATACTGGGTAAGTAAAAAACCTCATTAAGTGAAACCAATTTGCAGGTCCCTTGAATGTCCCAGTTATCCAGGTTTCACTGTATTAGAAAGTTAAACAAGTGTATCACAGTGTTTTGTGTGTGGTATTTTAAGGAATAAAAAAGTTTTGAATTTCTTGCATATTCCCTATTATGGCATATGGGGGGTTAAATTATAGCTTCTGTCTACCGTCTACTCAGACACCATCTGTTCGTTTGGAGAGAGGTGGCCTGGTTGGAGTAACGGCACCGTGGCTCATATACAATGGTCCACTTTAGGGATTAAGTAGGGAAACCAGAACCATATAGACCGTGTATTCGACATCCAATAGACATGCAGCTCAGCACAATAATCAGGGTATCCATGTACAAATTAGTAATAGTCGCGGCAGAGTCAAACCGCCTTGTCTATTGTATTGTACAACCGGCTGGTGTGTGCAACTCCACGCCAAAGCGCGTATTTTGCGTATGTGCTATCCACCACGTGGGCCCAGTGCGGGTTGGTAGATGTCACATGTTTTCGTTGGTTCTAGAACATGCCGGTTTCCTCACGATGTTTTCCTTCACCGTTTTTGAGAGCAATTACACAAAGTAATGCGCCTGCCTGGGTTCGGACCCACGACTTTACCGCCTTGTTGACCGAAGTACTAACTTCTAAATGTATGTATCAGATCTCTAGGTAGGTACTACTGAGTTCACTGAAAGTCAACCACATTGAACCACAACCCTTATGATCTGAGTAATAAGGTTAAAAAGTGGTCAGTCAGTAAACAGAGAGAGAGAGAGACAGACAGAGACAGAGATAGAGAGAGATTTCTTATTCTTATTCTTTATTACACACAAAAATAATAAAGAAAAAATATACACAAAATAAAAAAAAAGCGGTACTTTTGTGCTCTTATATCTTAATGTAATGTTCTGTTAACTATTATGTGCGACCCCATCTGGTTTACACAGGATTCAAAATGATTGACTAAATATAGAGAAAGTTCCAGGAAACACGCATATATTTCATATCATCATAACAATTTGTTGATAGTAAACATTTAAGCAATATTATGTTTTCACATGATAAGATTAATTATCATTGGAATTTTCAATTTAGTCATGTGTCAAATAAGTCGATTGATATTGGTGAGTAGTTGATATGTTTTAGCACATTTTTACACAGGCCCTGGGTTCGATTCCCGGGCCAGGCAAAGTGGTTTTTCCATCAGGAATCTCTTGGTAGCAGCTACGGGGACTGATTCTGTGCCCAGTTGGCAATAGGGCTGTAGACTTAGGTCCATGTTCACCGAAAAGATAACCGTCTGATTATCTAAAAACAGCTGTCACTGTGACATGTTCCCATACAAAAATGCGTTTTAAACAGCTGTTTTAGGTAATCAGACTGTCATCTTTTTGGTGAACATGGACCTTAGCCAGTTTAAAACTACGCTTCTCTGTGCATACACGCTCACACGCACACATTTACATCAAACTACAATTAAAATAAGCTCAAAAAATGCTCAAATGTTTACGAAACCGGCATCACTTTATTGTTTGTAGCGCTGTGTCTTGGTTTTTTATTTGGTCTGAGGCCGCTGCAATAAACGTGGCCACTTGTTGGGCCCAAACTGTATAATGGAAATAAAACAAAAGAAGAATGAGTCAAAAATCATCGCAAAACATTAAACATCTTATTTTTTCACCCCCAGGTCGACATATCAGATGCGCTAAGCGAGAAAGAAAAAGTGAAGTTCACCGTCCACACGAAAACAACACTGCCAGAGTTCCAAAAGTCTGAGTTTATAGTTGTGCGGCAACATGAAGAGTTTGTGTGGCTGCACGACCGGTATGAGGAGAATGAGGAGTACGCTGGATATATTGTGAGTATTTTAATAAGTTTCACTATCAACTATATGTAAATAAATAAATACTTAAATATAAATATCGCTGGACATTACACATAGCGCCATCTAGTGCCACACTAAGCAAGGCTTGTGTCGTGGACACCAGATTGTTGATATACTACATATACACTTTTTGTTTGTAAATACATATTTATTATAAGTATGTACATATGAAATTATAAACATCCATGACTCGGAAACAAATGTCCATGCTCATCATGCAAACATTTGCTCCTACCGGGATTAGAACCCTAAGAACATAACGCAGCATCACTACCGCTGCGTCATTCCGTGGCCGTCCCAGAAAAGTGGTGGCGAGGCAACCTGGACGCAAAAAAAATACGTATATTCACAAGATGTAACATAATAAATGCAATGCAGGTATTGCATTTATTAGTGTAGTCCCTTGGACCACGAAACTGTTCAACTGGCCTCCACAATACAGGAAACCCTAGTGTAGAGACCAGGGTTTTTTTCTTGATACCATACGGCAGACTTAATCTTGTTTATCAATTAATAGAAAAACTATTCCAGTTAATACCAAGTAAATAAAATAAACGGAAAACTGAAGATCATTTCTTTTAAGACAATGTTACGAGTATAAGCAAAAAATGTTTTTAATACAGGGTGCAAACTACCTCGTCACGAAGCCGTCAACCAAGCATTCAGTACATCAAACTAAGTAAATTTACGCAAAAAATATTGCTGGGAAACAACTTTATTTTTGGGGTGAAAAATCATGTTTTGTGGTAGAACTCAAAGTAACGCGCTTAAAAAAATGTGCTGATGGATGAATTGATTAGTACAGGGGTCATATAGGTGGTCATGATGTCATCTATGACGATTCAAGGGACATCGATATCGCGCTCACGGTAATTCGGAACGGGGTTTATGGACCGTTTAAAGCGCATCTCGGAACGCGGCCCGAGTATCGGTCTATAATTACCAGTCACCCTATACCTACATATTTATAATTTTATTTCAATTATTCACCAGATACCGCCTGCGCCTCCAAGGCCAGATTTCGACGCGTCCCGTGAGAAGTTACAGCGTCTTGGGGAAGGCGAGGGCGCTCTTACCAGAGAAGAGTTCCTGAAGATGAAGGAGGAACTTGAAGAGTGAGTATTATTAACACTTTGTCTCCTAATATTCTAGCTCGTGGATTTTTTAATAGATTGCCGAGAGCGTCAGTCAATCGATTATTTCTATATTTATTTAAGGCCTCTAATGATTTTTATGTGTCCTGAAACAAACTCAAAAGCTGTTAAGACGCCTGCGGAGCATGCGTATTTCATACAAATGTAATACTAAAATAATTTGTAAATTAAATATATTCCGAAGATAGTGTGTATTATTTCGATTGAATTGCAGAATGTCTAGGTTCCCAAATATGTATTTTGATTGGACACTGTTTTTAACAAGAGTTGTATGAAAAATAAGTTTTCTATAGAAATTTTAAATTCCTCATATCTTGTCTTTGTATCATTGTCCTCTCTAAATATATATTTGGGAACCTAGTTATTCTGTAGTCCAATCGAAATAAATACACACTACCTTAAGAATATGTTTAATTTACAAACAATTTTGGTATTACGTTTGTATGAAATACGCATGCTCCGCCGGCCCCTTAATGCTCTCCGAGTCCAGTATAACAATGCATTTTGGATGCCGTTGAGGTTGCCACACTTCGGCAGTGTCTCGGGTGTGTTCGCGGAAGCGCATACTGATTAGGGCATGCGGAACCCCGTTTTGGTCCCACCAGGTGATAGTTTTCTTGATGGCTGTTCTTCAATCAGATGCAAGTGTGCAGCAACCCTATTGCGCAGAGTGCATGCTAACTCTAATAGTCTCCTAGATGTAATTGCTAACTCGCCTAGTCTCGCTGTCTCAGGGCTTTCATAAAGCTGCGAGACTCAAATGGGACAGGCCATATTTGCCGGATGCCGGCACAGCTGTGGACCCGAATAACGCAAGTCTAGTCCGTGTTACTTGAGAAAATAAATGTCTTATTATATTATCCTCCAGCGAATACCTAGCAACATTCAAGAAGACCGTGGCAATGCACGAGGTGTTCCTACAACGGTTGGCGGCACACCCGGTGTTCCGCAACGACTCGCATCTGCGCGTGTTCCTAGAGTACGAACAGGATCTGTGCGCCAAGCCGAGGGGACGTATGGACCTTATTGGAGGACTGGTGAGAAAATAAAGAATCTATTTGTGTTCCCCATAGGACATTCTGCACGTAGTGTGCAAAATAAGTACAGTATGCACGACCGTTGCACGAAGGGTGTAAAATTAGGATGGTTAGCACGATAAATTGCACGAATTGTGCAAAATTAGGCCGACCTTCGAGACATTGCACGAACTGAATTGGCAGGTACATTGCAAGCCCGCTTCGTTAATAACGGTCCTCACACTTTTTTTGTTGTCGCATGTATGTTAGTCTTTAAGAAGGCCAAAGAAGCTTGAAAAATGTGAAAATCCATACTAATAATATAAATGCGAAAGTAACTCAGTTTGTTTGTCTGTCTGCTACCTTTTCACGACTAAGCGGCTAGTCTGATCGTAATGAAATTTGGCAAGGAGATATTATATTTCAACCTGGGGAAGGACATAGGCTATATATTATCACGCTAATAAGTTACGGGGGTGAGCAATATATAGCAGACCAAATTGCACGGGTCAGCCAGTAATAAATAAATAAGACTTAAAAGTATTCGTCGTAATGTGGGAATCCAGTACAAACCCGCCTTCTTCTTTCGCTTCTATAGTCTGATCACATTATTATTTACAGATGCGCTCAATGACAACAACAACAGACGAGATCTACCTCGGCGCTACAGTGCGAGATGTGAACGATTTCTTCGAGCAAGAGACCACGTTCTTGCAGGAGTACTACTCGCATCTGAAGGACGCCGTCGCTAAGGTCGATCGGATGACCACCAAGCATAAAGGTATGTGCTCAATTTTTGAACCTTTCAATTATGGGACTATGGTCGATCGGTGCACTACCAAGCATAATGGTGAGTGACGGTAATCAGTTTTGATCTTGGTCAATTTTGAACCTTAAAACTATGTTGGTAAGGTTGATTGCGTTACTACTAAATATCAACGAGAGAACTGGATATCCAGGAATTTCTCAATACTCTCAATACTCAATACTTTATTGCATTCCACAATGTAGGCTTAGGTGGTAAACATATTTATAGACAATCGTGGACCCTGTCGGGCACAGCAAAAGTAAGATATGTGGAGAGGACTTATCATTTAGAAGTCATTTCATAAACAATTTTTACATTGTATCGAAAACTCATTTAAAACTAACACAACACGGATTTTAACGGTTACAATTCAAAAATAAAATTAAACACTTGAAAGTTTTATAATGTTTACAATTTAAAAGTATCTCTTTGTAATCATGGGGAGACCTAGTACCGGTCGACTTCTTAAGGTTATTTTAACATCCATTATTTCGACCCATAACGAGACCGCTAACGTGCTCATCAAGGCACTTGATTTCTGCCAAACGCATCAAAATTCAGGAGTGGGGGCTCGTGACGTCAGAACCCACACATGTGTTAGAACAGATTAGCGATACATGACGAAATGGCGGTATGTCAATGAGACAGCCCGTTCCGGTGTTACCAGTAGTGCGAAAGAATAACTCCTTAATTACCTTTATTCCCTGTGCGAATCCGATCAAACATTGAAGTTTTAAGTAACTATTACGTTGGTATATGATTTAATTGAAAACAACAGTTTAAATGCTTTATATATTTTTTAATAGAATGTCGACTGAATTTTTTTTCATCATTTCGTGTTTTGTCGCAATAAAGTGGCAACTGAATCGTGACGTAAGCATGTGTCGCTCCCGGAATGCCAGACCTTGTTTTATTAGACCATGGTTTACGTAACAAAAGAAAAAATACGGGTCAAATATTGTTTGATAATCCTGACTGACGGACTAATAAGATTTTTTCTGTTGACAAGCCTACTGTTACTGTTTAGACAAGCCTTAGATAAAATAAATAAATTAATTTCCGTTTTTTTGGAACAAAGTTCCTTATCGCGCGTTGTGAAAGGGGGCTAGACGGAAAAAATTCTTACGAAAAGTTGTCACGACACTTTTTTTCTTTTTAAAAATAAATGAAGGTTGCAATGCGTTTGTTTCATTTCTATTTCGCATTGAACAGTGTGGTGTCGCGGCGATTATTTTATTAACCGACTTCAAAAGAAATTCGTTCCATCCGGGTGTCCCTTGACACCTCTCAAGTTTTTTCTTTCCTGTGTACAGAGGTAGCAGATGCACACATCAGACTGTCATCCTGCGTCACACAGTTAGCGACACGAGAACAGCCCCCAACCGAGAGGTTCCTGACCAGAGCGGCTGAAACCTTTGATAAGTGCAGGGTAAGTGATAACTAGGTAAACTAGGTATATACCTGTAGCTCTAAATTCCCCAAATAATAATAATTCGACCTAGCCTAGCTCTAGCTGCCCTCCCTTCAATGACGCCATAAACCGTGGATCGAACTCCACCTTAGCTAGCAGTCATTTAAGGTATAGCGCAGACGATAGACTTTTTAACCGACTTCAAAAAGGAGGAGGTTCTCAATTCGTCAGAACCTTTTTTTTATTTTTTATGTATGTTCCCCGATTACTCGAAGACAGCTGGAGCGATTTGAATTATTCTTTTTTTGTTTGAATGGGTATACTTCCCAGGTGGTCCCATAATCATCAAGTCGGGATCTGATGATGTGATCCTCGAGAAATTGAGAGAACTCTTCAAATTTTATAGGCACACTTGATGTGATTTGGGTAGTTTTTGGAATAATACTTTCTTGAAGTGGTCTCATTTCAATTTGGTGAAGATCTGATGAAGAACTTCGGAGATAGGCAAGGGAACTCCTCAATAAATGATAGCAAATGGACTGGGATTGCTGAAATCTCATGTCTATCTATTGTTCATAACATAACATCACGCCGCTACGCTGTGAAGGGGTAAGCACAAGTGAACCACTAAAAAGTGAAGAGTAAAAACTTTTTTGCAAAAAATAAAACCGACTTCAAAAAACACAAAAAAGTGAAAATAACTTTAGCTTCAGAGTTATTCCAACTGAAATATTTGACTAAATAAAAAATGTTAAAAGTACTAGTTGGTAAACAAGTTATAGTTTAAACGTTCATTTCCCAAACATTAGGTTTGCGTTACAATTTTTTGTGAATTTGGCAAATGAAAGTAATCGAAAAATTTCATGGGAAGTGAAAATTTGTCAAAATATGTTTTTTCCTGATTTGGCGAGATTTTATAAAAATAATACAGTCTGTATAAAATGTAGTACTTATTCCTAAAGGTAATAAATATTTTTCGATTCTGTCGAAAATTAGGAGAGAAATTTGTAGAAACACGTAAAACTTGTTAAATTACATAAATTTGAAAAGTTTGTTGCTAAATAACTGAATTAAATAACATTTTGACTGACCTGGGAATCGAACCTAGGATTTGCGACCACTAGACCAATGAGACTGTTGAGGAGTAATGTTTTATTATTTAACTAGCACTTCGCACGCGTATTCGTCCGCGAAAATTGTGACAGCTCGGCTTTCTAATGGTGAAAGAATTTTTTAAATCGGTTGAGGAGTTCTTGAGTTAAATTGTAACAAACAAACGAAAATGCAAACCTTTCTTCTTTATAATAATAGTGTAGATTGTACAAACTACAGACCTCATATTGTAACAATTTCTACAAATTATTGTAGAAATTGTAAAATGTCTTAAGTTAACTTTGGTATCTATTCACAGAAAATCGAAGGTCGCATGGCATCAGACCAGGACCTCAAACTGGCAGACACTCTTCGCTACTACATGAGAGACGCGCATGCTGCCAAAGCTGTGCTCGTTAGAAGGCTCAGGTAAGAGATCTTATATATCTGAAAGAAAGAAAGACACAGTATTATAAAAAAAAACGAAACTAAATAAAGTGACACTGTGCCTCACGGCCTCAAAGTCAAATCTTAAAACTGAATTTTTAAACCCCGACGCAAAAACGACGGGGTGTTATAAGTGACGTGCCTTTGTCATGTGTGTCTGTTTGTGTGGGTGGGTCTGTTTGTGTGCCTATGTCTGTTTGTGTGTGTGTGTGTGTGCGGCTGAACCGATATAGATTTTGTTTTTCTTGTTTCTTACATGGTAATGGACCAAACCAAACCTCATAAAAAGAAAAAAATATCCTTGAAATTATGACCCTACGTGTCGGGGGTTTTTTAAATTGTTAATTTAATGTAACTTGTAAAACAGAGCTTAAGTTTTGCATAAGTACACGTTTTGTTTCGATGACAACGAATGGTTAGCTAAGTGACGTCACTCCAAATCAAATATGGCGGACTCCCAAAGATGACGGCTTTGTTATTTTTTATGCAACCCCATGATATGGGTATCAATTAAAAGAGTTTGTAGAGACGAATATGAGCTGTCTGTTGAGTTGACGTGTAATAGATAATTATGGAAGAAGAAGATATTAGACATGATGACAGTAATCCAAAACTTTCAAATCTATTTAGTCCGTCAGCTAGATTATTGAAAAATAATGGACACGTATTTTTTGTTTTTGTAAATCAATGAATATTGACAAAGATAAAAAACACATCAAAACTCGGGAGCCCCCAGGTTCGTGACGTCAGAACTAGCTAAAAATTATACCTAGATATCTTCGTCAATTTTGATTTACGTAACAAAAGAAAAAATACGGGTCTTATATTTTTTAATAATCTACCTGACGGACTAATTAGACTTTTTTTCTTGTGGGTACACAACATAATAAAGTCTAATGTAGTATTAGGCTGCGCCGATCACATATTGAGAGAAGGGCAAAATAGTGATGATGATAGAGAAGAATACGAAAGAAACTGACGTCACACATATAGGGTGTAAAACACCTCTTAACGAAGCCGAAAGGTCTCCCCGTCATTGCGATAATTTTTTTGTTCTACACCATACCTGGGAACCTTCTAGTTACGGAGATATTGGGGGTCAAAGTTACAACTTTTTGACAAGTTGTTTTTTAAATACAAGTTTTTATTGCAAGATTTTTACTTTAAATACCTCCACGAACCCCGTACTATCCAATCCATCCATCAGCACAATGTTTTGAGTCGCTACATTGAGTTATACCACAAAACATGATTTTTGACCCCAAAAAAAGTTGTTTCCAGCAATATTTTTTGCGTAAAGTTACTTAGTTTGATTTACAGAATGCTTGGTTGACGGCTTCGTGATGAGGTGGTTTACACCCTGTATATTTAAAAGTTTTTTTACAAAAAAAAATATTTTTTAATTTCAGATGCCTAGCCGCGTATGAAGCTGCTAACCGAAATCTCGAGAAAGCCAGAGCAAAGAACAAGGATGTACATGCGGTAAGTAACCAAAATGTTGAAATAATATGTAGGGACACTCTTAACTCGACGACTCCGCTCCCACTGTGCAAAAAGAATATAATTTAATATGGGCTTTAAGTTTTTATCTTTAGATATAATTTACATTGGCAACATAAATTCGCTGTCAGCGGGCTTACCGCCGTCAATGCCAATGTGAAGTATGTCTAAAGAGAAATACATAAAGCCCATATTTGAATTATATTTCTTTTGCCGGGTGAGAACGGAGTCGTTTATGTCGGCCAGCTTTAAGGTGCGGATAAGCCAACCAGATTTTCATCATCATCATTCGTTTTAATAGTTTTATGAGCCAACAAACTTAACTTTATTAATTCCTTTGGCACTTGTGAAGTGTTTTTGTGATAGATAAATGTTATTCACATTTGTTATTTTACTAATTGTGTGTTTCGTTTTATACTGGGTACATATTGAACCAACTACTTATAATTTGGTCTGTTGCCTCGATGTTCCAACGAATAATTCCCAAAAAGAACATCAAAATTACATGAGACTGTCAACCAAAACGCCCGCCCTTCATCAGTTCTTAGTATTTTAGGTGGAAACAGGAACAAACTCCCTTGCAACAAATCTGTCTGTTACGTAATACGTTACACGAACTTTGGGCGTACAATGCGTTTCAAATAAGAATAGGAATGACCTTCATCTTTCAACTGGCACTTGAAAAGAACATTATTAAAAAAAAAAAAACTTGTATATTTATGCGACTACATGCGACTACGTTTTTTGTAACATATAATTCTCGTTCTGTATTGGTACCCGCACAGGCTCTACCTATTTTAAGGCCAATGTAAGTAAAACCTTTTTTTATCATAAATATCTCAGGTTAAGTAGACCCTACCTAACTTATTCGATTTGACAGTTATGACGTCACAATATGGCGCCAGGTCAGTCCTATTTTCATTTAAAATGCATTGTATTGGCCATCGTTGGCCCAATGTGTACCCTGTATCACAAATTTTTGATAAGTAATCTTTCTGTGCAATATGCAGCCGATGGAAGTGCAAGAGGTAATCACTAAACACGCTTGTTTTGTGTAGAAACTTTGTATTTTGTGTAGTTGGGTAGTAATTGTGACGTATTTGTGTTTTAGAATGATTGTGTGTAGTGTAGTTGTTAATAGATATTCAACGATTGGACAAAGAATAGGACGATTATGGACCAGTTTTGGAGTATAGGTTGTTTTCGGGAACAGATTTTTTTTTCACTTAATTTAATTAGAGGAATAAAAAGTAAACTTTACATAAAAAATCACTTCATTTTGGAGAAAGTGAGATCTTCATAAAGTAATAGTAATTCTGCAACAGAATAAAAACAACATGGGAAGACTTAAGAAAAACAAACAAAAAAATGACTTTTTTTAGGGCTGTCGATTTTCGAGAATTTTCGCTCTGCGCTCAAATGAGTCAAAATTGACTGACGACTGCTTACATTGACACGTTGTCTAAAGGTCGCAAAAACCTCCAAAAGTAGTCCAAAGATCATTTTCCTGGGCTGTTATAGACCCACACAGTTAAATACATAGATTCAACCTTCAGTTTCATGTAGGGTGGGCCACCCCTATTGTTTATTATTCGTAATTATACTATATAGGGTGACTGGCAATTAGTGTACGATACTTAAACACGTGATTATGCTCATGATAACAAACAACTTTTACTATGGGACCAACCCTGAAATAGCGAAAACAAATCAGCTGTTCAGAACATTTACGTTTGCCTAATGTATTGAACAGCTGATATTTTTTTCGTGATTTCGGCTATAATAATATAATATAATAATATAATATATATATCATTTAATTCAGGTAACAAAAGACCCATAATACATATACCTTACAGACTAACATACATATTTATAAAAAAACCACTAAACTATTACACATGAGGAGACGGCTATGGTCAACGGACCTCAACGGAGTAATTCATGCTCAAGTCCAAGAAAAATCTACGTGTAATTTATTAAGTTTGTAGTTTCCATGTAGTGAAAGAGTCGTTTGTGAATATTGTGCATGTTTGTGTCAGTAAGAGATACCTGTTTGTAAACGCACCCATCTATTAGGAAAAAAGAAATGGAACAGCCGGTTTCTCACAGCTGGGCGGCAAAATCCTCTTCTTATTTAGTCTTTCAGAGAGCGTTAATCACCAAATTTCAAATTTGCTCACGGGGGATTGGTGATTTAAGACTTATATGAGGAAATACAAAGCGATCTTCAAAATCGCTTGCTTTGATCTCCTGTATTTTGTTATGGGCTTTTATACGAGGATGTAGATAGACTAGTAGATGCTTTTAAGTTTAAAAAAATGATCCTAAGGTCATCATCATCTGCATAGCCTTCTCCTGGAGTCGGCTTCCAGTCTACGGCAGTTGAATACCTGTATTTTACATGGAGCGACTGCTTATCTGACCTCCACAACCTAGGAGCTTACTAGATACTTTTTTCTTTGTCTAAACCACCCATTTTGACCGAAACTGAACTGACTGGCTTTGCCAAATGTGGGTTTTTTCGCCGAAGAAGGCCAAAGCAGAAGCTTCGGTACACTAGTAATTTGTAACGTCTTCTAAAGCTAAAGTATCACACTAGTGCCGCAAAGTCCATCGTATATTACTTATAGCGATATAATTTCCATTATAGGCGGAACAAGCGCAAGCAGACGCGTGCGCTAAGTTCGAGCAGCTGTCAGCGCGCGCGCGGGAGGAACTTATCGACTTCCGCACCAGAAGAGTAGCGGCTTTTAAGAAGAGGTAAATATAAAGCTTACATCATAATTTCAGCCGGAAGTCGTCCGCTCCTGGAAAAAGGCCTCCCCTACTTGTTGCCACACGTCCCGTTCCCGTGCGCCTCGCATCCAACGTATCCGTATTGTTTAATAGTATCACTTGCTTTGGTTAAGGAAAATGTTTTGAGGAAACCAGCATGCCTGAGACATGTTTCTGGACGGCATGTAAAGCTAAGTCAGAGACCCATGATGAAAACTCTGCTTAACCAAAAAAATAACATAAAGCCTCATTTACATGATGCCATTTTCTTCAACATACAAGTGCAATAATTTAAGCGCAATAATTGATCTTTAAGAATTGCAAGCATCTGTTTACACGCGGATACTGCTTAAAACTTCAAAGCAAATACATATTGTTACGAGCTGGGTATGAGATAAATTAATTACTACCGATTAAACAACACAATAACTTTATTAATCACAAAACAATTTAAACTTCATCACAAGTACACTACAATACACTACTGATCACTATTCACTTAGATATCGCACTTCAAGTTCACTTCGATTCGCTTCGATGGTAGCCAAAACAAGACTGACCGTCGCGGCCCTGAGCGGTCTATTTATACTCGCCAACAGACACACCAGAATAACCACGAATATTCTAGAGGGTCATAAAAAACAGTAGGTACGTAGCTAGGTAATTATTATTACTAGCTACTTGTACAACACAAACAAATATGAACTGTATGCCCTAGGCGTACGGTCGAAATTCTAATGTCTTTTTATAAAGAGGTCGCGAGTTTGTAGGTACCTACCTAACTTTGAAAGTAATAATAATAGAAAACACTCGAAATTTCAACGTACACATACTGTAATCACGTGCTTTCTCGAATGTTCTAGTAGGTCCGATGTAACAATATTATACAGGGTGGGAGTTTTCAATGCCACCTGGAGGGAAAATACTCGAAATACTGGAAATAGAAAATTTTACTCAAAGGAAACATTCCTTTATTTTTAAAAACAAACAAATATGCATTCATAGATTTTTGAAAATTCGTTTGCCACACTCGGGAATCGAACCGACTAAAATTCCGAAAAAATAACACCCTGTACTTTTTTGACATCAATCGATAGGGTCAATAATATGGATCAAATCTCTGTAGCAAACTTATTACATTTAATGAAGGGAAAACCATGAAATATAAAGAACAGTTCAATGGGATAAATTCAACAAGATAAGCACTTTTTAATGTAATTTATCATGTTTGTTAGAGAGATTTGATCCATATGATTAACCCTATCGATTGATGTCAAAAAGGTACAGAATGTTATTTTGTCGAACTTTAGTCGATCCATCCCGGGTTCGATGCCCGGGTGTGGCAAAATAATTTTCGAAAATCTGTGAAAACAGATTTGTTTATTTTAAAAATAAAGGAATGTTTCCTTTGAGTAAAATTGGCTTTCTCCAGTATTTCGAGTACTTTCCCTCCAGGAGGCATTGAAAAATTCCACTCTGTATATTAGCAACAATCAACACACCCTCACTCACTGCACTCATATTTGCAAACATAGAGAGAATCCAATTGAAAACGAAAATTGCATAAGAAATTATTGTACGTGTTGAATACATAATTTGCCTAGTAGAGCAAGAATGTGACATGTTGTTTAGACGATGCCAGTCATATATTGCTGCAATATTAGTGTATGCAACACGCGATAAACTTGCATCGTGTAAATGGTTCTTAACTTTCTTTCTTTCTTTCCAGTCTCCTCGACCTAGCCGAGCTAGAGATCAAACACGCGCGCTCTCAACAGGAGCTGTTCAGGAAATCGTTACAAGTGCTCAAGGAATGCCAATAAATTATATAATTATACGTATGTTATATTATACTATACTATACACTGAATATTCCATGAGATTTATCTAACTGAAGGATTGGACGGATACTGTGGGATGCTGACGGATATTCGGATGGACGGATACTTTGGGATACTGGCGGATATTCGGATGGACGGATACTTTGGGATACGGACGGATATTCAGATGGACGGATACTTTGGGATACTGACGGATATTCGGATAGTATATTGTTGATGCAAGATCGATTTGAACTGTAGCGACATCAATATTCCACGAACTGCAACTTGAGATAAAATTAGTTTGAAGTTGATTGCCTCGTTGGTCGAGTGGTCGCAAACGCGATGGCTGAGCACGAGGTCCTGGCTTCGATTCCCGGGTCGTGCAAAGTGTTATTGGGGTTTTCCATCAGAAATTTCTCAGTAGTAGCCACGGAGTCTGAATTTGTGCCCCATTGATGGTAATAGGCTCGCCCCTATTACATGTGACTTAAACATAACTGGCGAAATGTGGATGTACTATTAGATACATCTCTGCTTAACCCTTCTTAGATAACCGGCGTGATGTTATGTTATAATGTACAAACTCGACAGCAACCGTCTAGTATGTCTGCGCCACGAGAAACTATAATTTTAAACAAAGAATTTCTACCAAGATACGTAGTGACAATTCTATCAACAACAAATAATCCAAAATTCAATCAATTTCAATTATCATACGTGTAATACGAAACTAACGAGCAATTTCACTTGGTCGGGTTATATTTTGGCGATATAATAAAGCGTCTAATGTTTTGTGGTACTGGAAAGCATCTGACATCATGGATCGTAAACATTTGGGCCGCCATTTTGAAGTAAGATCACGCCGACGCTGGCATCTTTTTAATTTGATCCGAAGGTTGTGAACCCGAATTGTGTTTAAAAAATTAATAGCTTCTCGTGGCGGGGACTATAGTAGCTTTCTTCTTACTTTACCATAACTCTGAAATCAAAATAATCCATAGTTTCATCGATTTATCTTTGAAAGTCTTTTCTAATAGTCAGAATCCCACAACTAGTCTTGCCAAGGGGTATCGTATTACCCAGTACTAACTGGGTTGTGGAGGTCAGATAGGCAGTCGCTCCATGTAAAATACTGGTATTCAGCTGCATCTGGTAAGACTGGAAGCTGACCCCAACATAGTTAAGAAATGGCTAGTCAGATGATGATCCGACAAATTCGATCAGTGTCCTACAAATTCGTCTATAATTCAGTCCTAAAATAATATTTTTTTATTTTTGTTTATACTTTATTATAATTTTATGGAAAAGCGTTTTGTATAAAAAAAAAGTAAGAGTCATTAGTTCGTTTTTTGTTTTCCAACAATGACAGGCGAGCATAATCGTTGCATATCACGAGCTAATGCCATTGAAATAAGGCTTAAATTGCAATGTCACCTGCTCGTGAAAAGCAACAACTGTAGTCATATTTTAAAGCAATATGCAGTTTTTTTTCGACTGAAAGGTTTTAAACGGACTTTTAGTAAATATATAGCTAACCATGCATTCATTTATGTTAATCTGTTTAGATTATTAATATTTTTCAGCATATTTCAACATTGTAAGTTATAATATGCAATATCATGTAAAAAAAAAACCTGTCCACTCTGAAAGGGGCACATAGGTATACCAATGGCATTGCCAAATAAAATAAGAATAAAATATTAATGAAAACAAAAATACTTATGAATGTAAACGTTTTTTTTTGTTCCAAATTCCAAAACCGTCTTCGGCATAAGTATGTTCGATTGTCAATTGTTTTTTTGTCTCAAATAAATTCTAACAAATAACAAATTAGGGTCGACGAAATCTAAGAAGTCTGTTTTGACAGCCGTCAAATCCATAGTAAATAGACACCGGTATCGGAAATTGGACTATTACGCTATTATTTACTATTACGCTAACAAATGTCAAAACGGGCCTTTTATTTTTTGAATACTTTATTAGAACGTGACAGAACCATCTTCGGCATAAGTATGTCCGATCGTCGATTGTTTTTTTTTTGACGTCACTACCCGAATTTTTATCCCAAATTCTAACAAACTATTATAACGTGATATAACCATCTTCGGCATAAGTATTTTTGATCGTCAATTGTTATTCATGACGTCACCAACCGAGAAGCGAGCGGAGTGTCGCCGCCCGCGCTTCTGTTTCTTTTTATAAAAGGACTAGCTGATGCCCGCACCTTCGCCTGCGTACAAATTATAGACTAAAACCTTCCTCGAGAATGAAGTGAACGAACGAAGTGATACCCTCACGGATCGAAGGTTTTTTTTTACCATATTGTATAGAATAGCGTTGAATTTGCAGTTTATTGAATGTTCGTCTATTCAAACCTAATTTTTTACTTGATTAGTAAAAAGCTGTAACATATTGGAACGAGTAAACAAGAGATAGTTATACAGCAGTCTCGCCCCATATTTATTACATCAATGGGACTTAAACATAACAAGCAAAAATATGGGTGTACCCACTAGGTACAGCTCTACTCAACGTTTCAGGGGTTACAAACATGATGTTATGTTATGTTTTATGATAATGGTGTATTACTATCATACATTGCAAATATTTAATAGTAAAAATAAACGCCGGGTTAGAGGCAAAACCAACTATCGTGATTTTTTGCAGTTTTCCACTTAAATATACCATTCGAATCGGTATTTAATTCTTTATCCAATGGTAAAAAAAAAATTAAAAGATGCCAAAAAAATAAGCCGGGTTAGAGGCAAAACCAACTATCGTGATTTTTTTTGCAGGCATTCACTTAAATATACCATTCAAATCGGTATTTAATTCTTTATCCAATTGTAAAAAAATGAAAAAAAAATCGAGATAGTTGGTTTTGCCTCAAACCCGGCCATATTTACTTACTGTCCGTTCTGTTGTTTATCTGATTCTTTAAGATGACGAAAAATAGAGGAGGGTGGAAGTAGAAGATATGCTGCGCCGACCGCAAATGAATTAGGAAGGGCAAGAGAATGATGATCTGATTCCTATTTTAGCCAAAGTCGGATTTGACAACAGAAATACCGATTAACCTTTCAAAAACCTGTGTATTCAAACCCTGGTATCTATAGTCAAGTTAAGTGAAACTCAAGTTTGAGTTTTAGTAAGTATTTGAGTTTAAGTAATTATTTGAGTTCAAGTAATTATTTGAATTTAAGTATTTGAGTTTAAGTAATTGTTTTAGTTTAAGTAATTATTTGAGTTTATGCTAGTTCTTTATGCAATATAAAAAAAAATTAAAGCTTTTTACAGTTCTAACTTTAAGCAATTACTAATTTACAGAATAAAATTGTATCTTATGTAATTACTTTTACTCGAGTAATTACTTTGGCTGGATTATAGATACGGGTGTAAGATTATTCGAAATATATACGTTTAGTTGGTCTACAACGTCTCAGTAATTAATTGTTAGCATTTTATTGTTATCTATGCATTTTAATTAGACTGTAATTTATTAGATTCAATATAAAAATATATAGTATACAATGGATCAGTTATTAATCTACTTAAAAAAAAATAATGAGGTTAATAGTTGATTTATCACTCTAGCAACACTTAATAGTTAGTTATTTTATGATCATAAATCTGCAACACTAATATCTTAGATTTACTGAAGTCAAAATATTTCTCGTTTAATTTTTTATATACGGTGCATATACCTATTATTATGTTATTCTATTGTTTAGGTTATGTTTTTCAATGAAACGTGAAACCTGGACCAAATTCATTTTTGTTATTTGTATGCAGTCCCATTTGAATTAATCTTAATTCTTTTTAGTGATCCACAAGAGTATAATAATAACTTGAATAAAATAATTTTTGTCTTAGTAGTAATACAAGGTATTGCTTTGCGTCCTGGTCAAATCCAAGGGTGTGCTACAGACCATAAAACTGAACAAGTTTCTCCATGGGACCACCATCGTAATCGTAAAAAAACTAACCAAATCGCATCAAGCGTGCCTATAAAATTTGAAGAGTTCTCTCTATTTCGCCAGGATCCCATCATCAGATCCTGACTTGATGATTATGGGACCATCTGGAAAGTATACCCTTTCAAACAAAAAACAATAATTCAAATCGGTCCAGCCATCTTCGAGTACACGTATAAATGAGAGGTTGTTTTTTGAAAATTAAAAAAGGAAAATAGTTTCCAAAACTCTGTAGATGGCGTTGAAATGACTACGTTACTAGGTGCCAAAGCCAAAACGCTTGAAAAAACACACGTCACGTACGCTCGTTGACCGACACTCGTTTGCATAAGCTTCCGAGTATAACCATTAGGTCCAACTGAAATTATGTGACGTTCTGTTCCTTGCAGTAACATACCGAGATCAGCGCCATCTATTCAGCGACTAGGGAAGAGTTGAAAAAGAAAATCCCTCATTGGTACAGAACCCCTTGTACCGTAAACCAGGGTCACGTTTGACCGGGACTTATTATAAATGACAGAATTATCTGAGGTCTTACGAGTACTGATAATCTTAAAATCAAGTCGTAAAATAATACAGGGTGTGAACCACCTCATCACGAAGCCGTTAACCAAGCATTCTGTACATCAAACTAAGTAACTTTACGCAAAAATTATTGCTTGGAAATGACTTTTTTATGGGGTGAAAAATCATGTTTGCCTGTAGAACTCAATGTAACGCACTTTAAACATTGTGCTGATGGATTGATTGAATAGTACGGGGGTCGTAAAGGTGTTTAAAGTTATAATCTTCCAATAAAAACTTGTATTTAAAAAAAAAAACTTGTCAAAAAGTTGTAACTTTGACCCTCTATATCTCCGTAACTAGAAGGTTCCCAGGTATGGTGTAGAACAAAAAAATGATCGCAATGACGGGGAAAACGAAGTGGTTTTCGGATTCGTTAAGAGGTGTTTTACACCCTTTATAGCAGGTATTATAAATGTATGTTCACATTTCATAAGCCTGCCTCGTTGGTCGAGTCGTCGCAAGTGCGACTGCTGAGCATGAGGTCCTGGGTTCGATTCCCAGGTCGGGCAATGTGTTATTGGGTTTTTCCATCAGGTTTTCCATTAGCAGCCACGGAGGAATTGTGCCCGATTGATGGTGATAGGCTCGCTCACTCTATTACATTGACCTAAAACATAATTGGCAAAATGTGGGTGTGTATTAGATACACCTCTACCTATTCCTTTCGGGATTACACGCGTGATGTTGTTTGAGAACTTTTCTGAAACATGCTGTATAAAAATACCTATAAGGTGTTAAAAAATTAACTGCAAGGAACTTGAGGAGTTGTTTGGAATCATATCATGGCGCCGCGCGCGTGGTCGTTCACCCGTGCGACAGCGCAAACGTAGACAGCTGATTCTAACTTTTCCCATCACATTTTGCAAACTTTGTACTGGAAATTTTTTTATGTAAAAACTAAAAATGCTTGAAAAAAGTTTTTTTTTTGGAATATATATTTGTTTTTTGATACCGAGTACGTACACGAAATTCTTGCAGTTAATTTTTTAACACATTATATACATCTTTAAAAAAAACATTACCTACTTATGATTAAGTAGAAAATAACATGTTAAATGGTACTGATTACTTTTGTCGAAAACTTTTGAATGTTTAATTTAATAATGTAAATCATCCTATTCGATGTTAAGTTTATCTAAATCACTTGTTTTGGCTATGCAATTAAAATAAATAACTAAGAGCGATTTTTTTTAAGGAAGACAAGATTATGTAAGGCCCAGCAACTTTGCCGTTATCTGTAAACATGCATAAAAAGGAAACAGTTTTTTTTTCCTCGACGCCATCTTGGATTTTCTTTTTGGTTTTACCATCAGGAATTTCTCAGTAGCGGCCACGGAGTCTGGATTTGTGCCCGGTTGATGGTAATAGGCTCGTCCCTAATGATCATAACTACATGGCGAAATGTGTGTAATATTAGGTACACCTCTGCATAACCCTTCGGGGATTACAAGTGTTATTCTTGTCTTGCTTTCTCGTAATCTTGTCTTGCGTGCTAAATAAAATCGCTTCAACCAAAGTCTTCGTACGGCGTGAATGTATCGTGTAAGGAAAATGTGTTATTTTTAAAAGTTTATATTTTAAGAAAATATATGATTATCCATATTGATTTCTTGTTTCATTTGTATGTTTCCTAAGGCAGGCAATCTGTCCGTCTAATGACGACAGGCCGTGTCGACGGCGGGCGAGTGTTCCACGCGCGCCTGAAAGAGGATGTCAGCAGAAAGGAGGGGTCCGCAAGGGCCGAAGCCTGCCGGGGCTACTGTTCTAAAGAGATACCGCGGCCCCGGAACATAAAGGACGAGGAAGGAACATGGATGGGTTTTAGTCAGTAAAAGTCTGACACTCCCGCTCAGCCCTGAGTGGCAGAAGTTATTCGATGATTTCCCATCCGGAAAAAAATAAATAAAAAAGGCAGGAAATAAAACTCCAAGGACTTATAAAAATTGTTTAAAGTAGGTAATGAAAATCGGTCGTCGCCGTCGGTGAGAGTAAAGCATCGATTTCATAAAAAAATATATATTAACTTAAACAGACTGCCGCATTTGAGTAAACATGATAAAGGCGGAAAACGGCGTTTTAAAGGCAACTTACGTTACCTTTTGAGCCTTTGTCACATATACGTGACAAGCAAGCACGTGTCCCCCTCGACAAGCCACAATTTCACCATCTTTCTATTTTATTTCTATACCATTTTGTCACATATTTGTGTCGTACAGGGCACGCGCTTGCTTGTCACATATATGTGACAGTAGCGATCAAAAGGTTAACAAAACCTACACGCTCAACATTCATCAAACAGCAGTTTTTTTTCGTACTATTTTTGTTTTAGGAGACGCCATAACTTCCTACAATTCTAATCCTACGCATAAATCTCAATAGCATAATCCAGTCTGTAGCTCCGTTGACTCTTCAGCCTCAGCTCCACGTAATTGTATCCGATACCTCCTGATGTGATGTTCACTGATGCTTCGCTGTTCTGGAAGTCATAGCAGCTTATTGCCTGTAAATTCAAAGAGAATCACTTTAGAAAAATGCAGTCAACAACAACATCTGTTTATTTTCAGGTATTTTTTAAATTCCGACATAGCAACGACGGGGTGTTATAAGTTTGATGCGTCTGTGTGAACGGCTGAACCGCTTTTGATTGTTTTTGTTTGAAAGGTGAATTAGTCGGGAGTGTTCTTAGCTATGTTTGATGAAAATCGGTCCAAGATGGCCGCCGCAAAATGGCAGATTACATATTTTTTTGCAACTCCCTCAATGTAGTCAATTTGGGTATCAAATGAAAGGGCTTGACTAGTAGAATACTATACACTATGATAAATTTCAAATCCAATATGGCTGCCACCACAAAATGCCGAATTACTAACATTTTTCTTTTCTCAGCTCATATGGGTATCAAATAAAAGGGCTTCACTAGTAGAATAATGTACACTACGTATATTGAAAAGGAATGAGGAATACTAACTAACGAAATGAGATGAGGAATGTGAAGCGATGACAGTCTCAGCAAGCAAATTCGTTCAAAACCACACCGATACAACTCAAGAACTTAATTTTAAACATGTAAATAACAAAACAATAGTCTTTTTTTGTATAGTAACCAAACCTTACCCTTGTAATACCAATTAGGTACTACATGTTCAAATTGAACAAACCCCTTAAATAAAATATAAAAAACAGCTTAGTTTTATGAAGGTTACCTTAATTTTCGTTGTCCCATTATAAATATAAGTCTTGACCCGTTTCTTCAAAGGAATCGCTTCATATTTCACTTTATCCCTATTCACTAGCCTTGTGTCCTTGGTTTGCTCGCCAAAGAAGTAAGTAGAACTTAGCACAGTCGTCAACGTCATTAGGAATACACATAGTATTAATGTTAACTTCATTTTAATTTTTACAGTTTTTTTTACACTGAACTTCTTGGCACTACACTCTTGTTTGTTTGTATCTTATATCGTTTGTTTTTTATCGTCGTGGTGAGATCTGGAAGAAAAAAACGGCTATTTATTAACTTAAAAACAACTAAGTACGGTTTAATTTACTTTCAGCTTAATTAAGGCACACATCAACTCGAGCCATTCAGTATTCTTTGTATTGAAACTCCTTACTGCAAGGCACACTAAGTAGGTATTTAGAATCGTAACGCAATCGCCTCACGGTGACGAATTGACGATCTATTTCGTTTGGAAAATGAATGGGAACTATTCAACACCACAATTAATGACAGTAGATCATTTACCAACAAACTGTTCAACGAAATAAACCAACGGTGTGACAGATCAGAATATTAATTAACAATCTCCCTTCGTAATTACTACTTTATTGAATTTGTTATTTTTCTTCTGTGTTGTGTTGTGTAGGTAGGTACGTAAAGATCGCACTAATAGCCAACTATGTACTTATTTTATAACTGGGGATTGAAATACACGCAGGAGAATGATTCCATAATTATCGTAATTGAGATCATAACAACCTACGTGCTGGTAAGTTCTTTGAAATAATTGGTTTGATCTACGTTATAATTAGGGAACTAGATTACCTACATATTACTTAGTTCTATTGGATAATTGAGTTTTTCCGTTTAAAAAATTCCATTGACAATTACTTTAATGAATAATAGGTAAGTCCGTCTTTCTTGAATCCAATACCCAAATATATTATTTACTAGCTGATGCCCGCGTTGAAATCTATTATCGCGACCAAAATGAATCATGAAATTTTGATCTCGTTACAACAAATATCATTACATTTTAGCACATGTATACAAAAACTTAACAAATATATACTAAAACCTTCATCGAAAACCACTCTATCCATTGGTGAAAACAGCACGAATGGGTGCAGTCGTTTTTAAGTTTATCGCGAACAGACAATCAGACAGCGGTGGACTAGTGATAAAAAACTTTTTTTGCAAAAAATAAAACCGACTTCAAAAAAAAAACAAAAAGTTAAAAATAACTTTAGCTTCTGAAGTCGGTGACCTTTGTTTGATTGATTTAATTTTTTTGTCACCGACTTCAGAAGCTAAAGTTATTTTTAACTTTTTTTTTTTTTTTGAAGTCGGTTTTATTTTTTGCAAAAAAAGTTTTAATTTTTTAATTTTTAGTGGTTCACATGTGCTTGGTACACATGGAAAGTGCATACCGTTACAATTACAAAAAGCCTAAACACGACTATGATACATTGTCTCATTATGGAGTTCCGTGACTCTTGGCTTCATCATCCGATCTGATGGTAGAATGGTTCTCATCAAACGCAAGTGCAAGAGCAAAATCATAACTACTTACTTATGTTTCGATAAAAACTTTGAAGCGCAATCGTTCAGATAGCTATCTCTTTTACTTACTTACATGTTTATCCTATCTTTTATACTATTCATAAATGGAACTTGGGAACATGGTGTCCACTGGTTTGTAGGTACCTATACGAATACCTACATAATATATCTAAGTACTTAGGTAGGTAAGTATACCAGAATCAGAATCATTTATTTGTTAAACATAGATATTAACATTAAGGATCATAAAGTAGTAAATGTTCTTGCTGTTTTATTATTATTAGGTGCTGACTTAAATAAAAATAGGTAGTTATACATAGATAAAACCACAATTGAAATCACAAACATAAAATGTCAATTGAACCAGTGCAGTGTGATCAGATTTTAAACGACTATGAACGTACCTAACATATCTTGTCTTCAATATCATTGCTAAAACCTCAATAAATAGTTATTGTTTCCATGATCCATGAACACACTCACATAATTTTAAATCAAAATAACAAGTACACACGACATCTTCCCATTCCTCGTTTACATAAAATAAAGCATTTTTTCCTTATTTTGGTAATTTATTACAATAGAGATAACATTATCATTGAATGTGTCTTCGTAAAGTATAAACAATTGCCAGAAATATGGCTTGATTAACGCAATGGCTCGGTACCTAATACTGTAAGCGGAAAGCGGTCATTTCCTACGGGGCCATTATTTTCTTCGAGAGCAACGGTGGCCAAGTGGTGGCGACCCCGACTTACGAATAAGTTATTCGTGGGTTCGAACCCTGGCAGGCGCTATAATTTGTGTAATTCATTTCATCACCACTACTCTCAAAACGGTGAAGGAAAACATCGTGAGGAAACAGGCATGTTCTAGAAGAAAAAGGGATTTGCATTGAAAGACGCGCCACGGTCGTATTTTTATATCAATACGTTTGTTGAATGTCCATTGGTGAAAAATTGAATCCCTTGCCATGCCGTGCCGGACTGCGTAGGCCATTACTCGTTATCAGTCACTTTCTTTCTTTCTTTGGTCTTCCTCTACTCCTATACCTACCCATACACATTCATTCTCAAAAAAAATCCTCACATTTTCCTCATTCCTCCGCATCACATGCCCATACCACGACAACAAATTACCACAAAACTTTTCAGTCACCGGCGTCACTTTCAGATAATTATTCTTTTCAACCGACTTCTAAAAAGAGGAGGTTCTCAATTCGTCTGTATTTTTTTTTTTTTTTTTTTTTTGTGTTTGTTACCTCAGAACTTTCGACTGGGTGAACCGATTTTGATGATTCTTTTTTTATTTGAAAGCTGGTCCTTCCCGTAGGGTCCCATTTTAATTTGTTGAAGATCTGATGCTGATCTTCGGAGATATACAATGGAACTCTTCAAAAATAGACGGCAAATCTGCAGTGATTGCTGCATCCGCTTGTAGGTTCATTGTTTATACTACATCATGACGTAACATCACGCTTGTATGCTCTGAGGGGGTACGCAGATGTGTACAATATACCCAGATTCCAACAATGTTTGTTACGTCAGAACTTTCGACTGGGTGAACCGATTTTGATGATTCTTCTTTTATTAGAAAGCTGGTGCTTTCCGTGTGGTTCCATGTCAATTTGGTTAAGATCTTATGCTGATCTTCGGAGATATAAATGGAACTCTTCAAAAATACACGGCAAAGCTGCAGTAATTGCTGCAATCGCTTGGTTGTTTATTGTTTATGCAACATCATGACGTAACATCACACCTGTATGCTCTGAGGGAGTACGCAGCACTATACAATACACCCAGATTTCGACAGTTAGACGTGTAAAGTTCCATTCAATGGGATCCCGGAGAAATAGAGGTAACTCCTTAACTTTATAGGCACACCAGAAGCGGTTTGGGTAGATTTAGGCAGAGTGCAATCTCGGAGTGATCCCATTTCGATTTGATAATGTCTGGTGACTTCGGAAGATAGGCAACTGAACTCCTTAATAAAATATGATAGCAAATGTACTGGGATCGCTGAAGACTCACGTCTGTTATTGTTTACACCAGTTCATAACAAAAAATCACACCGATACGCTGTGAAAGGGTAAGCACCTGTGAACCACTAAAAAGTGAAAAATAAAAACTTTTTTGCAAAAAATATAACCGACTTCACACAAAAAAGTGAAAAATAACTTTAGCTTCAGAAGTCGGTGACAAAAAAACTAAATCAATCAAACAAAGGTCACCGACCTCTGAAGCTAAAGTTATTTTTCACTTTTTTGTGTGAAGTCGGTTATATTTTTTGCAAAAAAGTTTTTTATGAACTAATTTCTTATTTTTAATCGACTTCAAAAAGGAGAAGGTTCTCAATTCGTTGGAACCCTTTTATTTTTTTTATGAATGTTCCCCGATTACTCGAAGATGGCTGGACCGATTTGTTTTTTTTTTTGGTTTTGTTTGAAAGGGTATACATTCCAGGTGGTCCCATGATCATCAAATCAGGATCTGATGATAGGATCCTGGAGAAATAGAGAGAACTTTTCACCTGAAGCGATTTGAGTAGTTTTTGGAAGAGTACTTTCTCGGAGTGGTCCCATTTCAATTTGGTGAAGATCTGATGAAGAACTTCGGAGATAGGCAACGGAACTCTTCAATGATAGCAAACGGACTGGGATTGCTGAAATCTCATGCGTCTATTTTTTACACCAGGGGGTCTAAAATGGCCGCTTTAGCAGAATCGTAAATGAATCACGTTAAAAAATTTAAATTCTTAAAATGGTCTTTGTAACCATTGCGTAAAGTCCATTTTAAGAATTTTTAATTTTCGTGATTAATTTTATTGAACAAAATTTTAACATTCTTAAAATGGACTTTATGGTTATGGCTACAAAGACCATTTTAAGAATTTAAAATTTTTAACGTGATTCATTTACGATTCTGCTAAAGCGGCGATTTTAGACCCCCTGTTGATAACATAACATCACGCCGATAACCTGTGAAGGGGTAAAGCACATCTGAACCACTAAAAAGTGAAGTCGGTGACCTTTTTTTGATTGATTTTGTTTTTTTTTCACCGACTTCTGAAGCTTACGTTTTTTTTCACTTTTATGTGTTTTTTGAAGTCGGTTTTATTTTTTGCGAAAAAAGTTTTTTCGATACACTTTTATTTTATTTCTTCAAAAGTGTATTGAAAAACGTCGTTTGATACACGTGGACATTTGTTATTGCAGTTCTCGGCTCAAAAACACCCTCGTCTACGGCTCGTGTGTTAATACCGCGGTGAAATACAATAACAAACTTTCTCCACTTGTATCAAAATGTACTATTTTTCATTCGCGTAACACCCGTTAGCATTCTCATGACAAAACACAGTTACAAAATTATTATATTATAAACTGATACGACGCACGGTCTAGATAGCTCGATCGATGTCTAGGTAATTGGGTCTAGTTCTAACCTTGGCTTACTTCGTCAAACGTGGAATTTAATACCTGCTTGATTCTTAGAACCTATAAGACACCTTCTTTCTACACAATCGAAGTTAGTAATTTTTTTCATGTTCCAGTCTAACTAAAATAGTACGACGATCTAAAATGCACAGCCAGGACCAACAGCTTAACGTGCTTTCCGAGGCACGGAGGAAACTCGGTATGTAAGGGTGGTCACCCATCCACAGACCAACCTAGGCAAGCACGGCTTAACCTTCCTTAATCTCCGAAATTATTCATCCAAATTTCACTGCAAAAGAATTAAAAGCTTCTGAGATTTTCTTCATTCAAACTTTACCTTTACATCACTATAGATTACCTTATGCCCGCGGCTTCGTTCGCATGGAGTATGATAATGTCCCATGAGATCATACTACCCGGATAAAAAGTATCCTACGTGTTAATCCAGGTTATAAACTATTTGTGTGCCAGATTTCATCCAAATCCGGTTAGAAGTTTTTGCGTGCGTCGTTACTCTTTGTAACAAACATTCATCCATACATCCATCCAACCATCTATCCATCCATAAGTACATCCATCCATACATCCAACCATACAACCATCCATACATCCATCCTAACAAAGTTTCGGATTTATAATATCTGTATAGATGTTTTCAAAGCAACGACGACCCTCTGACCAATGTTCCAGAACCTTGAACCAGTAATAAAGAAGTAGTACGAAGGTCAGCCCATCGCATAAATTGACATGACAGTGACAGATTTGAAAATATATTTATGTATGAAGAATTAAATACTTAAACCATTATACAGGGTGTAAACCACCTCATCACAAAGCCGTTAACCAAGCATTCTGTACATCAAACTAAGTAACTTTACGCAAAAATTATTGCTGGGAAACAACTTTTTTTTTTTTGAGGTTATAAATCATGTTTCGTGGTAGAACTCAGTGTAACGCACTTAAAACACTGTGCTGATGGATGGATTGAATAGTACGGGGGTCGTGGAGGTGTTAAAAGTCAACAAAAAAAACTTGTATTTAAAAAAAAAAACTTGTCAAAAAGTTGTAACTTTGACCCCCCATATCTCCGTAACTAGAAGGTTCCCAGGTATGGTGTGGAACAAAAAAATGATCGCAATGGTGGGGAGAACAAGTGCCTTTCGGCTTCGTGAAGAGGTGTTTTACACCCTTTATGCCGTCGGCTAGATGGAAGATGGAGGAAGAAAGTGCTAGAGTCCTCTGAATGTGGGAAGACATCCGACGCTGGACAGTCGATCTCATTAAAGTGGTCGGCAGAAACTGCAGACGCCGTTTTCTCGTTGTCCTACTATTTTGTCCTACTAGCTAGTAGGACCACGAGGGAGACCAGTTTCTGTTCGTCCTACTATGACATGACATATAAGAGCTGTAACCTTGAAATGGCTTAGGTTTAAAAAAAATACGAAAAAAAATCTTATAGCCATGACACAAAACTGCCATCGAAGAAGATCATAATAATACAGGGTGTAAACCACCCCATCACGAAGCCATCAACCAAGCATTCTGCACATCAAATTAAGTAACTTTACGCAAAAATTATTGCTACCAAACGACTTTTTTTCGGGGTTAAAAATCATGTTTTGTGGTAAAACTCAATGTAACGCACTCAAAACAATGTGCGGATGGAAGGATTGAATAGTACGGGGGGGTCGTGGATGTGGTAAAAATTTTACAGTAAAAACTTGGCACTTTGACCCCATTATCTTCGTAACTAGAAGATTCCTAGGTATGGCAAAAAATGATCGCAACGGGTAGAACAAGTGCCTTTCGGCATCATGAGGTTTTTTACACCCGATGAAAATAAATAAAGTCTGTACCAGTGAACAGCATCCAAATTCCTTGCCAGTTTCTTAACAACACACTTAACTTCATTCACACAATAAAATCGTTTTTCATCCCTTAAATAATTAATTAACGCACTGTCTAAATTACTACCAAGATTGATATCAAACTGACAGGATAGTTCGACCACCGGTCACCAGGGCGCGCGGCTAACGAATTGTTCGCAATTTCGTATGCAAAGCTTCTTTGAATCGATACTAATGACCTGTGGTATGCACGTGGTCTGTATACAGGTTGTTTTGTGAAACGTAGACAATACTGACAAAGAGTTTGCTTAGATGGTTTGGACATGTGGAGTGGATAAGTGAAAGGCGACTAACAAAAGATGTTCACAAGTCAGATGTGAGTGGCAACACCGGGAGGGGACGCTCTAGAAGGACATCATCATCATCATCATTTCAGCCGAAAGACGTCCACTGCTGGACATAGGCCTCCCCCAAGTGTCGCCACATTGACCGGTCCTTGCGACTTGCATCCAACGGATTCCCGCAACCTTCACCAGGTCATCGGTCCACCTAGTGGGAGTTTTTCCAACGCATCGTCTTCCGGTTCGCAGTAGCCACTCCAGAACTTTTGGGCCGCATCGGCCATCCGTTCTGCGAGCAATGTGGCCTGCCCACTGCCACTTAAGCGGATGTCTTCATTTCTGATTCGATCACGCAAGGAAACTCCGAGCATAGCCCTCTCCATTGCCCTTTGGGTGACTTTAAACCTTTTGATAAGGCCCATTGTGAGCGACCACGTCTCGGTCCTGTACGTAATCACTGGCAACACACACTGGTCATAGACTTTCGTCTTGAGACACTGCCGTAAGTAGGACGAGAAGGACATACACTGACCTTATTGGTGAGGTTCTTCAGAAAGGTCTGTCACGTAGCCGACTCACGTGTATGATCAGATGTATGAACGTGGTCGAGCCGAAGGAGTATGTAAGATCGTAACAGATTGCGTTCTGGGTTACCTACTGTCTAAGTACACCTCATGGGTGAAAGGCGTAAGCTTATGTATGTATGCGTATGGGCAATACTTTGAGTTTTTGAAGCTAGTGAAGTTATCATCAGTAGCCTATTAATGTACCCACTGCTGGGACACACACAGGCCTCCTCTCTATGGGAGGGAATGCGCTATAATCCACCACGCGAGTCCAGTGCGGATTGGTAGATGTCACAAGTCTTCGAATTTTTCGGTTCTAGGACATGCCGGTTTGTCAGCACAGTGAAGGGCCGAAGCCTGCTGGGGTTGCGGGCCTGTTCGAAAGAGATACCGCGGCCCCAGAACGTCAAGGCCGAGGAAGGAACATGGATGGGTTTTAGTCAGTAAAAGTCTGACACTCCCTCCCGCTCCGCCCGGAGTGGGAGAAGTTAGTTGATGATTTCCCATCTTAAAAAAAAAAGGACATGCCGGTTTCCTCACGATGTTTTCCTTCACCATTTTGAGAGCAGCGGTGATGAAATAAATTACACAAAGTAATGCGCCTGTCTGGGTTCGAACCCCACGACTTACTGTAGTGAAGTACTAATCAAATATGAGCAACTTTGGACTATCTGGGAATAACTATTAAATGTGATTTTAAAAAGTCTTCGGTTGTCGGTAGTATAGTTAATCTAAATCGGTTTATCCGTTTATTTGATACGACAACACCCCTCTTGTTTGGTCGGGGCTTTCAAACATAGATTAGGACAAAACTTTTGTTGAAGTTTTATTTGTTCATCGATATTTAAGTGGAGGTACAGTCACAAGCGAAAATATAACATTTAGCATCTTTTATATGGGTTTTGTCACACTACCGCCAAAATTGTGATAGCTCTAGGCTATCATCATCATCAGCCTATTAGTTCTCCCACTGCTGGGACACAGGCCTCCTCTCTATGAGAGGGAATGGGCTACAATCCACCACGTGCGAGCCCAGTGCGGATTGGTAGATGTCACATGTCTTCGATTTTTTTGGTTCTAGGACATGCCGGTTTCTCGCGATGTTTTCCTTCACCGTTTTGAGAGCAGTGGTGATGAAATAAATTACACAAAATAATGCGCCTGTCTGGGTTCGAACCCACGACTTACTGTTCGTAAGTCGGGGCCACCACCACTGCGCCACCGCTGCTTATAGTTCGACTATGCATCAATGTCATATTATCAAGTTGGTTACTTTAGGTTATAATTTATAATGCTTTGAGTTGTCCACTTAGCAAAATAAATCAAAATCAATTTTACGCTTGTGCTCGCGAGTATACTTCAATCAACGTCCAAGGTCGATTAGCTAGCTAGGTAGCTTTATTGGTTGAGAACTAACACTTGCTCGGTTCGCAAATATCGAATAAATAATCCATACTAATCTGAACAGGGCCTCGATTCTGCTATTACAATAGTGTCAGAGTATTCGATCATTGATTTCATAATGATCAAGTTCTGTCGAATTTTGACAAGTTTGTTAATTCTACTATCATAATGGCGCCATTATGACTTCTCAATGAACAACCACTGACACTCCATTGAAAGAAATGTCATAGAATATTAATCTCGTACATGAAATCTGGCATGAATAAATGTTCGCATTTAGTAGTAGATTTCGAAAACCATTTGTACTAAGGGTTTTATAATAATGACAATACGACAATGCCATTAAAACACAATTTTATTACGAGACCATTGACCGACCATTGTGAATTTAGCAGATTACGAACTTTAAGCAAAATGACAATGGGATGAGAATGGAATCGTTTTGGAGTGACGAATTTATTAAAATAGCAGAATTAGGCCCCAGGGTGATTGTGTCTGGACCCGCCATAGCAAATTCGCATACAGAGGAGGTCATTTACTAATATTATTGAACCATACTTTCCCTAGCCAAAGTTTTATAGTTTGGGAGATATACAGTCTATGTCAATTTTTATACCTTGTTGAGATTTTTTAAACCTTTTTTGCATTATTTTAGTAGATTTTTTTAATTTTTTGCTAGTCGTAAAAATTGGTGTTTAAATTACCTCGGAACTTCTCTCAAACTTGGGTTAAAAATTAAGATAAACGTAACTAAAAAGTCCCAAGTGGAGACTAGTCTAGTGACTAGACTAGTTCTTAAAAACAGTGAATTTAATATACGAGTATTAAGGATTTGGTTATTGACCGAAAAATAATCAGCCACTCACCTGGGGATGATTCACAAAATCACGACACCAAATAAAAATTCTCAGCACTCAGATTCTGTCCTCTTGCGATTAGATAGAAGACCAACTGATAACAATATTGACAGATACTCCAAATGCAGGTAAACAACAATTTCCTACTTATTTACTTTAAAAAACACTTTCGACAAAAATATTGTCTACAACTGAATAGAAAACTATTAACAAATGCCTACATCAGTCAATACCAAGATGGTCGATCTTATCGCTAAAAGTGATCTTTGAACTTTTTGTGTGGTTTAAGATAAAAATATACATGAAATAATCTTTAATAAAACTATGAACTGACCTGAACTAACTACAAAAACTGAGACTGTAATGAATGACCATTCACGAGGCCTTTCGTCCACAACATACTCAAACCTTAAGCGGATTCGTTACTGAACCCTTGGCCACAAGATACACGATCACACGACACGTATGTTAATGTTTTGTACGTCTTTTATTTAGTTGTCGAAATGGGAAAGTCGAGATGGGACGGGGCCCCAACAACGACTGCATGCGAAACACTGCGATGCGGCGCGGCGGGACAGATACTCTACTCACTCGAAGGAAAATAATTGACGCGCGCGTACAGTTATACCAGATCCACGATTGTTTTTCTGGAGAAAAAAATCAAACATTTGAAGAAAATTGTTCAGTTTTGTTGAAATTATTATTGATATTGATATTGATATTGATATTGTGCCTGCGTCATCTCACTGCTGGGCAAAACCCATGACTTCCAGTTGTCCAGGGCTAATGTGGAGCACTGGTCGTTGGTTTTGTCCAGTTCGTCCCGCCATCTTCTACGAGGTCTGCCTAATTCTGGCTATGTCAGGGCTCCAGAAAGTGGTCATTAAAATGTTGAAATGTCATATTTTTAAGTATTTTATTATAATAGTAATTTTTCGTCTTGGACCTTTACTTTTCTCGTTTGTGGAAATCCGGAACGGATTAGGCCTGAATTCTGGTCGTGCTGACAGTCGGCCGTAACGTCAGCGAGAACAAAATACGGCTGTCGGTCGTCGCTGGCATCAGCGTCGTAGTTTGGTGCTATATGTATCGAACACAATGTACGTGGCGACCGACCGTGCGCGACCGACAGTGTGCCACCGACCATGCGGGACCGCGGAGCGGGACCACCCGTGCGCGACCGACCGTGTACGACCGACCGTCTCACAATCTGTTCGTATGGAAAGAATAACAATCACGCGCGTATCGGATCGCCCGAGGTCGTGTTTGGCGCGTCAACACGTCACTGGTCATAATTTGAAGATATACGACCAGTTTGTTCAAACGCAATTGCAATGACCCCTTTCCTGCCGGCCTGAGGATATGACGATTGGATTCATTCCGAGAATTCCGTAGGCCTTTCGGGATTAGTAATTGGATTTTACGTACGTAAAACATGGTTATTTTCCTGAATACAATTATCAATTGGTACAAAACAGTGCATCATTAGGTGAGTATAACATTATTCATATAGTGTTGTAAACGGATCTCACGAAACCGTCGACCAAGCATTCTGTACACCAAACTATGTAACTCTACGCAAAATTATTGTTGGGGAATGGCTTTCTTTTGAGTGAAAAATCACGGTTTACGGTGTAATGCACTAACTAAAAAAAATTCACATTGAATAAATTGAATAGTACAGACAGAGGTCATAGTGGTATTAGAATATAACATTAAAAAATTGTAAGTATTTAAAAAAAGAAAGTTGCTTTACTTGCTTTGATCTCCAACATCGCCGCAACTAAAAGCCATTGTTTATTCTGAACATAAGGAACTTCTCCTGTATCGTAGCCGTTTAAAATATTTAAATTCACGTAGGTACTCTAGCAGCCAGACCTCGAAAAACTCATACCTACAAATATTTGATTCATGCGGGGATCGAACACGCGACACACGGCGCAACAGCCAACCGCTCAGCCACTGCCCCAACCGTGTCTTCATTTGACAGGTGGAAGCCCCGTTTCAAAGAAAGGAAGAAGCGTGAGGCTACTACCAGCTTCATCATCATCTTCCTATACCCTTGTACGATTAAAACTTAGGGCGCCACAAATTTTTAGCCGACTACAGCAGCGAAACCAAAAGAAAGAAGGGTTTTTATTATAGCAAGTGTATGGCGCAGCGGTAGTGAAGCGGTACCTAGTGCGGCCTTACGTTCTTAGGGTCCCGGGTCCGAATCCCGGTAGGAGCAAATGATTGTGTGATGAGCATGGACATTTGTTTCCGAGTCATGGATATATGTATTTTAATTATGTATTTACAAACAAAAAGTATATGTATATGTAGTATATCAACTGTCTGGTGACCACGACACAAGCCTTGCTTAGTGTGGCACTAGATGGCGCTGTGTGTAATGTCCTGCGATATTTATTTATTTTATGTTTGTATTTACGTAACGCCCGTAACGCTTAAAATCTTCATCCGATTTCGATTCGTTATTATGGCCCTGGTAACATAGGTATTTTAATCGATTTCAACAATAGGAGGAAACGATTTTACCTTGTAAAACCCCGAATTTATTTAGACTGCGGTTTTTCAGTAGTCGGGGTTTTAGTGGTAGTATGTATATGTCACCGTAAAATTGTCAAATACGTTATATTGTAATATCTCTAGCGATATTGTAAAATCTCGAAATATTGTCAAACGAACATACTGCTTACAACAAAACGCATTATTTTTCGTGAAATGCATGCGATGGTAGTCAACTCACGCGGTGTGGAAGGAAGGAGGGATCCCCCTTGCCCAATGGTACCACTTTCATGAAAAGATAATGTACCATTCCTGAGAAATACCGATTAATATAACCTAACCTTAAAACACTTTATATTCCCCTAAAAACGTAGTCGACGGAGCCCCGCTTCGCGGGGCCCCTATTTCCGAGTGCAAGGTTTAAAGGGAACCTAACTAACCTAACGGGGGGGTGCCCCAAGTCCCGATTATGGGGGTAGAGATACTTCCGTATGTTCAGTTGACAATAATTCGAGAGTTTACAATATCGCTAGAGAGTAACACGTTATATTGTAATATAACGTGTTTGACAATTTTAGTCGGTGACATATGCTTGTGTATTAGTATTCATTATGGTACCGTATGTATTTATTTTATGGTATGTAGTATTCATTATGGTATGTATGAATGGGATGGGAGGGAGAGGAAGACCAAAGAAAAGATGGACGGATCGTGTGAGAAATTACAAAAAAGAAAAAGGATTAAATGACGGATGACAAGGAATAATAAAATAAACCCTTCGTTTTGCCTTCGCTGTAGTCTGCTAGAAACGTGTGGCGCCAGTCCTAAGTAAGAATTTATTTGTGTATATGTCACCGTAAAATTGTCAAATACACAAGCATATGTCACCGACTAAAATTGTCAAACACGTTATATTACAATATAACGTGTTACTCTCTAGCGATATTGTAAACTCTCGAATTATTGTCAACTGAACATACGGAAGTATCTCTGCCCCCATAATCGGGACTTGGGGCACCCCCCCGTTAGGTTAGTTAGGTTCCCTTTAAACCTTGCACTCGGAAATAGGGGCCCCGCGAAGCGGGGCTCCGTCGACTACGTTTTTAGGGGAATATAAAGTGTTTTAAGGTTAGGTTATATTAATCGGTATTTCTCAGGAATGGTACATTATCTTTTCATGAGAGTGGTACCATTGGGCAAGGGGGATCCCTCCTTCCTTCCACACCGCGTGAGTTGACTACCATCGCATGCATTTCACGAAAAATAATGCGTTTTGTTGTAAGCAGTATGTTCGTTTGACAATATTTCGAGATTTTACAATATCGCTAGAGATATTACAATATAACGTATTTGACAATTTTACGGTGTCACATACACTAATTTCCACACTGGATTCGTTAATGCGTCGCATTACCTCGATCATATTTACGCAGTTAAGAGGCGACCAAATTGTCCACTACGCAATATAAACGGAGTATATTTCGGAAGAGGCGTTTTAAGGATATCAGGATACGCCTCACAGCTTGATTACGTGTTTTCAAGCATATTTTCTTATTAAGTCAAGGCTGTGCATAATGTAATCAATTGGAGAACAAAATACGGCTTCTGTAGTCGTTTCAGGTAAGCACTGGAAGCTATCTTGACCCTATCCCTACGCTACGGGGGTCGCCGGATGGAGATATTGGGGGTCAAAGTTACAACTTTTTGACAAGTTGTTTTTTTAATATAAGTTTTTATTGTAAGATTTTTACACGAACACGAACTATTAATTCCATCCATCAGCACAATGTTTTGAGTGCGTTTCATTGAGTCCTACCACAAAACGTAATTTTCCACCCCAAAAAAGAAATTCTTTCCCAGCAATAATTTTTGCGTAAAGTTACTTATTTTGATGTACGGAATGCTTGATGGCATCGTGATGAGGTTTTATACACCCTGTATATCCTAACGAACTTCTCATTTATAATACGTATTGGTAGGATAAATAAAATTGTTCCGTTACCTATATGCCGAAACCCGTCACATTTGTAAAATTCGAGACGCATATCGTGTTTTATCCCGCTCGGATTGGGACCTGGCTCTATATCAGAAAGACGGAAAGTCATATCGGAAGATACGTCATGAGGTCATACAGATGAAAGGTCGCTGAACTGTGAAAAAAGTAGGTGATTTCAATCCGCATTTCTGAAGTAAGTATGTACTTTTTATTATTTTGTTTTCGCATGCACATTAGAGTAGGTAGGAGTTTAGGTAGCTAGCCAGTCTATTGCCAAAAGTAAAACAATGTAGATAATCCAGTAAGGACGTGATTGTCCAAATATGACTAAAACTACAAATGGTTCGATTTACCTATGGTTTTTTCAAACATTATTAAAAATATGCACCGGACCGGCTTACCTGTTACAAAATTTACTCTTCGCTACTGATAGGATAAATGGCAGTTAGTGTACACAAAAAAAAAATCTGCTGTTCAGTACATTAGGCGAACATAAATTTACTGAACGGGTACACTACATAAATACGAAAAACTTTATTCCGAAAGTTACAAATCCGAATTTCAAAATACCAATTTTCGTAATTCCGAATGGTTCAAAATTCCGAATGTATCAACTCCGATTTATCATTTATCCTATTTTCATAATTCCTTAATTTCAATATCCTAACGTTTAAAATTACTATTCTCAAAATACCGAGTTTCAATAGATCGAAAATCAAACAGTCCGACTTAATGCTAATTCGAACCATCAAAAATACGAATTCCAATTATTAAAATACCAATTAATACAATTCCGAAATAAAACGTCTTGTAAAACTGTTTAGCAAATTAACTAATAATTCACCAATAATTCATAACTGCTCGTCAGAGAGAATTATGTTATGTTCAGTTTGAAGACGTAGGATTAAAAAACCAATGTCAGATGCGTTTTCCTATTCATAATAGGCTTGTTTCCACCATCAATAAATTGCAAATCTATTTAGTCCGTCAGTTAGAGTATTAGAAAATAATGGACACGTATTTTTTATTTTTGTAAATCAACGAATATTGACAAAGATAAAACGCATCAAAACTCGGGAGTAGGGGTTCGTGACGTCAGTACTCACTAAGAATGATACCGAACAGCGACGTATTGGGAATTTTAAAAGCGTCGTATCTTCGTCAATTTTGTTTTATGTGACAAAAGAAAAAATACGGGTCAAATATTTTTTGATAATCTAAGTGACGGACTAATTAGATTTTTTCAGTTAACAAGCCTATTGCATAGACTGTTTAACGCGAAGTGATTCATCAATAATACAGGGGATTTGCAGCATGCAAGCAAGCATGCAACATGCAACATGCAAGCAGGCAAGCAACATGCAAGCAGGCATGCAACATGTAAGCAGGCATGCATTATGCAAACAGGCAAGCAGCAAGCAAGCAGGCATGCAACATGTAAGCAGGCATGCAGCATGCAAGCAGGCAAGCAGCAAGCAAGCAGGCATGCAACGCGCAGCAAGCATTGTTTCTGTCACGGCTCCGGCGCTGCGGAATTTGGGCGGCCCCACGCGTCGTTGCACATGGTTTAAACGCTCGCCACCGCATCCGCGGCGGGGCGAGCCTTAAAACCACCTGCTCCTCAGCTCGCGGGCCACCCCACCCCTCCGCGCCTGCGCGGGCTTAAATTACACTCTAGGGTAGGGTAGACAGGCCTACGTGAAGTCGGTTTTGCAGCAATTCGTGTCTGTCACTACATTTTGTAGCACAACATTTTGAATTCATCATCATCATCATCATCTCAGCCGAAAGACGCCCACTACTGGACATAGGCCTCCCCCAAGTGTCGCCACATTGACCGGTCCTTTGCGACTCGCATCCACCGAATTCGAAGTATTGAAAATCGGAATGTCGTTTTTCGGACCGAGAACGAGAACCCTTCGAGCATTTGATTCTTCGATAGTATGGAAATCGGAAAACCAACAAATCGTATTAACGAATTTCAGTAAAATAAATTTCGTGATTTTTAATAATAGGTACACATTATAAATTCTTAGGTATATTATGAAATTCGGACTTTTGAAAATCGGGACATCGAAATTCGGAATAAAATATTTCGGAGTATTTGGGTGTTCCCGTACTGAACAGCTGATTTTTTTTCACGATTTCAGGTTTGGTCCCATAGTAAGAGTTGTTTGTTATGATGAGCACAATCACGTGTTGAAGTATCGTACACTAATTACCAGTCACCCTATATTTCTATCAACAAACCAATTGAACGCTACCAAAGCGAACATAGGTACATATGTACATACAGAGACGCGTAACCATGGCTACCAACACCACAACAAAATTAGTTGCTTCAAAACAAACTAGCAATTTAATACTACTTACCATAGTTTTTAATAATTTTAAATAAAAATTAACTAACTTAAATCATTTTTAAGAAAATAAGTTAATATTTAAGTGAGTGTTCTGTAATATACGTATATAGAATATAAAATCTACATAAGTAAGGTAAGTTTTATTCTAAGTATGGCCTAATAAATTATGTATTAAGCGTGTCTTCTGGGAAAATCGTTTAAATTATATAGGTGCTGTCCTTGGGCTTATAAGTGGGTACTAAACAAATTAATTTATCAGTAAAAAAAGGGCCTAATTGGACCGAAATTCACCCTTCATAATGTAGAACCATCAAATTAGAAAAAAAAATAAGGCAATCTTTTATTTAAAATAGTTTTAACTGATAAATTACGTTTAAAGTGATAATAGGCCATATTTTTATTCAAATAGAATAGAATAGAATAGAACAGAATAGAATATATTTATTGTAAAAACATGAGTATACATCAAATAATAATTGCAAGGTCTTAAATAACAGGTAGATCTGCATGTTTTGCCATTAATGGCGTACAAAATAACATAATATTTTTGGTTCAGAATAAACCAAAATAAAACTTGAGTTTACACAACTAATTATAAAATTAATAAAAAATAAAAAAGTATTTAATTATAAATACTCCTATTGCTAATTAAAATTTACAAACTAAAGGGTCAAATTGTGTAATTATGTCGTAATTATAGGAATCTTATTAATTAATTACGTTCATTTAAAAATTCCGATATGGTGTAAAAGCACTTGGCTATGAGACATACACATAACTGGACATTGCGTTTAGAATGATTTTTATTTGTATTCAAAAACACAGGAAACACCTGCATAAGGGGCGCACAGAATCGGGAAGTGTGACAGAAAAGAGGTGGCCTAATACCCAGCAGTGGGCGACTCCTGACTGATATGATGATGATGAGGATTTGAATAAATTCCACCATCAGAAAAGGCCCATTATTTCTATCAAACTGTAATAAAATACCCGATTCTCTCCCTATTCATTCAAATAATGCTCTTTCATTCATCATTTAGCTAGCCTTTTACCAACTATATTGGGGTCAGCTTCCAGTTTCATTGGATGCAGCTGAATACCAGTATTTTACATGGAGCGACTGCCTATCTGACCTCCACAACCCAGCAAACCAGTATTATCGATTTGTTTTTAATAGCTTTAATGAATTAAAATTCTAGTGAACACTTTTCGAGCATTAGATATTGTTTTTTATTCGGATTGATGGACCAATAACATGAATTCTGTATGTCTGTTTGTCCGTACTAGCTTATACATGCGGCTTTACCCTCGTGGAGTTCCGTAATGTCCCACAAGATCTTCCTACCGGGATAAAACGTATCCTATGTGTTATCCAGGCTATAAACTGTCTGTGTGCGAAATTTCATCCAAATCCGGTCAGTAGTTTTTGCTTGAAATAGTAACAAATCCCTCCATCCATCAAACTTCACAAACTTTAGCATTTCGTTTGTTACTATGCACTTCGAAAGGTTTAACAGGCTAGTAGCATACTAGGCCTAAAACCAACACTTTTTACTGGGGAACAAACGTGATCAGCCCCGGTGTACAGGTAGTAACGCACTGGGGCATATATTCCCCCATGCGCTTTTCAAAGTGAAAAATATCTAAGTACTAAAATCATTCTTAAAAATGTTTCAGATTCAGAACTCTTTAATAAGATTAAAAAAAGTCAACAAAACAACGTACATTAGTAAAACATCCTTAAATTTATGTACCAGGAGCATAAGAACGACAGGAGTTGTAAAATCAATAATGCATCGGTTACCAGGAGCGTGTCTCCTAGTTTGTTTGGTGATGACGTCACAGGTTCACTCCAAATGGGTGGAGGGTAGGATCGATACTAAAGACGTAAGTATTCACATGTTCGTAAGACTTTTATGAGTTTACTAGCTGACCCACGCAACTTCGTCTGCGTCACATAAGAGAGAAAAACGAAA
The DNA here is from genome assembly GCA_950022955.1 of Xestia ashworthii. NCBI lineage: Eukaryota > Metazoa > Arthropoda > Insecta > Lepidoptera > Noctuidae > Xestia > Xestia ashworthii. Next base: position 8,197,654 of record OX465576.1, on the reverse strand, counting down.
GGAAAAAAAAACTCGTTTTTGCAACATTTTTCATTCCTGCTCCGCTCCTAATGGTAGTGTGTAGCGTGATGTTTTATAGCCTAAAGCCTTCCTCGATACATGTACTATCCAACACAATTTTTTTTTCAATTTGAACCAGTAAGTTCCTGAGATTAGCGCGTTCAACCAAACAAACAAACTCTTCTGCTTTATAATATTAGTAAAGATGAAAGATATGGAGGCTTTAGAGGGTTATGGTACCTACCTCAAATTAATAGTGAAGATGAAAATATCAGTCTTGCAGTTTGGAAAACAAAAATTGACTCCAAATTTATCCACTCATATAATTATAGAAATAATTAAAAAGGTATTGTATCTCGTGTAGATCTACGCTCCGACACACGAAGGGTCAATTAAGCATATTCCTATCGTTTACTGTAGCATTCATTTAGTATCTTTTTGAAAGTTTTTTATTTAAACTAGACCCAAATGCCCACATTTTATATAAAGCTGGAAGCGGACCAGAGTCCTATGTACTAAACTAACACAGAAGTTGCTGAACAAATACTAGAAGGTACCCACATCATCTGCCTAGCCTTTTCTCAACTATGTTGGGGTCGGCGTCCAGTCTAAATACCAGTATTTTACATGGAGCGACTGCCTATCTAACCTCCACAACTCAGTTAGTACTGGTGAATAATATTCCCCTTGGTAAGACTGCATTGTTGTCAGACTCTCGGGCCACTGACTACCTATAACGACTGTCAAAGATTTACAAATGACAGCCGAAACCAACCGCTTAACGTGCTTTCTAAGGTACGGAGGAAACTCCAATACTTACTACATTAAATTTCTAAAAAAAAACTTTATGTTACAGAACTGGGCATTTCTGTCTCGCTTCTGTTTCCTGTCTTTGGAGGGCCAATTTGAGTACCTGATAGAGTATGACAAGGAGTCAGGTATTCCTAATCTTTTACTGTACTACGATGATGACAGCCAGTGGCCTTCGGTCTATCATAGCAGTAAGGTAAGTTATTCAAAAATCTAAATGACAAGAATATTTACTAGGAATAATCATGACTACTTATTAAGACAATGACCAACCCGCACTGGGCCCGCGTGGTGGATTATAGCCCATTCCCTCTCATAGAGAGGAGGCCTGTAACCCAGCAGTGGGAACATTAATAGGCTGATGATGATGGTTAAGACAATTATAAATTAAAATAAACGAAACTTACCTAACTTAAACTATAAGTTTAAAAAAAAGCGTTAAAAACTGCTCCTCAACGCTGTCAACTAGTAACGTCTTCAGGAGACTGGCAGCATTACCACGCTGTATGGCAACGCTAAGCCTTTGGCAAAGGTAAAAGCCAGCCTTAGGGTCACGGGAACCGGGCTGCGGGACTGTTCGAAAGAGATACCGTGGCTCTGGAACATAAAGGGCGAGGAACAAAACATCAAATATATTTAATTAATACAATGCACAATTAAGTGCAGAAACGATCATACCTAATCCAATTAGTCGGCAATAATCAGGGAGAGATCAGACAAAGGACTGACTTTAAGTGCTTCTTGGGGCAAGGAGCCTATCTCCTATAGTACCACCAACTTCCTAACCTAACTCCAGCTACTAAGAAATTAAAAATAATAAAGAAAGAAACCCACATTTCGCTAGTTACATACAACATTTATTTTGGCCCCCAAATGGGACTCCAGTTGGGAGCCAAAATAGGTTTACAGTGCCAAAACTAGAGAAATGTGTATGTTTGACTGGATGTTTGTGTACCAAGTTTTAGCAAGGGGTACCGTATTACCCGGTAATAACTGGGTTGTGGAAGTCAGTTAGGCACTTGCATAATAATTTTATATGGAGATAAAATACTGGTATTCAGCTGCATCTGGTTAGACTGGAAGCTGGCCCCAACATAGTTAGGAAAAGGCAAGGCAGATGATGGTGACTGCATGTTGGTGTGTTGGCAAGGAGGCATGGTCTCACGTTGACCATGTACAGTAACCGTAAACACGTTACTGAATGTGTGGCATTGTGTCGTCTAATCCACACACCTGCCTAAATGGTATTTGGATTGTTCCGTTGGCCCCGTTGCTGTCTAGAGTTTGCTTTTGCCCCCATTTGATAGCTATATAGGCTTGCCCTCTTGTACAGTCGCTAGCACATCAAATTACCTCAAATTGGACAAGGGCAGGAAGATGACCAAATCATTTTATACCATAAAATGTTGATGGTTTCGTTCAAAATCGAATGAGATGTAGATGAGAGGTAATTTGACGCGCTGGCGACTCTACATAGGTCTTAAACACATCTGACATGTACCTATTCTTCCATTGCCACTTTTATTGGGATGTGATATTATATTTTACATCCCATTTCTTTGCAGACATGTAAAGAACGAGAGGAAGTATTAAACCGAGCTGGTCAAAACCAAATTATAAGGTTATCGCACTGGTATCCTGACACGGAATACTCTGGCTGCATCATCACTAAGCATAATAAAGAAGTCCCGGCAGCTAAGCAGAGGTAAGGCATTTATTTATTTAAACCAAGGTAAGTATCTAAATTTCACGAAAAATAGTCATGACGACAGTATCAAACAATTGCAAATTAGTCGGTCAGTTTAGAGCACTGGAAAATAATGGACCCGTATTTTTGGTTTTTGCAAATCAATGCATATTGGCAAAGATAAAACGCATCAAAGCTCGGGGGCGTCGGGTCGTGACGTTAGAACGCACTAAAAATTGTACCAAGGCGTAACGTATTGAGATTTTTTAAGCGTCGTATCTTCGTCAATGTTGGTTTACGTAACAAAAGAAAAACTACTAGTCAAATATTTTTTGTACTCCAAGCTATACAATGCTGTGATATTTGACCCAAAAGTTGGCATTAAATCTGCTTATGTAGCACTCTTGTTATGTAAGTATGCCATATTTTAGTCAGTCTTAAAATACTTTGGCACAAAAACTAGGTCCTTGACCCCAGTCATTACAAATCTTAATTTCATCGCTCCAAATAACCAAGTTTATATTGTTACCCTACATACCAAATAGCTACTTTGGCCAACAAATATTGCGTTTAGACTAGCTAAATATCTCCCAAGAGTAATAAGTATTACTGCAATTGTACTTTATCCCACCCACTAGCGAATGAGATAAGTGCAGTAATATGTGGGTCATTGTTGTATTCATAGACGGGTTAGTAACCAAGACGGTTAAATCGGTTCGTATTTATAGTCAAGGGTGTTAAGGGACCGCGTTGTTGGTTAGTAGGTAATTGGGCTGTGGAGGTCAGATGGTAATCGCCTTAATTCGATAAAACACTTGGTGCGTTTGGAAGGCGGCTGTAAATTGTATACATAGTTGGGACAACGTGAATGCGTGTTCGTTAAGAAAGTGGAAAATGACCTGTCTGCACCGACCTTAGTTTGTTCAATCAAATAGTCTACGAAGCAGTCATGTCGCAGAAGAAAGCTGCGGAAAGGGAAAATGAAATTAGGTGGTGCCCTCTCATCTCGCTGCCTGGCTCTGGACCCAAGAAGGTCCGAGCCTGAGAGACCGTTCTCGGGAAAAAAAAAAAAAACCAAAATGGCTTCCGACAGGTCCCTCAAAGTGACCATCCATAGTTGCAGGTGGATTATTTAAAAAAAAGTACGATTCTTTTTCAGTTCAACAACACCAAAACCAACAGATCCACCGAAGAAACCGAAAAACTCGACCAAACTTCAGCCACCAGAACCATCGTACTATGACCAGTTCTTGAAAACCACGACACGTAACCCGCAACCCACATTAACAGACACCAATACTAATACCACTTGGTTTGAGCTCCTACCGACGGATGACCTAAATGTCACTGCCATGGCTCCTGAGGATGAATTGTGGGAGAGTATTGGACCAGGGAATGGAAGCCATTTTGGAAATTTAAATGATGAAGTTGAAATTCTGTTTGACAACCGAAATAGGAGTGGGGTTAGTTATTTATTTATTTTTTCATTTTTTGATTACACTTTTTAGGGTTCCGTTGCCAAATGGCAAAAAACGGAACCCTTATAGATTGTCTGTCTGTCTGTTTGTCTGTCTGTCTGTCCGTCCGTATGCCACAGCCAATTTTTTCCGAAACTATAAGAACTATGCTGTTGAAACTTGGTAAGTAGATGTATTCTGTAAACCGCATTAAGATTTTCACACAAAAATAGAAAAAAAGCAACAAATTTTTGGGGTTCCCCATACTTTGAACTGAAACTCAAATTTTTTTTTTCATCAAACCCATACTGTGGAGTGGTAAAATGTGTGTGTCCCCCCCTGTAACTTCTAAAATAAGAGAACGATAAAACTAAAAAAAAAATATGATGTACATTACTATGTAAACTTCCATCGAAAATTGGTTTGAACGAGATCTAGTAAGTAGTTTCTTTTAGATACGTCACAAATCGTAAAATCATGTACATGGGCGAGTCCGACTCGCACTTGGCCGCTTTTTTTATATTTAGTATAAAATGAATTACCAAAAACATTTAGAAATCGTAGCCGGTATGTAATAAGGCCAAAAACCATACGACTGTTTGTTTGTTTGAACGCAATAATCTGTAGAACTATATTAGGGCGAATTTAATAGATCACATTTGACACTTCATCAAAATACAAAAACAAAACCTTATAACGGCTGGCATAAAATATTATTTAATTTTTTGGAATTAATAACTGCACAATTGCTTAACATTTTTCAATTACGATTAGTTACATATTTATTGTAATCAAAACAAGGAAACCTTTACTATGAACTGACAGATGTCAAATGTGATCTATTATGGAAATTGGCCCTTCTTTATTAGTAAAATATAAATAAAAAATGTGTGTTTGATATCTCAAATTAGCTAGCGAACTCTATTCGTCTCTCTTTTTACGACTGCCAAGGAAGCGTAATGTTTTTTCGTGTGGTTTGTGTCTAATCCGGTGTCAGATTTTTGTGCCGCCAATGAGCATCTGACTTGGGGTTACAAGCCGTCGAGAAATATCGCTCAGGCATGCTGGTTTAGTTTTCCTTCACCGAAGCAAGTGATAATTATACAATACGCTATGAATCCGAAAAATCTGAATTACGTGTCTTGGGTTCGAACTTGAGACCATGACTTGGCAGTCCGAATGCTAGTTGAAGAGTTTGTTTGTTCTTTATTTAAATGCGATAATTTTTGGAAGTAACAGACGGATAAAAAGAAAAGATTGAAGTATTGAATAGTCCAATTTGTCATGAAGGTTATATTACGCAAAATATTATAATGTCATTTATATAGGACCCTCAGCAGTTTAGGAAAAAGATAAATGGCAGGTGCAACGAAGGACAAAAACAAGTAAATACCTAGTTATTTGTTATACAAGAGTGCAAAGTTGTTTTTTAACCGCGTGCTCAATTTTGATGACCGAGCAAGCGAAAGATTCTAAAATTGAGTCACGAGCGAAGCGAGTGATTCAAAACTTAGAATCTTGAGCGTTAGCGAGGAAATCAAAAGAGCTCGAGGTGAAAAATCTTTGCACTCGAGTGCAACACGTAACTTTTCATCCCACCTCAGCGAGGAAATGAATAAACGCAAAAAAAAATTGCGCATTATTAACAAATTCAGTTAATTCTGTTGGCGTCAAATAAACTTCCTCGTCGCTAGATAATGAGTGGTCATTTTAGGTTTTTCACTTGTTTTCAAGTTGGATTCCTTTTTTTTAACTTAAGGTGTTAACAATATGACGTGAAAAGAAAATGGCGCGCGCAAAACATTAAAAAAGTACACCAAGAAGGTTCCGAGTCTGAGTTCTTAAAAAAAAATATGATAAATTCGGCACCATAGAGGTAGAAGTAAATAGGTCTAATGATGTTTTGAATTCACATGCTTAGTGCACACGATGTTCTAAATTCAAATTTACTTTACCCTCAAGACGATAAAAACGGCTTTTGCACTCAGATATTGAAGAGCAAAAATAGCTTTCCGAGATGGGGGGATGAAAAAGTAATTTTCTTTCAGCATAAAATAAAACGCTCATTAGAACTATACGAACGTTTCCGCCGCCGTCGTCTTAATGCTGAAGCACACAGTTTACCACGCAAGAGCGAGAAAGAGAGACTGCTGGTCTCATGTCACAACTCGAGGAGGTTCCGGTCTGCCAGGGAACGGTGGTGGTTCATCGCTATCAGCAATTGTGAGAGTACCAAGGTCAGTAACTTTAGCATCCACATAATATAACACAACATAACGTAACATAACGTAAAATAACGTAACGTAATATTACGTAACGTAACGCAATGTAACAACGTAATATTACGTAACGTAACGCAATGTAACATATCGTAACGTAACATAACATAACATCACGCCTGCAGCTATAATTCCCGAAGGGTTTGACAGAGGTGTACCTAAAATTGCACCCCAATTTCAACGGTTTTGTTTAAGTCCCATGTTATAGAGATTGGACCTATTGATATCAATCGAGTATAAATCCAAACTCTGTGGTTGCTACTGGGAAATTCCTGATGGAAAAACCCAATAACACTTTGCCCGTCCCGGGAATCGAACCCAGAACCACATTCTTGCAATTTGCAGGTCGGTGTCAGGTTGTATTCGTACGATTCATGAAGTGACCGTAAAAGGTTATTAAGATTTTTCATCACGAATTTTGTCAGTAGCAGCCATGGAGTCTGGGTTCGTGCCCGGTTGATGGCAATAGGTTCACCCCATATTACCTAACCCTTTGGAGATTACAGGTGTGATGTTATGTAAATGTATGTGTCTTATGGTTCTCATCAATCTGGGGCTTGGGGACTGTTCCGGGGCTGTGGGACTGTTCGAAAGAGATACCGTGGCCCCGGAACATAAAGGGCGAAGAAGGAACATGGTTGGGTTTTAGTCAGTAAAAGTCTGACACTCCCTCCCGCTCCGACCAGAGTGGGAGGAGTCATTTAATGATTGCCCGAAAACAGAGGGTATTCATCAATATGCTGGTCTTCTTATCTTCAATGTAGATTGTATTTTTAATGGTTTTTACAGGGTTTGGACGTCAAGTACAAGTTCCTAATGACAAATGGACCCGATGGTGACTTCTGGCATGAACACTTTTCCGCTGATGAATTTTGTAAGTACCTACCTTTTTTTACATCATCTTCATCATCAACATTAACATATGTTGGGGTCGGCTTCCAGTCTAACCAGATGAAGCTGAATACCTAATATTTTACATGGCACGACTGCTTATTGCTTAGCCACGAACTCTTCCGAAATACTCCAAACAAATTGTTTCTCAGTAAGGAAGAATAAGTCCGTCAGTTAGAATATCACAAAATATTTGACCCGTATTTTTGCTTTTGTTACGTAAACCAAAATTGACGAAGATAAGTACGACGCTTTTAAAATTCTCAATACGTCACGTGGTATAATTTTTAGTGCGTTCTGACTTCACGAGCCCCACTCCTGAGGTTTGATGCGTTTTATCTTTGTTAATGTTCATTGATTTACAAAAACAAAAAAAAAATGGCTACGTGTCTATTATGTTCCAATAAAACTGACGGACTAAATAGATTTGCAATTTATTGATGGTGGAAAATAACCAATTCGAAATAACCTCTTCTTGCATTCCACAGATGTCCTCCCAGTCCTTCTCGCCTACACTTTCGCATACGTCATCGTAATGATAGCTGTAGTGATGTGCAGTGTCGAGCTCAAGTCCCGACATCTGCTGCACTCGACATACAAGCTGTTCCTCATGTCGATAGTGGCACAACACTCGGGTGTCATGTTGCAGAGCTTGGCTTACATTCGATATGCTGCCAACGGATTTGGAACTGACAATGCTAGGATTGTTGGTAAGTCAAATAACTATGTACTAAGTGATATGCCTTTACCCTCCACGACGCCAGAGGAGGTCGTGGAGTAAATTAGGAGCAAGACTCAGTTCTCCTTAAGACTAGAGAGGTTGAAATCGCGCTACACACCAATTTGAGACATAAAAATTGAAGTAGGAATTTTGGCCGCAAAGGGTGTTGTGTATCGAAGGTTTGCAGAAGGCTACATGACACCTCGACTCAGCTTCGCCTTGATTTTCTATGACTGTAACATTGTTAACTTATCATTCAGAGAAGTTCTATAAAACATTAGTGGAGTTGCTGTTGTTGAGAACCAGATTTAAAGTAAAATGTAATAGTTCGGTCATACGTCGGGTCGTTTTGCACCCAATAACCAAACCCCCCACCCTCCAAATCGCCATCAAGGTAGACCGCGGCGAATGTGGTGTGGTGGTATGTCTCGTTTGCGGGGCGAACATGGCCAAATATTGTACAGGACAGAGAGGTTAGGTAGAAGAAAAGGGGGGGCCTGTGCTCAACAGTAGGATACTCAAATATTATCCTAATAACATCCCCCCTCTCTGCACCCGTGCCCGCGCCTGCCAAAAAATTAATGGCTCTGTTATTTTAGGATGATATTATATGATTTATGTTTTTCAGGCCAATTTTTCTGCGGCTTATCAGAGATGACATTCCTATTGCTGCTTGTGCTAATGGCTAAAGGCTATACTATCACCCGAGGCAGACTCAAAGTGGGGTTCACGGTCAGACTGACCGTTTTCATGTGCTGTTACATCGTGACTTATATTGTGCTCTTCGTTTATCAGGCTAAGGTAAGGAGTCAAGAGATAAACTGTTACGCTAAATTCTCGAAATGCAGGATCAAATTTACTAAGCCGGCAAAACTATTAAATATGATTTTTGTCATTGGGCAATGACAGCAAGACCTCTCTACGTCACCGCTGTCCATTGTAAAATCAACGTGTTCCCATTGAAATAAAATTTGTTTTGGATCTATTGTCGACATTTCAACATGGGTGTCGTTTTCACGTCTTCGGGGTCGCTGATAACGAAAATGTGGTCAAAATGAAAATTCAAGATGGCGCCGTGAAAAGTTTTCGGTTTTTCACACATACATTTTTTCTGCACATTTCGCTATAGGTTTTTTTTCATTAATTATGAATACTAATATCAACATAGATTTTTCGCATCTGTCGGGCGTCCTGTGACAGCAATTTTAGTGTTAACTTTACAAATGAAATGGGTTTCAATATCAGCCTATAATTATCTAGTCTAACCTAGTCAATCGGGGAAGATTTAGCTGAAAAAATCTTTGAATAATGACACAGAAAAATCTTTACTTCTAGGCCTTCGATCCAGGTGAAGTGCTGTACCTATACGAGAGCCCTGCCGGCTATGGTCTCATAATTTTGAGGATCTTGGCGTGGTGCATGTTCGCGTACTCCACCTTCTTCACTGTCAGGAAATATCCGGAAAAGGTATATTCTAGTAATATTATAAAAATGCTAAAGTTTGTGAGCATGTATGGATGTCTAGATGTTTGTAACTCTTTCACGTTAAAACTACTGACCGGATTTGGATGAAATTTGGCACACAGATAGTTTTTAGCCTGTATTAACACATAAGATATTTTTTATCCCGGTAGTACAATCACGGATAAGTATTGACCGCCACGCGGGCAAAGCCACGTGTATATGCTAGTCTATACTAATACTAAAATACAGGCACATTTGTATGTCAAAAAAAAAAACAAAAACATCGAAACCACAGTCACTTGAGAAACTACTGTAGTTACTCATTCCAAAATGTGGATCTCTATGGAAAAGATAGGCAAAAAAAACATACGGGTCTCGAAGTGTGCTACGAAAAGCGTACGTGACGGTCACACGAGTTCCATGATTTTTGTTCACTCAAAAAGTGCTCAATGCGCCTAAAGAAGTTTTTATTTCAAAAACTTAATGGAAACTTTTTTAAAACAAAATTTTGGTTAAGAACATCATTCATGTTGAGAATACAGGATGGAATTTTTCAATGCCGCGGTTGCCACCTGGAAGGAAAGTACTCAAAATACTGAATATATAGCAAATTTTACTGTAAGGAAACATTACTATATTTTTAAAAAGAAACAAATCTGCATTCATAGATTTTCAAAAATTCGCTTGCCACACTCGGGAATCGAACCGACTAAAGTTCGAAAAAATAACATCCTGTACTTTTTCCATATGAATTAAATCTCTCTAATAAACATGGTAAATTAAATGAAAGGAAAACCATGAAATCGAAGGAACAGTTATAAATTCAATGGGATAAATTCAACAAGATAAAGCGCTTTTATTCATGGTATTCGTTTCATTTAATGTATCATGTTTGTTAGGGAGATTCGATCCATATGATTGACCCTATCGATTGATGTCAAAAACGTCATCATCATCATCATCATCGGCCTATTAAGGTTCCCACTGCTGGGACAGGCCTCCTCTCAATGAGAGGGAATGGGCTATATAATCCACCACGCGGACCCAGTGCGGATTGGTAGATGTCACATGTCTTCGAAAAACATCATGTGTTAAAAACGTACAGAATGTTATTTTGTCGAACTTTAGTCGATCCATCCCGGGTTCGATGTCCGAGTGTGGCAAAATAATTTTCCAAAAACTGTGAATGTAGATTTGTTTCCTTTTAAAAATAAAGGAATGTCTCCTTAGAGTAAAATTTGCTAGCTCCAGTATGTAGAGTACTTTCCGTCCAAGAGACATTGTAAAATTCCACCCTGTATACAACGCGTCCCAAAACAAAATGTCAAGCTAAATAAACAAGCGAAACTCTAAAGTGAATATGGTTTCGTTCCAGAATATTTTCTACTGCCCTTTCTTCATTTGTGGCACGTTGTGGTTCTACTCTGGGCCCTTGTTCATTCTGACTGCGAATACTTTTGTGGGTAAGTTGTAGATGAGAGTAAGGACTGAATTCCTCCTGCGCTGACGTCTGTCACGTACGTCAGTGACAAAAACGCTTCAGCGGCGCCGCGCGCCGCCGCGCGCCGCAGTATGGAGCTATAAAGAACACAATGTGTACTCGTACGCGTGACCGACGCAAGCGACCGACGTCAGCGCAGGAGGAATTGAAGCCTAAAAGTGAGTTTTGAAGTAAAAAAAACAGTTTATAATTAAGTAACCAAGTTAGTAAAAATCTTTACTTACGAACTCCCAAGAAAACCATTTTCACGGTTTGTCTGTAGGAACGGAGCAAATGGTAAGTACTTACGGGATTATATCCGTGATTTTCTTTTGTTTTTACGAGCACCCGATATTTCGACGCTGTTAAGACGCCCGACGCCCTTAAGTACTTTAAGTGTAGTGAAAAACCGTGAAAGTCTAAAACAGTGCATTAAATGGTATCAAAGTAAAAATTAATTTAAAGTGTAATTTATACTTATTTCACTTTTAACTAAAAAGAAATGTCTTATACAGGGTGTAAACAACCTCATCACGAAGCCGTCAACCAAGCATTCTGTGCATCAAACTAAGTAACTTTACTCGAAAATTATTGCTGCGAAACGCTTTTTTTTTGTGGTGAAACATCATGTTTTGCTGTAGAACTCAATGTAGCGCACTTAAGAGGCTTGCGGAGCATGCGAAGTTCATACAAACGTAATACCAAAACAGTTTGTAAATCAAACATATTGTTAAGGAAGTGTGTATTTGTTTCGATTGGATTACAGAATATATAGGTTCCCAAACACATATTTTGAATGTACACTGATTTAAACAAGAGTTATGAGAAAAATAAATGTTGTATAGAAATTTTAAAATCCTCATATCTCGTCTTTATATCATTGTCCTTTCAAAATATTTATTTGGGAACATGGATATTCTGTAATCCAATCGAAATATATACACACTACCTGAAGAATATCTTTGATTTTAATATTATTTTGGTATTACGTTTGTATGAAAAACGTATGCTCCGCCGGCCCCTTAAATCATCATTGCTTACAAAAATGTAGGTAACAATAACAACTTGTATTAAAAAAAAAAAAACTTGTCAAGAAGTTTGAACTTTGACCCCCAATATCTCCGTAACTGGAAGGTTCCCAGTTATGGTGTAGAACAAAAAAAAATATTGCAATGACGGGGAAAACAAATGCCTTTCGGCTTCATTAAGAGGTGTTTTACACCCTATATAAAAGGTACTTATTTGCTCTCCCTCAACAATCTGTAAATCACTTTCCAAAGAACAGTTTTAAACTCTTGAGAAAGACCAACTTAAATTAGGATTTCTGTATCTCAAAATTTTAACAGCGAGTCCAGTCTACTTAGAAAATTACTTACATCCTACTTCCTACTAATAAATAAATGCGAAAGTTTGTGAGTAGGTATGTATGGATGTTTGATACTCTTTCACGCAAAAACTACTGAACAGATTTGGATCAATTTCAGCACACAGATAGTTTATAAGCTGGATTAACACATAGGATACTTTTTATCCCGGCAATAAGATCCCATGGGTTAATTTCAAACTTCACGCGGGCGAAGCCGCTGGCAGAATCTAGTAAAAAAATAATTTAGATATTCATCCCGTGATTTCCAAATGAGCGGGAACAGTTGATTATAGAACCCTACTATCTAATTGCTTTTAATTGTATTATTTCAGATAAATGGGTACGAGAGAGCGTGGTAACAGCGGTGCTACTCTTTATAACTTTCTGTGGTCACATTATGTTTCTGGTAAGCATGAAATCATCACCTGCTTACCTTATTCCCAACTATGTTGGGGTCGGCTTAAAGAATAACCAGATGCACCTGAATACCAGTATTTTAAATGGAACGACTGCCTATCTGACCTCCACAACCCAGTAAGCACCTGGTAATACGATACCTCTAAGTAAGACTGGTTGTCAGACTTGGGCCACCGACTAGCTGTAACGACTGTCAAAGATCTACAAATAACATAGGCTACATTTTAACCGACTTTAACAATAGAGGTGTCGAGTTTAGGTACCTTGTAAACCCAAAATGTTATTTTTCAGTAGTCTGGTTTTTACCACCACACAACACCACACCACATAAATTCTTGCTTGCAATAATTGAGATGGTACCGACGATATTGTTGCCATTGCCATTGCATTTTTGACAGGCCTGTTGGTCTAGTGGTTAGTGACCCTGACTGCTATGCCGGAGGCCGTGGGTTCGATTCCCACCCAGGACAAATGTTTGTGTGATGAGCACGATCATTTGTTCTGTGTCTGGGTGTAATTTATCTATAATATGTATGTATTTAGAAATATATAAGTATGTTTATCAGTTGTCTAGTACCCATAACACAAGCTCTGCTTAGCTTGGGACTAGATGGCGTTGTGTGATAGTTGTGGAATATTATTATTATTATTATTATTGCTAGAATATCCTGGATGCCTATGCCCAAACAAAGAGAGGCCTATACCCAGCAGTGGGTGAAATCGGGCTGTGGGTGATGATGATGATGATGATTCTGTGACTATCCGTGATGAAATATATAATTGTGTTACAGCTATTGACACTACCAGTATTTGCCAACAAGAATTTCCCCTACCACGTGAGGACGACTCAAATTGGTGTAATGGAGGTAAAGATTCATTTGATCATTATTTTTTACCTAGAGTTTACTTCTTTTCAAGCACAAATCATCATTTGCCTAGCCTTTTCGGCCTCCAGTTTAAGTAAGTGTCCCAGCAGTGGAAGCATTACATAGGTACTGATTATGCTAAAGTGTGCCTAAATGTTTGCAGGTGACAGGCAACTCAGCTCTCGATGGTTTTGGTCCTAACGCCTACCATCCTACGAACGCGCCGCCGCAGACAGTCATCATACCGCTTACAAGGTAAAACGCTTTTCCGTGGTGTTTTATAATAAACACCGAAACAAAAAAATACATGTCGGCTACATGTTTGCTTCACATCCGTAACCTCACTAATCCGGTCCAGTTTAAAACCAGGGTCGTGCACTATTTGTCTACTACTATTTTGCTGAAGTTGGCCTATTTGGCGCAGCCGTGAGGCAGAACTGCCAGTGTAACACTGTCTATTTTTTTTCTTTTTCTTTAGTTTTAAGTTTTTATACATATTTTTTTTGGTTTCCATTTATGATTTATTTTGTTTATTTTTTATAGTGTGTGCACTTATGGCGTGTGCCAAAAACGTATTTTCTTTACATGTCGTTTACAATATGTTAAAAAAACCATGCCCCAAAAGAGGCGACATCAGAAGAAGAAGATGGGCGAAGTATTCATTCAGTACATAATTCTGAGCCCTCTCACATAAAAGTAAAAAAAAAATAGCTGGTTCCTTCAAAAGTGCATGTATGCAGTCATACGGTCCAAATGTAAGGAACAGCAGATTTTTGGAGTGTAAACTTCTATAGACGTGTTGAGGAGTGAATCTTGTTGAGTGGGTGAACAAGAATCACGGAACTCGCGTGACCGTCATCTAACGCTTCGTAGCACTCGTAGCCGATCCGCTACGGCGTAGCACCACTTGGCGTGCGCAGGGCACTACCCGTAGCAGATATAGATTACTTAGTTCTCACTTATATCGACAGTCCCCATCAAAGACCCGCATGTTTTTTATAGACTTTATTTAGCACGTAGGCTGATCATCTCATCATCCGACTACCTGCTCTTGTCCCATATTATTTGGGGTGGGATTTTTGAACACTATGAAAATTTCTTTGCAAGAAAACACGAACGTTTTACGTTTTAACTCTTGCACTCAAATTCAATTTTCATCTTTACAGGCGCACTGAAGAACTAATAGGCAACATGTACAGCCAATACATGGCCACTGCCCCTCCGCTCTCCTTAGAAGACCAGATACCGAAACTAAAGAATATACCAAAAAGAATAGACTCTATATCACCAAAACACCGCCTCATATCTCAAGATAGCACTGAAACAAATTCCTCAGCAGATATTAAACCTGTAATACTAAAAGACGAAACACCCAAAGAGATATTTACCGTTGAAAATCAAATTTCAAAAATGGAACCTTCTATGTTGCCAGTTCAAAATAAGATAATGTTGCCAGGGGATAATTTGGAGGATGTTAATAGAGGTGATCTACCTAATGTTATGAGGTCAAGGAGGAATATCTTGGAGCCTATTAAGAGGGAGGAGAATGTACCCTCTTGGTCTTTGGCGAAGGGGCCTTCTATCGTTGGTGGTATGCAGAGGAAAGCTGTTCCGAAGAGTGTAGATGAAGGTAGGTATTTAAATATTGCGCATGTCTTCTCTATACTAATATTTTAAAGACGAAAGATTTGTATTTTTGTATTTAATGAATAAACTTAAAACTACAGGACCGATTTGAAAAATTCTTTC
Source organism: Xestia ashworthii (assembly GCA_950022955.1). Taxonomy (NCBI): domain Eukaryota; kingdom Metazoa; phylum Arthropoda; class Insecta; order Lepidoptera; family Noctuidae; genus Xestia; species Xestia ashworthii. Next base: position 8,182,467 of record OX465576.1, on the reverse strand, counting down.
AGTAATGGATAGCTACATTACCAGCGGGTAACATTTGCCATATTTTTTTGTAATCCCACGAGAACAGGAACTACGCGGGTGACACTGCGTGACGTCCCCTAGTTCTTAAAAGAGACAAGGCATTTTTTTTTTAAAAGGTGCTTAATAATCGATTGAGAAATTGTTACTAACATTTGCCACATAAAAGCATGCTGTGTAGAATTCTATAAATCTTGCGATATTTTAAACTCCCCTAAAATCACACATAACCTTAAACGAACAACAGTAAACGAAAACATAACCTTATAAATTAAAAAAAATAAAAATAAAATTTAACAGATCATACTAATACTGGTAATTAATTAACTTTTGCGCGTAAATTTTTTTGTTGCATGTCTTAATACCTTTTCTTCTTCCATTTCAGACACCACAGAAATTAACGGCCTACTAGTCAACGGGAAGAAAGTCCCTCCAGTCAGAAATGGTCTTCAGTCCAGTTCTGGAGAAATATCCACGATCATGGAAGGTCGAGTGCAGAGTTTCCCTAGTGGCGTCAGTAAGGCAACGATAGATCTGTTTACTGCTGGAAGTAATAAGGGATGATCTAGGATTGTATATAATACTATATACTCGTATTATAATACTCATTTTTTTGTATAATTTAAATCAGTGATTATCAACTGCCTAGCTTTTTCTCAACTGTTGGGGTCGACTTCCAGTCTAATCGGATGCAGCTGAATACGAGTATTTTACATGGAGCGACTGCCTATCTGATCTCTACAACCCAGTTAGTACTGTGTAATGTACTCTTTAGTAAAATTGGTTGTCAGACTTGCGAGCTACTGACTACCTATAACGACTGTCAAAGATCAACAAATGTCAGCCGGGACAAACGGCGTGCTTTCCGAGGTATGGAGGACATTCGGTATGTAATGGGTGGTCCCCCATCCACGTACCAACCTATTCAAGCAGGTCTACCTAAAGATCGACCCAAGCGAATGTTATTATTTAGCCACGAGCTAAATCAGTGATGAAAATATGGTTATTTCGGCCAATGACCTCAAACTTATTCACACCTGCGATTATCTACTTTTGAGTTTTAAAATCCTGAAAGGACAACTTCGGCAGCAAGTTATTACTGCTGGCAACAATAATAGTTTAAGAAGAATAAAGAAACTGGCGCCCAAATGGGACTAATTAAACATTTCTAATATCCGATATAGGTACCTCTTTTTCACTGACAAAAGCGATTTTCAATACCTCGATATTTTGGCATTTTTGGAATTAGAACTTGAGAAACCAACAGAGAGCTCGTGTATTTATTCATTTGTTTTGGTGTCACCTTTTGTTTTTAGCAGACTATTTGACCTAACGTGGCTCCAATTCCATGAAAAACTAAATTTTATTGAGAAAATCTAAAATAAAAACTACAACTTCCACGATCAATGTAATTCGGATAAAAGTTATCCCAGCACTGTAAATGAAGCCACTATTAGTTTACTGGCTGCAGTGAAAAGGGGTTATCTAGTATTACTTAAAAGAACACTAATTTTCTAATAATGTATCAAGATGCTATAGAAACTGGATTCCAATTGGAATTAATGAAATCCCTATTGGGCGCCATTCAAAACATTTAAAGTGCTCATCAAACTGACGTCCCTAATAATTTACTTGTACAAAGTATTAAGTAGCCACAACAATTAGAAATGAATTTTGTATGTGTTTATTTTAAAACGAACAACAACAGATAAGGTTCTTGCAAAAAATTCATTCAGTGAATAGTGTGTGGTCCCATTTGGGTGCCATTTTCTGAAGTGGCACCCAACTGGGACTGTATTCGATTACCAAGAAAAAAACTTAATACCTACCGCCTACCCCTAACTGGGAGGGCCTGATGGAGGAAATCAATATCAAGTAGGTTGATCGCGGCGAGATGGTGTGAGGACCTGATCTTGTTTGCGGAGCTAACAATCATGGTCAGAGATCACACAAAATTGAGAGGTTTGGAAGGAGAAAAAGCCTTGTCCACAGGGACACTAACGAAAAAGAGAAAAAAATACCATAGTTTTTTTTAATATTGGGAGTACTACCGTCATTTTGAAAAAAATATTTAGGCCCCGACTGGGCGCCATTATCGGTATTGGCACCCAAGTGGGACAACTTATTTTACTGAAAATTTTCTTGATTTTCTAAAACATAATTGTTCATTATCTAGTCTTTCGTAACGAAAGTAAATAAAAATTAGTTTTGTAAATACCAATAAGCAATAAGGATATTATATGTATTATGTAGGTTCTTAAAATAAGGTTTTCAGTGTGTGTGATGTTTTCTAGTCGTAGCTGCCTAGATTTGAAATTAAATATTGAGAAAATATTGGTTGTTTGATTTTATTTTAACTTTCCAGAGATAAGAAAAGGTAGAGTTTACTTGTCGAAATTATTGGAGTTAGCGCATAAGTGCACTGCGTTTATTGGTGTTGTTCTCAAAAAGGTCAGGTACTCGCTACCGAACCAAAGTAGATGTAAGTGTCGTAGCAGATGACCTTCAATAGTTTGTGCCTATCGGGTAAAAACTTGAGTTTTTATCTTTTTGTAGGTATATGAGTCTTCTTCTTTATCTTTATTATTTTAATAATCATTTAATCATCAACAGTTTTAGGGCATGTCTATTAATTGCGTGAGGCTATTTTAGTAAATATTATCTTAGTAAATATCTACTTTTGAGTTTTAAAATCCTGAAAGGACAACTTCGGCAGCAAGTTATTACTGCTGGCAACAATAATAGTTTAAGAAGAATAAAGAAACTGGCGCCCAAATGGGACTAATTAAACATTTCTAATATCCGATATAGGTACCTCTTTTTCACTGACAAAAGCGATTTTCAATACCTCGATATTTTGGCATTTTTGGAATTAGAACTTGAGAAACCAACAGAGAGCTCGTGTATTTATTCATTTGTTTTGGTGTCACCTTTTGTTTTTAGCAGACTATTTGACCTAACGTGGCTCCAATTCCATGAAAAACTAAATTTTATTGAGAAAATCTAAAATAAAAACTACAACTTCCACGATCAATGTAATTCGGATAAAAGTTATCCCAGCACTGTAAATGAAGCCACTATTAGTTTACTGGCTGCAGTGAAAAGGGGTTATCTAGTATTACTTAAAAGAACACTAATTTTCTAATAATGTATCAAGATGCTATAGAAACTGGATTCCAATTGGAATTAATGAAATCCCTATTGGGCGCCATTCAAAACATTTAAAGTGCTCATCAAACTGACGTCCCTAATAATTTACTTGTACAAAGTATTAAGTAGCCACAACAATTAGAAATGAATTTTGTATGTGTTTATTTTAAAACGAACAACAACAGATAAGGTTCTTGCAAAAAATTCATTCAGTGAATAGTGTGTGGTCCCATTTGGGTGCCATTTTCTGAAGTGGCACCCAACTGGGACTGTATTCGATTACCAAGAAAAAAACTTAATACCTACCGCCTACCCCTAACTGGGAGGGCCTGATGGAGGAAATCAATATCAAGTAGGTTGATCGCGGCGAGATGGTGTGAGGACCTGATCTTGTTTGCGGAGCTAACAATCATGGTCAGAGATCACACAAAATTGAGAGGTTTGGAAGGAGAAAAAGCCTTGTCCACAGGGACACTAACGAAAAAGAGAAAAAAATACCATAGTTTTTTTTAATATTGGGAGTACTACCGTCATTTTGAAAAAAATATTTAGGCCCCGACTGGGCGCCATTATCGGTATTGGCACCCAAGTGGGACAACTTATTTTACTGAAAATTTTCTTGATTTTCTAAAACATAATTGTTCATTATCTAGTCTTTCGTAACGAAAGTAAATAAAAATTAGTTTTGTAAATACCAATAAGCAATAAGGATATTATATGTATTATGTAGGTTCTTAAAATAAGGTTTTCAGTGTGTGTGATGTTTTCTAGTCGTAGCTGCCTAGATTTGAAATTAAATATTGAGAAAATATTGGTTGTTTGATTTTATTTTAACTTTCCAGAGATAAGAAAAGGTAGAGTTTACTTGTCGAAATTATTGGAGTTAGCGCATAAGTGCACTGCGTTTATTGGTGTTGTTCTCAAAAAGGTCAGGTACTCGCTACCGAACCAAAGTAGATGTAAGTGTCGTAGCAGATGACCTTCAATAGTTTGTGCCTATCGGGTAAAAACTTGAGTTTTTATCTTTTTGTAGGTATATGAGTCTTCTTCTTTATCTTTATTATTTTAATAATCATTTAATCATCAACAGTTTTAGGGCATGTCTATTAATTGCGTGAGGCTATTTTAGTAAATATTCGACCCCTCCTCCCGCCCTTGGTGAGATGTCGTGAGATTTGACTTAACCCCCTCATCTTATATTATACAACTAGCTCATTTATCTATGACAGTATATTGCAATCGACGTCTTCTTGGTTCGTCAGCCACATCCACATTATTCATGTCTAGGTAGGGTTGCTCCATCGCTTGAAGCCAAATAACTTGGCTAATGGTTTAAATTTATGTCTTGTGTCGCGAATGCACATGCTCGTGGCACGGATTATTGGAATGATGATTCTTGATCTTAACATTCTTAACCAACCCATCACTACGCTGAAGGACCTGGCGGTCAGCGATTGCAGCTCCAAGATGTTTTAACAAGAGGGCTGAATGTAGCGTGTCGCAATTCACAAGCGTTTGAATATTTTCTTATTTTTCGTCTTCGGTGGATTTTAGTACAGAGGCAACAGGACATGAAATGTAAGAAGGAGCGTCAGTGTCTACGACACGGATATCAAATAACGCCTCCCTCTAGCGCAGCGGTGGCCCAGTGGTGGCGGCCCCGACTTACGAACAGTAAGTCGTGGGTTCGAACCCAAGCATGCACATTACTTTGCGTAATTTATTTCATCAACGCTGCTCTCAAAAACGGTGAAGGAAAACATCGTGAGGAAACCGGCATGTCCTAGAACCAAAAATTCGAAGACATGTGACAACTACCAATCCGCACTGGGCCCGCGTGGTAGATTATAGCCCATACGCAAAATACGCGCTTTGACGTGGAGTTGCGGACACCAGCCCGTTGTACAATACAATGCAACACAACGCCTCCCTCTGAGCATCCCAAACGCCACGGCAAGAAAGGTCTCCACGTAGTGCACAATCTCCCTCGGATATGATGGGTTCTTTGACTACGTTTCCTTACGTATGCATGTTGACATAATTCACAGAACAAATCTCTTATTTCATTATGACGACGTGTTATTAGTCCACCCTTTTTACAACATAAAGCATGATCAACATTGAATTCGTAGCCGCAGCCATCACATGATATTCGCATAGAGACCGGAAATCGGTAGGTATCTAACGTAATGCAAGTGCATCTCTAAACTCTAATAGGGACAGATCGAAATGGTCTTTCTTAGTCGATATGATTGATAACCAGTTGGAGGATTTAGTTTTCATTTGTGTCGAAATTGAACGTTCAATCGCTCTTCTCTTGTTAGGAGCGAGTTTGACCAAGACGGTATCCAAGAGTTCGTCATTGAGAGATTCTTTCTCTTTGTGGCATTATTTTTATGCATCTTTGACGTATTTAGGTATGATGATGAGAGAGGTCCAAATGTGTATTTTCAATTAATTCTCTTCTTTATCTTTATTTGTAAGAGATTTTTAAGCCACAGCTATGGGCCTTTCTCTGTAATATCTCTCAGGCATGTTGGGTTCCTCACGATGTTTTTCCTTCACCGAAGAAAGCGATAATATACAATACTAGCTTCGAACAGCAGCTTCGCCCGCGTGAAGTTTGATAACTGTCCCATAGAATATTACTACCGGGATAAAAAGTATCCTATGTTTTAATCCAGGTTATAAACTATCTGTGTGCAAAATTTCATCCAAATCCGTTCAGTACCTACTTTTCGCGTGAAAGCGTAACAAACAAACTTACATTCATGTTATAAAATTAAGTAGGATGCACATGAATCAAAAAGTCATAGATCTCAAGTTCGAACCTATGACGTGTCTTGGGTTCGAAATTGAGATCAGTCTGACGATCACACCTTTATATGGGTCGCCTCCACGAGCGAGCGAATCGCGGTGATTCAACGTATTTCTATACCGCCCAAAAGAGATTCGAGTGTAACAGGAAAACGTAGCGAGGACGATAATATCCTCCTTTCCTCCTTCCTTCTCTCGCTCGTGGAGTCAGCCCCTTAGCCCCTTAGGCTATCACTGCTAAATGTACCTATCTATATGAGTGAAAAGACAATTGACATTTTGGAATTTATCAACATCAATTGTGTTACTGAAACGGCAATCACAGCCACAGTGAACCTAAAAAAATACGCAGCGAGTTCGAACCCTCGCAAACGTTTTTCTTTTTGTATCATTTTACAAGCAAAATGACAAAAGGAGGTCAAAGGAGCTACTACCGTGGGGTTGAGACCGAAGTCTCTTCTTTATCAGTTTCTTTATCAACATTTGACATTGTATTATTACCTCATGATTGCTTTCAGCTTAGCTTCATCATTTTTGGTGGCTAAGACTTAGACCGGCTCTTAGCCAAACCGGTTTCCGGAGTAGCTACGGACCTCCCGACGACTAAGCATGAAATGCAATCCAGTACAGAACATACGTGAAAACTTTGCTTGCGCGATGTAGGATTTCAACTTTGGGATTTTTTTACGGGATTCTGGCTATAACAAAATCAATTGTGAAGATTTGGATAGTAATAAAATGGAATGAAGTTTCTTGTGGTATTTTTTATTTTTGTGTAGAGTTTTTGTTTAATAAATTATCAAAGGTTGATATTCAGGAAAATGCCTTTACGGTTTTTCTTATGAGAGCGAAAAGGATGCTTGATTTTCGCACGTACTTGTTTCGCGTCACCCTATTGGGTTTCAGCATTTGTTTGACGTTACACTGTCTGTATGTGCGACGCCTTATTATGGATTTTAAGACAGAGATACGAATACACTTTTCGGGAACGTTAAAAAGAGAGAACCGATAAGTTTCAGTACCATTTTAGACTTTGCAGGGCGATAATAGCGACACCTTTACGGCTTCATAAGCACCAAACAGTCAGACAGTGAACAGCGAGTACGAAGACAGACAATACCTATCTTTTGTCTGTAGGTAGAGGACGCTTCTTTTTCTTCTTAGCGTATTCAGAATTAGGTAGACGCCACTACAAAACTCTTTATTATAAATCCAGTTTATTTATTATCCCGCTGCTAAGATATAAGTGCCTACCTCTCTGTAAGAGAACACTGTAGGCCCAAAATCCACGACGCGGGTGCAGTGCGGATTGGTGAATACTTAGAATGTAATTTAACATCACGCCTAATCCCCGAAGAAGTAAACAGAGGTGAACCTAACCAGCTACGTTTAAGTCTCTTGTAATAGAGAGTCTTTTATCATCAAACGAAAAGACGTTGCGTTGAAAGACCTCCCACTAAGTGGATCGATGACCTGATGAAGGTTGCGGGAATCTTCTGGATGCGAGTCGCACGGGACAGGTCTATGTGGCGACACTTGGAGGAGGCTTCTAAACAGTATAGTGGACGTCTTTCGGCTTAAATGATGGGCCTTATCTAGACTCCGTGGCTGCCACTGAGAAATTCTTAATGGAAAAACCCAATAACACATTGCCCGACCCGGGAATCGGACCCAGGACCTCATGCTCACCAGTCACCCTTGTGACCACTAGACCAACGTAACAGTGAAATAAGTATACTACGGCTTTATTGTCTAGATTCCACTGAAGAGATAACTACCTACGAGTGTAGCGCTTGGTAGGTAGTATTCAAGTGAACCGGGCTTGTGGACGGTGAGCTATGGGCTAGCTCGCCGTCCGTCAGTCTTATGACGATAGGCCGTGTCGACTGCGCCAGAGTGTTCCACGCGCGCCTCAAAGAGGTGTCAGCAGAAAGGAAGGGGTCCGCAAGAGCCGATGCCTGCCGGGGCTGTTCGAAAGAGATACCGTGGCCGCGGAACATAAAGGGCGAGGAAGAAACATGTATGGGTTTTAGTCAGTAAAAGTCAAAGCTATCCGAAAATAAGAAAAGGTTATCAAGTGAAACTCCAGATGATAGTTTTGCGAATGTTATAATTAATTTTACAATTACAGCAATATTTGTGAACTCAACTGACAGTGACAATACACTCATAAATAATGATGATGAACACCTCACTCTACTCCACACACTACACTACTCTACCACACCACACCACAAGACACCAAAACACACACTGCACCACACACCACACCGCACCACACACCACACCGCAACACAACACCACACCGCATATCATATCAGATCACATCAAACCACATACATCTTACACACACTCCTCACACCCAACTAAAGCACACCACACTTCTTACCACATCAACTAAAAGATGTTAAAATACTTAATATAAAAAAATGTAAGAAACTGTAATATGCGTAACATAATATATCTAAGATATGGAAGAGCGGAGTCTCCTAATACAGGTTTTTTTGTCTAAAAGGAGGCTCCAAACACAATTCATTGTTTCAGAAGCATTTTGTTAAAATAAAAATATTTTTCATTTTCATAAATAGAAGTCGTAGCACCATGGAGTTTGTATGTCTGAGTTTGACGGTCGATTCCCTTCAACTTTTCTGTAACTGGCGCAACTTCTAAACTTCTTCTAATATAATCGTTCCTTACCTACCTTATCCATTTTTGTCACTCCACACATCAACATTCTCATCTCCGCTACATGCAATCTTTTTTCATCCATCTTCTTACAGCACAGCATTCTGATCCAAAGTACGACAGGACTAATCACGGACTTTTATTTGTTCCCCTTTAACTTGAGGGGCATCCGTAGGTGGCGAGTTGATCCAGTGTCGCCATTTCATCCATCCTGAGTTGATCCGGTGCGTTACGTCTCGGGCTACTACGCCATCCCTTTGGACAAGCGACCCGATATACCGTGTAAAATCTCGATGTAATTATCGAGTTTCCTCCGTGCCTCGGAAAGTACGAGTACGTTAAGCTGTTGGTCCCAGCTGTCATTAATTGTCCATCTTTGACAGTCGTTACAGGTAGTCAGTGGCCTAAAAAGTCTGACAACCAGTCTTACCAAGTGGTATCTATTCAGTATGAACTGAGTTGTGGTCAGATTGGCAGTCGCTCCTTGTCAAATACTGGTATCCAGTTGCATCCGGTTTAGACTGAAAGCCAACTCCAACATACTTAGTTGGGAAAAGGCTCGGCAGATGATGACTGTGACAAACATTTTTCCTTTCAGTTACTTGACCACAGATTTGCAACATAACATCACGCCTGTAATACTTACTCGAAGGGTAAAGCAGAGGTGTACCTATCTAATAATACATCCAGATTTCGCAGTTATGAACGGCTGTCATTTGTGGATCGTTGGCACTCGTTTTTCGGAGCGACTGCCTATCTGTCCACCACAACCCAGTTCATACTGTATTACGTTACTAATTGGTAAGATTGACTGACCTAGGTAGGTACCTAGGTCAGTCAATCTTACCAAGTAATAGTTGTGGTGGACAGATAGGCAGTCGCTCCATGTAAAATACTGGTATTTACCTGCATCCGGTTAGACTGGAAGCCGCCTCAACATAGGAAAAGGCTAGGGCAGGTGATGATTTCGCAGTTGGGGCGAGCCTATTACCATCAACCGGGCACAACCATCATCCAGACTCCATGGCGGCTACTGAGAAATTACTGTTGGAAATCCCCAATAACAATTTTCCCGACATGGGAATCGAACCCAGGACCTAATGCTCAGCAATCGCGGTTGCGACCACTAGACCAACGAGGCAATCTAGTACATTTTGAAACAAGTGGAGAAAGTTTGTTAATGTAGTTAAAGGCGGTATTAACACACGAGCCGTAGGCAAGGGTGTTTTTGAGCCGAGAAGTGCAATATAACAAATGTCCACGTGTGTCAAACGACGTTTTTCAATACACTTTTGAAGAAATTAAATAAAAGAATGTAAAATATTTGTGTCATGAATTATTACGAGACCATGATTAAATTTTTTTCCGCGCTTTTCTTTCGCCAGGTTGAAGGAGAAGCAAAGGTATGAAGCCGTTATAGGTACAGCCTAATATAAAAATAGGTTTTTTATATATTTTTGAATTTACATTATTTTCAGATTCTTTCAAAATGGAACTAGTGAATATAAAAAAAACAACACTAGTTCCAATCATGGAACTGTTAATGGTACTAGTGACAATGAAGCATTATTTGTATTCAACAACGAAATCCCGTTCAATCAGTGCGGAAAACGCGTCTGCGCGTTTTTCGGGTGTTTACCAGGTGTTCGCGGCGCGTCCACCTATTCACTTCCGCAAACTTTTATTTTCTCCCCTTTTACGGTAGGTACATACAGCTACCAGCTACTGCACAAGCGTCTACACAGTCGAGATGTGGACAAACAACACCAAGGCTGCACTGAGCGATATGCGAGTGCAGTATAATGACGCGTGGCGTGCGATGTTTCGACTGCCTCGGTGGTGCAGCGCGAGCGCCATGTTCGCCGCGGGCCGCGCGCCCGGCTGGCAGGCGCTGCTTAGGAGCCGCTCGGCCGCCGCACGTACCGCCATACATAGATCGGCCAATTCCTTGGTGGCCGCGGTACGAGAATGGTACCACAGCCCCCTACATATGAGGTGGCAGTCCTACCACACGCCGATCACGTAGTTCGCTTCATCTGAGGCGCGTGTGTGTGTATATTTATCTGTGTTTTGTTTATTTTATTTTATGTGTAGGTATGTGTCTTGTATGTGGATTTTATATCTGGTAAATAAAAATTTCATTTAATTTCATACATACTACCGAGTCCACAGAGGGTCTGCCAATGTGTATATAAAGGGTGTAAAACACCTCTTAACGAATCAGAAAACCACTTGTTCTCCCCATCATTGCGATCAGTTTTTTGTTCTACACCATACCTGGGAACCTTCTAGTTACGGAGATATTGAGGGTCAAAGTTCCAACTTTTTTTTAAATACAAGTTTTTATTGGAAGATTTTTACTTTAAACACCTGTACGACCCCCGTATATTACCCCTATTCAATCCATCCATCAGCACAATGTTTAGAGTGCGTTACATTGAGTTCTGCCAGCAAACATGATTTTTAACCCCAAAAAAAAAAAGTCGTTTCCCAGCAATAATTTTTGCGAAAAGTTACTAAGTTTGATGTACAGAATGTTTGGTTGACGGCATCGTGATGAGGTGGTTTACACCCTGTATAGATGCTCTGTGCAATGTGCTAATGTATGTTATTGTGTCCACTGCAAACCAGACACGCTATACATGAAATTACGTCATTAGTACATGCGTGTTCCGCTCGAATTAAGGTCATAGTACACGTATCAACTCAGAAAGGAATCGTCACATTCGTCACCGCCTCGCCTTTCCCCTTGACGTCAAACACGCGTCTACGTAACGCAACCACGTAACGTAAGCGGATCAGAAGCTCCGGCACGTTGACTCGGCTACAGCTAGGCAACGCCGCGCTTACGGTTCGCCGACCGCTGGTTGACACCTAGTCAACCAGCGGTCGAAGCGGGCACTAGTTCAATCATTTTGAATCCGAACGTTAAGTGTAGGTACCCATAGCGCACGATTATGTCTCGGTTCACAACAACGTGAGTTGGCTATCATTGGCATAGCACTTGATGAAGAGGATAAAAAAATAAAAATAAACGAAGAAAAAAAATGTAGGTATACAATATGAACAAAGCAAGAACTGAAGGATAATTTCGGACTATTATAAAACATTTGATAGATGATGAAGGGAAATTTTTATTTCCATTTGCCAAAACACCTCTTTTGTAACATGCATATAAAGCGGATCGCGGGAGGAGCGTGGACGAAGAGACGTAAGAAAGGGTACGGAGAACCGTAAGCACGGGAACTGCAAGTCGACCACGCACCGCACCGCGGTTCGTAAGCTTGTCCCGAGGCGAGACGATTACGTTACGATTCCGATTAGTGTGCGTTGCAGTAGGGAGTTTCATACAAATAATACTGAACTATGGTCTACTGGTCAATGTGGCGACACTTGGGGGAGGCCTATGTCCAGCAGTGGACGTCTTTCGGCTGAGATGATGATGATGATGATGAATACTGAACGGCTCGAGTTGATACGGTGACGATCCCTTTCCGAGTTGATACGTGTGCTACATAGCCCAACGCTGTTAACGCTATGGACGCTGTGCATGCGGTGCACGCTATACACGCATATGCCGCGGTGAGCTACGCACGCTTCAGTTGTACATAGTCGTGTAGTGTGTACTGCAGTGGAAACATAGGCCCACGTTGTCAAAACAAATGAATCCAAGCAGCTTTAGGCCCTTGGCCCTAAGTAATAAGGTTGGAATTGAAAACTGGTCAGTGAATTCTGTACGGTACTGTCAGAACAAGCTATTTGGTTTACAGTTTAACTTTAACCCACAAATTACATTGTAAAATGTAAACCAAATATTAGTTTGTTCGACTGTACATTCATTCTCAAAATTAAAAATAGTTAGTGCTTTAAGAATATTTTTATTAAACTAATCCCATTTCTTGAATTCGCAGCAATCTGGCGGTTTCATTTCGACTTTATCTTGTCCTACTTGATTCCAGTTTGTGCTCAGGACTGTTCCTCCGGATTCAACCTGATAATAGAAGAAATGTGAGGTGAATATAACATCACGCTTGTCATCTCGGAAAAGTTAGGCAGAGGTGTATAGTTACGACCACTTATATGTATAATAGGCTAATTTCCACAATCAATAAATTGCAAATCTATTTAGTCCGTCAGTTATTACTAAATACACGTATTTTTGTTTTTGTAAATCAATGAATATTGACAAAATTAGGTAGGCATTAGGTACGCATCAAAACTTGGTAGTGGTGCCTCGTGACGTCAGAACGCACTAAAATTATAGCACAGCGTGACGTATTGAGAATTTTAAAAGCGTCGTATCTTCGTCAATTTTGGTTTACGTAACAAAAGCAAAAATACGGGTCAAATATTTTTTGATATTCTAACTGACGGACTAATTCGATTTTTTCAGGACATAATAAATTTAAAACGCACCGTAAAATTGTAAATACCGTTAGATTATAATCTATCTCGCGATATTTTAAACCCTCGACAGATTGTGAACAGTGCGGCATCGATATCGCTGCAGTACCGGCGCCGCACGGTTGCCGCGCCGCGCGCTTTGTATGAAAACAAACCCCTACTCCCACGGGACGTCCCACGATACCTCATGACGTCCGCTAGTTACTAATAAAAGGTGTCTTTTTACGAATACTTACAAAACTCTTGTTCATAGCTCGCCTCACTTCATCGGAGCCTTCACCGTATATCTTTTGGAAGAGAGCATTCAAGGCCGCCTCGCCTTCTGGTTTCTCTTGTTCTTCCTTCAACGAGAAGAAAATTATATAGAAATGCATGTTTATATCAAGTAGTGTGGAGTTGGGCCGTTTAAATTTAGTGTTGCTGAATTAAGTGTATGCTTTTAAATAGACTTAAAAAAAGCTGGGATCTTGTGACATTAGAAATGACAATCTTTCGAAAAAATACTTTTGGGATGATTTCAAAAGCAAATCCGCAGTTCGCGGATTGAAATCATCAAATGACTTCTGTCGCTCTTGGCGGAGCGGAAGGGAGTGTCAGACTTTTACTGAATAAAACCCATACATGTTCCTTCCTCGTCCTGTATGTTCCGGGGCCACGGTATCTCTTTCGGACAGTCCTGCAGCCCCGGCCCTTGCGGGCCCCTCCATCATGCTGACATCAGTCGACCCGGCCTGTCGTCATAAGACGGACGGACCGCGAGCTAGCCCATAGCTCACCATCTACAGGCCGCGCCGACGGTGCACGCCCGGTGCGTCTCCCGCGGCGGCCGGGAAGAGAGGCTCTCTCCCTCTCTCGTTCCGCCACCTCCTTCGCTAGCATGACTGCTTCGCAGCGCGGAGGTGACGGCTTCCCATTCCGTCTCGCTCCGGACCATGGATTGAACCAGGGCCGGACGCGAGAGGTCGCCGCCGCCGATCGCCGCTACGAGGACACGGCGGTGCTCCGCCCACGCAGGGCAGACCGAGACCGTGTCCTCCGCGAGATCAGAGCAGTGGAGACACCCGGGCGTTTCCTCCCGCCCGATTCGATGCAGGAACCTCCCGAAACATTCGTGTCCGGTGAGGGCCTGCGTCAGGCGGAAGGTGAGGACGCCGTGGCGCCTCTCAAGCCACTCCTCAAAGAGGGGACTTATCGCCACTATTGTGGCGTGCCCTTACTGCCGCTCAACGCCTGTAATGTGTATGAAAATGAAAATGTGTACGAATGTAATAACATAAGTATTTTCAGTTTTGTAAGGGAGTAACGTACTTCTCCAAATCTGTGGTGCAGGTGTGATTCCAGATAAGATAAGAAATATAATACTTACCATTTTCTTTATATCCTTTTCGATTTTATCCCAATCTTTTTTGAACAGTTTCGGAGGCTGCTGTGGTCCAGATGCGTCTATGACAGCTGTAACATATAAACCATTATCATCATCATCAGCCTATAATGTTCCCACAGCTGGGACACGGCCTCCTCTCAATGAGAGGGAAAGATATAAACCAAGCAAGTTTAAAAATAATCGAAAAAAACCGAAGTGCGAGTTAGACTCGTAGACAAAGGGTTCGGAAAGAACCAAAAATCCGATTCTCAACATCCCCCTTAACCCTTCCCAGGGTCGTTGTGTAAGAGCATCTTGCGCTATTCAAGACAACTGCTAAATGGAATAAGGGACGAGCCTAATGCCATCAACCGGGCACAACTCCAGACTTCGTGGCTGCTTCTGAGAAATTCCTGGCGGAAAAACCCAATAACACTCAGCCCAACCTAGGAATCGAACATAGGACCTCATGCATAGCTGTCTGACTTGTTTAAATTTTTTGTAACCTATGGCAATTTTATTGTAACCTATGGCAAGTACATAAAACAGCTCTACCTAATTCCGATCTATAGTCATTATATTTTCCCCCTTTAAATTTTTGTATTAGGTAATACTTGCATAAGATGATAAAACCTCACTCACCCTGCGGTATAGCCTTAAGTTTATCCTCTTTCTTATCTCCATCCAACTGTGTCCATCTCAGTCCCTCCTTCTTACGTAGCTTAACCTCTATTTTGGACGGGGTGACGACATGGGTGCACAAGTTAGGTATCACTTCATGGGCTAGGTCCAGTTCTAGACTATACTCTGAGTCTGAATCCGGTAATGCACTGGATAGAGATAGCTGAAATGAAAATATACGATAAACAAATGCACTTTTGGTATTTCTAACAAGACAAGGTGGACTTCTAACGATGAATTCAGAATATTTGTGGCAATGTAGAAGCAATGTAGGATCGCAAAACTAGAAATGAAATAGATTTATTTCATTTCCACGTCCACCTCAATTTTGAAGATTTTTTGAACATAGTATTTACTTTCTTTAGTTTGTAACTTTCCAAACATTTCTCCTCTTTTGTTTCTATTTCATACTCGCCCATTACAAGCGTTTCGTCTGGCATTGGATATCCATTTTTTGCGTTTAAATCACCCATGAATTTTATATTTTTTGAACTGCTAATAATGTTCATTGCTAATAATAATAAATTACATGTAAATATTAGCATGATGAAATTCTTATAAAAAAATGTTTATTGTTATGTTAATATGAAACAAAAAAAAAAAAAGCTAAATTCTTATAAAAAAATGTAAGTTCATTCCGTGCCTCACGGCTGAGCGAAGTGGACCCAGTTCAGCAAAATACTGGGCAACTACTGGCAACTAGTGCCTGATACTGGATTCCAAATGGATCTGGATTTCGTTTTGGGCTTTCGATTGTTAGACCAACAAAGCAGTCTGTAACCATAGTCTAACTAAGGGAAAATAGCTTACACTTCTTTCTCCATAATTAATTTTGACTTTATCCTTTGGTGCATTCTTGACGAGTATTGTGATGACAACCTGGGCATCCGTTTGATACCAGTCATGTTTTATTTTGTGACGAGGAGGCTGTAAACAAAGATAACATCAGTTAGTAACAAAGAATAAGGCCTGGGTGCACAACCAAACCCGCTAACATAGAATACTCGGACAAGGTACAACTTCTTAGGTACAACTAATCACAGGAGAGACGAGACCATGATCTTACTTCAAAATGGCGACCCAAATGTTTGCATTCCATGATGTCAGATGCGTTCCAGTACCACAAAATATAAGACGACAGCGCAATAATACATCGCCAAATATAACCCGACCATGTGAAATTGCTCGTAAGTTTCGTATTACACATTATGATAATTTGAGTTGATTGAATTTGGTAGTATTTCTTGTTGATTGAGTTGTCGCTACATATCTTAGTAGAAATTCTTTGTTTATAAAAATTATAGCTTCTTGTGGTGTGGACTACATATATCTATCCACTGTTGCCGCTGTAGTTTATAGTTGTTGCCATTTCTCAAAGGTCATGACTCAACAAGCATTACATCCGGGCTTGTTCCTTCAAAGATCAAGATCAGCATCAATTGGAAGTTGTCCAACACAACCACCTACTGAAGACATGAAATCTAAAGATGTGCCCTTGCCACCTACAGATCCACCGCATCCTCCTCCATGGCAGAAAGTACCCAGTAGAATGAATAAAAAGAGGAAGTTGTCTACCAGCCCTCTTGTAGATTCAACCGAAACATCAAATCGTTATGATGGTTTACCTATAGACCTAACTGATGAAACGGAGACGACAATGAAACAAACTAAACCACCACCAATCATTCTCTATGGAATTGAAGACCTAAAAGAATTAACAAATCTCTTAGAAACAGCAGCCAACAAAAATCAATTTACATATAAAATTGTCAACAAAACTCAACTTAGGATAAGTACTGCAGATTTAGGTCCATGTTCACCAAAAAGATAACAGTCTGATTAGCTAAAACAGCTGTCACTGTGACATATTACCATACAAAAATGTGTTTTAAACAGCTGTTTTAGATAATCAGACTGTCATCTTTTTGGTGAACATGGACCTTAGACGTCTACAAAAAACTTATCTCCCTAGTTAGAGAAAAAGGCTTGATAGGCCACACTTTCAACAGGAAAGATAATAGATGTTTTCGAATTGTAATAAAAAACTTACAGCCATCTACACCAGTGAACATTATCAAAGAAGATATAGAGGCAACAGGAAACACTGTAACTGGAGAGATAATAAATGCAAGGTATGGACCAAACAAGAATCCGACATCTACCTTCTATGTTAATCTGGTTAGTGGTCCCCACAATAAGGTTATTAAAGATCTGAAATATATCTACCACCAAAGTGTCACCATAGAAGAACCAAGAAAAAAGAAAACAATAGTCCAGTGTCAGAGATGTCAACAGTATGGTCATACCAAGAATTATTGTATGAGACCATACAGATGTGTGAAATGTGGGCAATCACACAAGACGTCCGAATGTCAAAAACGTGACCGGAGCACTCCAGCGCTGTGTGCCTTATGTGATGGACCACATCCAGCTAATTACAAGGGATGTGAAGTTTATAAGGAAATTCAAGCTAGAAAACATAAAAATAAAATCCCTCCAATAGTAAACAAAACAGCATCTAAAACATATATGAAGAATGAACTGATTACAGAGCCAAAAAGTCAAGAACAGAGTTTGTCTTATGCAGAAACTGTAAAATCAGCCCAAATAAACACCACTTCTCAAAACACTTTTGATAATACTCACATCCCAGGTCAATTACACGCGACTCTAGAACAAATCATTAATAAAACAGACTGAAAAGTTTGATATCATCCTCCAACAAATGAGTACTCTTATGAGTCTTATAGCTAAGCTCGTCGACAAAATGACTTCACTACGGATTGCGACCTGGAACATCAATGGTTTGGCCACCAATAACCATGAAGTACATCTGTTCATGTCTCAACATAAACTAGACATTCTCCTTATCTCTGAGGCCCACTGTAAAGCTAATTCGATAGTAAGGTTTCCAGACTACCACTGCTACATTACAAACCACCCAGACGGTACAAGCCATGCGGGGTCGGCCATCATTATAAAAAAGACTATCAAACATCATCAAATGCCAAATTATGAAACTGAGCACATCCAAGCAACCACGATAACCGTTTATGACAAATCAGGAGACATCAATGTGGCAGCCGTGTACTGCCCACCTAGACACAATATGACTGAGTTAATGTACTCCGATTTCTTTGACACTTTGGGACACCGCTATATTGTAGGCGGAGATTGGAATGCCAAGCATACTTCCTGGGGCTTCAGATTAACGAATACAAGAGGCAAACAGCTAAAACTGAGCATAGACAAAAACAAATTAAACACCATATCCACAGGAGAACCTACTAATTGGCCAACTGATACCAAGAAGGTGCCAGATCTTATAGATTTCTTTATAGCCAAAGGTCTAACGAAGTTATATATGAAACCTGAGTCTTGTTATGACAGTTCCTCAGATCACACTCCGGTGCTCTTGACAGTTAGTACCAACCTTATAGAGGTGTCAAGATCAATAAGGCTGTGTAATAAACTCACAGACTGGAACATATTTCGAGAGCACATTGAGGAATCAATAAACATGAAAATGGCCCTAAAAACACCTGAAGATATAGATGAGGCAGCTAAATATATAACGTCGCTGATACAGGAAGCATGCTGGATGAGTACTCCTGAAATCCAAACCCGCAACAGTAGTGGAGTAAATAACTATCCTCTGGAAATAAAAAAGGCTGTTCTAGAAAAGAGACGACTACGAAGAGTTTGGCATTTAAGTGGGCTTACTGAAGATAAAACTAATTTCAACAGAGCTGTAGAAGATCTCAAGTCATTGTTGCAAAACTGGCATGATAACTCGTTCCAAGAAAAGCTAGAAAACCTAACCGCTACAGAGTCTACAAACTATTCGCTCTGGAAAATAACAAAGGATTTTGACAGACCGCAAGCTGCTAAACCACGTGTACGTTACCCTAGCTGGAAAGTGTCTCCTAGAGTTATCTGAGTAGAATGTATAATTAGAGCCTTAGCTGCTGTAAATGTGCCCCCACATAAAGAATTTGTGCCCCTTGTAGTTTTGGAGAAAAACTGAAAAAACGATTCCTGCTAGGGTAACGTTTTTCCAGCTGGAAAATTCTAAACGAATGATCGGAGAGAAAAAAAATGTACATGGCCAGAGAGCTTATATTAGTGCCAAAATGTGCCCCCAAAAATAAAATTAGTGCCCCTTCAGGTTTTCGAGATATTGCATTTCTTGCTGGGGTAACGTTTTGCAGAATCGTATTTCTCTAAAACCATTGCATGTGCCCCTGTAGAATAAACATACACGTGTAGCTCTTAATTTGTGCCCATTAGTGCCCCAATTAGATTTAAGAAAATATTTATAATTTTCAAGTTATCGCGGTTTTATGAAAACCTGAAAAAACGTCGCAGCGCCTAAATGATGCAAGGTACAAGCTCGCTGAAAACTGAATTCGGTCCTTCTTGACGATTATAATAACCATGCAAAGTTTCAAAACTATTCACGCATGCATTTTTGAAAAATCTTGCTAAAAGTCAAAACGATGGTGTCATAACTTTGACGGCAAAGTACAAGGAACCGGCTCAATTCCAGATGTATAGGTGTAAACCGAAAGCTAGTGCCTTTAATGAAAAATACATGGTGAAAATATTCAGCTTGGAATGATTCGCATTGAGTAAATATAAACAAAAAACATAACATGTACACAACGGCTGGTTATCCGACCAAATTCGAATGACTACTAAAAAGCGACGGATTCATACATATCGATGACCTTCTTTATCGGACGTATTAAACCCAAGCTGTTGTCCGTACAGTCGCGTTCAAAAGTTTTGGGGGCTAATTAAAACATTATGAAATGCACCATGTGACCATATTAAATGAAATAGCTTGTTGATGTGGACATGTTTATTTTTATTCCTTTAATTTTAATTCTTAAAGTAATTATAGCATCAAATCACAGATCAAATTTCCTACCTATAAATATTAGTACACAAAATAGTACATAAAAAGCGTAGTCGACGGAGCCCCGCTTCGCAGGGCCCCTATTTCCGGGTGCAGGGTTTAAAGGAACCTAACGGGGGGGTGCCCCAAGTCCCGATTATGGGGGCAGAGATACTTCCGTATGTTCAGTTGACAATAATTCGAGAGTTAACAATATCGCTAAAGAGAGACACGTTATATTGTAATATAACGTGTTTGACATTTATAATGGACCAATCGGAAAGTACCTATCGAAAAATAAACAAACATGATTTAGAATATATTTTGTTTAAAAATCAGCAATTAAAGTAGGTACTGAACCAAATCCAAGTAGGTAGGTACTGTGTACCTAGGCAAGTACTTTTAAATAAGTCAAAACAATGCCATTTAATACTTACCACCGCAGATCGTGCCATCATTGGAACTCATTTTTATAAAATCCACCACCCCAACAACTTTAAGATTGTTTTAAAATGTTTAATTAATACGCCACTTTCAACCAACTTAAAAAAAAAAAGTAAACAAACAATAAACCGCGTGTCTCAACGCGACAGTGTCCTTGGCGTCATAACTGCAACTGTTTACCAATAATACAAAGTAATCATCCAAACGCACTTCCTACTCAAAAAACACTTGGTATTGTTCATAATAGAGTGACGTGTATGTAGGTATTTTTCTCTGTCCCACTAATACCGTACGCGTACTAGCTGTCTCACTTTCTCCAAGCTAGAATAAGCGATTCCTTGCGACACGAAGTTAGCGGATGGCGCGGGGCCATAGTATAAATAGGAGCAGTAGTGCAACTAAAGCTCAATCCGCGTTATAATTACCTACCGTACTTGCCTGTCTCAGGGTTGTCACTTTTAGCTAAATTTAAATTCAGTGCCTAGAAATGTGTTGTCTGGTTTTCATTGAGATCTACAGCATATTTTTTTTTACTCTCTTATTTTAAAATTTAGAGGGGTGGGGATGGGTCTATCTTTCAAACGATTGTAACGCAATGTAACGCATTCAAAACATTGTTCTGATGAATGGATTGAATAGTACAGGTCGTGTATAAAGTTAAAATCTTACAATAAAAACTTGTCGGTCAATTAAGCGCAGCCACTGAAGGCATCTGGAATGGAAAGCACATTTAATATACCTACATTAGGTATCTATCATAAAAAGTGGAGTAAAGTGACTAAAATATTATATAAAAAAACATCGTAAAACCACCAAAAAACTATGTGACCTAAATGACTATGTGACTATATGACCAAAAAACTATTATCAAAAAAAATATTCTACAACAAAGAGTGTGAAATTTACGATGAACACAATGTTTACTATTTGTTTTACCTTATATTTCCTAAACTACTGGACCGATTTACATGATGTTTGCACGGATATCGGTTTTAAGCCAAGTCCAACGTTTTTACACTAATTTCAACGTCATATCTTAATTAACAAAAAATCACCTTTTCAAGTTACGTAAATATGTGACACAAAACTTTAAATTACATTTTTCTTGGTCTTATTGGACTTTAAAATTGTGATGATGCTAATTCATCATAATACTATGAAGATTCCAATAAGATACCATCAAAAAAATACTTATTTACGACATAAAATTATTAGGTAGATACCTACCTATCACAAGTTTTCAAAACACAAAATTTTGACGGATAATTATTAATAATGGACACGTACTTTTTTGGTTTTGTAAATCAATGGTCAATACTAAGATAAAACGCAGCAAAACTCGGGAGTGGGGGCTCGTGACGTCATTCAAAATTATACTAAGGCGTCACGTTCGTAAATTTTGGTTTGTCTAACTGACCGACTACCTAATTAGATTTCTTTTGTCGTCTACCCTATTCGTCAATCATTTTAAATTACGTATTTTATAACTTTAAATATGGACTTAGTTACTATGCCTACCTAAAATACTGAGAAATCGGCATAACTCAACGTAAACAAAGTCAAAGAATCTATTGTCAGATCAAGTACCTACCTACCTAACATTCTAGTGGGAAAGTAGACCTGCCTACTTCGTCTGTCTAATAGAAGACTAATACAACAAACAAATACTTATCTAGGTATCTCATCATCAATAATAAATTATATGCTAGAATAAGCGACTTGCTTACCTTTCCTGTTCAGTAGGTAATCTGAACAGAGAAAACTCTGGAATAGTTGAATTATTTAGACACCCATACATACAGCAATAGGTTCTCCTGCGATAATCACCCATTTTTAATTTATTTACGTATGCCTTTATGCCGTGACGCGCGAACTTTGTGCGGTGTGCAAGCCTCGACTGGCGGCAGTAAGACACGGGTCGAGATTTTGTTAGAGTTGCGTGCGGCGACGTAAAGATAGTATGACGCACACATACAAACCGCGCGCGGTGCGTTTCTATGAAGATACCCTACTTGTCTTTTTTTATACTTTGGCGGGGCCAGAGATAAGCAGTAGTGGGGAAGCGAAAAAGGGAATCTTCTATGTTAATTTGCTTTTTTGTGTTATTATTTTCGGCTTGCATCAATAAATATATACTTACCTGAATAAAAAGACAAATACACACGTAGGTATTTGTCTTTTTTTTACTGTTGTGTCAACTGGCTTTTTATTAGTAGGTATTCATCACACAATCCATGAACTAGTATTTTTTTAAAACATCCCCAATTAAAATTTTGGATCATAGACCTGGCAAATGTCTGGATATGTATGTCTTTCGTTCACACATAAAGTACTGCATGTATTTTAATGAAATTTATAATGAAGAAGATGGCTTACCTTGGAATAGCGCTTAGGCTACTATTTATAATGTAGGTACTTAATCATGTGCAGTCACAAAACAGCTAGTAAAATATAATCCAATAACAATTTTATTTTATTACATTACTTCTTTTCTACTTCAGTGTACTCAGGCACAACAACTGTCAACCGGTTATTGAGTAAAGTTAAGAAGGTCATCGATATGTATGAATCCGTCGCTTTTTAGTAGTCATTCGAATTTGGTCGGATAACCAGCCGTTGTTTACATGTTTTATTTTTTGTTTATATTTACTTAATGCGAAACATTCCAAGCTGAATATTTACACCATATATTTTTGACTAAAGGCACCAGTTTTTGCATTACACCTACACATCTGGGATTGAGCCGATTCCTTGTATTTTACCGTCAAAGTTATGACACCATCGTTTTGACTTTTAGCAAGATTATTCAAAAACGCATGCATGAACAGTTTTGAAACTTTGCATGGTTATTATAATCGTCAAGAAGGACCGAATTCAGTTTTCAGCGAGCTTGTACCTTGCATCATTTAGGCGCTGCGACGTTTTTTCAGGTTTTCATAAAACCGCGATAACTTGAAAATTATAAATATTTTCTTAAATCTAATTGGGGCACTAATGGGCACAAATTAAGAGCTACACGTGTATGTTTATTCTACAGGGGCACATGCAATGGTTTTAGAGAAATACGATTCTGCAAAACGTTACCCCAGCAAGAAATGCAATATCTCGAAAACCTGAAGGGGCACTAATTTTATTTTTGGGGGCACATTTTGGCACTAATATAAGCTCTCTGGCCATGTACATTTTTTTTCTCTCCGATCATTCGTTTAGAATTTTCCAGCTGGAAAAACGTTACCCTAGCAGGAATCGTTTTTTCAGTTTTTCTCCAAAACTACAAGGGGCACAAATTCTTTATGTGGGGGCACATTTACAGCAGCTAAGGCTCTAATTATACATTCTACTCAGATAACTCTAGGAGACACTTTCCAGCTAGGGTAACGTACACCTAAACCACCCTTGAAGTGCGACGAAGGATGGGTGAGAAAACCACAGCAAAAAGCAGACCTATTTGCTGAACATCTTGCAAAAGTATTCCGCCCAAATGACTCTGTGGATGAAGAGTTCCAGATGGACCTACCGCCAAAACCTGTGTCAGTACGGGAAGTGTGGCGAGTAATCAAGGAGCTAAAGGATAAAAAAGCGCCGGGTTTTGACCTAATAACCAAAGAAATTATTAGGCAACTGCCCCGAAAAGCTGTAACCTACATCACAACATTATGTAATGGGATATTAAGAGTCCAATATTTCCCTGCAATATGGAAAGTATCCCAGATTATTATGGTCTACAAAGACGGAAAAGCACCAAGTGACGTCACATCCTATAGACCTATAAGTTTGCTTCCGATATTATCCAAAATATTTGAAAAACTCCTCCTTCGGCGAATCCTTCCTACTCTAACTGAAAATGGCATCATACCAAGCCATCAATTTGGCTTTAGACAGCAACACTCCACTGTGGAACAGGTGCATAGAGTCTGCGACAAGATAAGGAAGGCACTGGAGGAAAAAGA
Organism: Xestia ashworthii; assembly: GCA_950022955.1. Lineage (NCBI taxonomy): Eukaryota > Metazoa > Arthropoda > Insecta > Lepidoptera > Noctuidae > Xestia > Xestia ashworthii. The sequence goes on along the minus strand of OX465576.1, from coordinate 8,158,055 downwards.
ATACTGCTCTGCAGTTTTCTTGGATATTCAACAGGCTTTTGATAGAGTCTGGCATAAGGGCCTGCTATGTAAAATTAAAAGTTGTCTTCCACACAGCTATTTTTTGATATTTAGTTCGTACCTCTCAGGAAGACTGTTCCAGGTCAAAGAAGGTGAAACTACATCAAAGTTTTTTGAAATACAAGCGGGTGTACCGCAGGGGTCAGTGTTGGGCCCTATACTATACACTATTTTCACAGCTGACCTCCCATGCTCGAATACCATAACCACAGCTACATTCGCTGATGATACCGCTATCTTGGTGAGTCACAGGGACCCCGTAATAGCCTCAAAAATCCTACAGGAAGGCCTAGACGAGACGACCAAATGGCTTGGAAACTGGCGGATTAAAGCTAGTACCTCAAAATCAGTGCAGGTTACTTATACCCTACGCAAAGGCAATTGCCCCTCGGTGAAAATAGAAAACGCTACCCTTCCTCACCAGAACTCTGTCAGATACCTTGGTCTTCATCTTGATAGGCGTATGACATGGAATGAGCACATCAAGAAGAAACGAGATGAACTGAAGATTAAATACAAAAGCTTCCTGTGGTTGCTGGGTCGAAACAGCAAACTGTCAGTAGACAGTAAATTACTAGTGTACAAGTCGATCCTGAGACCTGTATGGATGTATGGCCTTCAGCTGTGGGGTAGTGCTTGTAACTCCTCCATCATACGAATCCAAAGAATGCAGAACATAATCCTCCGAACAATCAGTAATGTCCCCTGGTATGTGACTAATGCTGAAATACACGAACACCTGGAAATGCTCACAGTGAGAGAAGAAATTACCAACGTCAAGACTCGATACAGGGAACGGCTGGAAGCCCACCCCAATACCCTTGCACGACAGCTCACAATTCTCAGCTATGCTAAACGCCTTAAAAGAAAAGACATCCTATAGGGTAGAGAATTACGAGTAGATGTTCTCGCTGGAGGACACACTCTGAATGAGAGAAGCATGCAACATATCTGCTAAAAGTGAATGCACTGATTGCAGATGAAAAAAAAAAAAATTTTTCTCAAAGTGCTCCTTTAGTGTGTTATTTATTTTGTCACATTAGTATATTTGGCATTTATAGTTACCTACTGCATATTAATATGCCTGTAAGTAGAATTTGTATTCCAAAATATTCAATTTTTTCAGTGAAAATTTTAAATAAAATAAATAAATAAATAATAAATTTGCACGCTTTCACTGTTTTTGAATAAACTAATGAAACAAAAGTGTACTATTTGTTATTACAAGATGACCATGTGTTTTGTCTTCGTGCCAGTTTTATTTTCATAATGAAGTATGAATGTGGATGAGTATATGAGTAGAGAAAGACCAAAGAAGCAATAGATGTACTGCGTAAAGGATGACATGGCAGGAAACGAGGAGTCTGATGAGATGACAAGTTGTGTATAAAATTGTTTTCAATTTTAGCTTCAGCTTTGACAATATTATCCTCTATTTCAAAAATTTTTTTTCATACAATCTGTCTCCTTCATGGGACATTCAACAGTATGTTGGTTGGTGCTATCGCTGGTGCGCTGAGTATGTGACCTGGATAACATACTCATTGTTTAGACAGTAGTTATATTTGCTGTGATTGGATTAGGTCTTGAGGTATTTTGCACTTAAATCAGCGAGTTTTGTTGTGATTCTCCATTAATGGCCAAGCCAGAGTCTTCAAGATTTCAAACATGAAGAAGCAATATGTAATAATCATGCTTTGTTACGAGTAACACTAACAAAGAATTTTGGCATTTTCCGCAGTTGATATTGCGTAGTTACCTTTGAGCACATATTTCTTATTTCGAATGTCAATCTAATCCTCATTCTTTAGAACCTAATTAACATTGTCATTAAAAAGGCAATGTATGAGCAATACTTACTGGAAATCTGTACTTTGTTGACAAGAATTTGATAATATGTTTAATTTGCAGGTCTGTACAAATGGATAAAACTTGCCATGGTAACATTATGTAAAGGTTTAATGGACTAGTTTATTAAAAAACATGTAATACTTGTATCCAGGTGTTTATTATATTGCGTGTTTCTGTTTCGTTTGAGTAGTTTTTGTTTCTAAACCATATGTTGGACAGTTATTTTTAAATATGCAAGAATATGATGATTTTATCCGAATTGGGGGTTGATTTTATACGAGTTGTCTGCTATGCAAATATTGATATTCATGCTATAAATTTGGCTTTAGTTTTACCTAGAGTACATGCCAGAAAACTAACAAAGGCAATGATTTGAATCTTTTTGAATAGAAAGTGTCTCAGATTCTAATTTCGAATATTAGTTTAGGTAAAAGATAGAACCATACCTGGATCGCCGTATTATCTTTAGTTTCAGTCATGTTTTCTTATCCAATGAACGAAAAAAGTAAATCTCCAAGAAATTTTGAAAAATATTTATTTTTACACCGACACTATCAGCAGATTTTTCTAGACCTGACCACAGATTAAGCTATATTTAATATTAGGACCTGACTGATGGTGCGTTATGAATGTGCGTTCGCATTAGCAATCGGAATGTTTGCTAAAATTCCTACGAACGAAACATTAGAAGAACATTTATTTGTTTTTCTTATGTCATTTCTTTTTTAAGAAATGTTTGAATCAAGTATCAGTTTTAAATGAATTGGTAAATAAACTTCGATAATTATCTTTTGGATCTAGTTTCTGAACAACTTTATGATGTCACTTCATTACAAGCATAAATTTTATTTTAAAACATGCCTTCGGAGATCGGAATGATTCGATAAACTGTTGTAAAATTCTTTGTTATTTTCACTTCTTTTTTAGGTTTCGAAGTTAGCTTTACTTTTCCTGAAATTATAGAATAAGCTAATGATTGAAATTGCAAACACAAATTCATTGAAACGAAACGTTAGTGAAAAAAATGTCAAAAGCGAAATAGTGAAACTGACAAAAAATGTCATTTTTTATTTTGTGATTAGAAGCGGTTTCGCAGAAATTATTGTATGGTTGATTAAATTACCGAAAGTGATTTTAAATTACTTGAAAACTTCCTAACAAACCTATCTTTTAGGTCGTATGATGCGGGTAAGCAGTACTTATAATAAGAGGTTATGTAGGTTTGTGCATTCAGTTTAATATTTACATAATGTATTCACTATTATTACATGTCTTATCAATAAGACAATAAACCTTAGCAAGGTCAAGCATTAAAAAATAAGTTTCACTTGTAAACAACATTTTCTGTCACTTTCCAATAGCAAAATTACAATGATATTTTTATTTATTTTGAATCATTTTTTAAATACAATGGGTGCATTTAATATAAACAACTGTAAAAAAGACTTAATTATCGAGCTGTTGTTATACTCATTTTGTACATCAAACTCAATAAACATTGAGAAAAATTAATACTTAAAATTAAATAAAGTAATTGCTGGAGTGGAATTTTTTGGTGAGTTTCAACTTACTACTGTTTCCGGTAGAAATAAGATTATGCTTAGGGGATACCTATAGATCTATCTATTTTTATTAAAACAAAGTTGCTTACTTACGACTCGAATGGCGTAGTGGTAGTGAGGCTGCCTTACGTTCATAGGGTCCTGGGTTTGAATCCCGGTAGGAGCAAATGTTTTTGTGATGAGCATGGACATTTGTTTCCGAGTCATGGATGTTTATATGTATAATAAGTATGTATTTACAAACGAAAAAGTGTATATATGTAGTATATCAACTATGTGGTGTCCACGACACAAGCCTTGCTTGTGTGGCACTAGATGGCGCTGTGTGTTAATGTCCAGCGATAGTTTTACTAAATATAACATCATTCAAAATATCATAACATTTCACCTGTAATCCTCCCTCAAAGCGTTAGGCAGCGTTGTGTCTCAGTAGCTACATCCAAATTTCGCCAGTTATGTTTAAGTCCCATTTGATAGATGGCTAGCCTATTTTTATCAATCTGTTACGAATCTAGACTTACAAGACTCACTACACACACTATATTATTTACCTAGTTAATTTAACGGCATACAAAATAAAAATACTTGTCTGTAAAGTCGGTTTACAGACGATAGTTTAACGTGACAACGTCATAAAAAAAATTGATGAAATGATTGCATTCATGACATATGCTCCAATCGTAACGTTACAATGAGCGTAATGGGACAGAGCTTAATGGGTCACTTTTTTGTGCATGCAGCCGGTGTTCATTGATTTATTAGACGTTACTTGTCACATTAAAAATTACAGATGCAAAACTAACACCAATTTTGAGAATTTTTCTCCTGTTACAGAATTGGCACATAAACCTACTAAGAACAGTGACACGTTTAGATTTCATTCGACAAGCAAGTAACCGCAGCATGGACAGTATTAAGAAGATAGCCGTCTGTCAGATGACTTCCGTCTCTGACAAGGCGGCCAACATGGAGGTTGTCAGCAGTTTAATCAGTAAAGCTGTTAAAGAGGATGTGCAGGTATGTTCAGACAAAAAATCATATTCAAAATATTTTATAAGTAATGCTTCAGATTAGCGTGTTCAAACACAAAAGATATTACTAATCATCTGCATAACCTTTTCCCAACTTGGTGTCGGCTTCCAATCTGCCGGAAGCAGCTGAATACCAGTATTTAACATGGAGCCTATGAACTCCACAGGCCAGTTAGCAATGGGTAATAACCGACAGCCCTTAGTAAGACTAGTTTTCAGACTTTCGGGCCACTGACTACCTGTAACAAGTGTCACATAGAATAGAATAGAATAGAATCGAATTTTATTTTGCAAATAGAATAGAACAAACAAACAACACATAACACACAAAACAAACACACAACAAACACACAACAAACACACAACACACATACACAAATACACACCACACACATATATACAAATGACAGCCAGACCAATGGCTTAACGTGCTTTCTGAGGAACGGATAAAAGTTTGTATGTAATGAGTGCTCACCCATCCATGGACCACCCTAGGCAAGTGCGGCTTAACCTAAAGAACCACCCTAGCAGCTGGTATTATTTATACAGGCTAGATATATATAAGGAATACGTAGAGATTTTACTGTAAATACCTATATCGTCTATCTCTCGTCTCAAATGCTCGTCTTTCTTATATAATAAAATAAATAAGCAAATAGTTATACACAATAAACCATTCAAAGAATGCAAATCATTGCTGATTAAGTATGTACTTCAGATTCGCGGGTGTATTTTTCAGATCAGTCTAAATTTATTGCAGTTATTTGGTACCTTCTGTGTATCTTTACGTACCTCTGCTGAAAAACTGTGTACCTAAACCTGTACAATTATATTTTAAAAATTTGGTGCACCTTTCGAACTTGATGTCAGAACCGCAGGTGTACCGCTAACCAGTATATGTAGTTAAGGGCACTGTATAAGTGGATTTGGTACCTCTTATGTACCTGCAGAAACACGTATTTAATAAACAAAATACTGTACAGTTTGCTGCGAAAAGTAAAACAACTATTTAGAAAATAGTAATTTTCTAATGCAGGTAGACCGTATACATTAATATATCACACCTACCCTCTAAAAAAACATAGCGACTTCAAAGAAACAAAATTGATTTTTCAGTTTTGCAGCAAACTGTACAGTATTTTGTTTATTAAATACGTGTTTAAGGTACCAAATAACTACAATAAATTTAGGCTGATCTGAAAAATACACCCGCAAATCTGATGTACTTACATGATTAAGTGGATAAATAAGTTATGATATGATGAAGTAGAGAATTGTTATCTATAATATGGTAAAACCCAACTAACCAAACATAGACACACAAACACACACAAACATACACACACACACACATAAACACTCACACATGCACACATATACACACACACCAACAGACTCTTTTTAATAACATGTTACACTAATAGTAAGATATTAAAGAGCGACACCTCCTGGCACAGGCATCTATATGCTTAAAAAGAGACGCCAGCAACCGTATAATGTATAACACCGTGTAATAATGAAATGTGTTTTTTTGTATCTTTTTCAGATGCTGTTTTTTCCGGAAGCCTGCGACTATCTCTGTGACAATAAAAACGACACATTCAACTCCGCTGAACCAATCATAGGGGGCGCCACTGTAGGCGGATACAGGAAACTGGCAGCCGAGCACAATGTGTGGCTGTCTATGGGTGGCGTTCATGAAAAGGTTTGTAATCTTTTTAGGGTTCCGTAGCAAAAACAAAATATTTTGTTTCTCATAGGTCTAGATTGGCACTTATAAAACGTCGAAAAAGGTGCACGGTTCGCGTTGGTCGATTCCATGGAGAAGAACGGGCAGGAAACTCCATGGTTACTCTTTTCAAATTCTTATGTTACAGCATTAGTACTTTAGTATGGGGGGACAGCATAGGCCCGGCAATAGGTCGTTGCTTACTATACAAAAAATGTAAAACAAGATAAATATTTAACAAAAGTTAAACAGCATCTGGGAATCTACAAAGCCTACAATGTTCACTCATTCACAAATAATAGGTAAAAAAGGTAGCGAAAGGGTAACCCTTTTACGGGACCCTATTACTAAGACCCCACTGTCCGTCTGTCTGTCTGTCAACAGGCTGTATCTCATGAAACGTTATAGCTAGACAGTTGAAAATTTCACAGATTTCTGTTTTATTTCTGAGTTTTCTGCTGCTGCTATAACAACAAATAATAAAAACTAAATTAAAAATAATACCTAAACAGCTTAGGGCTCTTCTACTACGATGGTACTGAACCCTTTATTCGCGAGGCCGACTCGCACTTGGCCGGTTTTTTATTAAGAGTTGAAAACGAAGACACATTGTATTCAGAAAAGACTTAAATTGTAGCGTTAGATACACGGATCTATTAGCGCTTGGTCAAAATGGAAAGTAGCATCGCCATTTTGTTTTTCCAATACATTCCAAAAATGTTTACCAACAATGCAATGTGATCCTTGGCATTGGAGTTGCAAAAGGTCCATGCAAAGCAAAATAGTGCAATACTTTGATAAATAGATGACGCCAGGTGTCTTGATTGTCAAATACTAAATTAACGGGCAAAAGTTAGTTCATTAAAAGGAACGAGGAACGACAGTCACTAACTTTTTATTTGTTTTCGTATGGGAAATCATCAAATGACTCCTCCCGCTCCGGGCAGAGCGGGAGGGAGTGTCAGACTTTTACTGACTAAAACCCATCCATGTTCCTTCCTCGCCCTTTATGTTCCGGGGCCGCGGTATCTCTTTCGAACAGTCCTGCAGCCCCGGCAGGCCCCCCCTATGCTGACATCTCTTTGAAGCGCGCGTGGAGCATGAACGCACCGTCGACACGGCCTGTCGTCATAAGACGGACGGACGGCGAGCTAGCCCATAGCTCACCGTCCACAGGCACTAATAGCTACCTGCACTCCAGAATTGGTTTTTATTGACATCTGGATTAGATTAAAGCCACGTTATCACGGTTCAATTCTTATCAGTTTTGGTGCATAAACATGTAAGTATCATTGCAATGATAACGCTATTGATAAAGGTTTTGTTGTACTCCTATATATTTTAACAACATCATGTGCCAAGCCGACTCCAACCTGTACTTCTACAGGGTGTAAGGGTAAACACCGTTGTCACTCAAACCACGGGTAGTTGACATAAATAAAAAAATATAGGACAGAGTTAAAAAACTGGATAAGGGATTTTCTTAAAAAAAAATTAAATTAAATTATCCGACGATGTCCCCGAAATCATGGCTAGCCCGACTACACGAGTGACGTAATCGCTGCCCGCCCGTCGAGGCATCTATCTACTTACAGAATTCTCGTAACATTACCTGATAAATGCAACTTTTCCTGGCAAAATACCTACCTTACGTGTTGCGTGACGAGTCTAAATGTAACTTTGATGTGACAACAAAGAAAATGAAAAGTAATCCAAACTACTGAGTAGGTATTTTGGCGTATTTAAAAAGTTCATCACAATTTTATGTACGTACAGTTAAAAATCACCGATTAAATTTACGCAGAGGTGAGTGGGTCGTCATAAACAGATTGAATATCTACTAACTTACCTACTGTTCAAAATTCACACATTGTTGTTGAGCACTCGAGAATCTGATGTCTGCATACATCCTACGAGCCTCGTACATGTTATTTATCACCCGCGATGGCGTAAAGCCGTACCATTTCGGTCCACTGTTCACTTGTGTAAGACATAGCACTAAATTTACGCGCGAGAAACTTAGGACTCGGCACACGGCGCGCGCTCCGACGAGCGACGTGGATTCGCTTTGGCGACAGCTGGCCGACTGAGGTACTCGTGACTCACCGTTCACTCGATCGCTGCGCGGGCGCGCGAGCTGCGGCGCGGTCGTTGACCCGGTCGGCGGTCAGCTGTTTCCGAGTGCATTAGGGTGAAATGATCTTGAAGAAAATAGTGGATTTTCTTCAAAAAAAAAGGTTGCTTTTTTTCATTGGTTTTAGGTTCTACTAATGAAACCAAACCCCTGGTTTCAAGGATAACGGTGTCCACACTAACACCCTGTATATATTTTACAAAAAACAAAATAGTATTTTGTCACAAGTATGCTACCATGAGTACAATCACAGAGAACGAGGAACACCGGTCCACCGTAATACAGTCTATATTCTAGTACGAGGAGCAGACTTTATAGTCACAATCATAAAGTCCATTTTAAGAATTTTAAATTTTTAACGTGTTTCATATTATGTTCTGCTAAAGCGGCCATTTTAGGCCCCATAGATAATACACTAAATTATACAAGATAGATGCGCAACTCTGGTTTTCGTTTTTAAAACTGTGTACCTTAGCTGTTAGATGGCGCTGTTAGTTTTTGTTCAACCAAATAAATACAAAAAGTAATTCTTGACTGAGGATACAAACTTGTGAACTATTATTCACAAGGCAACAGCTGCTGTCACCGCTAGGCTATCTACTTCACTGACAAGTTGTCTAAAATGGCTGTTCTCGTTATGACAGTTGTAAGCTGTCAAACAGTTGAAAAGTTGGTGTTCTTAATCACACAGATGGCAGCACTATCTATGATAATTTTGTTTGAAGCCAATGTATGGGAGTTTCACCCCCTATTAGGCCCGCTGTTCTGTGTTAACAACATAAGTAATATTATGTACCGACACGTAACAAACAAAAATTGTATCTACATCCATTATTTGTACCCTATAGAATTGTGCAAGGTTGTTATTTTGATTTAGCAAATAAAGATGACTTTTTTTATAATCTTTCTGATTTTCACAACCCAGTTAGTTGAATATCCTTGGTAAGACTGGGTGTCAGACTTTTTGGGCCACTGACTACCTGGAACGACTGTCAAAATATACAACTGATAGCTTAACATGCTTTCCGAGGCTCGGAGGAAACTCGGTATGTAAGGGTGGTCACCTATCCAGAGACCAACCTAGGCAAAAACGGCTTTACCTAAACATCGACCCGATCGACTGTTAATTAAACATTAACAGTCGATCGGCCACGAGCTTCTCGGCATTATTAAATAAAATAAATAAAGGGTGTAAAACACCTCTTAACGTAACCGAAAGGCGCTTGTTCTCAACGTCATTGCGATCATTTTTTTGTTCTACACCAGACCTGGGAACCTTCTAGTTACGGAGATATTGGGGGTCAAAGTTCCAACTTTGGGGTTCAATGTTTTTACAGTAAGATTTTTTACTTTAAACACCTCTACGACCCCCGTAGTATTCAATCCATCCATCAGCACAATGTTTTAAGTGCATGATTAAAGATCATGTTTTGTGGTAAACATGGAGTTTTACCACAAAACATGATCTTTAATCCCAAAAAAAAGTCGTTTCTCAGCAATAATTTTTGCGTAAAGTTACTTAGTTTTATGTACAGAATGCTTGGTTGACGGCTTCGTGATGAGGTGGTTTACACCCTGTATAACTTAACCATTTATTTATTTTTTCAGGACGAAAATTTCCCCTCAAAAATCTGCAACACACACATAATCATAGACAACAAAGGTAACATAGTGCAGACTTACCGGAAGCTGCATCTGTTCGATGTTGAGATACCAGACCGCAACATCCGTTTGAAAGAGAGCGATTTCTGTGAGCCGGGCAAACATATTGTTGCGCCGGTTGATACTCCGATTGGGAAACTTGGTGAGTTTGTGATATCATCATCAACCTATCAATGTTTACACTGCTGGGACACATACCTCCTCTCGATGAGAGAGAATGGGCTATAATCTATCGGGCCCAGTGCGGATTGGTAGATGTCATACGTCTTCGAATTTTTTGGTTCTAGGACAAAATCAAAGCATTTATTTCAAGTAGGCCAATTACAGGCACTTTTGAATTGTCGAAACAAAGATGAAAATTAAATGTAGCTACAGTCCCAGTCACAAGACATAAAAACTGTGAAAGTACTGTAGTTGCCCATTCCCTAGCGTAGATCTCTATGGAGAAGAACGGGCAAGAAACTCCATGGACACTCTTTTAAATCAAATTATTGTTACAAAATCTTGGTTACACCATTCATGTTGAGATGGTAAATTATGTGAGAACAATGTAGCAAGATGTGCACGTTAAAAGTGTCCATAGTAAAAACAAAATAATTCATTCAAATAAGCCATGGCAACTAAGAGATGACCAGTCGCAACTGACAGCACCCGTTCACAAACATGACGCATGGATCAGCACCATTCAGCTCAACCATTTTGAAGGGAACTAAATGGTCCGACACACGCGCCACCATCAGCGAGACATTGAGTGAGCATGACAAACTCACAACCACCAGTGGACATCGTTAAGAAACCGGCATAGTTTCCTCACGATGTATTCCTTCACCGTTTTGAGAGCATTGGTGATGAAATAAATTACACAAAGTAATGCACATGTCTGGGTTTGAACCTACGCCAGAGTGATCGTAAGTCGGGGGGTATTTGGATTGATATACTTGTTCTGATGGAGCAAGACCGATTGGTGGCTAAGGTTAGGCTAAAGAAACCAGGGCTGTTCTAAAACTCGTTGAGTTGACGACATCGTCAAAGTCGCGGGACACATCTGGATAAGGGACGCACAGAACCAGAAACTGTGTAAAAAAAAGTGAAATAAAATACTGATGAATGAATGTACTTACTGAATACGTACGACGTGGACATCGTTTAAGCGTCGGTGTCCATTTCACCCTGTAAGGCCTGAATTCCTGCTACGCTAATGTCGGTCGCGCATATGAGTATACATTGTGTTCAATACAACGCGTAACGTTAAATGCGCAAATCCTGAAAATAGTTTGATCAGAATCACGAGCAGAATCAATTGAAACATTTTTAATATAGGTCACATTTTTCAAAAAATCTTCATTACAAATGTTGCCCTGTCTATTTATTAATAGATCAAGCCATCACGTGCGCAAACCCGCCAAAATAGGTAAACAAACAAACACAAATGGTTGTCGACCAATTAAAATTTTCTCATACGCGGGATAATTCTTTTTTTTTTTTTTTTTTTTATTAAATCTCATAAAATTACAAGTTATTTTTTTTACAGTTTTTTACTCGCCAAACTTTAAAGTTTGATGGCGAGAAGCGCTCGTTCATCATACACAACTTATAAATTATTATAAACTTAAAATCAAGTATAAAACTTACAACTTAACTTAAAATCTAATAAAATACATAATACATAGCTACATCTGAAACACTGAAATACACACACACTGAAACTGTCTAATATTAATATTATTCTTGCCAGTAAATGTAATTGCCAGTAAAACTAAAACAGCACAGTTTTTTTTTTTTTTTTACTTTTTTTCTCTCAGAATTAAGTCAATTGAATTAAAAATCATTTTGGGTACCTGAGGTTTTGCCCATTTAGCGTTACACGTTGTATGGCACCATACTGCGACCCTGACGTCAGCGGCGCGTATGTTGCTAAATATTGCTCGCTGACGTACGCGACCGACGTCAGCGTAGCAGGAATTCAGACCTAAAATATATGGAAAAAAGGTTTATATTACCAATTTTCTATTCCACAGGTCTCGCGATATGCTACGACATGCGTTTCCCAGAACTGAGCACCTCTCTAAGTATAATGAAAGCGGAGATACTGACGTTTCCCTCTGCGTTCACTCAACACACCGGGGCAGCACATTGGCATGTTATACTCAGGTAATAATGTTGTGCTCATCATCATCATCAACCTATTAATGTTCCCACTGCTGGGAACACGGACAGGCCTCCTCTCTATGAGGGAATAGGCACACCACGCGGGCCCAGTGCGAATTGGAAGATGTCACATGTCATCGAATTTTTGGTTCTAGGACATGCCGGTTTCCTCACGATGTTTCCCTTCACCGTTTTGAGAGCAGTGGTGATGAAATAAATTACACAAAGTAATGCGCCTGTCTGGGTCCGAACCCACGACTTACTGTTCGTAAGTCGGGGCCGCCATCGCTGCTCTCACTCGGTGTGGTGACATGCAAATCACGTTTAGCGCATAGCTTAAGATGTTACCGATAAGATGTGTTCATAGTTTTATTAGAATAGGATGTATCACGCACGCAGGTTGGAATTTTTCATTGCCACCTGGAGGGATAAAGAAAGAAGGAAAATGTGTGGAAACCAGCATGCCTGAGAGATATTTCACGACTGTATGTAAAGCCCAAGTCAGAAGCCCGTGGGAGGCATGAAAACTCTGATACCAGGTTAGGCATGAAGCGAGTGAAGAAAAATCCAGAAATTACCTCTATATAGGGTGACTGGTAATTAGTGTACGAAACATTAACACGTGATCGTGCTCATGATAACAAACAACTTTTATTATGGGACGAAACCTGAAATCGCGAAAAAAATAATCAGCTGTTCAGTACATTTATGTTCGCCTAATGTACTGAACAGCTGATATATTTTTCGCGATTTCCACTTTGGTCCCACAGTAAAAGTTGTTTGTTATCATGAGCACAAACAATCACATGTTTAAGTTTCGTACACTAATTACCAGTCACCCTAAATTATATTTTAAGTGTAGATAATTTTATCTACCAATAATAAAAAACATAATTACCTCGTAACTCATCGATTTTGGTCATGCCTATATTTTTCTTTGCGTACCATTTACAAATGACATATTATACTTAAAACAAAAAAAAAGTTTAATAAAAAGATCTTTAAAAAAAAAAAATCCACAACGAACTTTTTTTTTTGTGTTGGTATATTATTAAATTAAACTGGGCGATACAAATAAATTGTCTTTCTGTTTCTCAGAGCCAGAGCAATAGAAAATCAATGCTACGTAATAGCAGCAGCACAATCAGGGACTCACAACGCTAAACGGAAGTCCTACGGCCACGCCGTCTGCATAGACCCGTGGGGCGAAGTCCTAGCTGACTGCGAGATGGAGTCCCCTTGTTATAAGGTGGTGGAGATCAGTCAGGAGAAGCTCAAAGATGTCAGAAGGAATATGCCTGTTTTTGAGCACAGAAGGTTGGTAATATTGCTGGATATTGTACACGGCGGCATCTAGTGCCACGCTAAGCATCGAGGCTTATGTCGTGATAATCAGGGAGCGGAATCAAATAGCAAAACAATTGAATGTAAAGATGTCAATTGAATGTGAAGTGTTGATGTATTGAAAAGCAATGACCAATCTCTAAAGATTGGTCATTGCTTTTCATCGACTATACAGACTAAACAAAATGAAATTGAATTTAAAAAAAAGAAAAAATTAAAAAATAATGAAAATAGAAAAAATTAAAAAAAAAATGAAAAAAGGAAAAAAAATGAAATGAAATTGAATTGAATTTTGCTTTATTAGAACACTAGCTTTCCGTTTGTGGCCTCGCCCGTGTGGATAACACGATCTTTCGACGAAGTTTCATAAAAATTGTAAAAAAACATATATTAAAAAAAGTTATTTATTATTCAGTTTACGTTGTGCTGCCGTTGTCACCATAAAATTCCATAGAAAAGGACACGCCTACTTCTTTTTTAAATTCTTCAGTTGTGTTAGTTTCACAGCAGTACGTCGTCAGTTCTATGATGTCTTCTATTGCCGTACACATAGGGGCAACGTATACCTTATCCTCAACAGTTGTTGCTCCATTTCAACTTCGTCGAAAAATGCCGCAAACGGAAAGGTAGTGTTCTAATAAACCAAAATTTTAAAACTCAGCTATCGATAGTCTGTATAGTCGATAAAAAGCAATGACAAATCTCTAATTACATTCAATTGTTTTGCTATTAGATTCCGCTCCCTGGTGATAATAATAAAGGGTGTAAAACACCTCTTAACGAAGCTGAAAGGCACTTGTTCTCCCCGTCGTCATTGCGATCATTTTTTTGTTCTACACTATACCTGGGAACCTTCTAGTTATGGAGATATTGGGGGTCAAAGTTCAAGTCAAAGTGCAAGTTTTATTTTGTAAACTTACTTTAAATATCTACACGACCCCCTTTCTACTCAATCCAATCACCAGCACAATGTTTTGAGTGCGTTACATTGCGTCCTACTGCAAAATGTGATTTTCACACCAAATAAAAAGTTGTTTCCCAGCAATATTATTTGCATAGAGTTACTTAGATTGATGTACAGAATGCTTAGTTGACGGCTTCGGGAATAGTCATTTTACACCCTGAACGTAAGTTATTTAAAATACTTTTCGTTTTTTTTCAGACCAAAAGTATACTCCCTATACTGTTTAAGTGTCCACAAGGATCTTCTGCCTGTCCACAAAGAGCCGTCCGGACATCCGGTGGAAAGTCCGTCCGCACCACAGCCGGACACACTCGCAGTCAGTCCGGACGAACCGCAATACGATTTCGGACACGTCAAAGTACCTGAATCTTGTGTTTTCTTCAAGTCGAAGCTGACTTATGCTTTTGTTAATTTGAGGTGAGTACATATAGGTCTTTAACTTCTGTACATATAAGGTTTAATTTTCTACAAAATGACTTGCGTTTTAGTCCGGGCTAACTGTAGGCATTACGGATCATTCTCAGAAGATCCATTGACCAGATCCATGATGGATCTAGTGAGAATTGATTTTCTCATTGGATCCTGATTTCAAAACATGGATCTACTGAGAATTGTGCATTCTCAGAAGATCCATTGGTCAAATCAATGATGGATCTAATGGATCTAGTAAGTATTAGTTTTCTCAGTGGATCCTGATTTCAAGATATGGATCTACTGAGAATCGTTCGTTCTCAGAAGATCTATTGGCCAGATCCACGATGAATCCGGTGATTAATTATTTTTTTATTGGGTCCTGATTTCAAGATTTGGAGACTAGTGAGATTTTTTTCGTCAAAAAACCCATGAGTCAGACCCTTTATGGATCTATCTATCTATCATATTGAGGCGTATATGAAACAAAATATGTACCTACCCCCAAAACATACTAGGCTCGCATGAGTTCAAGGTGGTACGAGTATGTATTTTAAGAATCAATCTAATAGAAATACATACAACAATGAAGGAATTTTGCGTGATCGTAGAAATAAACGGAATATTTACAGATACAACTTTTAATGAAAAAACACAAGAAAACATACACCGTGTTCCTGAGGTTATACATTAACTTCGGCATGTTATTCAGAACATTAAATTGACCATTTTTTTAATATCTTTTCAACTTCACTTTTATTAATTCCAATTTCTTTAAAAAAATATATATTTTTAAACAAACTAAATGCTTAGATGAAATTTATCTAATATTAATTACTCTTTACCTGAGCTGGCAACGTCGTTGCGATATGAAATTCAGTTTGATAGTTTTGGTTGCACAAATTGTGGCAACATCTCACAAATGAAGATTCTTTCTCACAGCACAACATAATTAAATTGGTTAAACTTACATTTCCAATAACTTAAAAACTATGCCATTTAAACTTCTACTTCCTTTGTACGATTTGTTTAACAAGAGCTATAGAAGTATTATTCAAAATTAATGTATATCCTCAGGAGGGTACGTATCATAATCCCGAATTTTAAAAGACCGAATTTTAAAATACCGATGGACGAAATCCCGAAAATTGAAACGCCGAATGGTTGTTTGACCGAAATTTTAAAATCCCGAAAGTACATTTGCCCGAAAGTTTAAAATCCCGAAGTTTATAAAGCCTAAGTTTAAAATCCCGAAGTTTAAAATCCCGTAGTTCAAATACCCGAAAGTTCATTTGCCCGAAAGATTAAAATCCCGAAGTTCGAAATCCCGAAAGTTCATTTCCCCGAAATTTAAAATCCCGAAGTTCAAAATCCCGAAATTGTCACCGTTTCCGAGAAAAACGATTTTTTGTAAACCTAACTTAAAAACACTTAAAAGTTGCCTAGCAAGCAGCACGCATGCAGCAGGCATGCAGCAAGCATACAGCAAGCATGCAGCAAGCATGCAGCAAGCATGCAGCAAGCATGCAGCAAGCATGCAGCAAGCATGCACCAAGCATGCAGCAAGCATGCAGCAATCATGCACCAAGCATGCAGCAAGCACGCAGCAGGCATGCAGCAGGCATGCAGCAAGCATACAGCAGGCATGGTTTCTGTCACGGCTCCGGCGCTGCGGGGCTACGGCGGTCACACGCGAGCTTATCGTCGCAGAGGGTTTTAACACTCACCACCGCAGCTTCGGCTTGCTGGCCGGCTGAAGCCACCTGCTCCTCAGCTCGCGGCCCGCCTCGCCCCTCCCCGCCTACGCGGGCTTAAATTACACTCTAGGGGTAGGGCAGAAAAGACTACGTGGAGTCGTTTTTGCAGCGATTCATTTCTGTCACAAAATTTGTGCTTATATATGTCACCGTAAAATTGTCAAACACGTTATATTACAATATAACGTGTTACTCTCTAGTGATATTGTAAACTCGCGAATTATTGTCAACTGAACATACGGAAGTATCTCTGCCCCCATAATCGGGACTTGGGGCACCCCCCCGTTAGGTTAGTTAGGTTCCCTTTAAACCCTGCACTCGGAAATAGGGGCCCCGCGAAGCGGGGCTCCGTCGACTACGCTTTTTAGGGGCATATAATACGGCTATTAAATAAAAATTTCGTCCATTCGGGATTTCGTCCATTCGGGATTTCATCCATCGGTATTTCGTTCATTCGGGATTTCGTCGATTCGGGATTTCATCCATTAGGGATTTCGTCCTTTCGGGCATTTGAACATCGGTATTTTGTGTTTCGATATAACGAGTATCGGTATTTAAAACTTTCGGTTTTTTGAATTTCGATGTTTTGGACGGCGGTATTTCAATCATAGGTATTATGAACTTTCGGGATTATGATACGTACCCCCTCAGGAACACGGTGTATATCCCTCAATGATGAAAAATAAATCTCTAATCTGATGATAGATTCATAATAGGTCTGATTCGTGGGTCTTTTGAAGAAAAAAAATTCAGTAGTCTCCACATCTTGAAATCCGGATCCAATGAAAAAATAAATTGTCACGGATCCATTGTGGATCTGGCCAATAGATCTTCTGAGAACGAACGATTCTCAGTAGATCCATATCTTGAAATCAGGATCCAATGAGAAAATTAATTCTCACTAGATCCATCATGGATCTTCTGAGAATGATCGGGCATTACACTTATGGTAAGTAATAGAATTTGGTGCTTAAACTGTGATGTAAAAGGCCGATTTTTCAGTAAAAAAATGTATAGTGCCTGAAGATTGTGTGTACTTTAAGTCGAAGTTTTTCTAATTTGAAACTTGTTGTAAGAGAGTTAAGGTTCAATTTCCCGTAAAAACTTCGAAAGTTAACAATACGTTTTTGGACACGTCAAAGTCAAAGCTGACTCATTCTTTTGTAAATTTGATGTGAGTAAAGGAATAGGGATCTTACAGAAGACGAAATAAAAACTATATTTCTGAAAAGCTTTAATAAGAACTGAAAACTCATATCACGTTTATGGATAATGTTATCTTATTGCTTGAGCGATGAGATTGATATTAAATTTAATTTGTGTGTCACAAATTCACTATGTATTTAATTCTATGGGTCACTTATATCAAATAGTCACATTTTCTTAACAGAAGCACAGTTTTTATTCCACGATCTCATTTTGTTTTCAACCTTATTTCAATATTTCTAAGAATGGACCTACTTTGACAATACCATAACTTACTATGAGATGTAATTTATTGAAGTCCAAAATAACGTCACAATTCATTTTCTACCATACTACAACCCACACAAGTTTATATTTTTCACTATTTTATTTATTATTAGTTCATTTATTTCAGATCATTAAAATCCATCCAAAATACAACACATTACCTAAAATTAAATTAAAATCAACTAGTAAAATAACATCAAAATTAAAACATAAATCACATAAAATTAAATTAAAATTCAATTAGTAAATTAACATAACAAGTAAAATTAAATTGAAAATTTAAAAAACCCCCGACGCAATCTACTAAAAGTAGAAAATAATTCGTTAATTCGCCATTTTGTGGTGGCGGCCATCTTGGATTTTTTATTTATCATAGTGCATAGTATTCTACTAGTCAAGCCCTTTCATTTGATACCCATATTGAGGTAGTTGTTGAATAAAAATGTAATCCGCCATTTTGTGGCGGCGACCATCTTGGACTGATTTTTATCAAACAGCTAAGAACACTCCTGACTTATTCACCTTTCAAGGAAAAAAAAAAACAAAATCAAAATCGGTTCATCCGTTCGGGCGCTATGATGCCACAGAGACACACACACTCACACACACACACACACACCCACACCCACACACACCCACACACACACCCACACCCACACACACAGACAGACACTTCAACCTTAAACACCCCGTCGTTTTTCGTCGGTGGTTAAAAATTAAAACATAAATTACATAAAATACTATGAACTACCCTGTATCTCATAAAATATATTTATTTACAGATGCGTAATACCAGGGCACGTTTTGGTAGCTCCAATCAGATTGGCAGAAAGAAACAAAGATTTGACTGAAGAAGAGGCATCGGACTTTTACAGGACGATACGAATTATACAAAGGGTAGGTGATTTTCAATCGTGCACTTGATTTTCAACTCTATATATTGAGCCGAGCATTGAGAATTCAGTGAAGCATATTCCTGCGCGTTAGATTTTAAACTTTGTGCGGTACGCAGTGCGTTCAAAATTCAATGTCAAATGAGGGCTACTACTCTCTTTTCAGAAAAGACAACTATTGCTAGAAATAGGCTATTAATAGAAGTTTAGAAGTTAAAAGTTGAAGTTTAGGGTTTAATTTTTTTTGCATGGAACCCTAAGCCTTTTTTAACAATAAAAATAACCTTATTTACTCCTTCTTTGCCAGTAAAAACATGTCAAAATCGGTCCAGCCGTTTCTGAGATTAGCCGAAATAAACAGAAAGAAACAAAAAGAAAACTTTTTATGTAACGTACTATGCATTCAGTAAAAGTCTGTTTACAAGCAGTCACATACATTTTATTTATTTCTGTAGATAAATTCATGTTCCCTAGCAGCGGTGGCCCAGTGGTGGCGGCCCCGACTTACGAACAGTAAGTCGTGGGTTCTAACCCAGACAGGCGCATTACTTTGTGTAATTTATTTCATCACCACTGCTCTCAAAACGGTGAAAGAAAACATGGTGAGGAAACCGTCATGCCCTAGAACCAAAATATTCGAAGACATGTGACATCTATGCGCACTGGGCCCGCGTGGTGGATTATAGCCCATTTTCATTTAGGGCAGAGGCCTGTAACCCAGCAGTGGGAACATTAATAGTTCAATGATGAAAGTCATGTGGGTATCTTATGTTACAGTTGATGGAAACGGTCCACGAAGCACAGTCGTGTACAGTGACGATACAAGATGGATTAGAAGCTGGTCAAACTGTCAAGGTAATTTATACATAACTAAGTTTGGTTTGCGGCTTCGCTCCCGTTATGCACGGAAATTTTGTGATAATGAAGTTTCCCGTTAGTGAAGTAAAGATAAAGATGTGATATTAGTTGAGAAAAATAAGATTTATCCTTATTTTTATTTCAGCATCTCCACTGCCATATAATGCCGAGAAAAAAAGGAGACTTCATTGATAACGATCTCATATATTTGGAATTAGCTAAACATGACCAGTAAGTACTACTCGTATTATGTTTTAAAAAAATACCTCAAATACTGTTCCTTATACAAAGTGTAACAGAGAGGGTATAACTCGTATGGAAACGTGTGCTACAGACCATCAAACTGAACAGCTTTCTCCAAGGTATCATCATCGTAATCGTAAAAAAATAATCAACTGTCTCATACATTTGGGTCCATTCATTTACCTCCACGTCTTTCAGATTCAAATCCGGTCACCCATCGAAGCCACCTAGAACGCGTCAAGAAATGATAGAAGAAGCCACATTTTTAAGATCAGAGTTGAAGAAAATGTTGTCAGAAGAAGGAAGTTGATAATGTACCTACTTACATCAAAATTTAGCTAGTAATACAACCTAAGGTTTTACCCTTAAAGGGGGAAATCCAAGGGTAGCCCGCGAAAGTCAAATTTTCTTAAGTTTTTTGGAATTGGCAGGTCAGTGTCATTTTGTATAGTGATTAAAATATGATTCGAGACCATAACAAATCTAAATTTAGCTAGTAATACAACCTAAGGTTTTACCCGTAAAGGGGGAAATCCAAGGGTAGCCCGCTAAAGTAAAATTTTCTTAAGTTTTTTGGAATTGGCAGGTCAGTGTCATTTTGTATAGTGATTAAAATATGATTCGAGACCATAACAAATCTAAATTTAGCTAGTAATACAACCTAAGGTTTTACCCGTAAAGGGGGAAATCCAAGGGTAGCCCGCTAAAGTCAAATTTTCTTAAGTTTTTTGGAATTGGCAGGTCAGTGTCATTTTGTATAGTGATTAAAATATGATTCGAGACCATAACAAATCTAAATTTACCTAGTAATACAACCTAAGGTTTTACCTGTAGAGGGGGAAATCCAAGGGCAGCCCGCTAAAGTCAAATTTTCTTAAGTTTTTTGGAATTGACAGGTCAGTGTCATTTTGTATAGTGATTAAAATATGATTCGAGACCATAACAAATATGGCAATGAGTCACACCTATGTTTTTTGCTATCAGCATCATCATCTTCCTAGCCTTTTCCCAACTATGTTGGGGTCGGCTTCCTGTCTTACTGAATAAAACCCAATACGAATATTTTACATGGAGCGACTGCCTATCTGACCTTTACAACCCAGTTACTACTGGGTAATACGATACCCTTTGGTAAGACTGGCTGTCAGAATTTTTGGGCCTTTGGCTGCCTAACAACTGTCAAAGATCTATAAATGACAGCCGGGACCAACGGCTCAGCGTGTTTTAATGGCAGCCATTTTGTTAAATGAAATAGGGAATATGCAAGAAATACAAAACTCTTTTCATTTATTAAAAATGCCTTGGATTGGCGCTTTTAAAAACATTATGGTACACTTGTTTAAGTTTGTAAAACATCACTTATTTTACAATTTATTGTTATAAATAGCATGTTTTTGGTGAAACGGAACGCACTCTCAAAACACCTCATCCTCGATGACGGCGGTAGTGACATCAAAATCTATGTGTCTAAAAAACACTTATTTGAAATGTAGGTAAAGTTTTACTACGATTTTATCATAATATTGTTATCGCAATTTTTGCTTGAATAAAGCACATACTGTAGCGCCTGCCAAATATCTTAGAACACGTTTGGCAGCCACCCAATGACTGTTATCAAAATTTGACTCAGCTGACCAATACAAAATGTTATGTCGGGCCTTTTACATACAGATGGATACATTAAACAGCCGACTAACTGTCTGTATTGATAAATGTTATCATCTAATGGCTCTGATTCTGACTTTAACAATTTATTATTCATTAACATAGGTGTGGAAACAGGTTTACAATCAAGCATATTAAATCTCTTAAGTAAACGTTTTACATATTCTGCTTGGTCCAATTTTAAAACCCTTTCATCTCTAGTCAATCTCATACCTAAACAAAATTCCGCTGATCTTCAATCGGAGATGGATCACTCAAGTCTCAAATTCAATCGCCGAAGGTAATTTAAATAAAAACAATTTACATTATAGACATGATGTTTGATGTAACGTTGTCGCGGCAAAAAAGGCATTTTTTTTCTTGCCATACATTACGGTGGATAAAGGAGGACACACACTTTGTACACATCGTAAGTGTTGCCATACAAAATGGCGGATAAAGGCGGACACACACTTTCTGAACATCCTCCACCACCAGAATAATAATAATAATCCGACCTCAAAACTTATAGGTACCTGAAACATGTAGGTGCTTAACACAAACTCAAATTTACAATTCCAAAATATTAATGAACTTAAATAATACTTACACTATTATTGCAAATAATTGTTTGTACTAATTACATAAGTAAATGAGCATGTAAATATTACACGTTTAAACCTAGTGTCTGTAGAAACTAACTACTAAATACTGTCTGTAGAAAGGTTGTTGTCTTTTTCTCGGAGTTGGAGAGATTTTGAAGAGCTGGCTCACTGTCTTTTTTCTCATGCTTGGTTACTGGCTTCGTTTCAGGTTGATGCGTCCCAGGACAGAGTACAGGTGAGTGTCGTTGCCCACAAACATAACATTTGATGTATGCTTTGCATAGTGTCCTACCTTTAGGCAAAGAACACAGGCTCTCTTTTTCTTCAGATGTTCTTGTCTCTCTTCAATGGAAAGTTTCCCCAGTTTGTAGCATTCAATGTTGGAATGACCAGTTTTATCGCACCAGACACACTTATATTCTCTTCTTTTTTCTCCTCTTTCTTTGCTGTTCACAGCTAAACATGCTGCTGTGGCTTCATGTGACTTCGATGGTTCAGATGTAAATGTAGACTTCGCCATTGAAATTCTCTGGTCACTCTCTATTTCTTTTTTCAGAAAAGTGAGTAATGAGTTGAGCATATCATCTGATACTTCTGGTCTTGCTCTTTCCCATGCTCGTAAAGTTTCTGGAGGTAGAGCAGATTCTACCATTGGTAAGAGAAAGGCAGAGAATTTGTCTTTCGTCACCCCCAAGATTTCTAGAGATCTCAGTTGCCCGTTGAGTTGGTCATACAAAGTGCTTAATTCTTTATTGCTTTCTTTGTCCAAAATTAATGCTAGCAGCTCTCTTACATACGCTTGTATTAGTAGATCTTCGCGTGCATAACGAGCTTTTAAATCTTGAATACATAATTTATAGCTGTTGTTAGTTAATGGGAAACTGTTTATGAATAGTTTTACATCTGTGTTAGCTTCCATGGATTGAGAAAGGTATTGTAGTTTATCCGTTTCGACCATATTTTTGTCGCTATCAATTTTTTGGAATGATCCCCAAAATCCTAACCAGTTTTTGAGTTTTCCGTCGAATTTTTTCAGTTCTAATGTGGGAAGTTTGAAGTTTCTTTTTCTGACTGCGGTGAACTCGCGGTTAATGAGTCATATTGAGTATTGAGAACTGCCCACCTGGTTTCGTACTTAGTTTTCTCGTCCAATTCTTTTTCTAGTTCTTTCTCCTCCCACGTGGAGTCGGCGAGAATTAATTCTTGAATTTCTTTGTCTAACGTTGTTAGTTTTATATAAGCCTTGTGGACTATTCTGCGGCTCGCTTCTGCTTCGTATTTTATGAATTTTTCGGCTTTTAATAAAGTTTCTAATGAATTTGCACAGTTTGTGAAATGGCGTCTTATGACGGTTCGCATTCTAACCTTCGTGTCCATCTTTACTGAAAATAACACGGTCCTGTCACGGTCGCCAGATGTTGAAAATTCCGCTGATCTTCAATCGGAGATGGATCAATCAAGTCTCAAATTCAATCGCCGAAGGTAATTTAAATAAAAACAATTTACATTATAGACATGATGTTTGATGTAACGTTGTCGCGGCAAAAAAGGCCTTTATTTTTCTAAAGTGTTGCCATACATTACGGTGGATAAAGGAGGACACACACTTTCTACACATCGTAAGTGTTGCCATACAAAATGGCGGATAAAGGCGGACACACACTTTCTGAACATAGGTGCTTAAGGGGCCGGCGGAGCATGCGTATTTCATACAAACGTAATACCAAAATTATTTGTTAATCAAACAGATTCTTATGGTAGTTTGTATTTATTCCGATTGGACTACAGAATATCTATGTTGCCAAATATATTTTTTGAGAGGACAATGATACAAAGACGAGACATGAGGAATTTAAAATTTCTATAGAAACCTTATTTTTCTTATAACTCTTGTTAAAATCAGTGTCCAATCAAAATATATATTTGATCTTATCTGATAATCTTTAGACCACCATTCATCTATACTTGCATAGAACCAATCCCAGAACTCTCCAATTTTGCCCTTTTGTCAGCACAGTTTACCTTTGCTTTGTTATTTTCCAAATTAACAAACAAACTTTCACAATTACACATGTGTGATGTCGAGCCACTATCTACTTTCACAGTCTGTTTTAGTTGACGCATAAAAAGTTGAGGCTGTCATAGTCTGCTCTTCCTTAGAATGTTCTTCCTTTCTTAGCCGCTTCAACTTGAAACACTTCGACTTAATGTGACCCGGTTTCTTACAAAAGTGACACACAATCGCTTTCTTGTTTTTACTGTTCGCTGCAAATGCAGTAGTGTTCGAGCCGCTCCCGCTACCGTTCTCAGTAGTATTGTTTTTCCGGTACTCTTCCTGAAGAAGCCTTGCACGAACAAGTTCTGCAGATAGTCCACTGGTGATCGATGCCGTCTCAAAGCCGATACTAACGTAGGTACCAAATTCTTGAGGTAGGCCGCTTAAAAGTATTTCCGCAATCTCAGCATCTTCCACTAGTTTACCGATGTTGGCCAACTGCTGCACCAGCGTAAACACATAATCAATGTACGCTGTCATATTCGCGAACGTCGCAAATTCAACCCGATGCAGCTGACGAAGTAGACTCACCCGTCTGAACAAGCCCTTGTCTTCGTAAACAGTAGTAAGCTTCTTCCAAGCTTCTTTTGCAGTTTCAATACCGTACAATAGTTGAAACAGTGTCGGTTTCACGCATAGTGATATCCGTGCTAATGCACGTTGTGATCTATGTGCATCGGTGTCCTCCCCGGTCACCGAACGCCACAAGTTTTCTAACACCAAATAATTCTTCATGGCAAACTTCCAAGTTTGAAAATTCCAGACACCCTCCAGTTTCTCAAATCCACCAAGTAAGCCATATCCCGACGATCCGCCCGGCATGGCAGCCGCGGTGCCCGCCATAGACGGCGCCAAGTCATCAGTCGCCATGTGCACAAAAGTTAGGTTATGTTCTTGCATTTTCTCCAATCGAAAATCGAATACCACCGTTCTCTAAATCCACTTCTAGGATTTGTCCTGGTCGTCCTGGAGACCTGGGCCCATAACCTGTAGCGGAGTACTGCATACGGGTTATATCAGGGAAGCAAAGTATACGACGGTGGTTCGATTTGCAGCACAATATATTTATATTTGCACACAAATACAATTATGACTTAGGATTACTGAGATTAATTTAGATAGGATTTAGATTGATCACAAAGAAAGATAAAGTAGATTATTGCAATGATAAAGCAAGGGCACGCGTATCCGCAGACATTTATATCAAAGGAAGTGAGAAAGGTAACTAACACATTCATGATCAGTCAGTCAATATTGACATAAGACAGCAATGTTGCTATTATAAATAAATGTTGAGAATACCATATTTATTTAACACATACAATTAGTGAAATTAATTTATTGACACCAAAAAAATAGATGTCAACAAGTTAAATTGTGTTGAATGACGTCACATTATGGCCGCGACAATCACGGACGTTTGAACTGTCATAGAAAATTGCAGGAGTATAATATTATTTTTGAGCGATAAACAGTAGTTGAAACTAACTTTTAATACTTTTCTTGAGTTGATAATAGTGTATTTTATTGATTTAAGTAAGTGAAGAAAAAAAATACATGCATATTCCCTATTCTCATTGTGGTGTCAACGTTCTGGGACAGGGCTATGTATAACTCCAAAAATAATTGGTTTTGAGTCAATACTTTGATATAGGGTAGACCAATATGCCTAGAAAAATAGGCTCCATGTCTTTACATCAAATTAAAAAGACAATACTTGTAATATTGTTAATAAATCACAAATTAGATGTAAGAACGCTTATTTCAATCGAATGTAGATTGTAAATAATAAGTTATGTATAAAATTATTTTGTTAAATAAATATTTTATTTCTTAAAAACCGTTATTCTTGTGTTTTATTTGGGCCTTTTAAAAAGGATAAGAGAGGATGTCTCGCCATTTCTTTTCAGGGATCAGTTAGTTGGCAAATTCTGGCGTCATCTCATCACATGCGTAGCTTTTTCCCAAATATGTTGGGCTCAGCTGCCAGTCTAACCGGATGGAGCTGAATGCCAGTATTTTATATGGAGCGACTGCTTATCTGACCTCCACAACCCAGTTCATCATCATTATCATCATTAAAGAAAGACATCCACTGCTGGACAAAAGCAAAAAAGAAAAAAAATATAAATCAAAGCACTTATTTCAAGTAGGCCAGTTACAGGCACTTTTGAAATGTCGAAACAAAGATGAAAAACAGTCACAAAACATAAAAACTGTGAAAGTACTGTAGTTGCCCATTCCCTAGCGTAGATCTCTATGGAGAAGAACAGGAAAGAAACTCCATGGACACTCTTTTAAATCAGAATATTTTACAAGTCCTTGTTTACATCATTCATGTTGAGATGGTATAGTGAAAACAATGTAGCAAGATGTCCACGTTAAAAGTGTCCATAATAAAAACAACACAAAAAAAAAGACAAAATAAGCCGTGGCAACCAAGAGCTGACCAGTCCCAACTGACAGAGGCCTCCCCCAAGGGTCGCCACAACCCAGTTAGTACAGGGTAATACGATAACCTTTGGTAAAACTGGTAATCAAACTTTCGGGCCACTGACTATCTGTAACGGCTGTCAAAGATCTACAAAAGGTAGCTGGGACCAACAGCTCAGCGTGCTTTCAGAGGCATGGAGGGAACTCGGTAGGTACGCAGAACCGACTGATTAATCCTAGTTTGATGCTGCTTTAGAGTCCTTTTAAGGGGCCGGCGGAGCATGCGTTTTACAAACGTAATACCAAAATATTATGAAAATCAAACATATTTTTAAGGTAGTGTGTATATATTTCGATTGTATTATAGAATATCTATGTTCCCAAATAAATATTTTGAAAGGACAATGGTATAAAGACGAGATATGAGGAATTTAAAATTTCTATAGAAAATTTATGTTTCCCCTAACTCTTGTTTAAATCAGTGTACATTCAAAGTGTGTGTTTGGGAACCTATATGTTCTGTAATTCAATCAAAATAAATACACACTAGTATAAGAATATGGTAGATTTACAAATTGTTTTGGTATTAAGTTTGTATGAAATTTGCATGCTCCGCAGGCCTCTTAAGTTTTATTTAGGCGCAATTGATGTATTCTGTTGAATTTTCTACGGTTGATAGGTACTGCGCATTGATAAAACATGGTATTTCAAAAGCGCTTGTCCGAACACGAACATAAGCTTAGTCCTAGTCCTTTCAAATTTTGTCCTAATTAGACGATACTGGATGAAGCGGAATCGGAAGGAGCTAATCATGTTTCAAATCGCGTCGTCCAAATTAAAACGAAGTCGAATGCCAGCACATCAAGTTACAACTATTTGTCAAAGGAGATGGAAAATGGTGGGCCGAAGTTTAATAAATTGAGATAATTATGGTCTAAAAAAATTGGCAGTTTTTTTTCTGATAATACCTTCCAAATATCATCTGAATTCTCAATTTGGGAGCGGAGAAAAATGAGAAAATTGTTTTCATAACATTATTGATTTTACCTATTAATCGATTCAGAATTACAAAAAGAAAAGCTTTGCAGTAGGTAATTCACCCGAAGTATTTAAATGTCCTGTATGAACTTGTACCTACATAAATAATATAATGAATTTAATTACAGTAACATTAATAAAGAATATTTAGAAATCAGCTCTTTTATAGAGACACAACAACATAACCTCACTTTTACTAAACCTCTTAGAGCTCAGCTCTCAGATTGTCAAAACTTACAGAATTTTCAGCAAGGGACTGATAAGTCTGAACCTGTAAATTCATACCATTTTCATCTCGTTACATCCAGGCCCAAGAATGTACGTAGTCGTTTCCGTCTCCTTTCATTAATAAATGTTCAACTTTATCATTAAAGCATAAGGTTCAAGGCTAATTTGACAAGCATGCATCTAAACTGCTTACAAGCATGCATTTAGATTTGGAAAGCTAGTCCAAAGAAGCCAATATTATTTTTCAAATTCAATTTTCAAAGCAAAATATTTACGAAAACATAATTTCACGGCAGCATCACCCCCAGTAACTTTATGAGATTAAATCGAGAGGAAAGAACAGGTATACGACATAACAAAACACTGCGATGGGAGCACTGCCAACAGATACGATTTAAACTTTTAAGAGCCGGTGTATTGTGGAGAAAAGTTTTCTTTGGCCATTTATTTTGGACTAGATTATTCTTGCGGCGCGGCGGCGTCGAAGAGAGGTTGGAACACGGAAATAGATTTTATAGATACATAGCATATTTTAATTCGGTAGAACCTAATATTCAATGGCATGTGTGTCAAAAATGTCATCTACAATTTCCGAGGTTACGGTAAGTAAGCTTCCCTATTCATGGCTACGTATTGCGCGAGATATCCATGTTCTTATAGAGCGGTGGTGGTTTAGTGGTAACGGTCCCGACCTACGACTCATAGGTCATGGATACGAACCCAGTCACTACACTTTGTGAACCTAATTTATTTCATCACCACTGCTCTCAAAACGGTGTAGGAAAACATCGTGAGGAAACGAGTAGGTATGACCTAAAACCTAAAATTCGAAGACATGTGACATCTAGCAACCGAAGCCGCGTGATGAATTATGGCCCATTCCCTGTCCTAGAGAGAAGGCTTGTGACCCAGCAGTGGGAAAATTCATCATTTGCTTAGCCTTTTCTCAACTATGTTGGGGTTGGCTTCCAGTCTAACCAGATGCAGCTGAATACCAGTATTTTTACATGGAGCGACTGCCTATCTGACCTCCACAACCCAGTTAGTACTGTGTAATACAATACCTTTGGTAAGACTGGTTGTCAGACTTTCAGGGGCCTAATTCTGCTATTTTAATAAATTCGTCACTCCAACGATTCCATTCTCATCCCATTGTCATTTTGCTTAAAGTTCGTAATCCTAAATTCACAATGGTCGGTCAATGGTCTCTTAATAAAATTGTGTTTTAATGGCAATTGTCGTATTGTCATTATTATAAAACCCTTAGTACAAATGGTTTTCGAAATCTACTACTAAATGCGAACATTAAAATTTTATTCATGCCAGATTTCATGTACGAGATTAATATTGTATGACATTTCTTTCAATGGAGTGTCAGTGGTTGTTCATTGAGAAGTCATAATGGCGCCATTTATGATAGTAGAATTAACAAACTTGTTAAAATTTGACAGAACTTGATCATTAAGAAATCAATGATCGAATACTCTGACACTATTGTAATAGCAGAATCGAGGCCCAGGCCTGTAACGACCGGGGTATCCATCGGCGTCGAGTCGACGTTGAAGTACCTAGGACTCGTCCTCGACAGCCGGTGGAACTTCGTGGAGCATTTCCGACGTTTGGCCCCCAGGCTGGAACGGACCGGGGCTGCCTTCAGGCGGCTCCTGCCCAACCTTGGGGGGCCAAACGCCTCCTGCCGCAGGCTCTACGCGGGGGTCGTGCGGTCCATAGCCCTTTACGGGGCCCCAGTGTGGGCGCGTTCTTTGAGGCGGCGAGCCGCCCACTATCTGAACGCGCCCCAGAAAGTGGTGGCCGTGAGAATGGTCCGTGGATACCGCACGATCGCCCGCGAGGCGGCGGGCCTGCTTGCCGGATTGCCGCCATGGGATCTGGAGGCGATAGTCCTCGCGCGCCTACATGAATGGCGCGCGGAGGCACTACGCCGGGGGGAAACTCCGCTGCCGCGGCAAATTGCCGTTCAGCGGACAGACCTCCGGCGCGATCTCATGGCGACATTGAGAGAGCGACTGTCGCAACCCCGTGCAGGGCACGCCACGATAGTGGCGGTAAGTCCCCTCTTTGAGGAGTGGCTTGAGAGGCGCCACGGCGCCCTCACCTTCCGCCTGACGCAGGTCCTCACCGGACACGGATGTTTGGGGAGGTACCTGCACCGAATCGGGCGGGAGGAAACGCCCGGGTGTTTCCACTGTGAGGATCGACCGGAGGACACGGTGGAGCACACGGTGGAAGTCTGCCCTGCGTGGGCGGAGCACCGCCGTGTCCTCGTAGCGGCGATCGGCGGCGGCGACCTCTCGCGTCCGGCCCTGGTTCAATCCATGGTCCGGAGCGAGACGGAATGGGAAGCCGTCACCTCCTTCTGCGAAGCAGTCATGCTGGCGAAGGAGGTGGCGGAACAAGAGAGGGAGAGAGCCTCTCTTCCCGGCCGCCGCGGGAGACGCACCGGGCGTCGGGGGCCACGTGGTGGCTACCGGCCACCGTAGATGCGGGCCTGTGGACGGTTAGCTATGGGCTAGCTAGCCGTCCGTCCGTCTAGTGACGACAGGCCGTGTCGACGGCGCGTTCGTGTTCCACGCGCGCCTCAAAGAGATGTCAGCAGCAGAGAGGGGCCCGCAAGGGCCGAAGCCTGCCGGGGTTGCGGGACTGTTCGAAAGAGATACCGCGGCCCCGGAACGTAAAGGGCGAGGAAGGAACATGGATGGGTTTTAGTCAGTAAGAGTCTGACACTCCCTCCCGCTCCGCCCAGAGTGGGAGAAGTCATTTGATGATTTCCCATCCTAAAAAAAAAAAAAAAAAAAAAAGGCCTGTAACGACTGTCAAAGATCTACAAACGTCAGCTGGGACCAATGGCGTGCACTCCGAGGCACGGAGGAATCTCGGTATGTATCTAATGGGTGGTCACCCACAGTCCCAGCTGTGGGAACATTAAAAGCTGATTATGGTATGCTATAAGATTTTGTAACAACATTATGATTTAAAAGAGTGTCCATGGAGTTTCTTGCCCGTTCTTCTCCATAGAGATCTACACTAGGGAATGGGCAACTACAGTACTTTCACAGTTTTTCTGTCTTGTGACTGGGACTGTAGCTACATTTAATTTTCATCTTTGTTTCGACATTTCAAAAGCGCCTGTAACTGGCCTACTTGAAATAAATGCTTTGATTTTGATTTTATAAGCAATGTCCTCAATCTACTTAGTACCTACTTAACTTTCACTTCAGGTGCTTATGTCAGAACACGGGATGAAAATTTCGTAACACGTCGAATCGAGTTTGAAGAGGTCGCGACACAGCCGCTATCCGATTACTGAGGACCCTTGAGCTAGTGATGTGACGGTTGCGAATATCCGAAATATCCGCGGAACAGTAAATTGCAGCGATTTATTTATTTATTTAAAAGAATTGCTTTAAAATATAGAGATTGTTTTCGTTGTTTCTGAAATAACTGTTTTCTTGCTGGGCCCTTGTGTTGATTTTATAACTTTAATATTATAAAGAAGTAAAATTTATATAAGTATTAGGGTGGAATCTCCGGCAATTATCCAAAACTGAAAATTCTTTCGCTGGCAGAAAGCTAGGTACATTATTCGTGTCATCTGGATTTAAGGCTGATGCTCCAGAGTAGCCCGCGAAATTCAAATTTTCTTACGTTTTTTTTCAATTTGCAGGGCAGTGCTAGGTTGTATGTTGATGAAAATATTGTTCGCGTCTGTAAGACGTATGCAGTAACAGAATTATAATCATCAAAATCATCAAGTCAAACCTCCAAGTTCATAAAGGTCCAGGAACTGGTTTTCAAGGTCAAAATCGTTCCTCGACTTTTATAAACTTGGCGCTTTCACCTTAATAGGTGTGAGCCAACAACTATATTAAATGGGGCTTAAATACCACTGGCAAAATGTGGGTGTACTATTCGATTGCCCTCTGCCTAAGCCTTCAGAAATTACAGGCTAGATAATATGTATGTCGTGTTGTGTGTGATTATGAAAACAATCGTTTTCAATTAATCATGACACTGAGTTTATTAAGAGACCAATATTCTGTACTACACGATTACATCCGATATTACTGATTGATGATGTTAATTGTAGATATTATAAAGGTTATGTACACATGACTTAATAATGATAGGACGCTATACAGTCCCATTATAAGTTGAGCTCGCATTGTAGGTAGGTATAGATTTCTCATAAGCAAGTTTTTTAAGTGAACACTTCTTTAGGCGCATTGAGCACTTTTTGGCTGAACAAAAATCATGGAACTCTCGCGCAACATGGCCCCTATGTTTCTTTAAGGTGTTACTGGTTTCCCTACAGCTTCCCTAGAAAAGGGTGATGTTTTCCTTATAAGTACGGAAGTTTATCTGTCTCTCTTATAAGTATGAGCTATATCGACGTATAATCACCCGCCAATCAGAAAGACCTTAATGCCCATGCAATAAAGCGCAAAGTCCTGTCGCGGCCTTATCCAAACTGAAAGGAAGCAAGTGACAACATAACAGCAGGGGGACATCTTTTTTGCATGGACATGGACATAAAGCATAGCTAAACAAGGATTCTTCGCGAAGCCGTCAACCAAGCATTCTGTACATCAAACTAAGAAACTCTACACAAAATAAAAACGCTGGGAGGCATTTTACTGTTATCTAGGACTCAATGTAACGCACTTAAAACATTGTGCGGATGGACGCATAATACGATCTTTGACAGTTGTTATGCGTCACGTAGTATAATTATGATATGAAAACGGGTATTTATCGCGAATTGACCTTTAATTTTATCCCGACACGTTTCGACCGGATTGCACCAGCCGTGGTCGCGGAGAGAGACTGAAGTATTGGAGGTACCGCGACAGCAAAGTGAAGGCATTTATTCAGCTACCCTCACTTGATCTTTATAAATGTTAATTAGGACAGGTTCACACTAGGACAGCACACTACACTAACAGTGTCTGTATATTGAGGCGATTCCAAGCGGAAGAGAGTTTGAAGCCGTCTTCGCGATTAAAATTAGGGTACAATCTCAATCGCTTCCCGAACCATTCTCTTATAGTAGTGCTTCTGATTTTTGAGTTGTGTAACTCCATCCAGTGGTTGGGTCCTGAGTCTATTACATGCTCCGCTATAGCAGACTTGTTTGTTTGTTTGTTTTTTGACCTCATCACGAAGCCGTCAACCAAGCTTCGTACCTCTAACTAATTAATTCCATTAAAAAATTATTGCCGGGACTTTTGGTTTTGGGGTGAAAAATAACATTTTACGGTAGTACTCAATGTAACGATTTAAAGTAAGGTTATAACATTACAAACTTGTATTAAAAAAAAACTAACTTTATTTATTTAATTCATTAACACATACATTTGTTTTAACAGGTAAAACCCAAGCTAACAAAAGTAGTCAGTATAGCTAATGAATAGTGCAGTCTCAATTAACGGGTCTGAGTAGAAGCACAATTTAAACAGTAGACAATATGCTAAGTGTCACCCTCTGGAATTCCGCCAAAGAGCATGAAAAAATATCAAAATGCCGAGAGACATCATTGAGTGTTCTAATTGCACGAATCACTGTGCACTGGTGCGAACTTTAATAAGTTTGTACGAGTTGCCGGAACTTTAAAAAGCCCCTCCCTTGGCTCGCTTTTATAACAAGTTGCCAAAGTCAGTTATAGAACTGACCGATGGAAAGTTCAAAAACTATATCAAACGTGTCCTTATGAAAAAAGCATATTACAAAATCAAGGACTACGTTGATGACAAAGAAGTTTGGCTATGATTCCTTCTGCGCATGCGGCTTCCCTGGTAGCTCATAAACGGCACAGATTTGTGGATGTCTCTAACTATTCTCAATCTCATTATTCTTTTTCTTTTGATTCAGTTTATTACAGTAGTTTTCAAATCATTCTTTTTCTCATATTTAGCTCAGAATAGTTACAGCACTGATGACAATGTTTGTGTCACTTGTTTAATTTAGTTAGTCCTTTAATTAAATATTCTTTTTTTTTTTTTTTTTATTTACTTACATTTGTATAGATGCTTTTTTACCTATTATTTGTGAATGAGTGAACATAGTAAGCCTTTTAGATTCCCGGATGCTGTTTAACTTTTGTTAAATATTTCCTTTGTTTTACATTTTTTGTATAGCAAGCAACGACCTATTGTCGGGCCTACGCTGTTCCCCCATACTTTAGTACTAATGCTGTAATGAAACATAAAAATATTGTAATACCAAATGATTTGAAAAGAGTAACCATGGAGTTTCTTGCCGGTTCTTCTCCATGGAATCGACCAACGCGAACCGTGCACCTTTTTCGACGTTTTATAAGTGCCCATCTAGGCCTATGTGAAATAAAATATTTTGATTTTGATTTTGATTTTGCTCCAACCGTAGCCTCCTGTTGGAACTTTGACCCCCAATGTCTCCGTAAGAAAAAAATGTTCGCAATTATGGACGGTACGGTTGGGTACTTTTACATTCATTTATTATGTAACCGTCTATACCTGATAATTATGTATTTGTATCATATATTCGACACGCAATGCTCGTGTATCATTAGTTACAGTCATTTGTCAATAACGTTACAGTATTTTGGACATGATTACAACCCATATATTATTTGAAGTTAGCTACCTATGCATACGAGTATGTTACTACGGAAGTACTTTTGGAAATTACACTAAAATTGTTTTTTTGGTGTGTCATCATCTGCCAGCCTTTTTCGAATAACGATGGGGTTGGCTTCCAATCTTACCTGCTGCAGCTGAATACCAGGATGTTACACATTGTCTATCTGACCTCCACAACCCAGGTAGTACTAGTAATACGATACCACTTGGATAGACCGGCTGTTCGACTTTCGGCCTACTGACTACTTGTAACGACTGTCAAAGATTTTTAAGTTACAACCGGGTCCATAGGATTAACGTGCTTTCCGTGGCACAGAGGAAACTTGGTACGTAATAGGTGATCACCCATCCACAGACCGACCTTAGCATTAACATTGTTGACCGACCGGTCTGGCTGTTATTATTAAGGGTGTAAAACACCTTTTAATGAAACCGAAAGGTACTGTCTTGTTCTCCCCGTCATTGCAATCAATTTTTTGTTCTACACCATACCTGGGAACCTTCTAGTTACGGAGATATTGGGTGTCAAAGTTACAACTTTTTGACAAGTTTTTTTTAAATAAGTACAAGTTTTTTTTGTAAGATTTTAACTTTTAACATCTCCAAGACCCCCGTACTATTCAATCCATCCATCAGCACATTTTTTTAAGTGCGTTACTTTGAGTTGTACCACAAAACATGATTTTTCACCACAAATAAAAAAGTTGTTTCCCAGCAATATTTTTTGCGTAAAGTTATGCTTGGTTGACGACTTCGTGATGAGATTGTTTACACCCTGTAAAACTACGAACCCGTATACATTATTATATGTAGTTCATCATAAACTAGCTTTGAACCAACTTGATAATTATCGGCAGTGAATTTCGTGGAATAATCTATTCCGCGTTTGTTACCGACAAACATGATTAGTACCTAACTGTATGTAAGTACAAGGTAGGTACGCTTCATGAGACATCATTAGTAGGTAAATTGCGACTGATTATAAATAGAGTTATTATTGAAAAGTTCTTGGAATCAACTCCAGGTAATGCAGTAGAAACCTGAAGGAGAAAGAACACCTGGCAGTGAACTACAGAGGCCTTTTTGGAAAGCTTTAAAAAATAAAATCGGATAAATATATCCGAAAACATTTCCATAGCCCATCACTACCCGGATAGTTGAAAGTAGTTGAATAGTTCCGAGTACGGGGCGGCCCCGCTTTGTGACTTCGGGAACAGGGCTTGAAATATTTATACCCTTTGAAACGTTGAACAGACTATAAAACATTCGGTAACTAATGAAACTTTGAAAATGGATCGATTTTCACATTTACGAGAACGTTATAGAATTTAGAGGGTTGGGATGTAAATTACGGAAAGCGATTACGGCCGTGGCTTAATAATAACAGCCGCTCGGGTCGATCGTTAGGTTAAGCCGTGCTTGCCTAAGTTGGTCTGTGGATGGGTGACCACCCTTACATACCGAGTTTCCTCTGTACCTCAGAAAGCACGGTAAGCTGATGGTCCCGGCCATCATTTGTCTATCTTTGACAGTCGTTACAGGTAGTCAGTGGCCCAAAAAGTCTGACAAACAGTATTACCAAGTGGTATCGTATTTACCAGTAATAACTGGGTTGTGGAGGTCAGATAGGCAGTCGCTCTATGTAAAATACTTGTACTCAAAATAAAAGCTGGACACAATTGGCATTGACTATAACCTACTCGTATATAGATGGTGGGCGCTGATACCTGTAATTACAAGACATTCAAAATTAAAATCAAAATACAAATCAAAATATTTTATTTCACATAGGCCTAGATGGGCACTTATAAAACGTCGAAAAAGGTGCACAGTTCGTGTTGGTCGATTCCATGGAGAAGAACCGGCAAGAAACTCCATGGTTACTCTTTTCAAATCATTTGGTATTACAATATTATTATGTTACATTACAGCATTACTACTAAATTATGGGGGTTTAAGTTGTCTTAGCTTAGGTGTTGGCTGAAACTTAAACATACGACTTTAAATATACCTTAAGGCCTAATTGTATTGTAAACAACATTTTTACTTGAAGGTGGAAATAAACTATTTTTTTTTATTCAGCTGCATCCGATTAAACTGGAAGCCGACCCCAACATAGTTGGGAAAAGGCAGGTAGATGATGTTGATTACGGTTCGGCTGCCTCGTTGGTTCAGTGGTCGCAAACGCGCCAGCTGAGCATAAGATCCTAGGTTTGATTCACAAGTCTGGTAAAGTAACACTTTAACACTATTTTTTTTCGGTACTTTTACACCAATTTTATAAAAAAGTCATGATGATTAAAAACCTGCATTAAAATCCGGCCTTATCTAAATCTAAGATACCTAAGATTGAATAAAATGACAGCCCTTATGTGTGATGCTCTAACCATTTATTTACCGACCTACCCATCAATAAATGGCGTGACAAAAAATATGCCCAGACGAGTTGGGCCTCGCCACGTTCTTAAAGCTATAAATTAGACTCTCAGGTCAATTTATAGCCGTTTAGTAACCAAATCCAACATTCAGGCAGTGTTTGTAGTCATAAATTCTAGGTTTACTGAGGTTCTTCTACCTAGGGAAAATAGATAATTTAAGGATTGTATTCTCCAGGGATTGGTTCAAATGGTATAAAACCACTCCCATACATCGCTTTAGTTGCTACCAGTTAAAATGATAATTGAGGTCATTGACGTACCTACATTTATACAGTTCTTATGACAATTTTTCTTGTATTTGGATGTTTTAAGAGTCTAACACTCTAATAGCTTAGGTGTTATATCAAATTAAATAAATGTATCAGAGGATTTACAAGGTAGGCACCCGCTATTTTTATGGCCTCATTTGTTATTTTGTCAGCCCGCCTAGCATGACCACCGGAGAAACGAGAGAGACTCGACAAATCTTTTGTTCATCTGTCATTGAATCGACAAAATGACAGATGAACAAAAGATTTGTCGACTCTCTGTCATGTCTACGGTGGTCATGCTACGCGGGCAGGTCCTGGGCTTTTCTCTTCTTTTAACCTTTTGATTCCCATTATGATTTCTGATTTATCCACTGGGTGTATTTATATATCATTGTCATCGTTTTCAGAGTCACTTTTGTCTATGTCTTGGCTTACTGGAGCACTGTACAAGTTTTCATAAAAGTTGGTTGCTATGCGTAGAATCTCTTTTCGGTCATGTCTTGTTTTTCGAGGGTCGTGAAGTCCTTCTATCCATGTTTTATGAGATCGCAGTTCCTTGTACGCTTTTTTTGTACTTCCTGTGAAATTAAGGTGTCTTTCAATGGTAAGTTTTCCATGGTTTGAGTAGTCTTTCCGAACATATTTGCTAACCAGTCGGTTAATTATGACCACACAAAAACGAAAGTTTGTATGTGTGTGTTTGTTACTCTTTCACACAAAAACTACTGAACGGATTTGGATGAAATTTAGCACACAGATAGTTTATAATCTGGATTAAGACACAGGATCCTTTTTATCCCGGTAATATGATCCCGTGGGACAATTATCGACTCACGCTGGCGAAGTCGCGGGCGTAAGCTAGTTTGATAAAATGTTCCATTTGCCTGTATTGTACTTTCTTACAAAAATCAAAAGAAATCAAATCAAAATATTTTATTTCACATAGGCCTAGATGGGCACTTATAAAACGTCGAAAAAGGTGCACGGTTCGTGTTGGTCGATTCCATGGAGAAGAACCGGCAAAAAACTCCATGGTTACTCTTTTCAAATCATTTGGTCTTACAATATTATGTTACAGCATTAGTACTTTAGTATGGGAG
This sequence comes from Xestia ashworthii, assembly GCA_950022955.1. Taxonomy (NCBI): domain Eukaryota; kingdom Metazoa; phylum Arthropoda; class Insecta; order Lepidoptera; family Noctuidae; genus Xestia; species Xestia ashworthii. The sequence goes on along the minus strand of OX465576.1, from coordinate 8,119,504 downwards.
GACAGTAGGTCGTCGCTAACTATACAAAAAATATAAAAAAGATAAATTTTTAACAAAAGTTAAACAGCATCTGGGAATCTACAAAGCCTCTGGAAATCTACAAAGCCTTATGTCAGTCAAACCAGCACAGACATCCATCCTTCATAAACACAATCATAGTAAATGCCAATACTATTTGTAACTATAACCTTTGGCTAACCAACCAATTCGATCGATGTAATAGTTTGTTCTTGAATTATTGAGTAACCAATCAACTAATCATATTGGGGCAAGTTTCGGTTAACCTGCGGGGGTCAAAGTTAGGGGTTGTACTTTTGTGAGTTAATTAATATTATAATAACAGTTTATTTTATTATTAATTAATGTGTGGCTGTCCGGTTAGTGTAAAGGCTTCCGATATTAATCCGATAGAGTTATTTATTGTGAAACCAATTTTGGACAGGCGTTTTCAATGAATAAATAAATAGTGTGAATGTTACTGATAAACTGATGGGAAACTGAATAATGCTGTTGGTCCCGGCTGCCATTTGTAGATCTTTGACAATCGTTACAGGTAGTCAGTGGCCCAAAAAGTCTGACAACCAGTCTTACCAAGGGATATCGTATTACCCGGTACTAACTGGGTTGTGGAGGTCAGATAAGCAGTTGCTCCATGTAAAATAGCCTTTCCCAACTATGTTGGGCTTGGCTTCCAGTTTAACCTGATGCATCTGAATACCAAGTTTTTACTTGGAGCGACTGCCTACCCGACCTCTACTATCGCCCTTTCGGGCTAACCAATTTACCATCTTATTTAAACAAAAACGTATCATATTGTTACGGGCTGGGTATGAGATAAATTAATTACTACCGATTAAACAACACAATAACTTTATTAATCTCAAAACACTTTAAACTTAATCACAAGTACACTACAATACACTTCTGATCACTATTCGCTTAGATATCGCACTTCAAGTTCACTTCGATTCGCTTCGCTGTGTAGCCAAAACAAGACTGACTGTCGCGGCCCTGAGCGGTCTATTTATACTCGCCAACAGACGCACCAGAATAACCACGAATATTCTAGAGGGTCATAAAAACAGTAGGTAAGTAGCTAGGTAATTACAAAACAAACAAATATGAACCGTATGCCCTAGGCGTACGGTCGAAATTCTAATGTCTTTTTATAAAGAGGTCGCGAGTTTGTACCTACTAAACTTTAAAACTAATAATAATAGAAAGCTCTGGAAATTCCAACGTACACATACTGTAATCACGTGGTTTCTCGAATTTTCTAGTAGGTCCGATGTAACAATATAAAAAATATTCAAGCGTCGTTTCAACAAAATGTATAATAATAGTTATATTTCTGGTAATTTTAGGTTTTCTTTTCACATCATTATTATTCCACGCAGCTTTTAATCACCATACGTCTTTGTGATTTATTTAACGCGCAAAGAATGTCGAGGGGTGATTTAATTATACGGTAAAAGACTGGTTGTCAGACTTTTTGGGTCACTGACTACCTGTAACGACTGTCAAAGATCTACAAATGACTGCCGGGACCAACTGCTTAACGTGTGTTCCGAGGTACGGAGGTATGGAGGAAACTCAATAAGCAATGGGTGGTCACCCATCCAGAGACAAACCTAGGCAAGCACAGTCTAAAGGTAGACCCGAGTGACTTACTATAGCCACGAGTTTCTCACTTACTATAAATCAGCTGTCGAAACAAAACAAAAGGATCTATCTCTAAAGTGTGATTAACCTTCCAACGTTAAACTATGCATGAAAGCCAAAGTTTTCGTATTAATTGAAGAGTAAATGTCAGTAGAACAGTTTTAAACTTTTAATTGAATGTACATAGCGTTCGTATTGGCACTCCGTAGTCGGTACTATCTTGGTTAGTCGTTAAGAGAACTGCGGACTTTTTGATGGATCATTTCTTTATCTAACTTTCTTGTTTCTTTGGTGTATTGATCGGTCAAAGCACTAACTCCTACGTTTGATTCTCAGGTGTTTTCCATCAGATAAGATAAGATAAGATAATTTTTATTGGTTCAAAACATGAGTATATAGATACACACATAGCATGCAAGATGTTACATTAAATTACAATTATTACAGTCACGTTTTGCCTGAACGGCGTACAAATATAAGATGTCAGACGCTACACAGCATCAAGTGATTTTAAATTGGTCCATTACATACAGCAAAATAGCAATTAACCGTAACTTAAAAATAAAAGATACAATCATCATCATCATCATCAGCCTATAATGTTCCCACTGCTGGGACACGGCCTCCTCTCAATGGGAGGGAATGGGCTATAATCTACCACGCGGGCCCAGTGCGGATTGGTAGATGTCAAATGTCTTCGAATTTTTTGGTTCTAGGACATGCCGGTTTCCTCACGATGTTTTCCTTCACCGTTTTGAGAGCAGCGGTGATGAAATAAATTACACAAAGTAATGCGCCTGTCTGGGTTCGAACCCACGACTTACTGTTCGTAAGTCAGGGCCGCCACCACTGGGCCACCGCTGCTCTCCAAAGAATCAAAGATACAATAAAAACAATCAAATAGTGTCATACGCTGATCATAGTAAATAATACATAATAAAATATCAAATTTCAAAGCAATTATTAATGAAAATTAGGATGTCATTATACAAGTCAAATTAATTTGTGTTATAAATTCGTCAGTGCTTTAATAGATTTTCTGTAACAGTAGGTTTTTAATTCCGTTCCGCAGTATTTTCTAATACTACGGAAGCTACGACGTAGCACAGTGCAACTACGACGTAGCTAGTGCACGCGTAATAGTCAATGTTACAAGTTTATTTTTTATTTTGTAACTCATTAATGTAAAATGAGTTAATAAGTACGGTCGAACAAGCTATTTGGTTTACACTTTACAATGTAATTTGTGGGTTAAACTGTAAACCAATTAGCTTGTTCGACCGTACATTACTTTACTGAAACTGAAGCATTTTATAATTTATTTAATGTTTGAAATGCATCCATCGGCACAATCATTTAAAAAACGCTACCGTACACCGTAATATCTCTCACTAAAACAAATTCGTTTCTAAGTAATATTTTTTGCGTAGTTGTTACTAATTATAAATTCAATTTTCAGTGAAACTATGGCATTTACTTATATATTTTTTACATAGAACCAGTTAAGTATTTACTCGTGTCTATAATATATACACTCAGTTATAAGTCTGAAAGCCGGCGGCAACGAATAATCTTCAAAGCGTACATTACTGACAGCTCACTAGCTACACTCGCAGTTAGTTACTCTCCGTTAACTGTATCATCACGCTTGTATTCGTCGAGGGGTAGGCAGAGGTGAATGGTAAAGTCACACTAATTTTTCCACCTATAACATCATCATCTGCCCAGCCTTTTCCTAACTATATTGGGTACAGCTTCCGGGAAAACCGGATGCCGCTGAGTACCAGTATTTTACATGCAGCGCCTGCCTATCTGACCTCCACAACCCAGTTAGTACTGGGTAATACGATACCCCTAGGTAAGACTGGCTGTCAGACTTTTCGGGCTACTGACTACCTGTAACGACTGTCAAAGATCTACAAATGACAGCCGGGACCAACGGCTTAACGTGCTTTCCGAGGCACGGAGGAAACTTGGTATGTAATGAGTGGTCACCATCCATGCACACATCAACCTAGGCAAGCACGGCTTAAAGATGACGCCTAAGACCATGTCCGGGTCCGAGCCGAGTGTCGGCCGTAGCACTATCCATTGTCCGTTGCTCGGTAGCGGCTCGGAAGCGTGAGTGTGTCTACAAAATTGCACGGTCGACACTCGGCTCGGACCCGACGCTTAGCGTGAGTCAAGCTTAAACCTAAAGATCGACCCGAGCGGCTATTATTATTTAGCCACGCGCTCCTTGATTTTTTTTCCATTGGGACAAGCCCGCCACACTATTCCCAAACTACTGTAACTCCTGAAAGCCAGCTCAACAGTGGCGACCACCAGAAAAGCGGCGAGACAATGAAGCTCGACGAAGTCCCAGAGAATGAATTTAACTGTTTTGGATCCCGCAACGAAATTCATCAGAAAGTATAGCGGAGGAGTAGGAAAAAACCATAATTTCCACTTCCCTCCATATCAGCAGGAGACAGAACGAAACAAGGCCAATAGGCACAATGGGACGTTTATCAACTGGGCTGGCCCAGTTGTAGCTCCTCGAGTTATACTGTACAAATTGGTATACAATGTGTGTACATACAACTACCTACCTACCTATCTACCTGGTTCTACAAACCCTAGGATATTCTAGCCGTACGTACGTACGATTAATGAATTAGTTAGTAGTTCGATGGTTACTGAGCACGAATGCAGGCTGCGAGCATAGCACACAAAGTGGACTATTACGCCGTCTTTAACGTCAGAGGGAGCTAAATACTTTAGTGAGTTGTAGTTTATTTTGTACCTAGTTGGAAATATACACTATTGTTGTCAGGTGTGAACGACTGTTGAAAAGTCAAAAATAAGCCGAATACTGTTATTCAGCTGCATCCGGTTAGACTAGTAAACGATCCCAACATATTTATTTGGGAAAAGGCTATGCAGACGATGATTTTTAGGGTTCCGTACCTCAAAAGGTAAAAACGGAACCCTTATAGGATCACTTTGTTGTCCGTCTGTCTGTCTGTCTGTCTGTCTGTCTGTCAAGACCTTTTTTCTCAGGAACGCGTGGAGGTATCAAGCTGAAATTCATATCAAATACTCAAGTCTATGGTCTCTTGGAGCTGTGAAAAAATCAAACTTCTAAGTCAACGCGATCAAAAGATACTCCCGTTTATGCCGCAAATTTTCGACACTCGCAAGGGAATCAAAACCTACAGGGTACTTCCCGTGAACTCAGAATCTTGAAATTTGGTACGAAGCAACGTCTTATAACACAGATAAAGGAAAAATTGCGAAAAGCATAAATTTTTAGTTACATCATATAATAAAAATATTTTTAATAATTTTAAACTTATTACCCCTTTACTCATGAACGCGTTGTGGTATTATATTGAAATTCTTAACAAATACTCAAGTCTATAATATCTTTAAGCTGTAACAAAATCAAACTTCTACGTCAACGCAATCAAAAGATACAGCAATTAAAGCCGCATATTTTGAAACTCGCAACTACTCGCAAGGGAATCAAAACCTAAAGGATACTTCCAGACGACCTGGAATCTTGAAATTTGGCATGAAGCAACGTTATAAAGTACACATATAGGAAAAATTCCGAAAATCTTAAATTACCATAACTTTTACTTATATACCTACAGGTTTGTACGGAACCCTCGGTGCGCGAGTCTGACTCGCACTTGGCCGGTTTTTTCTAGTCAGTGGTTAATTTGTTGTTGGAGAGTCAATAAGTGACGTCACAATGTACGATAACTTATGTCAGAGTGTTGATAAATAGAAAGAAAGAAATAAACTGTATTTATTGGCACAAAAAGTACATTTCGCAATACAAATTACATAAGAAAATAACACTCGTGCCAAGGGTCATGAGTTTAGTGTATTATAATCTTATAATAATATAACTTGCAAATAAAATAGATTTGAGCCTAGCGAACACTTAAACTATCACGGTTCTCATCATCATCATCATCAGATGAGCCTGGAATCACCCACTGCTGGGTATAGGCCTCCCCATTCTTCCGCCACACCTCCTGGTGCTGTGCCTCCCTGATCCAGGTGTTCCCCGCGACCATGACAATATCGTCAACCCAACGAGCTTTAAGACGGCCCTGGTGTCTTTGACCAAACTTAGGCCACCACTCGGTCAAAGTCTTACTCCGTCGGCCATCTCCACGTCTAGCCCGATGTCCTGCCAAGGCGCACCGCCCGGTCCCTAACGTCGTAGACCTTTGGTCCGACGACAGATTTCATTAAGCCGTTGGTCCCTGTTGTCATTTGTCCATCTGTGACAGTCTTTACAGGTAGTCAGTGGCCCCAAAAGTCTGACACTAGTCTTACCAAGTGGTATCGTATTTCCCAGTATTAACTGGGTTGTGGAGGTCAGATAGGCAGTCGCTCCATGTAAAATACTGTTATTCGGATGCAGCTGAATAACAGTATTTAGTCGGCTTCCAGTCTAACCGGTTAGACTGGAAGCCGACAAGGCTAGGCAGATGATGATGATGACAGATTTCGGTGTTACGCACTCGATCTACTTGTAAGAGGGTTATGCCGAGCATCGCCCGCTCCATGGCCCTTTATGCCACTTGTACTCGGCGGACAGTCTCCTTTGTGAGTGTCTATGTTTCGGCACCGTAAGTCATTGTTGCCAGGACGCATTGGTTGAAAAGGCGGATTTTTAGGTACTGAGGGATCTTTTCGGACCAAAAAATATGTTCCAAATGCCCGTGAATGTTATTTATATTGAGGTCGCAATCATGGCGCTTGCAACATCATCATCATCATCGGCCTATTAATCTTCCCACTGCTGGGACAGGCCTCCTCTCTATGAGAGGGAATGGGCTATATAATCCACCACGCGGGCCCAGTGCGGATTGGTAGATGTCACATGTCTTCGAATTTATGGTTCTAGGACATGCTGGTTTCCTCACGATGTTTTCCTTCACCGTTTTGAGAGCAGCGGTGATGTAATAAATTACAAAAAATAATGCGCTTGCCTGGGTTCGAACCCACGACTTACTGAACGTAAGTCGGGGCCGCCAACACGGCCACCGCTGCTCTTGCAACAGCGTCGAAATATCGGGACCCGAATTTAAATGACAATCACGGAAGATATCCCGTGAGTGACATATTAAGTTGAGCCTAGGGAATTATAATAGTTGCCTTCATGCATGGAATCAAGGAAGAGTTAGGCAGACCCATTCCAAATAGTAAACTCACATTTTGTCAGTTAGTTTTCAAGTGTTATGTATCGAGTGTCTTATGCACAAATTCAGACTAAGAAATTTTGGTTCTGTTCTTTAGAACGACGTCCAATTCAAAGCTTTTATACTTTACTATACTACGGCTGCTAATATTACTGGTTCTGTATAAAACGTAGTTTCATACGTTTTTATAACATTTAATTTTCTAGTAAGGAGTGACTCAAAGCTTGATATTTATGTAAATCTCTCATCACCAGTTTTGTAAAAAGGTATTGATTTTTTTTTAATTCCTCAAGATATTTTCGTTCAAAGTAAGAGTCGCTATGTGTAATCACTTAGAAAGAGAATAAGAGAAGTGTGGTCTTTCTTCTTTATCGTGTGTTTAGTACCTAACCGGTGTCAGGGTTTTTTTGCCGCCCAATACTTGCCTCTCTCTTTTCAGTGCTGTCCTACTAACCCAACAACAAGTTTCACAACGAGTTTAGTTATTTAATTGATCTATTACCTTTTTGGTGGGCCTTATCAAAAGGCTTAAAGTCACCCAAAGGGCAATGGAGAGGGCTATGCTCGGAGTTTCCTTGCGTGATCGAATCAGAAATGAAGACATCCGCAAGAGAACCAAGGTCACCGACGTAGCCCGAAGAATTGCTAAACTTAAGTGGCAGTGGGCAGGGCACATTGCTCGCAGAACGGATGGCCGTTGGGGCCGAAAAGTTCTGGAGTGGCGACCGCGAACCGGAAGACGATGCGTTGGAAGACCTCCCATTAGGTGGACCGATGACCTGGTGAAGGTTGCGGGAATCCGGTGGATGCGAGTCGCAAGGGACCGGTCAATGTGGCGACACTTGGTCCCCCAAGTGCCGCCAAGGGAGGCCTATGTCCAGCAGTGGGCGTCTTTCGGCTGAGATGATGATGATTACCTTTTTTATTATTATTATTATTTTTCTCTCTCTCTTTCTTTTCTATTCTTTATACATCTCTTGCTTTCTCATTTCACTTCTGACATTGGCAGAATTGTGGACATTGGCATCGACAGCACTTGCCATAACTAAAAATAGAATAGAATAGAATACTTGCCTCTGATTTGGCTTTACATGCGTTCGAGAAATATCTCTCAGACATGCTGGTTGCCTCACGATGTCTTCCTTCACCGAAGCAAGTGATAATTATACAATACGGACATGAATACGAAAAATCAGAGGTAGGTGACTTGAGTTTGTACTAAAGACCTAATGATTTGACTACCGACGGTCACACGATTAGGTTATCACTGCTTTTTCTCACTCACTTACACTTTTTTTTTTCTGTAAATTTGCTTTTTTATGACTTACGTGGTGTTATAACTTCAGCGACGATAATATCAAGATCCGGTTCCTTAGCAATCACGGCGTTTGGTAGATTCATCGCCTGGGTTGTGCGCGCATATCGATATGCATATGTTATGTTGTTATTAGGTAGCGCATTTAGAGACGCTCCAGCTGATCCTATATTGACGAAATGCCTTGATAGTCGTTTTTTCAAAGTCTCACTAGAACAAAAAGAAATGTAAAAAACTGTGCGTGTTTTTGTCATATTCACTTAGTTGTTCCAGACATTACGTAAATAGTCAATTTTAGGCACTCTACCCAATCTATACAAAAAATCCAATTTCAAGAAAATCCACCCCGAAATTAACGAAATTTTCTTCTCGTATTAATAGAAGAGAAAATTCAAATCCATAATACAAATTCCTGAAACCCTTTTTTCATGAATTTCCTTTGTTTTAAAGCATCCTTCGGTTCATTATTTTCAGTTTGCCGTCGGCTGGCGAAGCGAGCGGACGTGAAACTCATATCGGTATTTGCGGGATTTTCGAAAAGTTTAAAAGTGAGAAGTGTTGTGTATAAGTGTGTGTTGTGTTTTAAAGTGTTCTAGTGTCATTTTTGTGTGTTTTTCGTGTGTTATTGGATGGTTTTTGATTTTTTGCTCCTGGATAAAAGGTGAGTTTGAATTGTTATTTCGTGGAAACTTTTTCTTTGTATGTAGCATCGTGTTTTTCGCAGAATTATCATTCACATATGATTGGATTCGTTCGTATTTAGTTTGACGTTAATTGAGGATGAATTTTCAGTGTTTATTTTAACTGTACTTGCTTTAAGTTTGATTGGAGGGTGGAGTACTAACTTTATATTGAAACAATTTTCCAGGGAATTGAAACATAAATGCATTCGGTTTTTAGGAAATGGGGATTTTATTTATATAATTAAATAAAAATGGGTTTTAATAGGTACATATAAAATGGGGTTTTCAGTACCTCAGTAGTTCTGAAAATATTTTACAAAGAGAAGATTTTGTGAAAGAATTTCAGTTTCACTGAAAGTTTTCATGCACTTCCTTTCTTTCTAAATTGGGTCAAAAGTTTCTAGAAGAAAATTACTTCATATGTTTGCAAAAGAAACTGCGGTTTCAACTAGGATTTGAATAAGAACTTTTTAGAGTTCGAATAAGGAACTTTTAGTTCGCTATTATTACATCGATCGATATCATTGCTGATACGGATTTATGCTGTTACAGAATGTTATCTAACCAAACAGGGACAGGAAATTACTATTTTCCTTTGTTCTAATCAATTTAATTAGTAGATAGCTTATCTACAAATCATTTTCGAACTTTAAATTTCACTTTTTATCATGCTTTTAGGGAAAAGGTGTCCGTTAAGATTTTTTTTCATGTTTGATACTAATTACTTCAAAATGACGCTGAAAAAGGGAATGAAAAACAATCTTGGTCTCATTCTTTCATCTGCCTAGCCTTTTCCCAACTAAGTTAGGATCGGCTTTCAGTCTAACCGGATACAGCTGAATACTCATATGTTACATGAGCAACCGGACTATTTGACTTCTATAATACAGTTATTGGTGTCGATTCTGTTGTGCACAAACTAAACTTAATATAGACTATTGCTATCTTTTACTAAAAGGCAGTGCGAGAAAAGGACGGCTATAGCTATGCACTAAGTTAGAAATGTCAAACTAGTTTATGCCTTGCGCTTCACCGTGTTTTTAGTCGACATGTTTTTACGTGCACCCATCATTTGTATGGAAATATTAGTTATCATGGCAGCCGTCGTCGTAGAGAGTCACACAACATATTGGTTGGCACCAATTTATTTACACAGTCACACAATTACTCAGCAAATAATAGGAAATATCAGCACAATTAAAGAAAATACCTTACTCCAGTTTAGTGTTTATTCCATGATTAGCGAACTAGGAATCTTCAAGAAAAATAATGATCATTGTTTTACATTACAACGGCTTTTGTACACAGCAATTCAAACTGAGGTTGGTAGCGATGGATAGAATAAAAATAACACTATTTAATATTGTAAGGCGGGAGACATCAGTAAGGAATAAGTAAGGAATGAATATATTAGAGGAAGTTTGAAAGTGGCACCCGTTACTGAAAAATTTAAAGGAAGTCGTTTGGCTTGGTATGGACATGTAATGAGGAGGGATGAAGCGCATGTGACTAAAAGAGTGATGGACATTAGTATTGATGGATGGAGAGGGAGAGGAAGGCCAAAGAAAAGATGGATGGATTGTGTAAAGACTGTTATGAAAGAGAAAGGAGTAAATGAGGCCGTGACGTCTAACAGGGGAGAATGGAAGAAGAAAACGTGTTGCGCCGACCCCAAATAAAATGGGACAAGGGCAGGAAGATGATGAAGGCGGGAGACATCAAAATAACTACTTAATAATCTTTGCCTTAGACTAGACTTAAATAATCATAGCGAACATAAATTAAAATAACTTCCTATTAAAATAAACAGAACTAACCATATTCGAGATAAATCAATCATAACTCCTTATTATTGAAGCAAACGAAAATTACGATTACTTTAAATAAAATAAACGGAAATACAAATATTAGTTCAGTACTGTTTTAGGCTTTCACGGTTTAAAACTAAACTTAGCCGAACCCGCGATCATGGCGCTTGCAACAGCGTCGAAATATCGGGAGCTCAAAACAATAAATAATCACGGAAGATATCCCGTAAGTGACAATATAAGATTAGTTCAGTAATTCAACACAAAAACCTCACCTTTGGGCGTGTGTGGCGGGCTTGTCCCAAAAAAAAAAATACCCTACAATACAACTTTTAATTCAATAAACCTAAGTCAAAATAATAATGTAACTACCCTCCAATTACAAACTAACTGAAGGCGATTACACGAGCTGAACGCGAGTTTTTTAATTACTAAAAGTATATGATTCACTGCTATAAACAAGACCAGAAATATATGATATTCTTCAGGATATATGCTAGCGTGATACTGTTTTGAAAACAATACAATTAATTTGGCTCGATAAAAAGAAATCACGAACTTACCTCTAAAAATATCTGTCAAACAATAAAAAACATACTAATATGCATGCGATCATTCTGATTTTTTGGCAAATAATTCTACAAGCAATATATTACACTTGACGACTCGAATGACGTAGTGGTAGTGAGGCTGCCTTACGTTCATAGGGTCCTGGGTTCGAATCCCGGTAGGAGCAAATGTTTGTGTGATGAGCATGAACATTTGTTTCCGAGTCATGGATGTTTATATGTATAATAAGTATGTATTTACAAACAAAAAAGTATATATGTAGTATATCAACTTTCTGGTATCCACGACACAAGCCTTGCTTAGTGTGGCACTAGATGGCGCTGTGTGTTAATGTCCAATGATATTTATTTATTTATTTATTTATTAGCATGATACTGTTTTAGTTTTTTAATCCAATCAATAGTTTTTTTGTAAATCGATCGAAACCACTCATTTCGCGCTATTTGGCCCGCATTGGCTGACGTAACAACCACTTTGTAGTGCAAGCTGATTAGAACTTTACTCTAACAGCATTTCAAACGAAGTTTGAACCACCACAAATAGAGTTGCTAATTTAGCTCGTCTAAGCGCCTTAAAATTAAAATCAAATGATAGTTTAGCGCCCATATAAACCTAATAGTACACCCACATTTCGCCAGTTACGTAAAAGTTCAACGTAATAGGGGACAAGCCTAATGCCATCATTCAGGCACAAATCCAGACACCGCGGCTGCTACTGGGAGATTTCTAATAGAAAACCTAACCAAATCCCTTTTGTCTCTGTTATCTGCAGTGCAAGTACGTAGGATTCGATTGGACTCGATAAGATAAATTTGACAGTTACTCTCGATAAAATGAGTTTAGTCAAAAACTCATTTTATCGAGAACAACAGCTGTCAAATCTATCTTATCGAGTCCTATCGATTCCTACGTACTTGCACTGCAGGTCTGATATCTTATGTTAAAGTCTCCTAAATTTCTCCGTCTCACATTCACGTCTCACAAAATAAGTACAGTTTATTGTTGTCTTTGTTCCACATTACAATAATAACCAATTTCGTCTTCTACTAACCAATTTCGACTTTGACTTCATTAGCAGGTTACGTACCATTGTTTATTAGTCTGTTTTCAATTATGACGTAACAGATCTTGTTGTTGTACATGGTACACGTGTACACAGTGGTTCGTACTGGGCTAGGTTTGCCAACCACTATTCTGAGACTGAGTTTGGGAACGATTCACGGTTTTTTTTTTTTGGAAAAGACATTCAAGTCTTAGCTCATATACAGGTAAGCCTTTGTCGTAACAGTGGATATTCCCACTGCTGGGATACAACTAGGACTTTATTTAGTAAGGCCTGTATCATCGTCATCATCTGCTCAGCCTTTTCTCAACTGTGTTGGGGTCGTCTTCCAGTCTAACCGGATGCAGCTGAATACCAGTATTTTACATGGAGCGACTGCCAATCTGACCTCCACAACCCAGTTATTACTGAGTAATACGATACCACTTGGTAAGACTGGTTGTCAGCTGTAAAGGTTATAAATAATGTAGGACACGTTTTTTAATTGCATTTTTTTATATAGGCACATTTTTTTGTCTGCTTTCTACCGGAGTTTTATTCCTGTTTTCGTTGAGTATCATTTTTGGGCTAAAAGTCTCAAAATATTGTAGTTAAATTATGCAAAAGAGACACTTGGTATGCGAGTTTCATTCCCAACGTTTTTAGGTCACACAAACAACTATATACATATATCTATACTATTATTATACTGATGAAAGATTTGTATTTTTGTATGTACTCGTAACGAATAAACTTAAAAAGAAAAATTATGGAAAGCTACATTATCAGCGAGTAACAGTTTTTTTATTCGCCAATATTGCCTCGCCCATAGTCTTCTACTCCTCTCTAAGTGCTCTCTCAGGCCAATCTATCGCAAACGCTTCTAAGTCGTCACGCCAACGTTTTCCAGGCCTCCCTCGGCGACGCTGCCCGTCTTCTGGCATCCACTGAGTGACGACTTTGGCCCATCGGTCCAGATGCATTCTACAGACATGGAGAGTAACATTGGCTATATTTTATCCCCGTACTCACACGGGAACGGAAACTACACGGGTGAAACCGTGTAACGTCCGCTAGTATTATATATTTACGTATGTATGTAGGCCGTAGGGTATCTATTAAATATTGCAAAAAAAAGGTTTTTTATTCTCCCGTCGCAGGTTTTGCTGGCAGAATACTCTTTGGGTATGTTTAGATATCCTCACGTCATATGACATACATATTAACGTATTGCGTCGATCCCAAGTAACATAGGACAGGGGGAATGGTGGAGGGGGGATGATGATGAAATATCATAATAAAGGGTGCAAATGGACCCTTGACGAAGTCGAAAAGCACTAATTCTCCCCGTCATTGTAACAATTTTTTCAATCAAAAATAAAATTATTATCCTATACCATTTTAGTTAAATTATTTGCAACAAGCACAATCCTTATCATACGTAGACTATATAATTATTTTGGTTGCAAGTTGTTGTAGGCAAATTTGAGTTAGTTAGTGCTAACAGCAATGGCATTCTAATACTTAATGCCAGAATGCCATTACTGCTAGCACGAACTCTGCTCAATAAGGAAGCGGCTATTTTTGCGAAAAATAGCTGTGAATCCGTCTCAACGAGCCTTCATGAACATACTATGGCAGATGCGCTACAGAAATGTGGAAGATGCAATAACGTTTTGGAGGCATATTTATATTGCACGCGCAATATGGTGGGATTGTAAGCTGCTTTTTTTATGTTTTATTCGGGTAATGATACTGAAAAACTGCTCTCTGTTACTTAACATCATCTGCCTGGCCTTTTCTCAACTATACACATCATCATCTTCCTGCCCTTGTCCCATTTTATTTGGGGTCGGCGCAACACGTTTTCTTCTTCCATTCTCCCCTTTTCTCAACTATACACAATGATCGCAATAATGGGGAAAACCAGTGCCTTGCGGCTTCGTGAAGAGATGTTTTTAACCGACTTCTAAAAAAGGAGGAGGTTCTCAATTCGGATGTTTCTATTTTTTTTTTTTTTTATGTTTGTTCGGGCATAACTCCGTCGCTTGCCAACCGATTTGCAAAATTATTTTTTTGTTGGAAAGGGTATTCTTTCCAAATGGTCCCATAGCCACCAAGTCGGGATCTGATGATGGAATCTTGGCGAAATCGAGGGAACTCTTCAAATTTTATGTGAAAATGTGTTGCGATTTTGGTATTTTCTACAACAAGTGAAACATTTGCGTTTGATAAGAACCATTCTACCATCAGATCTGATGATGAAGCCAAGAGTCACGGAACTCCATAATGAGACAATGTACCCTAGTCGTGTTTGGGCTTTATGTAATTGTAACGGTATGCACTTTCCATGTATATCAAGCACATGAGAACCACTAAAAAGTGAAAAATAAAAACTTTTTTGCAAAAAATAAAACCGACTTCAAAAAAAAAACAAAAAAGTGAAAAATAACTTTAGCTTCTGAAGTCGGTGACAAAAAAACTAAATCAATCAAACAAAGGTCACCGACTTCAGAAGCTAAAGTTATTTTTCACTTTTTTGTTTTTTTTTTGAAGTCGGTTTTATTTTTTGCAAAAAAGTTTTTAAAAAACCCTTTATTTTAGAAAATGACGTGTTAAAGTGTTTGTAAATAATACCTATTTCCAAAATAAACATCAAATAGGCTTGTGTCCTAAAAAAATCTAATTAGTCCGTCACTTAGATTATAAAAAAATATTTGACCCGTATTTTTTCTTTTGTTACATAAACCAAAATTGACGAAGATACGACGCTTTTAAAATTCGCAATACGTCACGCCGTGCTATAACTTTTAGTGCGTTGTGACGTCACGAGCCCCCACTTCCGAGTTTTGATGCGTTTTATCTTTGTCAGTACTCAGTGATTTACAAAAACAAAAAATACGTGTCCATTATTTTCCAATACTCTAACTGACGGACTAATTAGTTTTGCAATTTATTGATGGTGGAAACAAGCCTATTATCATTAAAATCCCATGCTGTACTATTGGGTGGACCATCTACTTGATTCCCACCAAATATCATCATCTGCCTTTTCCCAACTATGTTGGGGTCGGCTTCCAGTCTAACCAAATGCAGCTGAATACCAGTATTTTACATGGAGCGACTGCCTATCTGACCTCCACAACCCAGTTAGTACTGGGCAATACAATAATCCCAGGTAAAACTGTTTTAACCCCGACTACTTAAAGTCTGTCAAAGATCTACAAATGACAGCTGGGACCAACGGCTTAACGTGCTTTCCGAGGCATGAAGGAAACTCGGTACATAATGGGTGGTCACCCATCCATGGACAGACCTTGATAAACGCGGCTTAACCTGAAGATCGACCCAAGCGACTATTATTCCGTGTGTTCAAGCGTTTTTGCCATACCTATTATTGGAATCAAATATAACAACTCAAAACTTAGGACCCACTAATATTAATATTTATCCGTGGTGCTAGGCAACTGGGCCTATCCCAGTTGTAAACGTCCCTTTGTGCCTATTGGCCTTGTTTCGTTCTGTCTCCTGCTGATATGGAGGGAAGTGGAAATTACAGTTTTTTTTCCTACTCCTCCGCTATACTTTCTGATTAATTTCGTTGCGGGATCCAAGACAGTTAAATTCATTCTCTGGGACTTCGTCGAGCTTCATTGTCTCGGCGCTTTTCTGGTGGTCGCCACTGTTGATTCTGGCTTTAAGAGTTACAGTGGTTTGGGCGTGTGTGACGGGCTTGTCCAAAAAAAAAAAAAAACTGTTATTATTTTCCCACGAGTTCCTCTTAATTGCCACCAAATGACACGAATAAAATACAGTTTTGTCTAAGTAATGGTAAAAAAAAACACTTTTATCAGAGAACCACATTTTGCTTCATTATGTAAAATCTCGTTACACAAGACATTTAAAAAACATTACAAGTCAAGACTCTTTTATTATTACGTACCTACCCAACATCCATAAAACGAACAAAAATGTTACCGTAGAACAATAAAAGGCCTACGCGGCTACGGCGTAGCTGTCACGCTACGACGGTTACAATGTCGTAGCGTCGTAGCAGAAAACATGTTTCTCTTCCGCTACGCCGCACCTGACAATTTACACACAATGACTTGCAAGATAATGTATTGGATCGATTATGTACTGACTATGTAATTATTGTTATGTATGTGTGTGTTTATTGTAAATTATACCTTGTTTCAATTACTTTAGCCTGATTATACATTTATGTAAATACAGACAGTCTACTGCTTTATGTATTACACTAATCCAGCCTGGTCGAGTCGATCTTTAGGTTAAGCCGTGCTTGCCTAGGTTGGTCTGTGGATGGGTGACCACCCAGTACATACTAAGTTTCAAGAGTCTCGGCTATCATTTGACGACCCGAATGGCGCAATGGTAGTGAGGCTGCCTTAGGGTCCCGGGTTCGAATCCCGGTAGGAGCAAATGTTTGTGTGATGAGCAATAGACATTTGTTTCCGAGTCATGGATGTTTATATGTATAATAAGTATGTATTTACAAACAAAAAAGTATCTATGTAGTATATCAACTATCTGGTGTCCACGACACAAGCCTCGTTGCTTAGTGTGGCACTAGATGGCGCTGTGTGTTATGTCGAGCGATATTTATTAATTTATTTTTCAGTCGTTACAGGTAGTCAGTGGCCCGAAAGTCTAACAACCAGTCTAACCAAGGGGTATCGTATCACCCTGGATTGTGGATGTCAGATAGGCAGTCCCTTTATTTAAAATACTGATATTCAGCTGCGTCTGGTAAGACTGCAAGCCAATCACAACATAGTTGGGAAATGGATGGCAGATGATGACGTCATGCTCAATACTTTAAAAACTATAACAATTATAACCTAATTGTGAATGAAAAGTGTCTGTACGTTAGGTTTTCTTATCGACAATTTTAAGCAGGCAGGGAACACATTATAAAACATATGAAAACGGGTATTTATCGCGAATTAAACAGCTTAAATTAAAGGTGAATTCGCGATAAATACCCGTTTTCATGTTCGTCCGTGTTCTGATCGTGAAAGTATAAAAAATACAGGCAGGGAAGCCCACTACATAAAGTCTAATTACCACTCTCTTAAAGTCGATTTTTGAAAACCATATTGTTCGGTCATAGTTCTCCAACTATGTTAAGGCGATTGACCTTAGTTAAACGTTTTTATCAAACGCTCAACATTATATCTGTCATTTTCTCTTTATATGATTGATGTTTTCTTCAAAAGTAAACGTACCCGTAGTTCTTGATCGCTCAATACTTTATCAATGATTGATGCAGACGATATCGAATATACTTCTGGGTTCTTTGTTTATCGTGTCTAACCAGCAGTACAAGTACGTAGGAATCGATAGGACTCGATAAGATAAATTTGACAGTTATTTTCGATAAAATGAGTTTTTATGGAGTCAAAAACTCATTTTATCGAGAATTACTGTCAAAGGAGATGTTCCAGAAATGTATGGAGCCTGGGCCAGCACTATGTACACTATACGTAAATATCGCTGTTTATTACAGTAACCATTTTTTATTGTTAATTTTCTTAAATTTCACTTCGTTTCAATGTTTATTCAAATTAACTTGGTCAAGGAGAGCAACACAATATAAAATTAAACATGGTGGATCAGAGCAGCATAAACGAACAATGTCATTTTGACAATGACATTTGATTGAACACATCCAATCCAAACTCAAAGCAAAGACAGATTCAAAGAAGTCACTTCTTAAAACTGTCAAAGTCGTCAAACGTCATGTCACACAACTGTCATGGCTGCCCTCAAAATAGGGTTATCTTATTAAAATACTTAATTTGTGTACGCCTGTACACCTCTTTAAATTAATTTATTAGTATTTTTATGAAATTCACCATTTTTTTTCCTATTTATCTATACAACGTGTAACAGAAAGGGTATAGTCATATGAAATGGTGTGCTACAGACCATCAAACTGAACAACTTTCGCCATGGAACCACCATCGTAATCGCAAAAAAATTTTCAACGGCCCCATACTAAATTCCAAGACCTACTCGACCAAATGTATGAAACAGCTGATTATTTTTTTACGATTACGATGGTGGTCCCATAGAGAAAGTTGTTCATTTTGATGGTCTATAGCACACCCTTTCATATGACTATACCCTTTTTGTTACACGTTGTATAGTGTACATAGTGGTGGCCCAAAATCAAACATCTCCTTTATATGCCGCCCATGGGCCTCTGACTTGGCTTTAAATAAATAAATTCAGTTAATTCAGATATCACAATATCCATATAAGTACATTCATAATTATGAAATTATTAATTTATTAAATTAAATTATAATAAATATTATTAAATTATTATTATTTATAATTAATTTAATAAATTAAATTGAATCTCAATGTTAGTAAAAAAATTAACTTAGCTACATCAGTATTTAAACTTAAATGTAGGTTGCTCCAAAACTTATGTAACCGACTGTCCAGTCTGTCACCAAACATCGCCAAAATGCTGTTCTTTTCATGCTGTCGAGAAATATCTCTCAGGTATGCTAGTTTCCTCATGTTTCCTTTACCGAAGCTAGTGATACAATACGAATAAAATAATTATAGATTTTAGGTAATAGTCTGAGAATCAGATGGAGAACTTAGCATCCAGTGTTTCATATGTCAAACCTTTTTGAAATCGAATAAGTAGTTTCAGAGAGTACCTTCTACATCCAAACTTGCACTCGTCTATATTATACTATAGTCCGTGCCACGAGAACTTATATTTTTTGTAAACAAAGAATTTCTACCAAGTTACGTAGCGACAAACCAACAAATAATCCCAAATTCAATCAACTCAAATTATCATACGTGTAATACGAAACTAACGAGCAATTTAACTTGGTCGGGTTATATTTTGGCGATATAAAGCTCTGTCGTCTAATGTTTTGTGGTACTGGAACGCATCTAACATCATGTAACGTAAACATTTGGGCCGCTATTTTGAAGTAAGTTCACGCTGACACTGTCATTTTTTTATTTGATCCGAAGGTTGTGAACCCGAATATGTGTTTATAAAAATTATAGCTTCTCATGGATGGCTTTAGTATGGATTTTCGACAAAAATAAAATCAAAAATCAAAGCAAAATTTGATTTTGACTTGATTTGTTTTGATAAATACTCTGTTTAGGGTTCCCTAGCTCGGTCGGCAAAAACGAAACCCTTATAGGAGCACTTTGTTGCCCGTCTTCCCATCTGTCCGTCTGTAAGTCTGTCCCGACATATAGGGTGATAATTTCAAGGTATTCCCGGATTTTGGTATTAGCCCTTTCATTTGATACCCATATTGAGGGAGTTGTTGAATAAATATGTAATCGGCCATTTTGTGGCGGCGACCATCTTGAACTGATTTTTATCAAACATAGCTAAAACACTCCCGACTAATTCACCTTTCAAACAAAAAAAGGAAGGAACAAAAAAAAAACAAAATCAAAATCGGTTCATCCATTCGGGAGCTACGATGCCACAGACACACACACAGAGACACGTCAAACCTATAACACCCCGTCGTTTTTGCGTCGATGGTAAAAATCTGAAAACCGTAAATGTGTAGTTAACAAAAAACCTAAAAATGTATACTGAACCATCGGTTCGCGAGCCTAACTCGCACTGGGCCGGGTTTTTCTATCCCGAATCGACGTTGAGCAATAAGATTGATCGATATTGATGGCTTTGGTGTAACACCACTACATACACCACCCTAAGGAAAAGAGTGACGTAACGTTATTTATGTATACCTGTCGAATTTTCTTGCGTGAAAAATGGCGTTCCGGATAAATTAACTTGAAACTATAAGTCACATATTAGTCACTAGAGCAGCGGTGGCCTAGTGGTGGCGGCCCCGACTTACGTTCAGTAAGTCGTGGGTTCGAACCCAGGCAGGCGCATTACTTTGTGTAATTTATTACATTACCGCTGCTCTCAAAACGGTGAAGGAAAACATCGTGAGGAAACCGGCATGTCCTAGAACCATAAATTCGAAGACATGTGTGACGGAATGGGAAGCCGTCACCTCCTTCTGCGAAGCAGTCATGCTAGCGAAGGAGGTGGCGGAACGCGAGAGGGAGAGAGCCTCTCGCCCCAGCCGCCGCGGGAGACGCACCGGGCGTCGGGGGCCACGTGGTGGCTACCGGCCACCGTAGATGCGGGCCTGTGGACGGTGAGCTATGGGCTAACTAGCCGCCCGTCCGTCTAATAACGACAGGCCGTGTCGACGGCGCGTTCGTGTTCCACGCGCGCCTCTAAGATGTCAGCATAATGGGGGCTGGGACTGTTCGAAAGAGATACCGTTGCCCCGGAACATAAAGGGTGAGGAAGGAACATGGATGGGTTTTAGTCAGTCATTTTTTCTTTTGTTACGTAAATCAAAATTGCAAAGTTACGACGCTTTTAAAATTCTCAATACGTCACGCCTAGGTATAATTTTTAGAGCGTACTGACGTCATGGGCCCCACTCCCGAGTTTTGATGCGTTTTATCTTGGTCAATATTCATTGATTCACAAAAACAAAAAATACCTGTCCAATATTTACCAATACTTTAACTGACGGACTAAATAGATTTGTATTTTTATGATATTGTCGTTATGCCTATCACTTTTAAGCCAAACTACGACACCTTTAAAAAAAAAAACGAAAGTCTAATAAAAATTCCACAAACAGAATTTTAAATGAAAAAAATTGGCACTCTCCTCCGAACAATTTTGTTTCAATCTCTCTGGCATGGTACGTGCCTGCCTGCTCTTATCTGATAATCCGTAGAGCTACTGATTTAAACACTGCACGTAAATGGCTTGGCACTGTGCAGCTACAACATAGTTCGATACAGAAGTTTGATTCCGTGCAACACGGAACACACAAACAGTCACGAGTATCAATTTGTAAACACTTAACAGCTTTTAAAAGTGTTTTTCTCCTACTGTTCTAATTAGAATGTCATTATAATTATATGAAAACGGGAATTTATCGCAAATTTACCTTTAATTTAAGCCCGACGTTTCGACCGGATTGCACCAGCCGTGGAGACTGAAGTATTGGAGGTACCGCGACAGCAAAGCGAAGGCGTTTATTCAACTACCCTCACTTGAAACACCGTTTTAAGCTTTCACGGCTTAAAACTAAACTTATATTGTCGCTTACGGGATATCTTCCATGATGATTTATTATTTTGAGCTCCCGATATGGCGCTCCCGCGATCATGGCGCTTGCAACAGCTTCGAAATATCGGGAGCTCAAAATAACAAATTATCACGGAAGATATGCTGTAAGTAACAATATTAGTTTACCCTCACTTGATCTTCATAAATGTTAATTAGGGCCGGTTCACACTAAGACAGCGTACTACACTAACAGTGTCCGTATATTGAGGCGATTTCACTTGACGAGTATACTTAGTAGTCATTCCAAGCGGAAGACAGATTTTCCAGTACTGACGGACTAAATAGATTTGCAATTTAATTTTTTGATACCGTTGTCATGCTTATTCTTTGAGATACTTTCAAAACTTTGAATGTGCGCCTGTTGTGTGGACCTAACCTTTTACATTTTTGTGGAAAGGCTGTCAGCTTAACGTTATTTTAAGTTCTGTACACCCTGCAGAAAAAGTTTGCTATTTAATGTTCCTGTTTCGTGGATTGAATGTTATTGCAAACTGGGTCATCATATTGCACTGTAAGTTGGGTTTTAGCGTGTGGTTGGGCAGTCAACACGGTGAGCAAGCAATTTAAGGCGACTACAGGAGCTAAACGCGAGTTTTATAATGCCTAATAGTATATGATTCACTGCAATAAATATAGCCAGAAAAATATATGATATTCTTCGGGATATATGCTAGTATGACAGTGTTTTGAAAACATAATACAATTAATTTAACTCGACAGAAAAAAAATCACGAACTTATTTCTAAAAAACTTTTACAATTAAAAACCATACTAAAATACATACGATCATTCTAATTTTTTGGCAAATAATTCAACAATCAACTTTAGCATCTTAGTGATTTATTTTTTTAGTCCAATCAATAGATTTTTTATAAATCGATTAAAACCACTCATTTCGCCCTATTCGGCCCGCAGTGACTGACTTAACAACCACTTTGTAGTGCAAGCTGATTAGAACTTTATTCTAACAGTATTACAAACGAAGTTTGAACCACCACAGTTAGAGTTGCTAATTTAGCTCATTGTAGTCGCCTTAACTGGTTAGTTTTTAATTGTATTTATATAGCTTTTTGTGTCAATATGGGAGAAGAAGGTTGCTTATTTATAACTAGCTGTTTCCCGAGAACTTCGTTCGCGTGATATGATTAAAACAATATTACTTAACATTAAATTGGTTTTTTTAAGAGTAATTTTGCTTTTTTTTTTGTACAGAACCCTGTCCCTTTTTAGCATCTGCCTGTTAAATTCCCTTCAAAATCGGTCCGGCTGTTTTGGAAAATAATTAGCCGAAACAATCAGACAAATATAAAAAAAAATGTTTTCTTGTAGTGAATACAGTATAATTATACTTTCATAATTATGCAAGTCACTGACACTTTAATTTGATTTTATTCTATGTATGCTTTTTATTCTTCTTTCTTCTTCTTCTTGTATCCCTTAACTGCATACATCATAAACTGCCTAGCTTTTCCCGAACGATGTCGGGTTCGGCTTCCAGTGTAACTCATCGTAACATTTTATTTGGACATTACACACAGCGCCATCTACTGCCACACTAAGCAACGAGGCTGATGTCGTGGAAACCAGATAGTTAATTTACTATATAGTAACTTTATTGTTTGTAAATATACATATATATTATTATACATATAAACATCCATGATCTGGAAACAAATGTTCATGTTCATCACCCAAACATTCGCTGCTACCGGAATTCGAACCCGGGAACGTAAGGCAGCCTCACTACCGTTGCCACATGAGTAAGTAAACGGAACATAGAATAAGCTTCTTAACAACGTGCAAAATTATTACCTATTTTGGTAGGGTTGTCACAATAGGTGAAGACAAATTAATCAAATATTTACTTACCTATTGTACTCCTTGGGATAGTTAAAGTATGATATGTTTTTATTATTTTCTAGTATTATTCATACACACAGTACAATAAACAACCATTATTAATAAATACCAGGTTTTTACATTAAAATATTCTAACTTGTCACAAAACAAACAACGTTTGTTGCCCTGACAATCCTGAGATTTTCAACTGGCTGTGACAGC
Organism: Xestia ashworthii; assembly: GCA_950022955.1. NCBI lineage: Eukaryota > Metazoa > Arthropoda > Insecta > Lepidoptera > Noctuidae > Xestia > Xestia ashworthii. The sequence continues at coordinate 8,095,963 of OX465576.1, read as the reverse complement.
GTAAACCGGTTTTTTCCACTCTCACCGCGTACGCGACAAGCGGCCAGTGGTCACGCACGTGGTGCAACCGATTCACGTGGTTTTATGAAGCTTATACTCTGTGCCCTTGCGCCATTCGGGTCGTTCGTGTAATCTATGAATGCCTAAGAACGCTTTCTTACAGCTACGACGATTGGCATCAATAAAACTCCAGTGCCATCCTTATTTTTAGCAGAAATAAAGCAATGATAGCTTAGCGGTGAGACAGTCGGAATGCCAAGTCATAGGTCACGACTTTGAACACTAAACTCAGACCTCTGATTTTTCGAATTCATGTGCGTATTTATTTATTTATTAACATAGGTTCACCAACAGCTTCTGTGTTCAACATTTAGAAAAGTTTCATGGTCTTGGACTTACACAGTCGCCAATTATAGATTAACCAGCATTCACAAAAATAAGTGCTAACATAAGACAAAAAAAAAAAAACAATAAAGTGAGTGCCTCAAGACATGAAATACAACAGTAAACCTTTTAAGAGTTTACTTAATTAACGAAACATAATACAAAGAAAAAACATACGCTGTGAATGATTAACTAGGGAATTACAATTAAAAATAAAGAAGACATAAGATATAAATTAATAGTGTTAAAACATAAAAATTTGATCAGAACTATGAATAAAAATAATAACATTAAAACATGAATATATAAAATATCACTTGCTTCAGTGTAGGAAAACATCGCAGGAAAACTAACACGCATGAGAGGTATTTCTTGACAACTTGTAAAGCCAAGTAGGACGCCCATGGATGACTAAAGAAGAAGCAGAATGACATACCTAACGTGGTCCAAATTCTAGACATATTTTCGAAATGTCTATGATTAATAGATCTAGGAACAAAGTACGTGAAACATTACGTGACCCGAAAATTAATCAAGGTGGTATGGGATGGACGGGGTCAGTAACCTTTGTGAAGTTAAAGGTCACTGACTGCAAAATGTCAGTGAATTGAGGTTATGTATTGAAGAAGATAAGATCACGACATAACATCACGCCTGTATTTCGTGGAAGGGGTGGGCAGATTTGTGTATCCACATTTCGCCAGATACTTGGGAGAACCTAAAAAAAAAAAATTGTTCAGCGTTGTGGCCCAGCGGTTGATGGATGTATGGAGTGACAATAATGAATAAAGTAAGGAATGTGTATATTAAAAAAAATTTGAAAGTGGCGCCTGTGTGAAAGCAAAGAATTTGTGTAGTATATTACCACAAAAAAACCCGAATAGGAAAAAATCACGCTCTAATTAAATTTGGGGCTTACAAGGTAAAATCGACTCCTCCTATAGTTAAAGTCTGATAAAAAGTAGCCTATGTTACCCGGGACATAATAACAAATCGATTGACACCTTATTCATCAAAATCGGATGAATACTTTAGGCGCTACAGAGGAATATACGTAAATACAAACATACATACATAGACTTGCTAAAATCATAACCCTTCGTTTTGGATTCGTTGTAGTCGGGTAAACAGAAATCAAAAGTCGTTTATCTTGGTCATGTAATGAGGAGGGATGCAACATGACGCAAGAAAGCAATCTTGTAGTATCTCGAAAAGTTGAACTATACACCAGAGCCAAAAAACTATTTCAAAAATTCATAACTCGTAAACTAGCTGAATTAGAGTGGTCATTTTTGGAACACTTATTTCTTATAATGATATTTATCAGATGGCAATAATGATAGCATTTTAAAGTTAGTCTAACATGCGTTTTATACTAGTTACAGCAATTGGTATTTCAATTTGAAGCAGCGATTTTGCTGTATCTTGGTAGTTGTTACCACGGAACAGTAAAAACAGTTGTTACATACGGCACAACGAAATAGGTGTGGACTGCGAAAAAAAACACTTGTAGCGATTTTGATATATCTATGTATAACTTAAAAAATAGTTGATTTTATGTTACCTATGCACAGCATTTTGAAGTATCTTTTGTTAAAAAAGTTCAGAAAAAGTCAACGACGTATCAAAAAAAAAAACACATCGTAGGAAAACGTTGATCAGACCGTCTGACGCAGTATTTTTTTCTTACTTCAATGATGCAATAAAAAAAAAACCATTTTTAGAGATACGACAAAATAGCTTTCCAGCGTCGATATGTGAACAAAAGAGTGATGGACATGAATTTTGATGGAGACTTGGAGAGGGAGAGGGAGAGGTCAAAGATAAGCTGGATAAATGGTGTGAGGAATGTTATGATGTGATGCCGTGACTTCTGACAGGGGAGAATGGCAGAAGAAAATGTATTGCGCTGACCGCAAATTGAATGGGATAAGGTCAGAAAGATTATGATGTTGTGCCCCAATGTTTATGGCCCCGATTTACGTATCGTAAGTTGGAACCCAGAAAGGGAAAGTCCCTTTCTTGGTTCTAAATACTTTGCGTAATTTTTAACCGACTTCTAAAAAAGGAGGAGGTACTCAATTCGGATGTTTCTATTTTTTTTTAATGTTTGTTCGGGCATAACTTCGTCGCTTGCGAACCGATTTGGAAAATTATTTTTTTGTTGGAAAGGGTATTCTTTCCAAATGGTCCCATAGCCACCAAGTTGGGATCTGATGATGGAATCTTGGTGAAATTGAGGGAACTCGTCAAATTTTATATGAAAATGTGTTACGATTTTGGTATTTTCTACAACAAGTGAAGCATTTGCGTTTGATAAGAACCATTCTACCATCAGATCTGATGATGAAGCCAAGAGTCACGGAACTCCATAATGAGACAATGTATCCTAGTCGTGTTTGGGCTTGTTGTAATTGTAACGGTATGCACTTTTCATGTATATCAAGCACATGTGAACCACTAAAAATTGAAAAATAAAACCTTTTTTAGCAAAAAATAAAACCAACCGTTTCATTTTTTTTATTACCACTGCTCTGAAAACGGTAAAGGAAAACATTACGAGGAAACCTAGAATGAAAAATTCTAAGATTTGTAACATTCAACAATGGTGGGTAACAAGTACGGCGGGAATATGTTGAATGCATGATGATCAGATCGTGGCTAAATCCACAACAGCCGCGCGGGTCGATCCTTAGGTTAAGCCGTGCTTGCCTAGGTTGGTCTCTGTATGGGTGACCCGCCCGCCCGTGCCTCGAAAAGCACGCTAAGCAGTTGGTCCCGGCTGTTATTTGTAGATCTTTGAAAGTAGATACAGGCCTAAAAAGTCTGGAAACCAGTCCTACCAAGGGGTATCGTATTACCCAGTACTGACTGGGTTGTGGAGGTAAGATAGGCAGTCGCTCCATGTAAAATACTGGTATTTAGCTGCATCCGGTTAGACTGGAAGCCGACCCCAACATAGTTGGGAAAAGGTTAGGCAGATGATGATGTATGCAAAGATGTGACATAAATAGTGTGTTTTGTACTTACTTACTACTCGTGCTCTAAGGTAGCCCACGAAATTCAAATTTTCTTACGTTATTTTCCAATTTGCAGACGGCTTTTCCAAAGTCCAAATCGTTCCTACACCTTTATGAACTTCGAGGGTTGTATTGATGATTTTAATGATTATAATCCTGTAACTACATACGTCTTACAACCGCGAACAATATTTTAATCAGTGTACAACTTAGCACTGGCGTGCAAATTGCAAGAAACCTAAGAAAATTTAATTTCGTGGGTTACCCTGACGCTTTCAACTTAAAAATCTTATCTTTAGACACTTTACCAAAGAAATAACCGCATAGTTTTCGACAGTTCACTGAATTATTTCTACAGTTGGCAACTCTTAAGTCTTATTAATCAACCGCATCCTATTCAGTCTGGTTGTCATGCAGGCGTTATATCAATAGAATGAGCAATACGAGAATAGCCTGTGACATCATGAGGTAAGAAAGCTTACCTTACCTACCTATCATTGTCACATTATGTTTGAAATAGGAATCACGTAACAGTGGTTCAGTAAAGTTCACCTCACTCAAGTGAACTCACACAATTCGAAATCGAACTCATTTGTTTTTAAAGTAAATCATCGCGGATTCACAACGAGACACCGTTGGAATTTCGAACGAAGTGTTTAAATAATTTATACCTCATAACTTACATCGTTCGATGTTGATAATAAAAACACCGTTCCTTCATTATTACGGAGCAGGTACACGAAAAAAAACCGTAGCACGAACTAAACCTTGTTTGCTTAGCTAATGACCACTCAACTAATTAATGGACATTATGCTAAGTGACAGCTAGTGATAATAGTCTAACAGCTAAGGTATGGACACTGGCGGGCGAGAAAAAGTAGGTTTTGTGCTTTTTATAAAGCTTTCATACCTTACCTTTAAGTTAAGCTTGATGAGGTCGGTCCATGGATGGGTTTTCATCCATTACATAAGGTGTTAAAAAAAAATGCAAGGATTTCGTGTACGTACTCGGTTTTATAATACAAAAATATTCAAAAAAGAACCTTGCCAGTCCAAAGTCTGCAAAATGTGATGGCAAAGTTAGAATCAGCTGTCTACGTTTGCGCTGTCGCAGGGGTGAACGACCACGCGCGCGGTGCCCTGCACGGTGCAGTCACAGTACAGTCAAGTGCGCATATTCAATATTTTGTGCGCAGTGAACGGTCTACGTGTCCGTAGGCGCTATTGGCTTAAGTTTAATTTGTGTAAACTGATGTTTTGAGTGACACAAAATCTGACAAACTTCAATTTATGTTATTTATTTTAGTTAAAGTGCATGCACGTACCCATTTTACTAATTAAATAATATTACTGTACCCCTCTGTGGTGTACACCTACTGGCTCATGACCAGTTTTTTTTCTGATGAAATGCCTGTTTGAGGAAGGGGACATTGCGAAAGGGACATTCTGAGAAAGGGACATTTTGCAACCATTAGTCATTTTGAGAAGTGGTCATTTTGCTGCAGAGCCGTTTCGTAAAAGTTAAAAAACAAATCAATTTGTGGCAAACTTAGGCAAAAAATGGCAAATATGTATTGTAAGTGTAGAACAGCGGTGGCCCAGTGGTGGCGGCCCGACTTACACACAGTTAGTCGTGTGTTCGAACTCAGGCAGGCGCATTACTTTGTGTAATTTATTTCATCACTCTCAAAACGGTGAAAGACAACATCGTGAGGAAACCGGCATGTCCTAGAAGACACGTGACATCTACCAATCCGCACTGCGCCCGCGTGGTAGATTATAGCTCCTTCAGAGAGGACGCCGAGTGTCCCAGGTGTGGGATCATTATAGGCTGAACAAGCAGTAAGTTTTGTAAGAATTTTAAAACAGCGCCGTACATAAGCTATAATTTTTAACTATCCACTTTGAATAAAATGCTGCATTTGATACCTTTTCATAATGAACCATATTTGTCGAGAGAGACTGGATCCTGCGACACAGGGTATCCTAGTGCGGGATCCACTGTCACATCTTTTTGAAACAATTTCTCTGAAACAATAAAAAATGTATATATTTATCCTTTATTCATTTAAATACATATTTATTACATTTTCAAATATTCCTTAATAAAACTAAATAAAAAAAAAACATTTTAAAATATAAAAAAATAGTAGTCCACTAGCGCCGGGAACAGGGTCCGAGCTGCCGGTGGTCAGGGCTCTTAACAGAGGAACCTCCTTACAATACGCGCCGTGTCCAGAAGTACTGCTTTTTGAATCAAGCCCTTGATCCAGCTGCCAAGCGAGAGCCTCCTAAGATGTTGGTCGAGACTACTATCGGCACAATGACTGCTGTACTCACTTATTATTATTATTACATACACGAGTATGTAAATAGGAAATCACTATTAAAACACGTTCCCATGCCAATTGCCCAATTCCATGCAAAGAGAACACATTGGTATTCCGAGCAAGGCGTAATGTACACATGGCGACAAGCCACCCCTAGTAGCAATTGCCGTTGGCTTCCTTATGCCAACAGTTGGGAATGTATTGGCAGAGGGTTAGTTGTTCCGCCAACCTAAACTTAAAATAGGCCCATTGTCATAAACATGCACTATTTGCCCAACGAATAGCCAACAAAGGGCCTTCTGTTACTATTCCTACTGTTGGGTGATTTTTGCAGGAATTTCAGTTATTATAACAACATCGGGCCAACTAACGACGGGCCTGCTGCATCTATTCCTACTGTTGGGAGATTTTTGTAAGGATTTGAATTACTAAAACAACATTGGGCCAACTAACGACGGGCCTGCTGCTTCTATTCCTACTGTTGGGAGTTTTTTGTAGGGATTTAAGTTATGATAACAACTTACATCGGTCCAACTTAAACCTTTCAATAGGCCTGTTAGGGATGATACGTATATACTAGTACACAATGTTATTCTAATAAAACATCATTGCTAGTACAGGTATAATTACCCAGTATGAGTTTACTAGTACTCTCTTAACTCTTAGTAACTCTTAGATTTACGAAACATATTTTTTATATTTTTGTTTATATTTGAGATTTATGGTTTATACTGTAAACAAAGTGCAAAATTGAAAATTAAGGATAATTTAAGAAGGACATTCCGTCACTAAATGTCCTTGGTGGGCGGTATGTTCATGCCGAAACCGTAATGATAATATCGTAAAGGTTCAAAAGTTGTACCCCAACCTCGATAGATGGCGTTGTAGTCCAATTAGAAGTCGCTATCGTTGTGTTACCACGATTTGGTTGGGTTCGAGTGGATTTTAGTAAATATATCACCAGCCGGCCAGCCACGGGACATACACGAGTGGCGTATGGCGGTGGCGCGGGTGCGCGGGAGGGCAAGTAAGTGGCGCCACTACCTCGCCCCCCGCGCACCCGCGCACACGCGCCAGCGCCGTGCCACCGCCATACGCCACTTGTATATGACCCACGCCTTAAATCAGAAAGCAATTTGGTTTTATTTCAACCCTATTAGTGTTCACACAAGGTTGTTAGTTCAACACTACTAGCTCGGTAGTAAACATTGGTAGTAGTTAACGTAGGCAAATCCACGTTGGCCCCATCGCAAGTTGGGCCTTCGTAGGCAAATCCACGTAGGCCATCAGTTTTGGGCCCAACCCGCAAACTGCCCGCCAATTGTATGCATTTGCCAACTAACCAGAGGTATGTGGCCCAACTAAATGCCAACAAAAAATGCTACTAGAGCTAGTATAAACTGATCTGGCTTTATGTAGGCTTTTACATAATATCATCACGACTGTTAGCCATGAGGGGTTGGGCAGAGGTGAACTGAATAAGTACACCCACATTTTGCCAGGTATTTTGAAGTCCCATTGAACATAGGGACAGCCTATAGCCCAACCGGGCACATAAATAGACTCAGTGACTTTTATTGAGAATTTCATGACGGAAAGATCTAATGACACTTCGCCCGACCCTGTAATCGAACCCACGACCCTCTTGCTCAGCAGACACGCCTGCAGCCACTGACTAGACAACATGTTTGCGGATTTTTCATAAGAAATTTCTCAGTAACAGCAATAGTTTGGATTGGTGCCCGTTTGTGGCGTTTGATGGATGTTTGCTCGCCCCTATTACATCATCATAACCTTTTCTCAACTATGTTGGGGTCAGCTTCCAGTGCAACCGGCTTGCGCTTAATGTACTTTACATGGAGCGCCTGTCTATCTGACCTCCACAACCCAGTTAGTACTAGGTAATAAGATATCCTACGTAAGACTGGTTGGACTTTTGATTCTACGAGGCAGTTATTGGCTTTTCGGTAACTTGCCTCAATTAAGCCAAAGACTGGTCTTGTCAGTACTAACTGGGTTGTGGAGGTCAGATAGGCAGTCGCTCCATGTAAAATACTGGTATTCAGCTGCATCCGGTTAGACTGGAAGCCGACCCCAACATAGTTGGGAAAAGGCTAGGCAGATGATGACTGGTCTTGTCTGACCGGTTGGTCTAGAGGTCGTAAGCGCAAATGCCAAGCATGAGGGACTTGATTCCCTGGTCAGTTTTCATCTGGATTTTTTTCAGTAGCACCCCGAAGTCCGAATTCGTGCCCGGTTAAATCCAATGGGGTTGCCCCGTATTACTTGTAATTTAAAACATAACGGTGAAATGTGTGTGTAGGAACACCTCTGTTTGACGCTTCAGGGATTACAGTCGTGAAGTTATGTGTGTATGTTAACTCTGTTAAAATGTAACTTTGGCCCTCTGAGACCAGCTTATACTGGGAAGAAATAGCTCGATATTCTAAGCACGGCTGACAGGAACGTGACTGAAATTGACCTGACACGTTTAGCAAACCCCTTGAGTATTGGTTGGTAGTCTTTTCAATAAGAATTTCAGCTGATTTGGGTAAGAAAATTGGTCAAAGGTTTTCACTTAAGGTGAAAGCGGCAAGGTGGACCGCGAATTTCAAATTTTCTTTAGTTTTTTGTAATTTGTAGGCCAGTGCTAAGTTGTATGTTGATTAAATATCGTTCGCGGTTATAACACGTATGTAGTTACAGAATTATAATCATCAGAATCATCAATGCAACCCTTCAAGTTCATGAAAGTCGAGGAACGAATTTTTCACGGTCAAAGTCGTTCCTCGACTTTTATGAACTTTGAGGGTTGTATTGATGATTTTGATGTTTACAATTCTGTAACTAGGTACATACGTCTTACAGCCGCGAAACGTAGTTTATTCAACATACAACCTAGCAATGCCCTGCAAATTGCAACAAATTTGAATTTCGCGAGCTACTTTGGAGCGTCAGCCTTAAGTCTGTGTCAAGAAAGATCGGAGGTATTATTAGTTACAAAGAGTGAGTTGTTTTAGTAAGGGTTTTGAACTTAGCAGTCTATAAATGTTAGGAGAGCGGCGGTGGCCCAGTGGGGGCTGCCCGGACTTACGAACAGTAAGTCGTAGGTTCGAACCCAGGCAGGCGCATTACTTTGTGTAATTTATTTCATCACCGCTGCTCTCAAAACGGTGAAGAAAAACACCTTGAGGAAACCGGCATGTCCTAGAACCAATAAATTCGAAGACAATTGTGACATCTACCAATCCGCACTGGGCCCGCGTAGTGGATTATCGCCCATTCCCTCTCATAGAGAGGAGGCCTGTCCCAGCAGTGGAAACATTAACAGGCTAATGATGATGACGTATGTTGGTTTGTTTGTATTGACGTATGTTCCTCCGTAGCGCCTAAACTATTCATCCGATTTTGATGAATCAATCAAAATCAAAATCAAAATCAAAGCATTTATTTCAAGTAGGCCAGTTACAGGCACTTTTGAATTGTCGAAACAAAAATGAACATTTAAAGTAGCTACAGTCCCAGTCACAAGACATAAAAACTGTGAAAGTACCGTAGTTGCCCATTCCCTAGCGTAGATCTCTATGGAGAAGAACGGGCAAGAAACTCCATGGACACTCTTTTAAATCAAAATATTGTTACAAAATCTTGGTTACATCATTCATGTTGAGATGGTATATTATGTGAGAACAATGTAGCAAGATGTGCACGTTAAAAGTGTCCATAGCAAAACAAAAATAAATAAAATACAACTCAAAAACAAAATAATTCAAATAAACCATGGCGACTAAGAGATGACCAGTCACAACTGACAGCGCCCGTTCACGAACATGACGCATGGATCAGCACCATTCAGCTCAACCATTTTGAAGGGAACTAAATGGTCCGACACACGCGCCACCATCAGCGAGACATTTGAGAGAGCATGACATACTCTCAACCGCCAGGGCACATTCAAGTCAAGAACTGCCGTAGGTTTCCAGTGAATGATAGCTTACTAATACATAGTACTCACACAATATGGGCTATGCGATTATATAATACTAACATTGAATTTATACAATGCAAAGATAAGTTTGTACAATCTTCAGCAGCTCCAACAATACCATGACTAAGGTGTCCATCGATTTGTTATTACGGCCCTAGTAACAAATACATACATTTTAACCGTTTTCAACAATACGAGGACTCGATTTTAACTTGTGAACCCCGAATTTGATTAGAGCGTAATTTTTCAGTAGTTGGGATTTTAGTTGTAGTATACGACACAAGAAGAAGACGATGTGTTAGAAGACCTCCCACTAGGTGGACCGATGACCTGGTGAAGGTTGCGGGAATCCGTAAGATGCGAGTCGCACGGGACCGGTCAATGTGGCGACACTTGGGGGAGGCCTATGTCCAGCAGTGGACGTCTTTCGGCTGAGATGATGATACGACACAAATTCTTGTTAATGTTGTATTTCTGTATTATCAATTGATTTGACTTTCCCTGACTCCCACTTTAATGATTTTGGTCACATAAAAACTTTTTAAAAAAAAGTTTTTATTTGTCACTTTTTAGTGGTTCACATGTGCTTGATACACATGGAAAGTGCATACCGTTACAATTGCAACAAGCCCAAACACGACTAGGATACGTTGTCTCATTATGGAGTTCCATGACTCTTGGCTTTATCATCAGATCTGACGGTAGAATGGTTCTTATCAAACGCAAATGCTTCACTTGTAGAAGAAAATACCAAAATCGCTGTACGTTATCCTATAAAATTTGAAGAGTTCCCTCGATTTCGGCAAGATTCCATCACCAGATCCCGACTTGGTGGCTATGGGACCATTTGGAAAGTATACCCTTTCCAACAAAAAAATAATTTTTCAAATCGGTTGGCAAGCGACGGAGTTATGCCCGAACAAACATAAAAAAAAATAGAAACATCCGAATTGAGAACCTCCTCCTTTTTTAGAAGTCGGTTAAAAATGTAGCAACGTAGAGGAGCTCGTAGCTAAATAATATCAGCTGCTTGGGTTGCTCTTTAGGTTAAATCATGATTGTCTAGGTTGGTTTGTGGATGGGTGATCACTGAGTGTTGTCCGTGCCTCGGAAAGCGCGTTTAACCGTTGGTCCCAGCTGTCATTTGTAGATCTTTAACAGTCGTTACAGGTAGTCAGTGGCCAAAAAGTCTGACAACCAATCTTACCAAGGTACCTAGGTATAGGTGTATACCTCCACAACCCAATTAGTACGTATTCCTAGACCAACGAGGTGGACGGTGTAATTAATGTGTTAACAATGATAAAAGTGCTGACTCATAATCTAATTGAGACAAGCTACCGAAAACCTAATAACCGACTGCCTCGGAGACTCGAAAGTATGACAACCAGTCTTATCATGTGGTATCGTCTTACCCAGTACTCAGTGGGTTGCGTAGGTCAGATAGGCAGTCGCTCCATGTAAAATATTGGTATTCCGCTCCATCCGGTAAGACTGGAATCCGACCCCACAACAGTGGGGCCCTTTTCCTTCGTTGGGAAAAGGGTTGCAAGTTGGGTAGACAGATGAAAATTACTAAAATTCATCCAAATGGGTTAAGTAGTTTGGGTGTTACGGTGGAACATAAAAATGTCACAGACATACATACATTATATACAAAGACTGCTATAATTATAACCCTTGATTTTGGCTTCGTTGTAGTTGGGTAAAAGAAACTTCAGTTTTTTCTTGAAAACATAGATTTTTAGATATACGGAAGAAATTCTCGTCACGTCGCCTTTGCTAGTACGTTGAACTTCGATCTGGAATTCTAGATTGGAGGAATTGAAGGACATTGGAAGTCTTACGTTAAAAGACTTCAAATATCCTTAGCACGATCATTGTGTCTCGATCGCCAGACTTTTTCAAAAATCTATTCTAATACAAGCAGTAATAGAATCGAATTTATAAAAACTTTTAAAAGTCTGTCCGTCTTCCTCTTTATTATGTGGTTACTTCCTACTAAACTGGTGTTGGAGATTTTATGGGCCTCTGATTTGGATTACATGCCGTCGAGAAATATTTCTCAGTCATGATGGTTTCCTCACGATGTTTTCCTTCACTGAAGCAAGTGATAATTATACAATACTCACATGAATCTCAAAAATCAGAAGTGCGTGACTTGGGTTCCAACTCGAGGACTATAGCTTGGACGTCCGAAGGTCACTCCTTTAAGCTATCACTGCTTATAGTCTGACCATCAGCTACATGCTGAATTGAAAAGTTGGTTTGGACAGTGACTGGAGTGAGTGAAACAAACTTGGCGAAAGAAGAGTCGTGGAGCAATTTGGGAAAAGTCTACGTCGAACACTGAACTTCGATTAAGGAAAAGAATCTGCCGGGGTTGCGGGACTGTTCGAAAGAGATAAGAGATACCGTGGCCCCGGAACATGAAGGGCGAGGAAGGAACATGGATGGGTTTTTAGTCAGTAAAAGTCTGACACTCCCACCCGCTCCGCCCAGAGTGGGAGAAGTCATTTGATGATATCCCATCCGAAAAAAAAGGCACTACGGAGGATCATACGTCAATACAAACATACACATACTTTAGACTGCTAAAATCATAACCCTTCCTTTTGGCTTGGCAGTGGTCGGGTAAAAAATACTCATTTATAAATCTTGATTAAAAAAACTGTCAGATTTGATGTTACATTCAACTCTAATCTAGTTTAAAGCTAAATTGATGACTGAGCATTCGCTGTAGAAAATGAAGTTACTTTTTTAAAGCCAGCACGTAGTAAAGGCAATTAGCTGACTGAAATGAATCTTCGCAATTTTAGTTCATTATTCAGACGGGTACATTGGTCTAGTGGTTGTGAGTGCGACTGTCGACAGTGGGGTTCTAAATTCATTCCCCATTATAAATATAGCATCATTTGTCTAGCTAAATAACAGAGGGTCCACCTATAGGTTCGTGCTTGCCTAGGTTGGTCCATGAATGGGTGTCCCCCCATTACATACGGAGTTTCCTCCTTGCCTCGGAAAACACCTTAAGTCGTTGGTCCCGGCTGTCAGTGGTAGATCTTCGTCCATCGTTACAGGTAGTCAGTGGCCCAAAAAAAGTCTGATAACCAGTCTTACCAAAGGGTATCGTATTACTCAGTATTGTATAACGGGCTGGTGTCCGCAACTTCACGTCAAAGCGCGCATTTTGCGTATGGGCTATAATCCACCACGCGGGCCCAGCGCAGGTTGGTAGATGTCACCTGTCTTTGAATTTTTGGTTCTAGGACATGCCGGTTTCCTCACGATGTTTTCCTTCACCATTTTTGAGAGCAGTGGTGATGAAATAAATTACACAAAGTAATGCGCCTGCCTGGGTTCGAATCCACGACTTACTGTTCGTAAGTCAGAGCCGCCATCACTGAGCCACCGCTGCTCTCTAGTCAGTACTAACTGGGTTGTGGAGGCCAGATAAGCAGTCACTACGTGTAAAATACTCATACTCAGCTCCATCCGTTTAGACTGGAAGTCAACCCCAACATAGTTGGAAAAAGGCTAGGCAGATGACAATTGGTCTAGTAGATGTAAGCCGGTCTGCTGAAAGTGGAATCCTGGATTCGATCTTTTGGTCAGGAGAAATGTTACTAGGGTTCTTTTATTACGTGTTTCTAGGCAGCAACCTGAAATCTAGATTGATACCACGATTAATGGCGATAGGCCCACAATTCACAGCAACAATAACTAGCAAACATAGCTCACAGAATTAGTAAGCTGTAGTGGCAATGGATTGGCCATATAAGCAGGGGCCTAATTCTGCTATTTTAATAAATTCGTCACTCCAACACGATTCCATTCTCATCTCATTGTAATTTTGCTTAAAGTTCGTAATCTGCTAAATTCACAATGGCCGGTCAATGGTCTCGTAAGTAATAAAATTGTGTTTTAATGGCATTGGCGTATTGTATAAACCCTCAGTACAAATGGTTTTCGAAATCTACTACTAAATGCGAACATTTATTCATGCCAGATTTCATGTACGAGACATTTCTTTCAATGGAGTGTCAGTGGTTGTTCATTGAGAAGTCATAATGGCGCCATATGATAGTAGAATTACCTGCAAACTTGTCAAAATTTTACAGAACTTGATCGTTATGAAATCAATGATCGAATACTCTTACACTATTGTAATAGCAGAATCGAGGCCCTGTAGAACCGATGACAAATTGGGGTAGACGTGTTCTTAAGTGGAGACCGCGAATCGGAAAGCGTAAGGACGCCGTCAGACTTGGTGGAGCAACGATCTTCGTGAGGTGACTGGTGGCAACTGAATTAGAGTTGCTGAAAATCGAGTTGAGTGTCGTGCCATTGCGGAGGCCTATGTCCAACTAGCTGCTGTAGTCTGATGATGATGAAATGGCAAAATTGGCGAATTGTGACTGTTGACGAACAAATCCGCCCCTAAGACGACCCACTGACCGAACAACAGTCACAATTCGCCAATTTTGCCAGTCTGCTCATTCCTTCACTTATACAAGCGTTATGATGGTTTTATATTCAAACACACAGGGTCAACATGTTTGGTCCCTAACGGGTAAAAGTAACTTTTCATAACTCTGAAACTAATCAAAACTCGGTTAGGAATTGTTGAAAAACAACATTGAAATGTTGGAAATGTAAAATTATATTTTTGTTACAAAAAATATTTTACGCAATCACTTTCATGGATGGACAACACGACTGTTCTTGACGTTGGTATAATTATAAAATATATAATTAAATTCATTAATTTGCAGTAGTGGTGTAAACAGACTCATCACGAAACCGTCAAACAAGCTTTTTGTACATCATATTATGATCATAATAAGTAACTTTATGCAAAAATTTTGCTGGGAAACGACTTTTTTTTTGGTGTGAAAAATCATGTTTAGTGGTAGGACCTAATGTAATGTACTTAAAACATGTGCTGATGGATGGATTAAATAGTACGGCGGTCGTAGAGGTGTTTAAAGTAATAATCATGCATTAAAAATTTGTATTAAAAAAACACTTGTCAAAGAGTTGGAACTTTGACCCCCAATATCTCCATAACTAGAAGGGTCCCAGGTATGGTGTAGAACAAAAAAATGATCGCAATGACGGGGAGAATAAGTGGCTTTCGGCTTCGTTAAGGGGTGTTTCACACCCTTTATTAATCGCCGACAAAATGGTAAAATAAAATTTTGGAAAAAACAAATTAATGAAGCTCCCGTGTCCCGGAAAATTATAACGGTTAAGATAACATTATTGTTTTAGCAGCAATAGTCGTTGAACTTGGGTGTTGTCAATACATCTATGAAAACATCATGTACGTTAGGAAAAATCTGCATTTATTCAGTAAAAGAGGTGACAGACACCTACTATAATACTAGAAATAGGGACCAAATAGTTCAGCCAGGTTTCAGGCTTGCTAAAGTAGATTCATCTTTCATGGGGTACTGTTTAAAATGTTACAATAAAATACCTCCCCACATTCTACAACTGAATGAGACGAAATTTAAATCTTGTGTAAAACGCACACTATGTAGGCAAGCTTATTATAAGCTGGGGGATTACATTGAGGATAAAAATGCTTGGCTAAATGCTGGTCCTGCTCCGCAACCATAGATGCAAACTTATTGGACAATTATTGTGGTAGCTGCAGAAGATTGTAAAAATATTCTTGCATTGTATAGATTCCATCTCTTAGTATTGTATAATTGCATAACACATGTGTGAGTACCATGTACCGTAAAGCTACCATTTGCATTTAGTTATGTTTCATTGACTTGAATATGCCTTGGTGGCTAAGAGAATGTCATGCTCGCTTAAATGTCTTGCTGATGGTGGCGGGTGGGTCGGGTCATTTAGTTCCCTTCAATATGGTTGAATTGAATGGCGCTGATTCATGCGTCATGTTCGTGAACGGGCGCTGTCAGTCGGGACTGGTCATCTCTTAGCTGCCGTGGATCATTTGAATTGGGTGCTTTATTTTTAATTGTTGATTTATTTATTTTTACTCTGGACGCTCTTATTGTGCACGTCTTTCTACATCGTTCTCACATATATGTATAATCTCAACATGAAAGATGTAACCAAGATTTTGTAACAACATTTTTGATTGAAAAGAGTGTCCATGGAGTTTCTTGCCCGTTCTTCTCCATAGAGATCTACGTTAGGGAATGGGCAACTACAGTACTTTCTCAAGTTATTATGCCTTGTGTCTGTGACTGTAGCTTCGCTTTATTTTTCGTTTTATCGACATTCAAAAGTGCCGTAATGGTCTAGTTGAAATAAATGATTTGAGTTTGAGTTTGAATAATTTTGTACCAAATACAACATCCTTAGAATAAATCCTTTAAGTGACTTAGATGAAGTCGTTGCTTGCTTATAATGGGTATAGACTTGTACTGAAAACCAAAATAAAAAACAAAAGCTTAAGAACAACAGAATCGTTTTAAGTATATTGTGAAAACGGGCTACTACGGAACCCTACACTACGCGTGGCCCGACACGCACTTGGTCGGTTTTATTTAAATAAAAAAAATCACAAAATTAACTATCAGTTTCCGTTGCCGAATTCACAGCTATTAAAAAATATTCCTGTAACTTACTAATTTCGCTGAAATTTCCTGGAAACGTCACTGAAAAATATTTTAAACTTTTGCGTTATTTTATTTTGTAAAACATGAAATGGGTCTTGGAAAATATAACGTAGGTAGCTGTTTATGAAAGGAGCTGTCAAACCAAGGAAACTTGTGTCGTACCGTTGGCATGAAAATATTAATAGAAACGTAAAAGTTTTTCAGTTAAAGAAAACTGGCTGCTAAGATAATAAAAAAAGTATTTACCTTTTTTAGGTAGATTTCTTTTTTTTGAAAAAAAAAAAATCTACCTATTGGTCTCTCACCTACGGGGATATATATGAATACGTATGTATATGGGTGACAAGCAAAATTTAGCCACACTCTACAGGTCGCAATTATGAACCGATTGCTTTCAAACTTGGCCAAAAAATCGAAACGGTCAAAACTTAGGCTAAGTTCGTGAATGGGCGAAATTCGTCCATGGGGGGCGGCGGGGGGGCGGTTTTTCTAAAATCAGTTTTTTGGCCATAACTTTTTTCCTATGGAAAATTTTTGAACCGTTTCTCATTTTTATCATTCTTAGTACGAATACGGACGTCGTTAAATTAAAACTTTTTTGATGCAACCCCTAAATTGGGGAGGAGGTTGAAAATTCCAAATTTTTTGCGAAAAAAAATCATATCTCCGAAACAGTAAACATTTTGACCGTCGCAAATATTTTTTTTTGAAAGCAAATTGTTTACTTTACAATTGTTACCTTCAAAGTTTAGCGATAAAACTTATAGTTTTCGAAATAAAAAATTATAACTAAACATTTGAGGGCGTTTCCATGCTAAACTCTCATGAGAGAATTATAAAAGGGTAAAATTTCCATTACAGGACAACGATTTTGAAATCATATTTTTTTTTTGTAGATTGTACATTATAAGTACAACTCTTTATACAAATTTTCAATAGTCGGACGCTCCAGCACCTTCTTCGAAATCTACCTCCTCCTGCGGCTTGCCGGAGGGATTTTTTTTTCTTGCAGTATTTTTATTTTTCAAATTTACGTTGATTGGAGATCTGTGTTTTTACGATGGCCGGAATTTTGAACATGAAGTAATGCAAGTATGTAAGTCCAATGTTGTGGGGACGCCAATAGCCTATTGCCATAAACCGAGCTCTAATCGAGACTCCGTGACTACTATTGGGAATTTCTGTTGGAAAAACCCACTAACACTTTTGCTCGACCCGGAAAATGAGCACAAAATCTCATACTGAGCAGTCGAGCTTGCGAACGCATCATTTCAGCTGAAAGACGTCTACTGCCGGACATAGGCCTCCCCCAAGTGTCGCTACATTGACCGGTCCCGTGCGACTTGCATCCAGCAGGTCTCCAAATCCTTCACCAAGTCATCGGTCCACCTAGTGGGAGGCCTTCCCACGCAACGCCTTCCCGATCACCACTCAAGATTTTTTCGGCCCCATCCGCCATTCGTTTTTGACTGCCACTTAAGTTTGGCAATTCTTCGAGCTACGTCGGAAACCTTGGTCCTCTCGCGAATGTCAACTTCATTTCTGATTCGATTTCACAAGGAAACTCCGAGTATAGGGCTCTCCATTGCCCTTTGGGTGACTTTAAGCCTTCTGATGAGACCCATTGTGAGCGACCACGACACACTAAGCCTTGAGCAACTCCACACCAGAGCAATGTATCTCATTGCTCGCGGCTTATGGTACAAAATAATCTCGTCGAGAGCGCAATATCCTACAGACGTCTAAATAGACGCTACGTCATGAGAGGGCAATAAAAGACGAGCGCTAGTCACAATGTTTGTGAGCATACGAGTATCGCGGCTGTATGTTACACCGTGCTGTAACTTAAGACGTGTTTGAATAAGGTTGATTCTGCATGGTCGGGTAGCACAAGCGAATGTATGTAGACTTACATACATGAGACTCGGGTCGATCTATAGGTTAAGCCGTGCTTGACGAGTTTTACCCTGGCCTCGGAAGGCACGTTGAGCTGTTAGTCCCGGCTTTCAATTGTAGATCTTTGACAGCCGGTAGTCAGTGGCCTGCAGTGGCGAAGGGTGAACTATTGGAGGAGGTAAGCCGGAGCAAAAAAAAATGCTTACCTAGGCTAGGCGCCGGCAAGCAGAGACGGCGGCAGAGTTCTTACGAAAATTGGCTTCCTGACTTCAGTCTTGCATAGGCAGATGTATCGTTAATCCACTTTTACTATACGTGTAAGCACTGATACTATTGAAACAGTGTCTTGCAGGTATAATAAAAGTGGCTTTGATAAAAGCCGTTTGTGGTGAGATGATAATTATGATGCAAACTAAACGAAACTTACCTACAAAACTACTGACTTATTCTACTAATAATACTACTTATACTCTAAAGCTATTCGCCTATTCTTTCTTACGAAATGCGCTAAGACATTATCATAAAAACCGGGAAGATTCTTAATTTTTAATAAATAGTGTTTTTCTATGGAAAGAATAGCTAGATCTGATAATCGTTCCTGTTTTTGTGAATTACGCATGTACGTATGAATTCGCTTTAAAGCAGAAAATGACCTCTCCGCGGATGCTACTGAAACAGGAAGAGTCAAAAATATACTACATAAAGTTGTGACTTGTGGATAAGTGTCACTTAATAATGAGTTTTGAAAATGTTGGTAAATCTCGTAAACATCGAATTTGTTCAAAGATGGAGTTGTGTATAAGACTTTCAACTCGTTTTTTAAAGCAGTGAAATCAAAGATTTGCGGAAATTGTAATAGTAAAGAAGATATAATTTCATCTGGAAATGACCTACTATAAAAACAATACTTAGATTTATTAAGTAAATTAAGAAATCTCATTTGAGAGAGATTGGTAGGTACCTACCTACCTGTGTTGTATTTGCGCCTTAACATTGTCTATTATTTGAATGAAAAGACGCCGATACATAGTTTTAACGTCTACTTCTGGATTCAGCCGTCTACGCTGTCGCGGCGGCTCATTGAATTCCTGGACGCTGTCATATATAAGATCAAAATTATTTATAAAATCATTTGCAAGCCAACTATTGAATGAATTTATTTCGCGGTTTGCTACTTCGATATCAATCTGTTTTGACTGCAGTAAATTCAAAAGAACGTCGGTTTTTTGAAAAATGTCTGACAATACGTGCAAAAAAAAGCAAAACTGCATGTTTTCTAATTTACTGAGGAAACATTCTGCCAAGGAAAGAGATTCAGTATCCCAAGATTGCGTGTTATCTAATATTGAATTAAAAGTATTAACCATGTCTAATCTACAGTTAAAAATTACATTAATAATGCGTGAGTGATAGTGCCAACGGGTTTCTGAAACTCCGGGCATACGGCGGTCAGCTATTTCTTTCAATAGATTGGACCGTTTAGATGATTTGTTGAAAAAACGAACAATACTATTTACGTGTCCAAAAAAGGTTTTCAGTTCCTGAATATTTTCAAGGGAACGGCTCAGTACTAAATTTAATATATGAGCATAACATGGAACAAACATTGCCATAGGCATGCATCTCGAATTTTTGCTTGGACTCCCCCGTGCTCGCCAGACATAACTGCCGCGCCATCGTAAGATTGACCAACTAACTTATGCCTACATTGATACTGGTCAAGTATTTCTAACAACTGATTCGATAGAACTTCAGCAGTTCGACTACCGCTAACATCGTAAAAACCTAGGAATCGCTCCTCGATTCCAGTTTCCGATAAATACCTAAAAATTACAGTTAATTGCTCCCTATGACTGACATCGGGAGTTTCGGCAATCATTACAGACAGAAATTGAGCTTTATTTATTTCAAGTCTAATGTTGTCGCGTAAAACGGATGCAATACCATGTATTAAATCATTTTGAATGTCACTGGAGAGACCAGAAAACGCGGGGTTCTGAACAGAAGAACATAATTCTAAATGCGAATCCATTACTGTATCGTACTTGCTCAGAAATAGCAAAGTTTCGATATAGTTACCGCGGTTATCGGAATTAGGGCCCTCATCATGTCCGCGAAAAGCTAGTTCTTGTTTACCTAACAAAATAACAGTGTCAATAAACCGCTTCATTAACACGTTCACTGCGTTAGTCAAATTTGATGACTTTCAGTTGGTGCGGCATCGGGTCGATTATATCCGAAGCCCGACTTGTCCCTGGTGCGGTGCTGGGTCGAAAAGACCTGTTCGACTTCGGTCTGTTTAGAAGGACTTATCTTAATAGGGATAATGATAAAAGCATATTCCTTTATACCAATATGTTGACAAATAAATACTCAATAAAAGGCTGAAGTCGTAGGTAGATGCACTGAATGGTTTGCTTGTAAATAAAGGTATTGTTTGTCGGATCTTTTCGACCCCATATCCGCACTAGTTAGTTAAAGTGTCGACACATTTTTAGTGTTGTGGATGACTAAAAAAAAACATTGATATAGATAAAATGTACTTATAATATTTTTGAGAACTATTTAATGGTTCACTAATGTTTTACCAAAACTCCATTGACAAATTTTCATTTTACAACCAACGTTTCGTATATATAATCATCGCTGGATATAGGAGAATGACCATCAATTATTGGGGTATCGAAACTTTGATAACGTGGTTGAATAATTTTATGTTCCAATATTTGTTTTCGTTCATTATGAGCTGTACTAGTTGATGGCGTGGGTGAATCTGGTGGCTTGGGATTGATGGCTGCAGTTTTTAGGACTTCTAATGTGTGACTAGTTGACGGACTAGTATATACATTATCAGATACGTTCCGCTTACCCAATATTATTTGCTTTGGGGGACCTTCGCTCACTTTATTTTTCGTTGGTTTCTCACAATTATCACCCTCACTCGACTTGAATAACATTTACCTAGATTGTTTCATGTTTCATATACTTTCTCTTCTCATTTGGATAAAAAGTCATCTAACCAGAAGGACCTCACTAGCTCTACTAACATGTAATCTAGTGCGGCTATAGGGTCATCGGGTATCGGGTCGTTAAGATCCGATAAACGCACTGGACGTAAAAAATGTTGCTCCAGTCGGTATCGGGTCGAAAGGACCCGATGCAATTTTTTGGTATCTTTACTATTTATTTAAAGAGGCAATTCTAAAACACTAACTGTCTCATTCATATTCATAGGGAGACCAAATATATCTGTCCCGCACCAGCGGTTGGCACAGTAATTTTAACCCCGCACCCGTGGAAAGATGAGCATCGGATATAATCGACCTGATACCGCACCGAACGTGTTAAATTTCTATTGCGATTGACTTTCCTGTTATGGGCGTCATGCGAATTTTCGAAAAATGTTTCAATCCTACTAATCCCAAAATCGTGTAATGCTAAGCAACTACGTATATGCTTTTCGGTCTGAGAATGTTTCCTAGATGAATTCGTTAAATTATTAATATCGGCGAAACCCCCTTTATTCCATAAACTACTAGCATCCGAGAAAAGTAAACATGGCCAACAAAACATTTTATTTAATTTACAACTGCCAGTTAGCCATTGATATTTATCGTAAAGGGAAGCATTAAAATGTTTGAAAAAACCATCACGTCTTTTGTAATTTATAGTCATATCTGGGCGAGCACGGCCTAACTGAACTAGGTACATGTTTCTTATTTTCAAAACTAAGCCTTGAAAAGCATGTTTCCTCACAAAGTAAATAATCTGTCAAGCAACAATCTAAAACTATTAATGCCGCCATCCTACTTATTCTAAATTACTTTGCAAATCGACTTACTCTAAACTAATACTTTCGACTTAGAGACTATCTTACTTACCGCAAATAAATACCTAATTACAACGTACGTCTACGTAACTGCTTTCACTATCACTACACAGTACACACAATACATACACAAATAAACAAAAGTCCAACTAATAATACAATACTAATCACACCAAAAAATTCTAATAAGTGAAATTAACTAATAGATTCCAATTGAGATTTAACAACAACATGCATTCATGCAATGGTAAATGCAATTACGTCAAATTGTCAACACAAATGTCTTCAAACATTGAACGATTTCCGATTCTATCCGAAATTCAACGAGCGATGACGAAATTTCGCATCTCGCTCACGCGCACGCATTTTCTATTACTTTCTCTATGAATAACTCGGTTTGCGCCGGCTTACCATAGTACTATTTCGGCGCGCTGTCTAGTGACGTCATGACGTTTTATTTTGTATAGAAATTTAGCTGCCAAAAACCCGGTAGCGCCTGCGGGTTATTTCATAACAATATGTTGTTGAAGAGCAAAATTTATTTGATTGAGTACGATTAGGCGTTTCGTAATGCTTACAAAAAAGTATTGATTGTACCATTTTTCACTTATGGTAGAGAGTGGTTATGTTCGAACTTCTGAAGGGAAGCCGGTGGGAATGGAGTTATGAGGTACCTGCGCGCCTGGTGGCCTGAAAGTCTAACAACCAGTCTTACCTAAGGGTATCGTATTAATCAGTACTAATTGGGATGTGGAGGTCAGATAAGCGGCCGCTCCATGTAAATTCAATTAGTCAGCTGCACCCGGTTAGACCCGACCAGATGTTCTGCTATACAGACCGTTTGATACTTGGACGTTTTGCTAATTAGACTTCTTGCTTATCAGAAGTTTCGCGCTGTAGGCTACTAAGACCTTCTGATCAGGAGGGACCCCAACGTAGTTTTACTATTCATTTAACTTTTTTCTTTGTTTTTTTTCTGTGCTAGACTAAGAAATACTTTTTCTATTTTTATTTCAAAACATAATTCCGAAACGAAAGTGCTAAGTCAAATAAAATTGTGAGCACCCCTTACTTAAGATTCAAAATATCTACAGTCTTTCTAAACATGATCGTGATGACTCGTTGTAATTAGAGGTTTTCTTTTTTGAGAATTAAAAAAAATAGTTTCCAAGAACTTGGTAGATGGCGTTGAACTGACTAAGTTACTAGGTGCCAAAGCCAAAACGCTTGAAAAAACACACGTTATAATACGCTCGTTGACTGACACTTTCGTTTGCATAAGCTGCCGAATATAACCATTAGATCCAAGTGAAATTATGTTCATTGCAGTACCTAACATACCGAGATCAGCGCCATCTATCCAGCGACTAGGGAAGAGTTGAAAAAGAAAATGCCTCATTCCGGGTCGTAGGGCTTTTGAGACCGGTACCGCGGCCCCGGATTCCACCTATAAATTGATACAATGATTATTTTTGATTAGTATTTTGGTGATTTACTATAAAAACAAATGAGTTCGCTGGCGAATTGTGTGCGCTCACTTGAGTGAGTTTCCAAGCAATTTTTTTGTTAGTATTGTACTACCAAGAATATAGAATGTCCTGTAGAAACAAAAGCTAATCTACAAGTCCTCAGTAAAAAAGCTAATTACAAACTACAATCCCTTAAAACAAAGAACTACACGAGGATAAGCTTACCTGAAGAAATCGACTCGCGCACTTCGGGTTCCGTATAAATTGATAGGTATTTGGTTATTAAACTACATATTCATGGTTTCAGATTAGTTCTTAAATATGCGACATTGATACTGGTCAATCCGCCATTCGTTTTTGACTGCCACTTAAGTTTGGCAATTCTTCGAGCTACGTCGGAAACCTTGGTCCTCTCGCGAATGTCAACTTCATTTCTGATTCGATTTCACAAGGAAACTCCGAGTATAGGGCTCTCCATTGCCCTTTGGGTGACTTTAAGCCTTCTGATGAGACCCATTGTGAGCGACCACGACACACTAAGCCTTGAGCAACTCCACACCAGAGCAATGTATCTCATTGCTCGCGGCTTATGGTACAAAATAATCTCGTCGAGAGCGCAATATCCTACAGACGTCTAAATAGACGCTACGTCATGAGAGGGCAATAAAAGACGAGCGCTAGTCACAATGTTTGTGAGCATACGAGTATCGCGGCTGTATGTTACACCGTGCTGTAACTTAAGACGTGTTTGAATAAGGTTGATTCTGCATGGTCGGGTAGCACAAGCGAATGTATGTAGACTTACATACATGAGACTCGGGTCGATCTATAGGTTAAGCCGTGCTTGACGAGTTTTACCCTGGCCTCGGAAGGCACGTTGAGCTGTTAGTCCCGGCTTTCAATTGTAGATCTTTGACAGCCGGTAGTCAGTGGCCTGCAGTGGCGAAGGGTGAACTATTGGAGGAGGTAAGCCGGAGCAAAAAAAAATGCTTACCTAGGCTAGGCGCCGGCAAGCAGAGACGGCGGCAGAGTTCTTACGAAAATTGGCTTCCTGACTTCAGTCTTGCATAGGCAGATGTATCGTTAATCCACTTTTACTATACGTGTAAGCACTGATACTATTGAAACAGTGTCTTGCAGGTATAATAAAAGTGGCTTTGATAAAAGCCGTTTGTGGTGAGATGATAATTATGATGCAAACTAAACGAAACTTACCTACAAAACTACTGACTTATTCTACTAATAATACTACTTATACTCTAAAGCTATTCGCCTATTCTTTCTTACGAAATGCGCTAAGACATTATCATAAAAACCGGGAAGATTCTTAATTTTTAATAAATAGTGTTTTTCTATGGAAAGAATAGCTAGATCTGATAATCGTTCCTGTTTTTGTGAATTACGCATGTACGTATGAATTCGCTTTAAAGCAGAAAATGACCT
Source organism: Xestia ashworthii (assembly GCA_950022955.1). Lineage (NCBI taxonomy): Eukaryota > Metazoa > Arthropoda > Insecta > Lepidoptera > Noctuidae > Xestia > Xestia ashworthii. Next base: position 8,071,002 of record OX465576.1, on the reverse strand, counting down.
CTCCGCGGATGCTACTGAAACAGGAAGAGTCAAAAATATACTACATAAAGTTGTGACTTGTGGATAAGTGTCACTTAATAATGAGTTTTGAAAATGTTGGTAAATCTCGTAAACATCGAATTTGTTCAAAGATGGAGTTGTGTATAAGACTTTCAACTCGTTTTTTAAAGCAGTGAAATCAAAGATTTGCGGAAATTGTAATAGTAAAGAAGATATAATTTCATCTGGAAATGACCTACTATAAAAACAATACTTAGATTTATTAAGTAAATTAAGAAATCTCATTTGAGAGAGATTGGTAGGTACCTACCTACCTGTGTTGTATTTGCGCCTTAACATTGTCTATTATTTGAATGAAAAGACGCCGATACATAGTTTTAACGTCTACTTCTGGATTCAGCCGTCTACGCTGTCGCGGCGGCTCATTGAATTCCTGGACGCTGTCATATATAAGATCAAAATTATTTATAAAATCATTTGCAAGCCAACTATTGAATGAATTTATTTCGCGGTTTGCTACTTCGATATCAATCTGTTTTGACTGCAGTAAATTCAAAAGAACGTCGGTTTTTTGAAAAATGTCTGACAATACGTGCAAAAAAAAGCAAAACTGCATGTTTTCTAATTTACTGAGGAAACATTCTGCCAAGGAAAGAGATTCAGTATCCCAAGATTGCGTGTTATCTAATATTGAATTAAAAGTATTAACCATGTCTAATCTACAGTTAAAAATTACATTAATAATGCGTGAGTGATAGTGCCAACGGGTTTCTGAAACTCCGGGCATACGGCGGTCAGCTATTTCTTTCAATAGATTGGACCGTTTAGATGATTTGTTGAAAAAACGAACAATACTATTTACGTGTCCAAAAAAGGTTTTCAGTTCCTGAATATTTTCAAGGGAACGGCTCAGTACTAAATTTAATATATGAGCATAACATGGAACAAACATTGCCATAGGCATGCATCTCGAATTTTTGCTTGGACTCCCCCGTGCTCGCCAGACATAACTGCCGCGCCATCGTAAGATTGACCAACTAACTTATGCCTACATTGATACTGGTCAAGTATTTCTAACAACTGATTCGATAGAACTTCAGCAGTTCGACTACCGCTAACATCGTAAAAACCTAGGAATCGCTCCTCGATTCCAGTTTCCGATAAATACCTAAAAATTACAGTTAATTGCTCCCTATGACTGACATCGGGAGTTTCGGCAATCATTACAGACAGAAATTGAGCTTTATTTATTTCAAGTCTAATGTTGTCGCGTAAAACGGATGCAATACCATGTATTAAATCATTTTGAATGTCACTGGAGAGACCAGAAAACGCGGGGTTCTGAACAGAAGAACATAATTCTAAATGCGAATCCATTACTGTATCGTACTTGCTCAGAAATAGCAAAGTTTCGATATAGTTACCGCGGTTATCGGAATTAGGGCCCTCATCATGTCCGCGAAAAGCTAGTTCTTGTTTACCTAACAAAATAACAGTGTCAATAAACCGCTTCATTAAATTTCTATTGCGATTGACTTTCCTGTTATGGGCGTCATGCGAATTTTCGAAAAATGTTTCAATCCTACTAATCCCAAAATCGTGTAATGCTAAGCAACTACGTATATGCTTTTCGGTCTGAGAATGTTTCCTAGATGAATTCGTTAAATTATTAATATCGGCGAAACCCCCTTTATTCCATAAACTACTAGCATCCGAGAAAAGTAAACATGGCCAACAAAACATTTTATTTAATTTACAACTGCCAGTTAGCCATTGATATTTATCGTAAAGGGAAGCATTAAAATGTTTGAAAAAACCATCACGTCTTTTGTAATTTATAGTCATATCTGGGCGAGCACGGCCTAACTGAACTAGGTACATGTTTCTTATTTTCAAAACTAAGCCTTGAAAAGCATGTTTCCTCACAAAGTAAATAATCTGTCAAGCAACAATCTAAAACTATTAATGCCGCCATCCTACTTATTCTAAATTACTTTGCAAATCGACTTACTCTAAACTAATACTTTCGACTTAGAGACTATCTTACTTACCGCAAATAAATACCTAATTACAACGTACGTCTACGTAACTGCTTTCACTATCACTACACAGTACACACAATACATACACAAATAAACAAAAGTCCAACTAATAATACAATACTAATCACACCAAAAAATTCTAATAAGTGAAATTAACTAATAGATTCCAATTGAGATTTAACAACAACATGCATTCATGCAATGGTAAATGCAATTACGTCAAATTGTCAACACAAATGTCTTCAAACATTGAACGATTTCCGATTCTATCCGAAATTCAACGAGCGATGACGAAATTTCGCATCTCGCTCACGCGCACGCATTTTCTATTACTTTCTCTATGAATAACTCGGTTTGCGCCGGCTTACCATAGTACTATTTCGGCGCGCTGTCTAGTGACGTCATGACGTTTTATTTTGTATAGAAATTTAGCTGCCAAAAACCCGGTAGCGCCTGCGGGTTATTTCATAACAATATGTTGTTGAAGAGCAAAATTTATTTGATTGAGTACGATTAGGCGTTTCGTAATGCTTACAAAAAAGTATTGATTGTACCATTTTTCACTTATGGTAGAGAGTGGTTATGTTCGAACTTCTGAAGGGAAGCCGGTGGGAATGGAGTTATGAGGTACCTGCGCGCCTGGTGGCCTGAAAGTCTAACAACCAGTCTTACCTAAGGGTATCGTATTAATCAGTACTAATTGGGATGTGGAGGTCAGATAAGCGGCCGCTCCATGTAAATTCAATTAGTCAGCTGCACCCGGTTAGACCCGACCAGATGTTCTGCTATACAGACCGTTTGATACTTGGACGTTTTGCTAATTAGACTTCTTGCTTATCAGAAGTTTCGCGCTGTAGGCTACTAAGACCTTCTGATCAGGAGGGACCCCAACGTAGTTTTACTATTCATTTAACTTTTTTCTTTGTTTTTTTTCTGTGCTAGACTAAGAAATACTTTTTCTATTTTTATTTCAAAACATAATTCCGAAACGAAAGTGCTAAGTCAAATAAAATTGTGAGCACCCCTTACTTAAGATTCAAAATATCTACAGTCTTTCTAAACATGATCGTGATGACTCGTTGTAATTAGAGGTTTTCTTTTTTGAGAATTAAAAAAAATAGTTTCCAAGAACTTGGTAGATGGCGTTGAACTGACTAAGTTACTAGGTGCCAAAGCCAAAACGCTTGAAAAAACACACGTTATAATACGCTCGTTGACTGACACTTTCGTTTGCATAAGCTGCCGAATATAACCATTAGATCCAAGTGAAATTATGTTCATTGCAGTACCTAACATACCGAGATCAGCGCCATCTATCCAGCGACTAGGGAAGAGTTGAAAAAGAAAATGCCTCATTCCGGGTCGTAGGGCTTTTGAGACCGGTACCGCGGCCCCGGATTCCACCTATAAATTGATACAATGATTATTTTTGATTAGTATTTTGGTGATTTACTATAAAAACAAATGAGTTCGCTGGCGAATTGTGTGCGCTCACTTGAGTGAGTTTCCAAGCAATTTTTTTGTTAGTATTGTACTACCAAGAATATAGAATGTCCTGTAGAAACAAAAGCTAATCTACAAGTCCTCAGTAAAAAAGCTAATTACAAACTACAATCCCTTAAAACAAAGAACTACACGAGGATAAGCTTACCTGAAGAAATCGACTCGCGCACTTCGGGTTCCGTATAAATTGATAGGTATTTGGTTATTAAACTACATATTCATGGTTTCAGATTAGTTCTTAAATATGCGACATTAAACGATCATATTTTTTGATCACGTTGACTTTGACGTAGCCGTGAGACACACAATATTATTTCTTTTTTTCTGTTTGTTTTTAAGTTTTATATTTTTTAATTCTTATTTTTGTTTGTTATGTGCTCTTGTGGCATGTGTCAAATTAATATTTTTTCTTTCTTTCTTACTTATTACTTTGATTTTTGTCATTCCTCCAAGGGCTAGCAGACTTAAGTATTTAGTATTCATTTCAGATTGATACCTCCACGCGTTCCTGAGAAAAAGTATCTAGAAAGACGGACATACAGATAAACGGACAGCAAAGTGATCGTTTTAAAGGGTTTCGCTTTTTGCCGACTGAGGTAACCCTAAAAACTGTAGAAAAACATTCAGAATTTTCGAAACTGGGTTAAGTTGTTTCTTAATCCTTGCCCTAACAAACTGGAGTCGGTTTACCTAATCCTTTCAGTTTGCCCGTGATATTGTAAAAGTATGACCTTTTTAAAGTATTTTTTGTCTACTATAACTTAGTTTGCTTTTTGGAATGTTCATTTTTGTTTACAAAAAGGCGTCTTGCTGTGTGTTTTTCTATTACGGTTGGTGAGTTTTTTAATAAAGTAATGATGTGTAAAAGCTGACTGTTATAAGTACAGGGTGTAAACCATCTCATCACGAAGCCGTTAACCAAGCGTTCTGCACATAAAACTATGTAACTTTACGCAAAAAAATATTGCTGGGAAACGACGTTTTTTTCGGGTGAAAAATTATATTTTGAGATATAGCTCAATGTAACGCACTTAAAACACTGTGCTGATATGGCTGGATTTAATAGTTCGAACGCCGTAGAGGTGTTTAAAAAAACCTTGTAAACTTGTATTTAAACTTTAACCCCCAATATCTCCGTAACTAGAAGATTCCCAGGTATGGTGTGGCATAGGGCACGCCACGATAGTGGCGGTAAGTCCCCTCTTTGAGGAGTGGCTTGAGAGGCGCCACGGCGCCCTCACCTTCCGCCTGACGCAGGTCCTCACCGGACACGGATGTTTCGGGAGGTACCTGCACCGAATCGGGCGGGAGGAAACGCCCGGGTGTTTCCACTGCGTGAGGATCGACCGGAGGACACGGTGGAGCACACGGTGGAAGTCTGCCCTGCGTGGGCGGAGCACCGCCGTGTCCTCGTAGCGGCGATCGGCGGCGGCGACCTCTCGCGTCCGGCCCTGGTTCAATCCATGGTCCGGAGCGAGACGGAATGGGAAGCCGTCACCTCCTTCTGCGAAGCAGTCATGCTGGCAAAGGAGGTGGCGGAACAAGAGAGGGAGAGAGCCTCTCTTCCCGGCAGCCGCGGGAGACGCACCGGGCGTCGTGGGCCACGTGGTGGCTACCGGCCACCGTAGATGCGGGCCTGTGGACGGCTAGCTATGGGCTAGCTAGCCGTCCGTCCTTCTAGTGACGACAGGCCGTGTCGACGGCGCGTTCGTGTTCCACGCGCGCCTCAAAGAGACGTCAGCAGAAGAGAGGGGCCCGCAAGGGCCAAAGCCTGCCGGGGTTGCGGGACTGTTCGAAAGAGATACCGCGGCCCCGGAACGTAAAGGGCGAGGAAGGAACATGGATGGGTTTTAGTCAGTAAGATTCCGACACTCCCTCCCGCTCCGCCCAGAGTGGGAGAAGTCATTTGATGATTTCCCATCCTAAAAAAAAAAAAAAAAGGTATGGTGTGGAATAAAAAATAATCGCAATGATGGGGAGAACAAGTGCCTTTCGGCTTCGTTAAGAGGTATTTTACACCCTTTATTAAGAATTAGCTGTTGCCTGTAACCTTCGTCCGCGTAAAATTATTATAAAAAATATTTAGTCCTATTTGAATCGGATTTTGTAAGTTATGGAATCAGGCGTTACTTTGCGGAAATCCATGGCATTAAATGCTATGAAAAATATTTAGTTTTTATACCGCTAGACAAAAATATCCAGGTCTGAAAGCAGGACACAAATCCCACCGTCATGCATATATGATTTTGTAAAAAAAAATAAGACTTATGTTTTTGCATAGAACCTCTTACCCATTTTCAAAAATAAAAATTTACTCCTTATAATATCTCTGACCGTTTCGGAGATTATCATTCAGTAAATGGCTGTTATTTTGAAATCACAAAATAAACACTTCAATTTTATTTATTTGTGTTGATTATTTAGTGTATACGCTTCGGTGTAACTGGCATCCATCGTATTATTATTCGGCAGCCACGAAACTGCCAGTTGTAGGCAAAATTTGTCTGCGAAGTAAACAAAAACAAGTTTAATATCATTACGACAGCGCCAAGGGGGGTGGGCTGCTGAACAAGTTTCGGTTAGAGCTGTGGGAGAAAGTTTTGAGAGGAAATCATAAGTCAGACTTGTCGTTTTAAGTGGGTTTTAGCAGTAGGTTTATATGAGAGCTTTAATAAAGTGCTGGGATTTCTTGAGCTCGAGTATTTTTTTGCTTCTTTAAGCGCGTTGAGGACTTGGCTTCTTTAGGCACGTTGACCCTTGGTCCCGGCTGTCATTTTTCCATCTTTGACAGTCGTTACAGGTAGTCAGTGGCCCCAAAAGTCTGACACCAGTCTTACCAAGTGGTATCGTATTTCCCAGTTGTGGGTTGGTTCTGGGTTGTGGAGGTCAGATAGGCAGTCGCTCCATGTAAAATACTGGTATTCAGCTGCATCCGGTTAGACTGGAAGCCGACCCCAACATAGTTGGGAAACGGCTAGGCAGATGATGAGGCGCGTTTAGGATATTTTGGGTGAACAAAAAAAATCATGGAACTCGCGTGACCGTCACCTAACGCTTCGTAGCACTCGTAGCCGATCCGACAAGTAGCACCACTTAGACGTGAGTGGGTCACAACCCGTGGCAGTTATAGATTAGAAAGAAAGAAAGAAAGAAAGAAAGAAAGAAAGAAAGAAAGAAAGAAAGAAAGAAAGAAAGATAAAACATTTATTCGACGCAAAGTCATGACGTGCATACAATATTAATAAACATAGAACGCAATTATACAAACACTTACTTACTCACACGCACACACACACACACACACACACACACTTACTTAGTTTTCACTCCTATCTATCGGCAGTCCCCATGTTGCAAGTTTTTTTTTGTGCCTGATGTTTTATTTATACCGCCCATGAGCCGCTGACTTAGCTTTACATGCCGTCGAGAAATATATATTTGTCGGGTTTGTCAGGATTTATTTCGTTAGGCTCGAGCATTATGTGGGCAGAAGACGGGTTTCGTGCTATGAAAACTCACTAAATGCGATACTTTGTTTATTGTCAGGGGCTCGGTTCGGGCTGGTTGTTTCCATGGAGAAGAACCAGCAAGAAACTCCATGGTTACTCTTTTCAAACAGATCTACACTGAGTAAACTAACGAATTACTTGACATTACACTTTCACACTAACACTCACTAAATGGGCAAACCGACAGTTTCGTTCTGGAGGAGTGATTTGGTTGGAGACTCGAGCAAAAGTGAGCTTAGCACAATCCCCACTCTCCAAGACGACTCTGTCCACGTGCCGCCAGTAAATCAACATCTGACGTCACGGCGTTTACCCCTACTACAATAGTCAAATCAGCAACTTGATATTGAAAAGTTATCGCTTTCTCCGACACGGCCATCTTGACAATTCACACGTCCTCGTGTGAGGCATCTGAAACAAGAATTCATGGAAAGTAATACGTCCTTTGCACGGCCTTCCTGACCAAGGCATTCAAAATTAAAGTCACACAATACAATCAACACAATTTTATTCTGATTCACATTCTCATCAAATCTTATTAAGGAATCTCAACATTGAAATCACCACTCTTCAGGAATCATCAGTTTTCGAAACAATTCATGAAAACTTCTAAGCAAATCTAGTATGCAATGCTCTGTTCGGAACTCAATTTCGTCACATACAACACATTGCCTCCATCCGGCAAACCAGCGGGACCTCCATCCGGTACCCGACTTCCACACACAACACATCACATTGCCTCCATCCGGCAAACCAGCGGGACCTCCATCCGGTACCCGACTTCCAAACACAACACATCACATTGCCTCCATCCGGCAAACCAGCGGGACCTCCATCCGGTACCCAACCTCAAGAGACAATACATTGCTTTTATTAAGCACCTTTGGCGATTACTTACATCGCTATGCTGGACAAGTCACGAACAGCATTGGGATGCATGCAATCTGAGTCACTTGCATACTACATTTGCATCCCCTCACTAAGGAGTGACACCATCGCCATCATGTTACTCATAAGGTGCGGTCTAACAGACCCACCGCCACGTGTTACTCACGGGGGTGCGGTCTAAAGTCTCGAGTATGAGTGTACAAGCCTTTCCTTATCAGATTTGGTCTCACTACCACTGTCATCAACTATGACATTTAACTCTCGAGGAACTTGGTGATCGGGGATCTTTCTCACAAAAGCTAGGGATCTTTCTCACAAAAGCTAAAATCTTCGAATTAGCTTTACTAAACCTTGGTCCATACTAGTTGTAGTAATAGTCCAGACAAAACTAAATTGGTACTCTGCAGTCATAACAAAATGAAAACGACTCACCAGAGTGACGAAAAGTCCCAGTAGATGCTCATGCGGTAATCACACACATGTCCACGCGAACGTTGCTTATGAGCTGCGCTCGCTGCATCACCGCTGCTAGTACCGCCATTCAAATTGGGGTAGCTTCATGTCCTTACTTGAACCTCCTGGTATGTCCTCGTGTGATGGTTACCCTGCAAACAAATAATCCACGACAGAATTTTGTTCCACTCGGTCAGTCCTGACCAAACTCTAGATTCACCGGGTCAGTGAAAATAAAGAACTCTGTTTTATTTTAACCCAATCCTATTCTAATAAAATCAAACTTCATAACATAACGCCTGAACTCCCCAAAGGGTTAAACAGACGTGCACCTAATAGTACACTCACACTCCGGTAGTTAAGTCCAAGTCCTATGTACCATCAACTGGGCACCACTTTGCCCGATCTGGGAATCGAACCCAGGACCTCATGCTCAGCAGTCACGTTTGCCCCCACTAGACCAACGACGTAGTTTATTAAATCAAACACGGTTAAATTGGTAATACTTGAAAATAGGTCAACCCTTGGGCCATGTACCACAGTCGTTCAAATCAACCTTTATAACTCAACTGCAATAATAACTACTGGTACGGTCAAACACACTAATAAACCGATAGGGTACTAAAATAGTGGTACACAACGTATGCAACGCACACACTACGCATGTAACGCACACACTACGTAAGCCACGCAAGGACTACGTCTGCAACGCACACACTACGCAAGCTACGCATGGACTACGTATGTATCACATACACTACGCATCCACTACGCACGCACTACGCATGTACTACGTCTACACCACGCATCCACTACGTACGCACTACGTATGCACTACGTATGCACTACGTATACACTACGTATGCACACCGTTAAAAGTCTCAGCCCTACAGGTGCCACACTGGCTCAGGTTGCTACACAGGCTCAGGTTGCCACACAGGCACAGGTTGCCACCACTTAAGCTTACTCATTATCATCAAAATCCTTATCAACATCGACTGGTACGTGACCCACTGGTATCTTCCTTAGCCTACCCTGTACATATTTGTACGCACGCCTAAAATTCAAATCTTTTAGTGAGTGACGATCACCGTCCAATATCTCTCATCACTAAATTTACAAGCAACATTAAAATTTACTCTTTCATTAAGGAACATTCAGTTCAAGAATCACAATCGAAACACTCACCAAAGTACTTTCATATTCCGACTCGACGGTGCAAAGGTCGACTCGCTTCTCCACCAGTACAGCAGCACTCGAACAACGCTGTCCTGCTGCGCAGCGACTAGCAATGTGCCCCGGCGTGCCACACTTGGAGCACACCAGTGAACCGCTGCTGGCCTGCGGTCGCTGCCCAACACCTGTAGCAGCCGTCACAGGCAACCGCTTCTTGACGGGGCGGTCGTCTTCGTCCGAAAATCCGCTTGTTTGTGTCGTTGTTTGCCGCATTCGCGACACTTGATTGGTGGTACTGATGAAAATATCAGACGTGTCTCGCTCCCTGACGACGGGCGCATATTTTACATTGTTTATTTTTGTTTTTCACTATTCACGTAAATGAAGGTGGTCGAAAATGTCTCGACGTACACGAATCTGGCCTTGAACAATTCTTTAAACTGGTCCCACGAAAAACTCTAAGCGATACAAAGTCTTTGTTTTGCATTTCAAATAATAACCGTCACTGATTGTCATTAACACTAAAAAACGATGTGTATCCCGTTTTTTTTTCACTTGGTAAATAACACTAATTGTTTACTGTCTGTTTTGAGTTTCTGGTATTTCAGCGCTGTTTCAAGCACTATGATCACGGATAAAACTAAATAGCTATTGCGGGTGGGTGTTTATCAGCACACTAATCGATCTACCGTCTTTCTTGTTCGTTTTTTTTTTTTTTTGCACTCAATAACCGACACACGAAACTCATCGCGAACTAAGTTTGTTTTCGACACTTTTTCGGTTTTTACGCAGTTGACACTGATTGTTATTAACACTGTCCCCGCAGCATGATTTCATTAGCACGATTTTATCCCAATTCTGATGTCGGGTTTGTCAGGATTTATTTCGTTAGGCTCGAGCATTATGTGGGCAGAAGACGGGTTTCGTGCTATGAAAACTCACTAAATGCGATACTTTGTTTATTGTCAGGGGCTCGGTTCGGGCTGGTTGTTTCCATGGAGAAGAACCAGCAAGAAACTCCATGGTTACTCTTTTCAAACAGATCTACACTGAGTAAACTAACGAATTACTTGACATTACACTTTCACACTAACACTCACTAAATGGGCAAACCGACAGTTTCGTTCTGGAGGAGTGATTTGGTTGGAGACTCGAGCAAAAGTGAGCTTAGCACAATCCCCACTCTCCAAGACGACTCTGTCCACGTGCCGCCAGTAAATCAACATCTGACGTCACGGCGTTTACCCCTACTACAATAGTCAAATCAGCAACTTGATATTGAAAAGTTATCGCTTTCTCCGACATATTTATTTACCACTTCAAGCATGAAGTACAGAGGCGGACTTAAGAGGCCTGCGGAGCATGCGAACTTCATACAAACGTAATACCAAAATAATTTATAAATTAAACATTTATTCTCAAGGTAGTGTGTATTTATTTTGATTGGATTACAGAATATATAGGTTCCCAAACACATATTTTGAATGTACACCGATTTAAAGAAGAGTTATGAGAAAATAAAATTTTCTATAGATGTTTTAAATTCCTCATATCTCGTCTTTATATCATTGTCCTTTCAAAATATATATTTGGAAACATAGATATTCTATAAAACAATCGAAATATATACACACTACTTTAAGAATAATTATGTTTTATTTTTATATAATTTTGGTATTACGTTTGTATGAAAAATGCATGCTCCGCAGGCCTTTTAAGTCCGCCTTTGTACTTTATGCTTGAACTGTTAAATAAATAAATATTCGACAGCTCCTTAATGCCATAGACATTTCCTACCAGTTAACCCTTCCCCAATTATGTTGGTGTTGGCTTCCAGACTAAGAATACCAGTATTTTTCATGGAGCGACTTCCTATCTGACTCCCACAACCCAGTTAGTACTGGGTAATACAATACCCCTTGATAAGCCTTTGGGGCTACTGACAACGGGTCCCGACTGTCAAAGATCTACAAATGACTGCAGGGACCAACGGCTAAACGTGCTTTCCGAGGCATGGAGTAAACTCGGTAATGGGCGATCACCCATTCATGGACCAACCGGTACAAACGCAAGCGCGGCTTAACCTTAAGATCTACTGGAGTGGCTACTATTTAGTCACGAGCTCCAACGAGGTATAAACCTTAGTCTTTTATTCATTTTAACTACTTATCTTATCCATTTTTAAATTTATCTTTAAAAAAAAATTAAAAATACACTTAAAAACGACCGGTACTGGGAGCAGGGTCCAAGCTACCGGTGGTTAGGGCTGCAGAGACAGGAACCTCCTGACAATGCGAGCCGTATCGAGGAGTACTGCCTTCTGAATCAGGCTCTTGATCCAGCCGCCTAAAGAGAGCTTCGGTAGATGGTCATCGAAAGCATTAAGGCCATTGGCTGTCACGACAATTGGCACAATGATAACCGAGTTCATATTCCACATGTCGCGAACCTCGTGTGCCAAGTCGAGATATTTTATTTGTTTCTCTTACTCAACTTTCACGATATAAGTTAGCTTAGTTATTATTATTATATTAGCGTCAAGAAACACCAAAATACTTAATAACAGCCGGGCTCAATAACCCAGACAGTATTACCAAAGGGATTTGCCTGACATCAATCTTCATTTATATCGCGAAAACAATACAAAGTTAGTATGGAAGAGGATGTTATTCAAGCTGGCGTTTTCTGTTTAATGAAGTCGAAGAATTTCAATAATATTATTGTTCACTTTAAGAGTAGAAGTTCCATTAAATTAGTAAACTTATAAAAGTACTAACGAAGCCGAAAGGCAATTGTTCTCTCCGTTACTGTGTTTTTTTATCCAAGACCATACCGGGAACCTTCTAGGTACGGAGTAATTTGGGGTCAAAATTCCATTTTTGTCAAAGGTTTTCTTTTGGTAAGTATTTAGAGTGCGTTACATTGAGTCCTACTGTAAAATGTAGTTTTTCACAAAAAAACCATAAAAAGAATTTAAACCATTAAGGGTCGGTTTTTCAACCGCCAGTTAACTTTTATCCGACGAATAAGTTTGACATTTTGACAGTTTTTGTATATTCACTCTGCCAAAACATCAGATTTACTCTTCAGATAAAAGTTATCTAATGATTGAAAAATCGGCCCTTAATCATGATTTTCCGACCAAAAAAAAATCGTTTCCCAGCAATACTTAACTTATGGAGTTACAGGACTTACTTAGTTTGATGTACTGTTTGTGACTGGTCATCTCTTATGGCTTATTTGAATGAATTATTTTGTTTTTACTATGGACACTTTTAACGTGCACATCTTGCTACATTGTTCTCACATAATTTACCATCTCAACATGAATGATGTAACCAAGATTTTGTAACAATAATTTGATTTAAAAGAGTGTCCATGGAGTTTCTTGCCCGTTCTTCTCCATAGAGATCTACGTTAGGGAATGGGCAACTACAGTACTTTCACAGTTTTTATGTCTTGTGACTGGGACTTTAGCTACATTTTATTTTCATCTTTGTTTCGACAATTCAAAAGTGCCTGTTATTGGCCTACTTGAAATAAATGCTTTGATTTTTTGATTCAGAATGCTTGGTTGACGGTTTCGCGAAGGGAAGGCATTTCAGGCACATCTTATGTATTCTTTTAACTTTCTGGATTAGCTCGTGGCTAATAACAACCGCTCAAGTAGATCTTTAGCCGTGCTTGACTAGGTTGGTCTGTAGATGGGTGACCACCCATTTTATACCAAGTCTCTTCCGAACCTCGGAAAACACCAGAACCCGTTGCTCCCGGCTGCTATTTGTAGATCTTTGACAGTCGTTACAGGTAGTCAGTGGTCCGAAAGTCTGACAACCAGTCTTACTATATTACCCAGTACGAACTGGGTTGTGGAGATCAGATAAGCAGTCGCTCCATGTAAAATACACCTGCACAAATTCAGCTGCATCCAGTTAGACTGGAAGCCGACCCCAACATAATAAGGAAAAGCTAGCAAAGTTTGCTTTCGAATTGCCTTGTGTGCGCTCACTTAGGTGAGGTGAAGTAGTGAACATAACAGAATTATACCACAGTTATCTAACTAGGTAGGTATATAACTGAGAAACATCTGTCCTCTAATCATTATCCGAGCCATTACCTACCTCTGATCCATTTCACAGCCGATCATAGGCACTTTATTATACGTAATCGTTCAAGGATATTGGCACGACCATCTCGTTCCGAAGATGATAGTCACGCCTCCAATATGTTACCTAAATGTCCGACCATTCCGGTCAAATAAATTGGTGATAAGTTTCATGTCTTTCTTGGAACATAAAAATAACTTTATTACTAAGGTTAATTTAAAGTTCATTTCTCTATTTCAGATGACTCAATTCGAAATTGAATTCATTTGTTTTTAAAGGAAACTAGATACCGTTCGATTTTTAAACTTATTATCGTTTCGATAAAATAATCAGTTTGATGGAGTACACGATTGTCTTCAAATTAACCATCAGCATAGATAATACAAGATAGGTGTGCAACTCTGGTTTTCGTTTTTAAAATTGTGTACCCAAGCTGTTAAATGGTGCTGTTAGTTTTTGTTCAACATATAAATACAAAAAGTAAATCTTGACTGAGGGCTCGAACATGTGAACCACTGTTCACAGGGCGGTTGTTGTCACCTGCTATTTACTTCACTGACAAATTGTCTAAAATAGCTGTTCTCTTCATAAGCCTGTATGTTATGACGGTTGTCAAACAGTTGAAAAATATAGACAACGCAATATTGCATTACAATGTATGAATTAAGTAGTATTCAATAACGTAAATATTAATAATGTAAAACTAAATGTTAATGAATATTTATCAAAATAGTAGGTTTAATTTTATTGTACTGTTACAACTAGCTCTATCTATTGGTAAAAATATAAAACTATCGCCAAACTTGGTGTACTCAACCACACAGATGGCAGCACTATCTATGAATATTTTGTTTGAAGCCAATGTATGGAAGTTTCACCATCAGCCGACTGCTAGATATGGCACACTTATCCTGCACGCATACTTGCCGATTGTTTTATCAGCCGACTCAGACGATAGTTCTAACTAGCAAATTGTTCGAGCACTGTCGACTGACAATGGTTTGCGCAGTTGTCACCTAACCGGCCATTTGTTTGGCGCAATGTGCGTTCTAGCAGCCCCACCAGACTAAACTATCAGCCAATGGAAAGTCTGTAGTATGCGGGGACTCTAAAAGTCTTTAGTCAGGACACTGATGATGATGATGGTGATGATGATGATGATGATGATGATGAATCATCATGGTATCAACATCTAGCTGATTTCGGCCACAGCGTCTGCATTTGACTGGAAAATCTGTAGTATGCGGGGACTCTAAAAAAGTCTTTAGTCAGGACACTGATGATGATGATGATGATGATGAATCATCATGGTATCAACCATCTAGCTGATTTCGGCCACAGCGACTGCATTTGACTGGGAAATCTGTAGTATGCGGGCACTCTAAAAAAGTCTTTAGTCAGGACACTGATGATGATGATGATGAATCATCATGGTATCAACATCTAGCTGATTTCGGCCACAGCGACTGCATTTGACTGGGAAATCTGTAGTATGTTGGGACTCTAAAAAAGTCTTTAGTCAGGACACTGATGATGATGATGATGATGATGATGATACCATCTAGCTGATTTCAGCCACAGCGACTACATTTGATGGCTTTCTAAGTTGGTTGTCGAGAGCTTTGCTGTGCTGCTCTTTCACGTGCTCTCAAGTGGCTAGCATATCCAACTTTGTCCGAAAACTCCGAGCACCAAGACATGTCAGAACACCATTGAAAAACTTGTAGGATTTAGCTGTATGTGACCTAGTTATAAGTTCATCATGCTCTAAGTTTAACTGGGACCTTCTCTTAGCCAGGACAATGAGTTATAAATTCAGAAAGTCGTATTTGATTTCTACAACTTGCTTCATAATTAACTTGGGTGAGCTTCTAAAGAATTCGAGTGTACTGAATTCTTGAAAAACTCTTGTATTGTATAGTTAGTTCCAAAAGCATTCACTTTGGTAAGATTCCTAAGAGATGCATGCTGCTGAATCTTGCTGTTGCGTCCCCTAAACGGGTAAGCAGATGTGTAAAGAATATTCATATTTCGTCAGTTAGGTTTAAGTGGAAGGGTCCGAATAACTGAAAAGTGTACAAGGCGTCCTCAACTATCTAAGGAGCAGGGCACACAAAAAAGACGTAAGACGAGGACGGCGCACCGTGCTTGGTCCCGTGTCGTCTTTTCTATTTGCTTTACAACAGGCTTGCTAAAGTAGATTCCTCTTTCATGGGGTACTGCTTAAAATGTTACAATAAAATACCTCTCCACATTCTACAACTGAATGAGACGAAATTTAAATCTTGTGTAAAACGCACACTATGTAGTCAAGCGTATTATAAGTTGGTGGATTACATTGATGATAAAAATGCTTGGCTCAATGCCGGTCCTGCTCCACAACCATAGGAGCAAACTAATTGATTCCCAGTCAAGTTATTGTGGAAGCTGCAGAAGATTGTAAAAAAAAAATCCTTGCATTGAATAGATTCCATATATTAGTATTATATAACTTCATAGCGCATGTGTGAGTACTATGTACTGTAAAGCCACCATTTACATCTAGTTATTTTATTTTTTCTGACTTGAATAAGCCTTGGCGGCTGAGAGAATGTCATGCTCACTCAAATGTCTCGGTGATGGTGGCGGGTGTGTCGGGTCATTTAGTTCCCTTCAATATGGTTGAGCTGAATGGTGCTGATACATGCGTCATGTTCGTGAACGGGCGCTGTCAATTGAGACTGGTCAACTCTCAGCTGCCACGGTTAATTTTAATTTATTTATTTTTTAAGTTGTTGATTTCATCTTTTCTCTGGACGCTCTTAATGTGCACGTCTGTCTACATCGTTCTCACATATATGTATAATCACAACATGAATGAATGTAACCAAGATTTTGTAACAATATTTTGATTTAAAAGAGTGTCCATGGAGTTTCTTGCCCGTTCTTCTCCATAGAGATCTACGCTAGGGAATGGGCAACTACAGTACTTTCTCAAGTTATTATGCCTTGTGACTGTGACTGTAGCTTTGATTTAGTTTTGTATTTTTGACATTCAAAAGTGCCGTAATGGTCTAATTGAAATAAATGATTTGAGTTTGAGTTTGAGTTTGAGGTGCAGACGGGCAAACGTCATTTCCGCGCCCGTCCGCGCCCTGCCTTTTCTGTGTGCTTTGACGAAATTTCCCACCTTTGCGAGAACTCCCAGCTTATAAGATTACTAACTCTTTAATAACTACCAAAGTTACCAAAATCCTATAATAAGTTCAACCAACCTTTGGTTTTCCGTCATATTATCAGTTCGGGCAAATCAGAGGGGTTTGTTAGAAACTTGTGCGTAGTTCAGTTATCTCGTATTATATTTCCCTTTGGGGTCGGGCAACTTACGGAAGTTTGGTCAAATATTGGCGATAGTAGATGACGGCCTGATGTTTTGATGCCTTGAGGTTCGTGGGTTTAGTTGCCGGGCTGGGTCGGGTTATTGTGCTTTTTCCTCAGGCAAGAAGTCTTAATAATAGGATCAGTATTAATTTACTAACTTAAAAAAAAACTAAAACAAATGATTTATTATGTAATATTATAATTATAAAATTCACAAAATACGTTGTTCAAGAATATAATATGTTTGCAAATCGTGATGAAAACCAACAGAAGCAACACTACTCCATATTTTGAGGAAATGATCGTTGACAGTAGAGGTGAGATGTCTGTCGCTATAGCGTCTGAAACATTTGCATTCCTATTATTACTGCATAAGCAGTACATAATTTGACCTCCAATATCTCCGTAACTAGAAGGTTTCCAGGTATGGCCTAGAACATACAAATGATCACAATGATAGGGAAAACAAGTGCCTATCAGCTTCGTTAAAGGTATTTTACACCCTTAATAACAATATTTGTATTTAAGGCGATTACACGAGCTAAACGCGAGTTTTATAATTACTAAAAGTATATGATCACTGCTATAAACAAGACCAGAAAAATATATGATACTAGCTGTTGCCCGCGACTTCGTCCGCGTAAACCACCCTTGTCACCTAGAGGTATAAAAGCAGCCTTCAACTTGTTCTCTGACCTACCAAAAATACACAAAAAAAAATCGGTGAAGTCGTTTCGGAGGACTTCGATAACAAACAATGTGACACGATATTTTTATGTATTAGATAGCTTTGTCTGCGGCTTTGCTTGCGTTGAATTTGGGGTAATTTTAATTCAAAAAAACCGGCCAAGAGCGTGTCGGGCCACGCTCAGTGTAGGGTTCCGTAGTTTCCCGTCTGTCACAATAAGTGTTCAATCCAATCCGATTTTAATCATTATTTTTTTGTTTGAAAAAAGATACGTTCAGGATAATAAAATATGTTAACGTAGTTAAAAAAAATGCCTTCATATACGATTATACTACGAACTTAGTCCAGAGATTATTTTGTACAACTTTTTCTCTTTTTTGTACAAAAACTTGTTTCCATCCAAGTTCAAAATAATTGTCCTAGAAAGTCCTTATAAAGTTCTACTTTTCAGATTTTTTTCATATTTTCTAAACTTATGGTTCAAAAGTTAGAGGGGGGGGACACATTGTTTTTTACTTTTGGAGCGATTATTTGCGAAATTATTGACATTATCAAAAAATGACTTCAGTAAACCCCTATTCATTTTTAAATACCTTTCCAACAATATATCACACGTTGGGGTTGGAATAAAAAAAAAACACTTCCCACTTCACATATAGGGGGGCTACCCCAATAAAACATTTTTTTCCAATTTTTATTTTACCACTTTGTCGGCGTGATTGATACACATATTGGTACCAAATTTCAGCTTTCTAGTGCTAACGGTCACAGATTAAGCGAGGACGGATGGACAGACAGACATGGCGAAACTATAAGGGTTCCTAGTTGACTACGGAACCCTAATGAGGGAATTTCATTGCGCAAAACAAAGAGTAAGTAAAATTCAAGATCGAGCAGTATTTTAAAGATATACATATCTGGGTTGCTCATAAATTAGTTGGTTTCAAAGCAGAACAGAGGAATTTGCAGAAGTATTGTGTAAAATCTTAAATTATTGTCTAGGATGGAATTACTATGGCCGGTAAATTACATAACGATACGTAGCTACGAAGACAAACAAAATTTAAAGAAAACTTAGATTTGTGTTCAGTGAAAACCATAAAAACGACACCCATGAAGGAAAAAGAAAAAAAAATCATAGGTGCGTTTTTGGATTTTTATTTTGACCTCATTTTCGATATCAGCGACCCCAAAAACCATGAAAACGATACACATGACGAAAACTTTACTTCAACGCCATTTCGATTTTCATTTCGATTTCATTTTTGTAATCAGCGACCTCGAAAACCATGTAAACGACACCCGAGATGAAAAAAAAATACTTTTCCTCGGCGCTATCTTGGATTTATCAATAGGAGTACTCTTGTGAAGTTTCGAATAAAATAGTCTAACTAATCTTTTTTCCCCATACAAACTTTGGGGACCCGTTTCACCTCATTAGAGGGTGAATTTTGAAAAATCCTTTCATAGTGCACCCCTAGACTACATAAGAAACTTACTTGCCAAATTTGGAATCTGTAGACTCAGCGGTTGGGGCTGTGCGTTGATTTTTAGACTTTGTCACCCCATTAACCCCTCTTAGAGGTTGAATTTTGAAAAAACCTGAAACCCATTTCTACTGATTTATCAATAGGAGTACTCTTGTGAAGTTTCTTATGAAATAGTCTAACTAATCTTGTTTCCCCATACAAACTTTGGGGGCCCGAATCACCCCCTTAGAGGGTGATTTTTGAAAAATCCTTTCTTAGTGCACCCGTAGACCACATAAGGAACCTACTTGCCAAATTTCGAATTTGTGGACCCAATGGTTTGGGCTGTGCGTTGATTTTCAGTCTTTGTCACCCCATTTACCCCTCTTAAGGGTTGAATTTTGAAAAAAACTGAAACCCGTTTCTTCTCATTTATCAGTAGGAGTACTCTTGTGAAGTTTTGAATGAAATAGTCTTACTAATTTTGTTTTCCCATACAAACTTTGGGGGCCCGTTTCACCCCCTTAGAGGGTGAATTTTGAAAAATCCTTTCTTAGTGCACCCCTCGACCACATAAGGAACCTTCTTGCCAAATTTGGAATCTGTAGACCCAGCGGTTTGGGCTGTGCGTTGATATATCACCCAGTCAGTCAGTCAGTCAGTCAGTCAGTCAGTCAGTTTACCATTTTATATATATAGATAGATTCTTCAGGATATATGCTAGCATGATACTGTTTTGAAAACATAATACAATTAATTTGGCTCGATAAAAAGAAATCAGGAACTTACCTCTAAAAATATCTTTCAAACAATAAAAAACATACTAATATGCATGCGATCACTCTGATTTTTTGGCAAATAATTCTACAAACAATATATTAGCATGATACTGTTTTAGTTTTTTAATCCAATCAATAGTTTTTTTGTAAATCGATCGAAACCACTCATTTCGCGCTATTTGGCCCGCAGTGGCTGACGTAACAACCACTTTGTAGTGCAAGCTGATTAGAACTTTATTCTAACAGCATTTCAAACGAAGTTTGAACCACCACAAATAAAGTTGCTAATTTAGCTCGTCTAAGCGCCTTAAATAAAAAAAAATAAAATAAAAATAGCCCTTATTTTACTCTGACCTTAAACATAAACAAGTAATACTACATTAACTTAAAACTAATCAGCTACCAGGTCAGGCTGTCTTGCGCCATAGGCCTCCTCTATTTCCCTCCAATTATTCCTATATTTTTGTTTAGAATTTGCCAAATAATTCGGGTTGTACTCTGCTCCATCATCATCTGCCTGGCCTTTTCCCAACTATGTTGGGGTCGGCTTCCAGTCTAACCAGATGCAGCTGAATACCAGTATTTTACATGGAGCGCCTGTCTGACCTCCACAACCCATTTAGTACTGGGTAATACGATACCATTTGGTAAAACTGGTTGCCAGACTTTTTGGGCCACTGACTACCTGTAACGACGCAGCAAACTGCATCATCAAACAAAATTCCGTTATCAATGATAAGAACTTTCATAAAAGCGTGTAACATTTACTTATATCAGTGATATCTTATCAGTTATCTATACTTAATATTATAAAGCTGTAGAGTTTGTTTGTTTGTTTGAACGCGCTGATCGTAGGAACTACTGGTTTGAATTGAAAAAATCCTATTGTGTTGGATAGTCCATTTATCGAGGAAGGCTTTAGGTTATATAAAATCACGCTACGACCTTGAAAAGAGCTTGAAAAGAGTACCATGGAGTTTCTTGCAGGTTCTTCTCCATGGATCGACCAACGCGAACCGTGCACCTTTTTCGACGTTTTATAAGTGCCCATCTAGTCCTATGTGAAATAAAATATTTTAATTTTGACCATACGGAACGGAGCACGAATGAAAAATGTTGCAAAAACGGTTTCTTTTTCTTTTAGTTTTTCTCTCTATGTGACCCACGCAGACGAAGTTGCGTGGGTCAGCTAGTCAGCTATATAGTGGGTATGGTCGGGTATTATTAGAACCTTACCCAACTAAATTCGATTATTTTGCGCAGAACTAAATATAACATCACGACTGTAAACTTCGAAGGGCCAGGCATAGGTGCTCTTGGTAGTACACGGTCATTTCGTCAGTTATGTAAGTCCCATATTACAGAGCAAGTTCATTGCCAGTAACCGGGCATAGAAACGAACTTCGGGATACTGAAAAAATTATGGAAATTCCTAACAATTTAACCAACCTGGGAATCGAATTGGACCTCACGTTTATCAGTACTGTTTATGATCACATTGCCACTAAGACGTTATTATGTAGCCGCTATGATTCACTTGCGCCAATTTTGTCAATCACCAGTAAACTCCTTTGAGAAACAATTTTCGACAATTTTCATCATTACCTCACGTCATAATTTAGCGAACCTAGCTCCAAAGTGGTCTGACACTAATTGCTAGATCGATTAACGAGCTGTCATGTTAGAATTCAATTATCTAGATAATTGACAGGAGTTAGTGACCTCGTAGAGCAAAATTCATGAAGTAGACTTTAGTGGTAAGGGTCTAGTATTACGTCAGCAGATTTTTTATAAAGTAAATATGCTTACAAATGTTCAATGGGTGGTTTCGATCGATTTACAAAAAAACTATTGATTGGATTAAAAATCTAAAACAGTATCATGCTATTACATTGCTTGTAGAATTATTTGCCAAAAATCAGAATGATCGCATGCATATGAGTATGTTTTTATTGTTTGAAAGATATTTTTAGAGGTAAGTTCGTGATTTCTTTTTATCTGTTTTCAAAACAGTATCATGCTAGCATATATCATGAAGAATATTATATATTTTTCTGGTCTTGTTTATAGCAGTGAATCATATACTTTTAGTAATTATAAAACTCGCGTTTAGCTCGTGTAATCGCCTTATATAACTCTGCTTAATCCTTCAAGGATTGCAAGCGTGATGTTATGTTATAACTAAGCCACAAGATATCGTTTTACCAAAAAAATATTAAACCACTTAGTAACTGAAAGGTATGAAAATTATCTTCGCCAACACTTTGTAGTTATTTATTCTAAAAAACTTTGTGCTTCAGAAACAAGATACTTTCTGAAGAAAAGCTTTTTTGTTTTATCACGATAACTTGTAACTTACGAAATTCATTACCTGCTTACCCATTTTCCAAATTAGTCTAACCGGATGCAGGTGATTACCAGTATTTTACATGATTCCCATATTCCAGTTCCTGGGTAGTACGATACGCTTTGGTAAGACTGGTTGTCAGACTTTCATGGCACTCATCATCATCATCATCATTTCAGCCGATAGAGCGTCGCCACATTGACCGGTCCTGTGCGACTCGCATCCACCGGATTCCCGCAACCTTCACCAGGTCATCGGTCTACCTAGTGGGAGGTCTTCTAACGCATCGTCTTCCGGTTCGCGGTCGCCTCTCCAGAACTTTTCGGCCCCATCGCCCATCCGTTCGGCGAGCAATATGCCCTGCCCACTGGCACTTAAGTTTGATAATTCTTCGG
Organism: Xestia ashworthii; assembly: GCA_950022955.1. Taxonomy (NCBI): domain Eukaryota; kingdom Metazoa; phylum Arthropoda; class Insecta; order Lepidoptera; family Noctuidae; genus Xestia; species Xestia ashworthii. The sequence continues at coordinate 8,048,287 of OX465576.1, read as the reverse complement.
GCTACGTCGGTGACTGTTGGGGCGTAACTCCCAACAGTGAGAATGTTATGTTGATGTTGAGTATAGGAATGTTATGTTGATTGAGTAGACAACCGATTGGTATAAAGGTTTAATTGCTACTAAAAATAACATGTTATAAAGTAATAATGTACAATTAATGTTGGCTTAAACAAACTGCAACGTTTCACTGTAAGTAGGGCAAGTTAGTGGCATGCACAGCGTAGCTCGTACATATTGCCCACTCACAAAGATAACTTAAATTGTTTTAAAATAATGTTAAAATGTAAAAGTTAAATACAAACAAAGTTATAAGTTATAGTTATAAGTTTATAACAATTATATTCTGCTTCGATCACGGATGTCTGATTTCTTAGCAACAGTGCCAGATGTTTCTCGTTTGCCTTGACCAGGTCAATGTCTGCTTGATATTGTTTTGCGAATTCGTCATCTAATACTCCGAACAGGGAGCGCGCGATGGAACCGACACCGTTGATAAACCCACGTTTGCTTCTTGTATTTACTCGGCCTTGCGGATTCAGCAACATATGGTTATAGTGTCTTATTTCGTCGATCGAGTGTTGTAATTGTGTTAAAATTACGTTGCATTGTGATTTCTGTCGTATTTTCTCACAGATGTTTTCTAGATGACTGGTGAATTTACTGGATACTGCTATACCGTGCCAGTAGGGCTTGACGTCATAGTACACGATAATCTTCCATTCGCCGCGTATTAGTTGCATATTGGTCACTTTATCAAAGTATAGACCTTGTTGAAGCTCAGCAATGTTTGTTGTGTTAGTGGCCGCGACAGGATTTTGCAGATACAGCAATGCCATGACCAGTCCAATGAAGTTTATTTTTCTGTTTGTTGTTTTGTCTCGTCGTACTTTTTGTGACTCGCTGTTCGTCTGTAGGTATTGTTGTAACATCACTATTTAGTATGTTATTATTATACACATCACTATGCATTATCTGTCTTGTCTCTGGTTGTCTTCACTTGCCTAATGGCTGTCTGACTAAAAACCCCGTCTGTGATACTCCTACTACTTAAGTATGTAACCTGTGAATAAACCAAGTCTTCCCAACGGTGTCTTTGATTATTTGATTCAACAACCAACCAACACAACATGGTGTCAGAAGTGGGTCATTTAAAAAGAAAACGGAAGAACGCACGTAAAAATGCCGAATCCTGGCAGCGCACGCGGTGGCGACGAAGATGGCGCCGACACAACAGGTCTGCGTACGAGTCTGAAACAGCTCCACATCTCGTCGGATCCAGCCAACAATAATGCGGAGGCGTGGAAGAAATGGTGGCAACAATTGGATCTGTATTTGTTAGTCACAGGCCTGGACAAGTCAACCGAAAAACGTAAGATTGCAATTCTTTTGCATTTGATCGGAGAACGTGGTTTAAATATATTTAACACATTCAACCTAAAAATTGAAGCGTGCACGCTCAATGAAGTGAAATCCAAATTTGACAATTTCTTCGAGCCTAGGCGAAATGTGACGATGTGCAGATACATGTTCTTCACACGCAAGCAGGATAAATCGGAAAACATCCACGATTTCCTCACGGATTTAGAAATAAAAAGCAAAGAATGTGAGTTTGGCACGCTCAGGGAATCGCTCATCAAGGATATTTTCATTGCAAACCTCAACATGGATTTGTCGCATGTACGTCAGAGGTTATTGCAAGAACCTGATTTGACTTATCAGAGAATGCAAGAGCTGGCGATGACACTCATAGTCGCACAGCAAGATGCCGAGAAAATCGTCAAAGGAAGCGCCGTCGCCAGTGAAAATGTCATGCATCTCAGTCGAAGGAGCCGTGGTCGAGGTGAAGGCCGACAGCGAGCTTCCAGTCGCAAGTCAGCTTCGAGCAAACGCCAGTCAGCTTCGAGCAGTCGTGGTCCAGCTCCAAGCAGCGACCACACCAGCAACTCGAAGACATGCAGCCGCTGTGGACAGTCACATCGCTACAAGTGCCCAGCTAAAGGCATGCAATGCAGGTCATGTAAATCTTTTGGTCATTTTGCTAAATATTGCTTTAAAAATAAAAAAGTCAGTCAGTTGCAATCGTTTAATTCAGATAGTAGTCAAGAATATTTTGTTGGAACGTTGAACAGTCAATTAAAGTCAAGTCAAAGTCATATAAGTCACAGTCAATCAAAGTCGAGTCAAAGTCATAACAGTCATATACATAGCAGTCAGTCAAACAGTCACACCACACAGGCACACATAATAAAGTCACCAGTCAGTCAGTCATCACAGTCAAAGCAGTCACCGTCACAATGGTCATATTTAGACCAGTCACAGTCACAGTCACCGTATCCCAATGATGAGAACAGTGACAAGTCAAAGAGATCTCACGGAGACTCATATAGTCAAAAGTCCCAAAGTCAACGTCCTCATTCACATTATCTCTGTGAGAGAAATTGTGATATGTCTGAGAGGTGTGAAAAAGATATTTTACATCTCAATGATGAATACAGTCACAGGTCAGAGAGATTCACTCAATTAAATAGTCAAAATAAAATATGTCAGTGTCCGTGTTTGCATCTCAAAGATGAATATGGTCACAAGTCTGAGGGATCTCACAACAAAATACAGTACTGTCATCATACAAACAGTAGTCAGTATTCACAGTCACATACAAACAGTCAGAATCAAAATAAAGTCAACACTTTGGAAAGTAGTCATTCTAAACAGTCTTGGGAAATTAACTTGTCAGTAGGTAATAAACAAATCAAATGCATCATAGACTCAGGTGCAGATGTCAACATTATGTCAAAACAAACATACAATAACATTAAACGTCAAAACAATCTGTCAAAAGTATTGCTTGTCAAATGCCAAATAAATGTCACAGGATTTGGTGGAAAAGCCATTCCAATTTTAGGCAAAGTCAACTTAAATTGCAATTTGAGTATAAACAACAATAATGTTGTTGAATCTATAATGTTTATAGTAGCAAACTTAGATTGTCCAAATGTTCTTGGTCTACCAACTTGTGAAAAGTTAGGTATAATAAAACGTGTATTTTCAGTAACAAAACAAAATTTTTGTAAACAAATTCTTACACAATATAATGATGTTTTTCAGGGTCTTGGGTGTCTACCTCCAGTCTGTCATCTTAAACTCAAGCCTGAAGCAGTACCATGCGTTGATCCGCCCAGGAAAGTTCCATTCGCGTTACAAGGGAAATTACGTGAAGAGTTGGATCGCATGGAGAAGATGAATGTTATTGAGAAGGTCACAAAACCTACTGAGTGGGTTAATTCAGTCGTCGTAACTGTAAAAAGTACAGGTCAGTTAAGAATATGTCTAGATCCTAGGAATCTAAATAAAAATATTATGAGGGAATTCTATCCACTCAAGTCAATTGATGAAATTAGGTCACAGCTTGAAGGTGCTGTATGTTTTTCACATTTAGATGCTTTTTCTGGATTTTGGATGATACGTCTAGATGAATATAGTTCTGAATTGTGTACTTTTCAAACACCATTTGGCAGATATAAGTATTTAAGATTACCATATGGAATAAATGCTTCGTCAGAAATTTTTCAAAGAGTCATGATGAACTTATTTGGTGATATTGAAGGAGTTTTAATATTCATTGATGATATATTAGTCTATGGCCCAAATGAATCTGTTCATAATGAAAGATTACATAAAGTCATGCAGAGAGCACGTCAAGTCAATTTAAAATTTAATAAGTCAAAATGTAAATTTTTAGTCTCTGAAGTATGTTTCTTGGGTTATATCTTCAGTAAAGATGGTGCCAGGGCAGACAAAGAGAAAGTCAAAGCCATTGTCAATATGCCCACACCAAAAAATGTCAAAGAGTTACAGAGAATATTAGGTATGATCAATTATTTAGGACCTTTTATAAGTAACCTGTCAGAAAAAACTCAAATATTAAGAAATCTTTTGAAAAAAGATTCAGTCTGGACTTGGGATGAGAATCATAGTCAAAGTCTTAATAAATTAAAAGATGAGATTACTAACTCACCAGTTTTAGCTCATTATAATCCCAAGATTCCATTAGTCTTGTCAGTCGATTCGTCAAAGTCAGCTTTAGGTGCAGTCATTTTACAAGCAAACAAACCTATAGCATATAGTTCAAAAACATTAACAGAAACCCAGGAAAGATATGCTCAAATAGAAAAAGAACTGCTAGCTATTCAATTTGGTTGTGAAAAATTCCACCAATATGTATATGGAAATAGAGTCACAGTGCACACTGATCATAAACCTTTAGTCTATTTATTTAAAAAACCTTTACATGATGTCCCCGCTAGATTACAGCGTATGATGTTAACTTTACAAAAATATGATTTGGAAGTTATGCATGTCCCAGGTAAAGAAATGTTTATATCAGACACTTTGTCAAGAGCAGCTTTAAAAGACCATTACACACCTGAAAATGAGTCAGAAATGTCATGTCATGTCAACATTATGTATGCTAATTTAGCAATCACAGAAGAATATAGCAAGAAGTTAACACAGGAAACCAAAACTGATGAATCCTTGCAATTATTGATCAAGTATTATTATGAAGGTTGGCCAAAAACCAAAAATAATGTCAGTCCACTGGTAAAACCATTTTGGAACATTCAAGGAGAAATCCATGTCATTAAAGATTTAGTATTCAAAGGTTCAAAATTAATAGTACCACAGTCTATGTATAGTGAAATGTTAGAAAAAATTCACAAAGGTCACCAAGGTATAAATAAATGCTTAACTTTAGCTAAAGAATCTTTGTATTGGCCAAATATGTCTAGTAGTATTAAGAATTTAGTAGAACAATGTTTCATATGTGCAAAGTTCAAGCCATGTAACCAGAAGGAACCACTACAAAACTTTGAAATATGTAAATATCCATGGCAACAAGTCGGTATTGATTTAATGCATTTTGATGATTTAGTTTATTTAATAGTCACAGATTATTACTCAAAATACATAGAGATTGCATTATTAAATAAAAACAGTACATCTCAAAATGTAATTACACATTTGAAATCAATTTTTGCACGTCATGGAATACCATTGTCATTGGTATCCGATGGTGGTCCTCCGTTCCAGTCAATAGAGTTTAAAAACTTTTTACAAGAATGGGACATAGAACATGTAGTTACTAGCCCATATCATTCACAGTCGAACGGACAGGCTGAATCTTCTGTCAAGATAATAAAGAATATGCTAAGGAAATGTAAAGAAAACAAAACCGATCCATATATAGCTTTATTACAGTACAGAAATACGTCAAAAAACAATTTAGCATCACCAGCACAATTGCTAATGTCTAGAAACTTAAGAGATAACATTCCAGTGTCATATAAAAAATTGAAACCAAAAGTTGTAACGTTTCAGGATTACAAAGAGTCAGTCAGGAAAAATAATAGTAACAAATCTAAGTATTATGATAGAAATACAAAGTCTTTGTCAATGTTACATTATAATGACCATGTCTATTTTAAAAGAAATCCCAAAAGCAACTGGGAGCAAGCTATTGTCAAACAAAGAATGATGAACAATAGGTCATATGTTGTTGAGGATGTCCATGCAAAAAAAAAAAAAAAAAAAAAAAAAAAAAAAAAAAAAAAAAAAAAAAAAAAAGGTCATATGTTGTTGAGGATGTCCATGGTGTTAGGTATAGGAGAAATAGAATACACTTAAGACATAAGTATTCTAATAACTTCTCAAACCCTCCTATGCAATCCAACTCGTCACAGGGGAGAGAGGAAGGTGACAGACAGGAGTCTAGGCCTCAAGAATCCTCTTCTCAAAAATCCTCAGAAGTGACAACAAGGTCAGGTCGTATTGTAAGACCAACAAGAAGGTTAATTGAAGAAATTGATTAACTTAGAATTATGAATAAAGTTAAGGTCAAATGTTAGTCTTAGTATTATTATGAATATTGTCTAGTGTTAACGTAGTTTTAAGTATCACAAAACATGTTGTCATTTATAAGTTAAGTTGTTTAGCATAGTACTTCTTTATAATTGTTTGTCAGGGGTTAAAGTTAAACTCAACAAGGGGGATGTTGTAACATCACTATTTAGTATGTTATTATTATACACATCACTATGCATTATCTGTCTTGTCTCTGGTTGTCTTCACTTGCCTAATGGCTGTCTGACTAAAAACCCCGTCTGTGATACTCCTACTACTTAAGTATGTAACCTGTGAATAAACCAAGTCTTCCCAACGGTGTCTTTGATTATTTGATTCAACAACCAACCAACACAACAGGTATGACTCATTATTGTTTGTTTTTGAAGTAGTTTGTTGTTCGGCAGTTTCGTCACCTTTGATAGGTAAGGCGGATAGTTTTGTAACAGGTCTTTTCATATGCCCATTTCTTGTTTTTAGGCTAACGACCCGAACATATCCATCGTTCCCGGGGTGAAGCTCTGTTATTCTCCCCATGAGCCATTTTCCGGCTGGTATATGGTCATCATGAATAACCACTAGATCGCCTATCTTCAGATTTTTCTGTGGTTGCTGCCACTTTGATCTGGCTAATAGCTGGCACAAGTATTCGTTCCTCCATCTCTTCCAGATTTCTACGAAGATCTTTCTTGTTAGTTCCCATCTTGTTCTTGCATCTTCCCTTGTTTCGATGACTGTCAGGCCCGGCCTACCCGATAAAAAGTGTGCTGGCGTCAGGCAGTCTAGATCGTCGGTATTTTCACTTAGCGGACACAGAGGTCTGGAATTCAAACAGGCTTCCAGTTTTGTTAGGATTGTGGTATACTCCTCAAATGTTAGCTTTTGTTCTCCCACTACTCTTTTCAAGTGGTGTTTTAGGCTTCTGACTGCTCTTTCCCACAATCCTCCCGCTGATGGCCAAGCGGGGGCATTAAAATGCCACTCAATCCTCATCTCTGCGATTTCCTGTTGTAGTTGGTCGCCTTTGTATATTTGTTCTATTTCCTCGTATTGCTCTACGAGTTGGCGGTTTGCGCCGACAAAGTTTGTTCCATTGTCACTGTATAAGTGACGAGGGGTGCCTCTTCTTGCTGCCATCCTGTTGAGTGCTGCCAAAAATGCTGAACTGGTGAGATCCGATACCAGTTCAATATGCACAGCTTTGGTCACCATGCATATGAAGACTGCTATGTAGCCTTTCGTTGATTTCGCTCCTCTGCCTTTGTTCATTTTGACGTCAACAAATCCGGTGTAATCCACCCCTGTGTGGTAAAAGGGTGGCGCTTGATTTGCTCTTGCGCTTGGTAGATTACCCATCAGCTGGTGTTCTGCCTTTGGGTTGTTTTTGCGGCACGTCACACATTTTCTGATTTGCATCTTCGTTGTTCGGTTTCCGCCGACGATCCAATATTTCTCACGTAAGTGTGATAGGGTCAGTCTCGGGCCGCCGTGGAACGTCATTCGATGAGCTTGGTCGATGAGAAGATGTGTTAATCGACCGTCGTGTGGAATGATCATCGGATGTTTCATGTTTTCGGTTAATAAGGCGTTTTTTAATCTTCCTCCAACTCTTAGGATGTCTTGATGATCAATGAACGGAGTGAGCGCTTTAATTTTACTGTTTGACTGCACCGTGTTATGTTTTTGTAAATAACAAATATCTGTGTCAAATGATTTCTGTTGAGTTTGTTTTACGATCACCTTCGTTGCGTTATCCAATTCGTACAACGTCAGATATCTTGGCAGCTGTTGCCGTTTTGGGTTCAATGGTCTAAGTATCCATGCAACAATGCGAATAATATGTTCGATAGAGCTGTGATTTTGCAATAATTTTTCCACAATGCTCGGATTTTCTATGTTGTGTTGGGATACATTGACCTTTTTCCGGACTGTTTTTTCTTCTTGGTCTGTGTTATAATGTTGCTTTTCTATGTTGTTTGTTTTAAGCAATGGTAGCCATGTAGGCCCTTGCCACCACAGTTGATTTTCTTTCAGCTGACTGGCGTATTGGCCTCTGCTTGCGGCGTCAGCGGGATTTTCCTTTGTTTTGACGTAGTTCCACGACGATCGTGGTATGACGTCAGTAATATTTCGTACTCTGTTTTCCACGAATGCTTTCCAGCGGGTTGGGTCGCCTTGTAACCAACCCAGGACCACCATGGAATCAGTCCAGCCGTAGACGTGTATTTCATATTGATTTAATGACTGTTTGACTTTGCGCATTAGTTGTGATAGAAGGTGCGCTCCATTCAATTCCAGTCTAGGCAATGTTGTTGTTTTTCGGTGTGGTACAATCTTTGACTTCGCGGCTACAAGTATTGTTGATGAGTGGACCCGTGCGTAGATGACACAGGCATAGGCATCTAAGGAAGCGTCACTGAACCCGTGTAGCTCCATTTTCTGCCTTTCGCCACCCTGAAGCCATCTAGGTATTTCGCAAGAGTTTATCGCTGTTACGTCCGCTTGTATCTTGCACCATTCCGCATGTATGTTATCGGACACTTCGTCGTCCCATTGTGAGGTTCCATCCCACAATTTTTGAAATAATAATTTCAATTTTGTTGAAACGGGAGCCAGCCAGCCGAGTGGATCAAATAGTTTAGATATTTCGGCAAGTAGGCTGCGTTTGGTCTGTTTCTTGTTCACGTTCGAAATTGTGCATTGAAAGGTGAATTTATCCTCTCTTGAGTTCCAGCACAAGCCTAACGTTTTTAGTGTGTTTTCTGTTCTGAAGTTGAAGACGATCTTATCGTCGTTGTGTTGCTCGCAGATGTCTTCCAAGAGTTCTTGATTGTTTGCTGACCATTTCCGAAGGTTAAACCCTCCATTTTTTAATAATTGTTTCAGATCAGCGATCAGTTTCTTTCCATTTTCTATTGTATGTGTCCCATGAACGAGGTCATCCATGTAGAATGATTCTTCCAGCACCTTTGATGCCTCTGGGAACTGTTCACGTTCATCTGTTGCCAATCTCTTGAGTGTCATCATGGCTAGGAACGGCGCTGCCTTGGTACCGTATGTTACAGTTGTTAGTTGGTATGAGCGGATAGGTTGTTTTGGTGATTCCCGCCATACAATTTGTTGTAGTTGTTGGTCTGCAGGGGCCACCCAAATAGCACGAAACATCTTCTCAATGTCCGCTGTAAACGCATATTTGTATTGCCTCCATTTTATCAATAATGTTTGTAGGTCCTGTTGATGATTAGGGCCTTTGTACATGAGGTCGTTCAGACTGCATCCTGTAGACGTTTTTGCTGACGCATTGAACACCACTCTGTACTTTGTTGTTGTTGATTCAGCGCGTTGTACGCCGTGGTGAGGTAAGTAACACTCTAGTGTTTTGTTACTAACTGTTGATTGCTTCATATGACCTAGATCAATATATTCAGCCATGAAGTCTTTGTAGGCCTTTGCCAAATTTGTTTGTTTTTCCAACTTTCTTTCTAAAGTCTTGAATTGGGCGATCGCCATTGGCTTGGACGATCCCAGTCTGCTATCAAGTTCATTCTTCATTGGCAGTCTGACCTCATATTTCCCGCTCTCCAAGCGTTGCGTAGTGTTGGTGTAGTATTCAATGCATGTTTCATTTTCTACCGATAGGTTGGTTTGATCCGTGATGTCTTCGGTTTCCCAAAATTGTTTGATATCTTCCAGATTGTTGATTACTACATTGCATTGAAATGTTTTGACATTTCCGCATAAAAGCCAACCTAGGTAGGTTTGTTGTGCGATAGGTTGCGTGACGTCATCGCCTTTTATTATTCCTCCTAGCATGATTTGCGAATAAATGTCTGCTCCAAATAGTAAATCCACCTGACGGCTTTTATGGAAGTCTGGATCTGCTAAATGGATGTTCTGTATGTGGGACCAAGATGGTTTTGCAAAGGTCTTATTTGGCAGGTTCTTAATCAAGTTGTTCATAATGAAGACAGACGTTTGAAACTTGAAGTCATTGTAGACGGAACTGCAGTTAATTGTTGTCATTCCTTTGCAGTGGTTTTCTTTTTGTCCAACCCCAAAGATGACTCCTTTGCATCTCTCGCGCTTGACACCGAGAAGTTGAGCGGCATGTTCCGTGATCAAAGATATCTGAGACCCTTGATCGATGAGGGCTCGCAACTTGATTTGGGTCCCATCAGCTGTTTCTATGTTTACTACAGCGGTTGCTAGTAGTATCTCCGAGGTATCATCATCCTTTGATACATGGGAAGAATTCGTTTGTTTTTCCGTTTTGTTTTTAGTGCATGCCTCGTGCATCAATGTGTTATGTTGACCCGCGCAATTGCGACATCGGTAAGTTGACGTACATGGTTTTCCGTTATGGCTGAACAGGCAATTTACGCAAATGTTAATTTTATTTACTGTGCTAAGTTTTAAGTGATTCGGCATTTCTAAAAACTTTGCACAATTGTACATGCCATGTTCGCCATCGCAAAGGGGGCATCGAAATGTTGACGCATGGAACGATTTCGTAATCTTCTTGTTGCTAGTTGCTTGATTACTGCTGTATTGTTTTTTTCGAGTACGACGAATTTTGGTGTTGACTCGATGAGTTCGATGACGTATTTGGTTTTTGATTGTTTTCTTGTTTACGGCGCGATGCTTCCAACGATGTAAACTTCGCTTCTAGGAAATCTAACAGATCTTTCAGTATTGGCAGCTTTCGGCAGTTCTTCAGCGAGTCATTGTACTCTGAATGTGTATCTGCGTCTAATTTCTGCGATAGTATATGTACAAGAATCGGATCCCAAGTGTCGACATCCACTCCTAAATTCTTTATCGCATGTAAGCATTCTATGCTGACGTCATGGATTTTCTTTATTTGGGCCACTGACTGTTGTTGCATGTTTGGCAGATTGAAAAGCATGTTCATGTGCGATGTGAAGATAAGTTTTTCATTATTATATCGGTGATTGAGGATATCCCAACACACGAGGTAGTTATCAGAACTTATCTGTAAGTGCTGAATCAAGCGTTCTGCTTCTCCTTGCACCTTACTCTTCAGAAATTGCATCTTCTGAGCCGATGAAAGGGAATTGTTGTTGTGTATTGCTTCTGTGAAAAGGTCTTTAAACGGCACCCACTGGTTGTAGTTACCGTTGAAGACTGGTATATCCAACTTCGGTGTTGTTTTCTCACGATGAGCGCCGGACCACATTTTCGTATTCAAAGCCTTTTTCAGTTCATGGAACTGGTTTTCATACCTGGTGTAGCGATCTTCGTACACTATCAACTTCTCTCCGTTTGTTTCACACTCTATCTCCCAGTGAAGGTTGTCAATCGCCGACCAGCGCGTTTGGAGTGTTTGCAGAGCGTCTTGATATTCCCATCTTTCAGATAGAAACTCCACGTGTATGTTCGCAACTGCTCTCATGAAGGCTTTGAAGTTGGCTGTCTGTTTGCGCATCGTGTCGTCCAGCTTGCTATTGGATCCCGTATCCCTTTTCGCAGGTTTTAGTTGTTCTTGCCGAGTAGGAGGTGGTGATGGTTCTCGGGTTTGTTCATCTTGATGGGCATCCCTGGCTTGTTCTGCCACCTCATTCTTGAAGGCTTCTTGTTCATGTCTTGTTTGATCTGAGGTACCTTCTCCTGTTTGTTGGTTGGCACCTCCCAATGTTTTTGTTTGTAACGAGTGCTCCCTTGGAGTACGAGCGAGGGTCGTGAGTTGTTGGTGTTGTCGAAGAATAAGCTCCTTTACTTCATTGTAGCACTGCAGCGCTTGATTATAGGAGTCATTCGTAAAGTAGGGATGACTTGCACTTTGTTCCGTAGACAGACGGTCATGATTGAATTGATAATCTGACCACAAGTTTTCCAACATTGCCATACGGCGTTTGAAATAGTCGGGGTTTTTTCTGTCCCAGGCATCTTTCTTAATATTTATTCCGATCTTCTTTATGTTGTCGTAGAGTTCGTTCTGATTCTGGTATAAATCTGCTGACGACATGTTGTTTATGTTGTTTTTCTTGTTGACTTCAAGATGTACTCTTCTGTTCCGAGTGTCGACTGTTGCTCCTCAGTCCTGGTTCTTGGTATTGTGTAACCTTTCTCTTCTACGATATGCGCCTTCTCAATTGGTTACTGGGGCGACTCGCTTGTGAGAGACCAGTCCAACCGATTCGCGACCGTAGAAGATATAAATCACACAACACACTAAATTAGTTGCTCGAAGGACCAAATGTTGGGGCGTAACTCCCAACAGTGAGAATGTTATGTTGATGTTGAGTATAGGAATGTTATGTTGATTGAGTAGACAACCGATTGGTATAAAGGTTTAATTGCTACTAAAAATAACATGTTATAAAGTAATAATGTACAATTAATGTTGGCTTAAACAAACTGCAACGTTTCACTGTAAGTAGGGCAAGTTAGTGGCATGTACAGCGTAGCTCGTACAGTGACCTTGGTTCTCTTGCGGATGTCTTCATTTCTGATTCGATTACGCAAGGAGACTCCAAGCATAGCCCTCTCCATCCCCACTTTTGCATGGCACTATTACCTGTAATTTATTATTGTTTATAATTTCAATGGTTTCAAGTGTTTGCAAGCCAATAATAACAGGTGTAAAAGAATCCTTAACGCAGCCGAAAGGCACTTGTTCTCCCCGTCATTGCGATAATTTTTTTGTTCTGCACCATACCTAGGAACCTTCTAGTTACGGAGATATTGGGGGTCAAAGTTTCTTCATTTTCAAAAGTTCTTTTGTCCAATTTTTAATTAAAACTTTACTTAAATACCTCCACGACCCCCCCCCCCTTCCCCCACATACTATTCAGTCCATCTATCAGCAGAATGTGTTGAGTGCGTAACATTGAGACCGACCGTAAAATCTGATTCTTCAACTCAGAAACAAAAGTAGTTTCCCAGCAATATATTTGCGTAGATTTACTTAGTTTGATGCACAGAATTAAATATAAATATAACAATAAATAAATATTGCTGGACATGACACGTGACAGCACCATCTAGTGCCACACTAAACAAGGCTTGTGTCGTGGTCACCAGACAGTTGATATACTACATGTATACTTTTTGTTTGTAAATACATACTTATTATACATATAAACATCCATGACTCGGAAACAAATGTCCATGCTCATCACACAAACATTTGCTCCTACCGGGATTCGAACCCGGGACCCTAAGAACGTAAGGCAGCCTCACTACCGTCGTCAACACGGTGGGAAAGGATCCTACATGAAGCCAAATGGCATGGCGTGGTATAGTTCAATACCACGGGAATTGAACCCAGCACCTCACTCTCACAATTTTGTGACAATGTCTTCAAAGAGAGTTTGTGCTTCAGCAACATGATACTCAAAGTAAACCTTTATTGTTTTACCACGATAACTTGTAACTTAAGAGATTCTTTGAACAATCTGCGAAGTTATGAAAGCACTTGAAATACTTAGTCAAGTTAATAAGATGAAGTGAAACTTAATTTTAAGTTCGTAAAAACTGTGAACTACATATTTGGATGGGTTTTATTGCTCACCAGCTGTAGCCTGCAACTTTTGTCAAAATACAAATATTATGAAGTAAAAACTTCTTTGGGCGCGTTGAGCACTTTTTCAGTCAACAAATCATGGACTCGCATGACCGTCACCTAACGCTTCGTAGCACTCGTAGCCGATCCACTACGGGGAAGCCCGATCGGCAGTCCCCAAAGACGAAGACCTACTTGGGCAATTATAAAACGTCGAAAAAGGTGCACAGTTCGGATTGGTCGTTTCTTATGGAGAAGAACCGGCAAGAAACTCCATGGTTACTCTTCTGTCCACGCGAAATTATTATAAAATATACTTTTGTAATTATTTCCACCGGATTTTGTTGACAATTTCAAGGTTATTAATCATTTTTTTCCCGGAACACTTATCATTTTTCCTGGAATAAAAGTAGTCCAAATTACTCGTTATAATATCAGCTATCTGCCTCGTCAAAATCGATCCAACCATTTGGTTGATTAACCGGAACATACAGAAAGAAGACAAATAACAAAAAATGTATAAAAGTTACGTAAACAATTTCAAATAAATTCAATAAAAAGCTGTTATTTTGAAATTGCAAACAGACAATTCAATTTTATTTATTTGCCGTTTAATTCTTGTTTCACAAAGGCGTTTCTTTTCCGTTCATTTTCATAGGAAACTAAGATTTAGATGAAAAAAAAAAAGAAAAGTGTTGTCCTAGGAGCAGTGGACTGGCCTGGGCTGCGGGTCTGTTCGAAAGAGACACTGCGGCCCCGAACATAAAGGGCAAGGAAGGAACATGGATGGGTTTTAGTCAGTAAAAGTCTGACACTCCCTCCCACTCCGCCCTGAGTGGGAGAAAGTATTTGATGATTTCGAAACCGAAATAAAAAAAAAATTGTGACGGCTTCTATATTTTTTACGCCATGCAGCTTGCATTTGGCCACAACTTACCTGATATGAAGCGATGATGTGGCCTAAGGAGCATTAATGGAGCATTCTTGCCTGGAAGAAACCAGTTCATTCGAACATGGAAGATATATCTAGATTATAATGATCAGGGAACAAAGAAGCCGGCAGTGGACAGGCATGACTACAGTTGCAAAAAAATCTATTTAGTCCGTCAGTTACATAATTGGCAAATAATGGAGACACGCATTTTTGTTTTTGTAAATCAATGAATATTGACAAAGATAAGATTGATGCGTCTTATCTTTAATTCGGAAATGGGGGCTCGTGACGTCATAGCTCGCTAAAAATGATACCTAGGCGTGACGTATTGAGAATTTTAAAAGCGTCGTATCCTCGTTAATTTTGATTTACGTGACAAAAGAAAAAATACGGGTCAAATATTTTTTAATAATCTACCTGACGGACTAATTAGACTTTTTCTATCCTATTCCATAGACTGGCGGTTCGCACAATAAATGTGGAAGCATAGCGCTTTGTTCAGGTCGGTGGAACTCTAGTTTAGTCTCGTATCTCTAGTTGTCCAATGATAGGTTGTGGGTTCAAACCCAAGCAGGTAAGATTACCCTTATAGCTCTCAAAATCGTGAACAAAAACATTGTGAGGAAACCGGCATATCCTAGAACCAAAAGTATCGAAGTTTATAAGTTTGGCCCGCCGGGTAATGTGTCCCAGCAGTGGGAATATTATAGGGTGATTGATCATGCAAAAGAACTTTCCTAGTACAAAATTACTTTTACACATAAATTATTCACCCAATTCCTTTTCAATTTCAAAAAACAAAACTCGCTCAACCATTTCCCCCAAATGTTGCCAACTTAAAAATAAGTTGCGCCAAAAACTTTTTAACTGGCAACCCCAAGACGATCAAAGTTTGTGGCCCACAATTTTCGTTTGTGGCAACTTCGCACATTGCCTATCTTCTCGCGGGGGTCGTTAGGACAAGTTATGATGTTCTAACTTTGAACGCATTTAATTCAATCGAGATCATTATTTTAGTGTACGAGTACTTCATGCGATGATCAAACACATTTTCATCATCATCATCATCTACGCCTTTTCCCAACTATGTTGGGGTCGGCTTCCTAGACGGATGAAGCTGAATACCAGCATTTTACATGGTGCGACTGCCTATCTGACCTCCACAACCCTGTTAGTACGGGGGTACCCCCGTCGTAAGTCTGACAACCAGTCTTCCAAGGGGTATCGTATTACCCCTAATACGATACCCCTTGATAAGACTGGTTGTCAGACTTTTTGGGCCACTGACTACCTGTAACGACTGTAAAAGTTCTACTAATGACAACCGGGACCAATGGCTTAACGAAATCTCTGAGACATTCAGGAAGCACCGTTCGTGCCGTAGGTCATAAAATAGTAAAGAACAAAAGAACAAAAGATAAATGAAAAGCGTGCTTTTCGAGGCACGGAGGAAACTCGGTAAGTATGGGTGGTCACCCATCTACAGACCAACCTGGGCAAGCACTTTTTGACCCAAAGATCGACCCGAGCGGCTGTTTACATTTATAAGGACGATTTGTTAAAGCCATAGCGCTAGATGGAACGCTCCTTCCAGTCTGCTCCAAGTTGGTTATCTCGGATCACTCGTGGAAAGCGATGACAAAATAGATCGGAGTGTTAAGCACAAAACTAACACTGGATGGATAAAATAGCGGCCGGTCACGGGGACAATATGTGACTCCCGCATTCCTCTCAAACTCAAGGGGAAGATTTATAAAACCATGGTTAGACCTGATCTGTCTTGTATGGATCAGAATGTTGGATGTTGAATGAAATGAAATTGCTATAGAGGATGTGTGATGTAACGCGAGTGGATTAAATAAGGAATAAGTACATAAGAGAAGATGTTTGTTTAATTGTAGGTATTTTTTAATGCAAGTCTGTTTATTGTGTTTTTTTGTTTATTCGTATTAAGTGATTTAGAGGTATCTTGGTAGTAACATCGCATTGGCGTTATAGCTGTTAAGGTGTTATTTACATAATTTTAAATAAATAAATAATA
Organism: Xestia ashworthii; assembly: GCA_950022955.1. NCBI lineage: Eukaryota > Metazoa > Arthropoda > Insecta > Lepidoptera > Noctuidae > Xestia > Xestia ashworthii. The sequence continues at coordinate 8,031,889 of OX465576.1, read as the reverse complement.
ATAAATAAAGAGGAAGTCTGAAAGTGGCGCCGGTGACTGAAAAGTTTTGTGGTAATCGGTTGTCGTGGTATGGGCATGTGATGCTGAGGAACAAGGAAAATGTAGTGAGGAGAAAATTGAGTATGAATGTAGATGGCTATAAGAGTAGAGAAAGACGAAAGAAACTAACTTTACATCGCTGGACATTAGCACACAGCGCCATCTAGTGCCACACTAAGCAAGGCTTGTGTCGTGGACATCAGATAGTTGATATACTACATAAATACGTTTTTGTTTGTAAATACATACTTGGTATACATATAGACATCCATGACTCGGAAACAAATGTCCATGCTCATCACACAAACATTTGCTCCTACCGGGATTCGAACCCAGGACCCTAAGAAGGTAAGGCAGCCTCACCCACCACTACGCCATTCGAGTCGTCTAACGATGGATGGACTGTGTGAATTTTGATATGGTTAGAAATGAGGTGGCTGCTGAAGAGAATTATGAAAGAAGAAGACAATGCGCCAACCCCAAATAAGTTGAAATATGTTCGCTTTTCGGAAAGATTTACGTCTGTTTTCCTAAACCCGATTAGGCAAATTTGAACTAGTAGTTCTACATTTTGCCAATTACGTTTAAGTTCCATATCAAAAGCGGGGGAGCTTATTATAAACAATGGGGTACAAATTAAAACTCCGGGAAGCTTTTGAGAAATGTCTGGTCAAAAGTCCAATAGGTATGATAATACGCATGGCCCAACCTGGGTATCAAACTAAAGACCTCAGCAAGAATCTGTAGCGCTTGTATTCTTTGGAACGGTTTTCGTTGTTTTTTTTTTAAATTACATTTCAATAATAATCCATCACGATTATCGAACCAGGTTGCTTACCTATTCATAGAATATACAGGTCTTAGGGGTAAAAACAACCTACCGGGGCTGCGGGACTGTTCGAAAGAGATACCGCGGCTCCGGAACGTAAAGGGCGAGGAAGGAACATGGATGGTTTTTAGTCAGTAAAAGTCTGACACTCCTCATTTGATGATTTCCCATCCGAAAAAAAAGGGGTAAAAACAAAGGCACAGTATAAAGATAAGCAGTAGTGAGACTCGGACGATAAGTGCTAGAGCTGCTACTATACGGCATACTGTGTGATGACAGAAATGAGCAGGGGAAGGGGCGCTTGGTGAATTACGTCAGCGTTTCGGGCGTTTCTTTGAAGCCGACCTACTGTCTATCTTTATACTGTGACAAAGGTTCAATCACTAAACAAAACTGTTTTGACCCTCATTAACAATTGTTTCCAAACATTTCCGGTTATTCTACTAAGGTAGCGAAGAATGGCAGTCGTTTCATGTAAAATACTGATTGTTGGTCAGTCCTGGTTGGGTGGGAACCCAACCCAAACGTGTTAGAAGTAAAGTGTTAGGTTTATTGGGGGTTTAAAAAGTTCATGCGTAGGTTGTGAGGTCGGAGTTTATGGCTAAATAATAACAGCCGCTCGGATCGATCTTTAGGTTAAGCCGTCCTTGCTTGGGTTGGTCCTTGGAATATAATTATGTAGCCGAATGTGGGTGAACTATGTATTTTGTACACATGAGCCTAACTCTTCGCAAATCACAGGCCTGATGACAATTGCAAAATTTTGAAAGTTTCTAAAAGAGAAGGCACAGCAATGCATAACTCGTAGATAATAAAAAAAGGGGTGTAATGTTAATATTTTTAACGCTCTTAATGTGCACGTCTTTCTACATCGTTGTCACATATTTATGTACTAGCTGACCCGCGCAACTTCGTCTGCGAGTGAGGGTTAGAGAAAGTGTGAGTCAACCTTAAAAAATAGACATATTATGCTATCACGGACTTTTTTTTAAATGCTTAAGAGGAACAATTCCTTCGTACGTGATTGCTGTGTAACTTTAACCGCGTTATGCAGTGCTTGCAACGGAAGCAAAGAAAAAGGAATAAATCTTTGTTTTTGGGAAATTTTTCATTGATGCTCCGCTCCTATTGGTGATGTTACCCTTGATGAACGGGCTGTCCAACACTGAAATATGTTTTTAACTCGAACCACCATTTCCTGAAATTAGCGCGTTCAACCAAACAAACAAACTCTTCAGCTTTATAATATTAGTGTAGATTCAAGTAGGTAACAATTTAATTTAATTTTTTTTATAAGTGCCCATCTAGGCCTATGTGAAATAAAATATTTTGATTTTGAATTTCTCGGAAATCTTTGCATTCATCGCTCATTATTTTCTACTTATGGTTTTCCATTGACATACCTGTGGTGACAATTTTGAAACCAAAATGTTTTAATCTTCCATTTCAAACTAACTCTACCTACGTCCCATGAGGCAGTGTCTTATAAGTGCATAACCTCTAAAGCTTTGAAACCTTCAAATATAATATGGTGACTTTTCGAGACATTCCAATTTTAGAGTATTAGCACCAAATCAACTTCGAAGCAAATCAACGCCATGGCCAAAATAATTGTTTACCCTTTTTTAACCCCGTTAGGGGTTCATTTCAATAAAATACGAAACACGTCTTCCATCAATTCTGTTAAAAAGGTTTATGCAAAATTTCAAGTAGATTGGACCAAGGAATCACGTTGTCTCTTACAAACTTTGCCCCCCTTTTTTAACCCCTTAGGGGTTAAATCTTGGACAATTCTTCTATACTGGATGCCTACATCATATAAAGAACACAGCCTGCTAGTTTCAGGTCTCTACGATCAGCAGTTTAAGCTGTGGGTTGATCCATGAGTCACTAAAGCTAAATCGTCAGTCATTATATCGCTATTTTGTGCGTATTCAATATTCACCTCAAAAATCAAATTTCAAGGAAACTGAGAAATTACATTTATCTTTATTAGATTTAAAGTAAATGTAGCAACTTTTAAAGGTTGACACTTTATTAGATTTTATTCTATAAGTGTGTGAAGTTAATTAATTTTAAACACAAAACCCTCTTTTTTACGCCTCTGGGTGAAATTTTTTGAAAATGCTGAAACAGGTATTTCCTTATTTTTAATAATAAGTATTTAATCTGAGTTTCATGATTCTAGAACAATCTAAAAAATTTTTTTCATACAAACTTTGCCCCCCCTTTTCACCCCCTTTTTCTAAAATTTTCCATAATTTCTATAGCCTAAATGTTATTCTGAGTTTATTTAAATAGATTAGTGAAGTTTTCATCAAAATCCGTCAAGCAGTTTTTACGTGATGCTGGTACAAATAAACATACAAACAGACAAACAGAAAAAAAATCGAAAAATGCTGGAAATGGGTTCTATTGGTTGTCCTTTAACACCCTGGCTATATTTTTTTGTTTTTTTTTCAATGTACAAAAACGTCTTTTCTACAGTTTTATTATTATGTATAGATAGATAATCCCATCATGAATGATGTAACCAAGATTTTGTAACAATATTCTGATTTAAAAAGTGTCCTTGAAGTTTCTTGACCAGTCTTCTCCATAGAGATCTACGATAGAGAATGGGCAACTACAGTACTTTCTCAAGTTATTATGCCTTAACGACAGGCCGTGTCGACGGCGCGTTCGTGTTCCACGCGCGCCTCAAAGAGATGTCAGCAAAGTGAAGGGGCCCGCTAGGGCCGAAGCCTTCCGGGGCTGCGGGACTGTTCGAAAGAGATACCGTGGCCCCGGAACATAAAGGGCGAGGAAGGAACATGGATGGGTTTTAGTCAGTAAACTGACACTCCCTCCCGCTCCGCCCAGAGTGAGAGAAGATATTTGATGATTTCCCATCTGAAAAAATAGTTATTATGCCTTGTGACTGTGACTGTAGCTTTGTTTTTTTTTTGTTTTTTTTTGACATTCAAAAGTGCCGTGAAGGTCTAATTGAAATAAATGCCTTGAGTTTGAGTTGAGTTTGAGTTTATGAGGTACTCCTCTGCCTGTTTCTTAGAGGATTACAACCGTGATGGTTTGTATATTAAATACATAATCTTAAGTCTGCCCTGCGTGGGCGGAGCACCGCCGTGTCCTCGTAGCGGCGATCGGCGGCGGCGACCTCTCGCGTCCGGCCCTGGTTCAATCCATGGTCCGGAGCGAGACGGAATGGGAAGCCGTCACCTCCTTCTGCGAAGCAGTCATGCTAGTGAAGGAGGTGGCGGAACGAGAGAGGGAGAGAGCCTCTCTTCCCGGCCGCCGCGGGAGACGCACCGGGCGTCGGGGGCCACGTGGTGGCTACCGGCCACCGTAGATGCGGGCCTGTGGACGGTTAGCTATGGGCTAGCTAGCCGTCCGTCCGTCTAGTGACGACAGGCCGTGTCGACGGCGCGTTCGTATTCCACGCGCGCCTCAAAGAGATGTCAGCATAAGGGGAGGGGCCCGCAAGGGCCGAAGCCTGCCGGGGTTGCGGGCCTGTTCAAAAGAGATACCGCGGCCCCGGAACATAAAGGGCGAGGAAGGAACATGGATGGGTTTTAGTCAGTAAGAGTCTGACACTCCCTCCCGCTCCGCCCAGAGTGGGAGAAGTCATTTGATGATTTCCCATCCTAAAAAAAAAAAAAAAAAAGGGTACTTAGAACTTTGACAGATCATTGTGTCATATCCCCACTCATCCTAAATTAAAATGGTCAAAATGAAATTTTCCACTGCAGTTCATAGAAATTTAAGAAAATGTTAGATTACTTTTGAGAACTTACACTTTTTTCATTTCTCGTTACACGGAATTTTGATCGCAGTATTACGGATGAGAAGAGCCTATAATCCTGTTCGTTAGATCCTCATTTCTGAGAAAAATCGCTTGATAAAACCTTAATGACTAATGGAATTGGAAAATTGATATCCATTTCTTGAAGTGAACGCAAATATTATTAAGATTAAAACGTTGGAGGGAGCCAAAAGTGTATTTGGTTTTTTTTTCAGGGTTTTTGCAGTGGTAGTGCGGAGTTAACATTTGTGCCAGTTTGTTGGCAATAGGTTTGGTGGCCAAAAGGTGGGCACTAACATTTAAATGGCGTTATGGGGTTTACTATAATGGGTTTAAAACTTAGCGGAGCTGAAAGGCACTTGTTTTCACCGGTATTGCAATCATTTTTAGGGTTCCTTAAGTGAAGGGTAATCAATAGTACTCAATTACTAAAACTTCACTGTGTGCCTGTCCATCTGTCTGTCTGTTAGCAGACTTTAGCTCATGACCCGTAATAGGTAGACAGTTGATTTTCACAGTATGTATGTGAGAAGCTCCTGGCTAAAATAATAACAGCCGCTCGGGTCGATCGGGTAAGGGTACGGTTAAGCCGTGCTTATCCTTACATACCGAGTTTCCTCCGTGCCTCGGAAAGCACGTTAAGCTGTTGGTCCCGGCTGTCATTTGTAGATCTTTGACAGTCGTTACAGATAGGGGCCCAAAATGTCTGACCAAGGGGTATCGTATTACCCAGTACTAACTGGGCTGTGGCGGTCAGATAGGCAGTCGCTCCATGTAAAATACTGGTATTCACGATTTCACAGTATGTATATTTTTGTTGCCGCTATAACAAAAAAATATAATTAAAGGAGGCTCCCTTGCTAAAGGATACAGAACCCTTTATGAAAGAGTCCGACTCGCACTTAGCCGTATTTTTTGTTCTGGACTATATCTGAGAACATTCTAGTTACGACGGTATTGGAAGTCGAAGTTCCAACATTATTACTTTAAATGAAAAACCTCCATGAACCCTCGTATATTCATTCACAGTGTTTTGAGAGCGTGTAGTGCCAAACACTACTCATTACTATGAACGCCGCGCGCCGTGAGGCCGCGACCAAAGTAGTCTACAGTACGTTTTAGAGTTTTTATTCCTGCTCTCCAATAAACTATCGCCCCGGTTGCTTAGCACCTTCTACAATATTGAGAGGCATGCCATTCACGCCATCAAGCGTTACATTGTGTCCTACCGTAAAACTTTATTTTTCACCCCAAATAAATAGGAAAACTCCTATTTTTACTCCTATTTATATTTCCTAGGAGTTTTTCTATTTATTTGAGGTAAAACAATTGCGTAAAGTTACTTATTTCGATGCATAGAATGCTTGGTAGACGACTGCCAGAAGTGTCAATTGACACTAAGCCTACTTAACTCTTCTGAGAAATACAGGCTTCTTGTTATATTATGAATTAAAAGTAACATTCAAATAAAGAACATGTATTTTATGGTTCAAGATTAATGTCTTGGTGTCTAACGTTCAAAATTCGAACGTATTCTCGTTGTAAATCCGCGTTGATTTACTTTAAAAACAAATGAGTTCGCTTTTGAATTGTGTGGCGCTCTTGCATGAGTGAGGTTACAAAAATGAACTGTACAAAAATGAAATGGTGGTACAAAATCTTTCTTAACAATGAATTAATAACAAAAGCATACATCAATTACATATTTTAATAATGTAACGAATTATCCAGTTTCCTTATGCTATTATTTCCCATTAATTAATAAATTTCAGGGCGAATATTTTACCGTATAATTAAATCACCCCTCGACATTCTTTGCACGTTAAATAAATCACCATGACGTATGGTGATTAAAAGCTGTGTGGAATAATAATGATGTGAAAAGAATAGCTGAAATTACTAGAAATATAACTATTATTAATTATTCTGTAAGAAAGTGGCTTGAATATTATAGCAAACAGGTTTTTGTAAATTGTGAAGGTAAATTGGTTAGCCCAAAAATATTATGATAGAGGTCAGGTAGGCGGTCGCTTCATGTAAAAAACTTGTATTCAGCTGCATCCGGTTAGACCGGAAGCTGACCCCAATGAAGTTGGAAAAGGGCTGGAACATAGAAAGATAAAAAAAAACAGGAGAAGTGGCAAGGGGGCGAGTCGGTGTCCGCGCGACTTGCACAAGAGTTATAAGCAAATGGCGATACTATTTTTGCAATAAATACAATGCTCCTCAACCACTACCTAAGTTTGTCGCTAAGTTACTGGACAAGCAATGTAAAAATCCCCGAACGATAGTTCAATATGCGGATGCATCGCGTAGTGCGGCCGCTGCTTCTTACGACGAGTTAGTGATGTGCTTGTGTACCGATGTTTTTGTGTGGGTAAGTTGTACGGTGCATGGTAAATTCAATTCAATTCAATTCAATTCAATTTATTTATTTCAGGCTACAATGACCCATAGATATATACCTTATAAACCAACATATATAAATTTAATACAAAACTTGTGTTAATAAATAAGACTTAAAACTATGTTAGTAACACTTCACTTAGTCACACTTCACTTGTGTACGCTGTCCAATGCTTTTACTGAACTGCATGTGTAATAGTTGCCGTGTGGCAAATTGGAGACACAGGGTTCCGATACATTTTCGTCTAACGAGCATATCTCCTTCTTTATTATATCTATGGGCTGATCAGATGATGATGAGAGCCTTTATATTGTAACAATTTGTGATTTGATTGTCTCTTTGGTCGAGTGGTCGCAAAAGCGACTGCTGAGTGTGAGGTCCGGAGTTCAACTCCCGGGTCGGACAAAGTGTTATTGGGTTTTTCCATCAAGGATTTTCATAGTCACAGCCACGTAATCTGAATTTGTGCCTGGTTGATGCCAATAGGCCCGCCACCTATTTATAACATGGGACTATAAACATAACTTAATTGGCAGTGGACAGGGCACATTGCTTGCAGAACGGATGGCTGATGGGGCCGAAAAGTTCCGGAGGATCCTGCGTTGGAAGACCGCCTACTAGGTGGGCCGATGACCTGGTGAAGCTTGCGGGAATCCGCTGGATGCGAATCGCACGGGACCGGTCAATATGACGACATTTGGGGTAGGCCTATGTCCAGCAGTGGATGTCTTACGGCTGTAATGATGATGATGATGAAACATAACTGGCGCAATGTGGGTGCACTATTATTCGGTATACCTTGCCTATCCCTTTAGGTATTATAGGCATGATTTTATGTTATGTAAGCGATTTTCGATTCGAGTGAAGAATTACATATGACCGTTGACTTCAACTGTGATCACTAAAATGTGTCTATCACGGAGATCAATGATTCAAACAATAAACTTTTGTCAGCTCTTTTCACAAGTCTTTGAAAAGGATCAATATCAAGTTGTAGACGTATTCAATCTAATATAAAAACCACGAAATGAATAAATAAAAAGACTTCAGCACTATTTCTTACTCTTTGAAAATAGATTTGGGATTTTTCACGACACGTTCAGAGTCCTTCTTGAATATATTATACCTTTCAATTCGGACTCTCTCAGGGGAAAACCGAATAAAAAATTTGACACTCTTGAGCGCGGACGAAATAGTGTTTTAGAGCTCCTTAGGGCTAGATGGCTTTTAGTTATGTCATCTTCCATCTCTTCATATTTTTAGAGAACCACATATAAGTAACGAGTGGTTTACAACCACTAAAAAACTCGACAACTGAAAAATCACGCTCTAAATCGGGGTTAACAAGGTAAAAACAATTCCTCCTATTGTTGAAGTTGAGTAAAATTTATTCTATGTTACCCGGGCCATAATCAAGAAACGATTGACGTCTTATACATCAGAATCGGATGAATAGTTTAGGCGCTGCGCAAGTATGTACATACGTAAATATAAACATACATACTTACATGCAAGCATAGACTGCTAAAATCATAACCCTTCTTTTGACTTCGTCGTAATCGGTTAAAAAATGATCAGCAGTGCTTCTCACTCAAGTGAATGCACAAAATCAATCAAAGATCTTGAAAGGAACTAAGATCAGCAGTGTGTCCCTCTCACGATAAGTGGTACTGTTCATTAACCTCCTTAGGTATTTGGTCCCAAAAATAGACCCACTGCTGGGATGGAAGGCTTCTCTATATGACCCACTACGCGGCCTAGTGCGGGTTGGTAGATGTCACATGACATGACATGTCTTCGATTTTTTGGATCTAGGACGTGTTGGTTTCCACGCGATGTATTTCTTCACCGTTTTGAGAGCAGTGGTGATGAAATAAATAACAAAAAAAATGCGATAGTAGTACATTTTGATACAAGTGGAGAAAGTTTGTTATTGTGTTTCGAGGCAGCATTAACACACGAGCTGTAGGCGAGGGTGTTTTTAAGCCGAGAACTGCAATAAAAAATGTCCACGTGTATCAAACGACGACGTTTGCAATTAAATTTTGAAGAAATAAAATAAAAGAAAGAAAAATACCGGTGTCATGAATTATTACGAGACTATGATTTAATTTTTTTTTTCGCGCTTCGCTTTCGCCAGGTTGAAGGAGAAGCAAAGCTACGAAGCCGTTATACAGCTTATTATAAAAAATATTTATTAATCAAATCAAATCAAATCAAATCATTTATTTTTGCAGAAAACACTGTTACAATGGTGTTAAAAAGATTTACATGTTTCAAGTGATTCTACCGTAAGGCATGCAAAATGTATACAATCATAAAATACAATCAATAAATTAAAGGTCAGGTAAATTAATTTAAAAGTAAATAAAAATAAATAAAAACAAACAAAATATTAAGATAGTAAATTAATTCAATGTCATACACATTAGTTATTATTTGAATGTCATTTATATCTAGAATTGTTACAATATTTAAAGATACCTCCATAATAATTGTTATTGCTTGATGTCACTGTGAGGTTTTAAGCTTAGAAAAATTATCGGTTAAGAATTCGTTTAAATTATAGTAGCATTTTTTAACTAAAAGGCTCTTCAAGCTTTTCTTAAATAATGTAGTATTCATTGCCCTTATTTCTTTAGGTAATTTATTGAAAATTACAGGGGCCATGTGAAACACACTTTTGTGCATTAAAGCGGTATGTGTTCGACGGACAAAGAGGCGAAATTCGTCACGTTGTTGCCTATTACTCACTTCTGAAGCTAGTGTAAATAATGTTTTATTGGTCTTGACAAATACTGAGACCTCATAAATATATAGGCTTGGGAGAGTTAAAATTTTGTACTCCTGGAAAAACGGTTTACAGGATTCGATCATTTGAAGCCCAAACCTTCACCCTTATGCACCGTTTTTGTGCTTTAAAAATGATGTTAATATCCGTCGAATTCCCCCAAAATATCACACCAAACCTCAAAACTGAAGCAACTAAACCATGATATGCAGTTAACACGGTATTAATGTTTGCTATCTGCTTGAGCTCATGCAGCGCATACACTGATTTGTTTACTTTTTTGCATAGGGTTTCAATCTGGGATTTCCATTTTAATTTGTTATCCACAGTAAGACCAAGAAATTTTGTTGTTTCAACTTCAGATACAGGTGCACCCTTATAGCTAATCTGAGGCATAATTGAATTCGTACGCTGATTAAAATGGATTATTTTAGTTTTTGAGATGTTTGCCTTCAGATTATTGCAGTCTAGCCATTGAATGATTGCATTTAGGCTACTGCTTATATCATGCTCATAGGATAATTTGTCATTACACTTAATTGCAACAGTGCTGTCGTCAGCAAAGAGTGTCATTGGGTTTGAGTTCGCATTTGGAAGGTCATTAATATAAATTATAAATAGTAGTGAGCTCAATGTACCTCCTTGTGGGACACCATATTGTATTTCACGACCTTTTGATAGGTATCCCTCCTCCATCTTAGTTCTAACATTAATTTTGTTAATTTGTGTATACTGAGTGCGGTTTTTGAGGTAAGTTTCAATTAGTTTCAAGACGTTGCCTCTTATGCCATAGGTCTCAAGCTTATACAATAAGATGTCATGTTCCACGTGATCAAAAGCCTGTGTCATGTCCATAAAGATGCCGCAGATCGGTATTCGCCTGTCGACATTGGACGTTATGATGTCCAAAAATTCATATATAGCAAGGTTAATACTTTTGTTCTGTCTAAATCCTTTTTGTTCCTTAGCTAAAATGTTATTGGTTTCAAAATAATCTACAAGTTCATTATAAATATATTTTTCAAAAATCTTTGAGACGATTGATAGTAGGGCAACAGGTCTATAATTATTCATGTCTTCTTTACTATCTTTTTTATGAATCGGTTTAATAATTGCAATTTTTAAGTTTTCAGGGAATATACCAGTTTCAATAGACAGGTTTAAAATGTAACTCAGAGGTTGCGCGATACACTCGGTTACTAGCTTAATGGATTTAGTGCAGATACCGTCATAACCTACACTATTGGTGTTTTTTAACCCTTTTATGATTTGTTTAACATCTTCTGGCAAACATGGCTTCATAAACATTGAGTTAAGTCTAGATGTTAGGAATTGCTTATGTTGATCTTTGTGCATAGTATTAATGGGTGTTATCTTATCCACAAAATAATCATTGAATGCATTTGATAAGTCATATGGATTTGTTACGACATTATTATTTACTTTAATATTAGGGATAGATTCTAATGGTTTGTTTTGCCTTGCAGCATTAATAGTTTGCCATACAGCTTTTGTTTTATTTTTTGAATTTATAATATTGTAATTGTTTTGCGCTCGTTGAGTCAAAGTTACAATCTTTCTTAGTCTTTTGGTGTATTGCTTCAATTTTGATTTGTTGTCTACACATGGGTTTTTTCTATATTTCCACAGTAGTTCACGTTTTTTAGCACTACAAGTCTTAATACCCCGTGAAACCCACTTGAGTTTTTTGTGGATGTGTATAGTTATGGTTTTGTAGGGAAAACAAAGGTCATAAAACAATTTAAATGTATCAATGAAGGTATTATATGCTATGTTTGGATCACAAGTACTGTACATATCTGCAAATGTCATTTGTCCCAAATAGCATTTGAATTTTGCTTGATTTTCTTTACAAAAATCCCGTCTCCTGATTTTCCAGTTCTTAACTAAACATATATTTTTTACTTGACAACTTAACAATTGTGCGGTGTGATCTGACAGTGCTAGGTCAATTACTTCTGACTTACATTTTTTGCCGAAGTTGTGGGCAAAATTGTCAATACATGTTTTGCTTACATGTCTGGTAGGTTCTTTAAATTGCAATTTTAAATTATAATTTAGTAGTAAACATTCAAATTCGTTCGTTATCTTATTCTTATTTAAAACATTAATATTAAAGTCTCCAGCTATAACTACATTATGTTTATGATAATTTTTATAAAGTAAAGTTAGAATCTTGTTCAGTCTATCAAAAAATATATCAATGTTACTAGGTAAGGGTACTCTATACACACAGACAATAACAATTTTGTAGTCTGTCAGCTCAATAGCACAACATTCAAACGCTGAACAGACTGAGCTGCTTGTCAGTGTTGATATTTCTTTACAGTTATGTCCTTTTTTGACAAAAATACAAGACCCACCTCTTTTTGAATTAGTTCTGGAGTAACATGATACCAAGTTATAGTTGGGAATAAACCCGTTGTCTTCATGCCCAGACATCATGAAGTGCTCAGTGAGGCAAATAACATCAACATTTGATTTTTAAAATTTTTAAGATTTTTGAATTTTTATTTAAATATGTTCTTGAATTTGGAACACAAATAAATGTTAATTGGTTTATTAAAGTAAATAGTTAGTTTTAAATAATCATACTTATCTATGAAATTTAATTTATAAACATAATTTGAATATTCAAAAAATGTTCACGCCGTAAAGACACAAATATTGCTTTGCCGAAATAAAAAAATACATTCACCTCTGACTATAGGCATTGAACCAATTTGGACTAAGTATAGGTATAGTTGTCTGTGGCAATTTTCATTCCCGCACACGTGATGGAAAACTGTCAAAAACGCACGCGTGTGAAATACATTGCTTGTTGAACCTAATCATAGTGCGACAAGAACCAGTTCTCGAGGAAGTGTGTAGAATAAAAAATAAAACAACTCGTTTGCCAATAAAGGAAACTCACAATGATAACACTTTTCATCTCTAACATACCAGATGTTACCGACACCATTTCTCAAGGATGATAGATCTATACGAAAGTGTTTTTAAAGAGAGCAGGTATACGTATACCTATCTATGAGTTACTCTTGATCAGCCATTCGTATCCTTCCAGTACATTACCCGTTTGATATCCAGTTGAACGGAAGGCCCTGTGTCCGTATCTAAGTGGTCTACTTTAGCTATCTTTTGAGAAATCTTGTTATGTGATCCATTCGTCATGTTTGTGAGGCGCTGTTCGTTGTGACTGGTCATCTTTTACGGCGTTTTTCTGTAACTTACTTTCGTATAACTTGTTAGTTACTATGCCTATGACTCGTAGCTATCTGCAAATTTAATAAAAATCTTGGCTTATTTCACATAGCTTTTATTCCTTATCAGAATTTCTCAAAAAATCTAACTGCAAATCATATCACTACCGAATTGAATAGTAGAGAATTACCTACTTTTATGATGTTGTGTTTATATATTTAAAGATTATTTTGTTATGCTAACAGTTTGTTGTTGTAACACAAAGTTGGTCACTTACTGAGCAACAGAAGTCTAAACTCAAGATTTGCCAACGAGCAATGGAGCGCAGCATAATAGGTGTAAGGAGAACAGATCGCGTTAGAAACACCACCCTGCGCTCCATATCTCAAGTAGCAGATGTTGGGGAAAAAACAGCCAGGCTGAAATGGGAGTGGGCGGGCCACGTGGCACGGATGCACCCGGAGAGATGGGCAAAGATCGTCACACACTGGACGCCCGAGGAAGGACAGCGGCGCCGGCGAGGTAGACCTCGACGTAGGTGGCGTGACGATCTGATCACGTTTGCAGGGCCAACATGGCCGGAGATCGCACAAGACAGAGAGGTATGGAAGGAGAAAGGGGAGGCCTTTGCCCAGCAGTGGGACACGACGAAGGCTAGCAAAAAAAAAAAAAAAACAGTTTGTTGAATATCTTAAATACTTTAATATGTTATCAGTTCTTTTGTAGTATGCACAATATTATAATTGTTTTTTTTTGTTGTTTTGTGTCTCATCATCATCATTATTTCAGCCGAAAGACGTCCACTGCCTCCCCCAAGTGTTACCACATTGACCGGTCCCGTGTCTAGTTGATTAAAATTAGAAATAGGTATCCTACTATAGTTTGTGTTTAATAATATTTGTATGCTATTTATGGCGAAATGTGTCATCGCACTACTAGTTTTTTACCACCTCTTGTACCAAACTACAACTAACCAACCAACTAACCAACCAACTTCTTTTACTGCAAATAAAAAATTTGGAATTTTATTTTGATGATTTTGATTTGTTTTTGCCATAGATCCTTTTAACGTGCACATATTGCTACATCGTTCACAATATATCATACCATCTCAACAGGAATGATGTAACTGAGATCTTAGGACGATATAATGTCCATGGAGTTTCTTGCCCGTTCTTCACCATGAAGAAACTATTTTGAGATAGGCAACTACAGTACATTCACAGTTATTATGCCTTGTGACTTTGACTGTAGCTTCATTTTGTTATTGACTTTGTTTCGACAGTTCAAAAGTGAAATAAATGTTTGGATTTTATTTTTTATCCGTGACTATATATTTTCATGGATATAACTTTGAATAACATTGACTTACCTTATAAAATAACTGTTCTTCAATTATGATGTACTATAAAGTAGATTCTACCCATTTATCTGTATTTGTAGCAAATACATTCAACCGTGGATGTAGGCAGGCTATTATTACGTTACGTAAAATAATAAGCACGTGTTTGGAGTTCTGCTTAGCCCAGAAACTAGTACACCGTGATAATTAACATAAATAAGTAGTCCCAAATATAATAAATACAGACAATACCTATCTAATCTGCCTCAATTGTTATCAGTAAGCTTTTGTCTTATCAATGACGTCAACAGACGGGTTGGCTTGGGTGTCATGCCTGGTAACAGAATAGTGATATTCTGTGAAGTTCACTAGTTCACCTCACTCAAGTGAGCGCACACAATTCGAAAGTAAACTCATTTGTTTTTAAATCATCGCGGATTCACAACGAGACCGTTCGAATTTCGAACGTGATGTTACGACAATAACAATTTGTAGTCATTTGTTTTGGATTGCGATAGAATTTGGTACACAGCATTGGTAGCTCATCATCAATTGCTTATTCTATTTCCAACTATGTTGGCTTCCAGGGTAACCGGATGCAGCTGAATACCAGTATTTTACATAGAGCGACTGCCTATCTGACGTCCATAACACAGTTAGTACTGAGTAATACGATACCTCTTGGTAAGACTGTTTGTCAGACTTTCGGGCCACTGATTACTTCATAATTGTCTAACTATTGCCCTCGTATCCCCGTACGGGAGGGAGTGTCAGACTTTTACTGACTAAAACCCATCCATGTTCCTTCCTCGCCCTTTATGTTCCGGGGCCGCGGTATCTCTTTCGAACAGGCCCGCTACCCCGGCAGGCTTCGGCCCGTGCGGGCCCCTCTCCTTATGCTGACATCTCTTTGAGGCGCGCGTGGAACACGAACGCGCCGTCGACACGGGCCTGTCGACATTAGACGGACGGACGGCTAGCTAGCCCATAGCTAACCGTCCACAGGCCCGCGTCTACGGTGGCCGGTAGCCACCACGTGGTCCCCGACGCCCGGTGCGTCTCCCGCGGCGGCTGGGAAGAGAGGCACACATACATGTTATGGTTATGAGCAATAGATTGACATATGAGCGTTCACTTATATGAGCGGTGCGCCTGCCCCGCCCACAGGGCCATTCTAACCATTTTTATCTGTTTTATGATTAACATCAACATTTGACATCCTTATACAACTAACTGCCGTTTGACAGCTAAACAACGTTTATTTGTCTGTCAAAAACATCAAACATAACATACCATACGGTATGTCTATTGTCTATCTAGATGCCAGATATTTCTTTGTCCCAAATCCCTTTGTTTGGGGGTCAAAGGCGGGCCCTAAAATGAAATGAAGGGACAATTGTATATGCGGGGTTATTCAAACGCTGCTGTCTATAAACTTTATGGAACATAATATTACGAGCTGGGTATGAGATAAATTAATTACCTACTACCGATTAAACAACAAACTAACTTTATAAATATACTTCTGTTCGCTATTCGCTTAGATATCGCACTTCTAGTTCACTTCGATTCGCTTCGTTGTGTAGCCAAAATCAGACTCCGGTCGCGTGTTGCGCGGTCTTTTTATATTCGTCAACAGACAAACAAAAAATACTAACCAAAAAAAACATTAACAAAAGGAACTGAAGGCAAAAAAAGATAATAAACTACTTCAGGCAAAATAAAGAAATAGGTAGCTTATGCCCCTCCCTTGGCTTAAGGTCGAAATTACAATGACAATTCCTGATGATTTTTTATAAAGGTTGAGAATTTGTACCTTGTAGCTTTAAAACTAATAATAATGGAAAGCACTCGAAATTCCAACGTACATGTATACTGTAATCACGTGCTTTCTCGAATGTTCTCGTAGGTCCGATGTAACAATAATATGACATCACGCCGGTATTCCCTGAAGGGTTAGGCAGAAGTGTATCTGGTTGGTACACCCACATTCCGCCAGTTATGTTTAAGTTCCATGTTACGGGGTTTGAGCCTATTGCCTTTAACTGGGCAAAATTCCAGACTCAGTGGCTGCTACTGAGAAATTTCTGATGGAAAAACTCAATAACACTTTGCTCGACCTGGAAATCGTACGCAGGACCTCATGTCCAAGAGTTGCGTTTTCGACCACTAGACCAACGAGGCACTGACGATGTGAAAATACCAGCCTTCAAGACATTCATCAGACATTATTTACTATACGGACCTTGTAGAAACCAGAGCAAATTTTCGTGCGTTCAAGCGTTTTTGCCATACATATTATTGGAATCAAATATAACAGCTTCACAACTTAGGACCCATTAAAGTTAATATTTATCCATGGTGCTAGGCAACTGGGCCTTTCCCAGTTGTAAACGTCCCTTTGTGCCTATTGGCCTTGTTTTGTTCTGTCTCCTGCTGATGAGGGAAGTGGAAATTACAGTTTTTTTTCCTACTCCTCCGCTATACTTTCTGGTTAATTTCGTTGCGGGATCCAAGACAGTTAAATTCTTTCTCTGGAACTTCATTGTCTCGGCGCTTTTCTGTTGGTCGCCACTGTTGATTCTGGCTTTCAGGAGTTACAGTGGTTTGGGCGTGTGTGGCGGGCTTGTCCCAAAAAAAAAAAGACATCCATCATCTGCCAAGCCTTTTCCCAACTATGTTAGGGTCGGCTTCCAGTCTAATCAGATGCAGCTGAATACAGGTATTTTACATGGAGCGACTGCCTATTTGACCTCCACAACCCATGACTGGGTAATACGATACCACTTGGAAAGGCTGGTTGTCAGACTTTTTGGGCCACTGACTACCTGTCACGACTATCAAAGCTCTACAAATGACAACCGGGACCAACGGCTTAACGTAATCTGTGAGACATTCAGGAAGCACCGTTCAAGCCGAAAGCCATAAAATAGTAAAGAACAAGAGCGTGTCGGGCCACGCTCACTGTAGGGTTCCGTAGCTTCCCAGACCATTAAAAATACCAACATTTTTCGTCAGCAAAAATAACTTTGTTTTTCATAGTATTTGTATGAAAAACAAAGTTATCATTTGCGTTTTTTTGAAAAAGTGCTATATAACTCAAAAACTATTCAACTCATCAAGTTGAAAATAATTTTCCTAGAAAGTTCATATAAAGGTCTACTTCTGTGATTTTTTTCATATTTTTTAAACTTATGGTTCAAAAGTTAGAGGGGGGGGGGACACATTGTTTTTGACTTTCGGAGCGATTATTTCCTAAAATATTAATATTATCAAAAAATGATTTTAGAAAACCCCTATTCATTTTTAAATACCTATCTAACAATATATCACACGTCAGGGTCAAAATTAAAAAAAAAATCGCTCCCCACTTTACGTCTGGGGGAGGTACCCTAATAAAAATGTTTTTTTAAATTTTTATTTTTGCACTTTGTCGGCATGATTGATATACATATTGGTACCAAATTTCAGCTTTCTGGTGCTAACGGTCACTGAGATTATCCGCGGACAGACAGACAGACAGACATGGCGAAACTATAAGGGTTCCGTTTTTTGCCATTTGGCTACGGAACCCTAAAAAAGAACAAAAGGAAAATGAAAAATATACCCTGGATAAATGGCAGCCGGGACCAACCGCTTCAAGTGCTTTTCAATTCATGGAGGAAACTCAGTATGTAAGGGTGGTCACCAATCCATAGACCAACCTAAGCAAGCACGGGTTAACCTAAAGATCGACTTGAGCGGCTGTAATTATTTAGCCACGAGTTTCAAGACATTACAATAGGCTTGTTAACTGAAAAAATCTAATTAGTCCGTCACTTAGATTATCAAAAAATATTTGACCCGTATTTTTTCTTTTGTCACATAAACCAAAATTGACGAAGATACGACGCTTTTAAAATTCCCAATACGTCACTGTTCGGTATCATTCTTAGTGAGTTGATACCGAACAGTGACGTCACGAGCCCCCACTCCGAGTTTTGATGCGTTTTATCTTTGTCAATATTCGTTGATTTACAAAAACAAAAAATACGTGTCCATTATTTTCCAATACTCTAATTGACGGACTAAATAGATTTGCAATTTATTGATGGTGTAAACAAGCCTATTGGTATATCAACACTGGAACGCACATTTGTTAGTGTTTTTTGAGGATCCACTGAAGCTTAGCGATACTTTTGTCGCATAAAATAGCATATAAATCAGACATCCGCAAGAGCACCAAGGTCACCAACGTAGCCTGAAGAATTGACAAACTTAAGTGGCAGTGGGCAGGGCACATTGCTCGCAGTACGGATGGCCGATGGGGCCGAAAATTTCTGGAGTGGCGACCGCGAACCAGAAGACGATGCGTTGGAAGACCTCCCACTAGGTGGACCGATGACCTGGTGAAGGTTGCGGGAATCCGGGACCGGTCAATGTGGCGACACTTGGGGGAGGCCTATGTCCAACAGTGGACGTCTTTCGGCTGAAATGATGATAATGATAATGAATCCACCACGCGGGTCCAGTGCGGGTTTGGTAGATGTCACATGTCTTCGAATTCTTGGTTCTAGGACATACCGGTTTCGTCACGATGTTTTCCTTCACCGTTTTTAAGAGCAGTAGTGATGAAGTAAATTACTCAAAGAAATGCGCCTGCCTGGGTTCGAACCCACGACTAATTTAATTGCTCACACCCGAATGTAGCGAGATAATGTATAGGCTAACATTTGAAGAAGCCTTTAAGAAATATTTGAGAAAAACTTGGACAGTACGAGTATCTATGCAGTAGTTTTTGCGTTATCCCGGAACATCCAATTTGGATTTTTATGATTTCATTATAAGTTTAGTAGAAGTCCAGGTTTCCTCACCATCCAAAATGATTTGTGACAAAAGTTTGATATTATAAGGATGATTTCAGACGCCTGTAACTATATTTTTTCGCCGTAATATGACAGCTGACAACATATACTTTTTAAATAACCCTTTGCAAACTCCCCAAGGACACGAGTGTTATCGTAGCGTCAACTCAAGGTCATGTAGTCAAGTGGGGCTTACGTGTTCTATGTCATATGGATCGATGGGAATGTGAAAATAATTTCTTGTTTTTTTTTCGTTGAGTGTCGAGTTTTTACCCATCTGGAATGTATGGTAAAAATCAACTATTAGTAAACTATGAGCCTACTGTGATACATTAACATCATCATCAGTCTATTAATGTTCCCACTGCTGGGACACAGGCCTCCACCCCATGAGAGGGAATGGGTTATAACCCACTACGCGAGCCCAGTATGGATTGTTAGAGGTCTTGGTCTTCAAATTCAGGACATGCCAGTTTCCTTACGATGTTTTCCTTCACCGTTTTGAGAGCAGTGATGATGAAATAAATTACACAAACTAATGCACCTGTCTGGGTTCGATGTCGACGCCGCCACTACTGGGCCACCCTGCTCTCAAATAATAGATACTATGATATGATAGATATTATGATACACCTTTGCCATAGCCATTGGGGAGAATGCAGAAGTAATATTGTTACGTTAGCGTCCATGGTAATGGCTACGTGAGGCATTTTTTTTCGATACCCGAGGGGGGTACCGAAAAAACTCAGGTGAGATTATTAAAAATGCGTATTTTTAGGTTTTGGCTAGCTGGTAGCAGGCAGCACCCTTGGAATTTAAACTGCCGGGTCTGACCTGAGCTTTCAAAATCCATCGGTATTCATTGTGATATCGAATAGGTAGTAAGTGTAAACATAAACTTATATTGTCACTTACGGGATATCTTCCGTGATTATTCATTAGTTTGAGCTCCCGATATTATTGTTATTATTGAGTTTAGTTTTAAACCATGAAAGCTTAAAACAGAGCTTAAACATACTTTTAGAGCAAAATATTCAGTAGGACTATATATTTTGTGTGAAGATTTTCTCAAGGCTGACACATCCCATCTACACAAATTATCCAAAGAACTGCGCCTCTTTTGTCCCAAAACAAGCCTTGAAATAACACCGATGTATCTTGTAGAAATAACAACATACTCGTACATTCCAAGAAAGAAAGATGTAGGTAATAGTATCCATATCATTACTACTTTATGTTTTGTAACTATATCCAAGCTAAAAATATAAAGGCATGTTTACTGAAGAATTTTTCTCGCGATGATAAGGGCTCTCGCCTACTGCGACTCTTTGGAGCGTTCATCATCGTCTACCTGGCATTTTCCCAACTATGTTGGGGTCGGCTTCCAGTCTAACCGAATGCAGCTGAATAACAGAATTTTACATGGTGCGACTACCTATCTGACCTCCACAACCCAGTTAGCACTGGGTAATACGATACCCCTTGTTGAGACTGCTTGCCAGACTTTTTAGGCCACTGTCTATCTGGAACGACAGTCAAAGATAATTATACATATGACAGCTGGGACCAACAGCTTAACTCGGTATGTAATGAGTGGTCACCCATGCACAGACCAACCTGGGCGAGCACGGCTACACCTAAAAGATCAAACTGAGCAGCTGTTATTACTTGGCCACGGGCTCCTTCAAAATTGTGTCTGATCACCATAAGGACTATTCCTACTTGCAGCGCCTGGTCGCTATAAACACTTAAACTATCCCTTCTTTGTTTCTTTTTTTTTTTGTTTTGATTCTTATCGGTCGAAAAAACTGTGATCTTCAAAAGAGCCTTTTTTTCGGATGGGAAATCATTAAGTAACTTCTCCATCTCTGGACGGAACGGGAGGGAGTGTCAGACTTTAACTGACTAAAACCCATCCATGTTCCTTCCTCGCCTTTTATGTTCCGGGGCAACGGTATCTCTTTCGAACAGTCCCGCAGCCCCACCCTTAAAAGAGCTTGAGATTGTTTAAAACAAATTTAGTAGTAGGGTAGCGATACCATCGCTACAAAAACTCCAGTGGGCGAGAGTCCTAAGAAAAAAATGTGTAGAAAATGTGTTCCCATTTTTTGTATACTGAAAGGGTTTTGGCTTACTGAAACCTGTTTCGTAAATCCTATTATATGCACGTGACTACGTAAAGCTGTATGTGTTTCCTTTTCAAAATGTTGTACTATAATACAAAATACATTGGAGGATTATGTACCTAGTATACAGGGTGTAAACAAACTCTTCACGAAGCCGTGATCCAAGCATTCTGTACATCAAACAACGTAACTAACAAATAAACTCTACGCGTATTGGTCGTGGAGGTATTTAGGGTGACTGGTAATAAGGGGTTTGTCTCCACCGATCACAGTATCAGATCACGGTTGCCACGGATCACGGCGAGTTGTATCCACTGATACCGTTGTCTGTTTCATTCGTTATCGTGTTACCCACTGATCACGATATCAGTGGCGACATGATAGTGTACGATACTTAAACACGTGATTGTGCTCATGATAACAGACAACTTTTACTATGGGACCAAACCAGAATCGCGAAAAAAAAAACAGCTGTTCTTTACATTAGGCGAACATGAATGTACTGAACAGCAGATAGTTTCATAGATTTTTTTGTATAGTACACTAATTACCAGTCTCACTATGTAAAGTAACACAAATAAAACTTGTATAAAAAAAGTTGGACCTTTGACCCCCAATATCGCCTGGAAATACACTTGTTATCTCAATTATCTAACTGTTGCCTGTGCTATTAAATTGTTTTTTCGATTATCTAACTGACGGACTAAACAGAATCATATTTTTTTTAGTCAGAAATCATCCCTATAGCAGTTTCTGTGTTTGTAATGTAAAATAGAATATTTATTCCAAGAAACCACATATTTATGTGGTTACAAAATGACCTTGAAAATAAAACCAACCCTAGTTTTCAAGTCAAATTACCTTGCCTATCACTACTTTTACATTTGATGCCTCTAGGGACAAGGCATTTGAAGCCAACCTGACCTTGGGAATTTATCAAAAGTGTCGCTTAGTTCATTTATTTCAAGGTCATTTTGTCGTGTAGGTAGAATGTTACTGGGAAAATATGGAGCATGTAATTTTTTAACGTTTTGACAAGGGTAATTTATACGACTTTTCTTGTTGACGTTATGAATATTTTATTGAGTTAATAATATGGTGTGTCGTTGGTCTAAAGTTTGAAGTAATACTGCTAAGCATGAGGTCCTGGGTTCGATTCCCGGGTCAGTCAAAGTGTTATTGGGTTTTTCCTTCAGATATTTCTCAACAGCAGATGCGGAGTATGGTTTTGTGCCTGGTTGATTGCAGAAGGGACGCCCTCATTATATGGAATTTAAAAATTACTGGCAAAATGTGAGTAGGTACACCCTCTGCCTTACCTTTCAGAAAAACAGTTTTGATAAAAAAAAAATCGCTGGAAATTAACACACAGCGCCATCTAGTGCCACACTAAGCAAGGCTTGTGTCGTGAACACCAGATAGTTGATATACTACTTATATACTTTTTTGTTTGTAAATACACACTTGTTTTACATATAAACATCCATGACTCAGAAACAAATGTCCATGCTCATCACACAAACATTCGCTCCTACCGGGATTCGAACCCAGGACCCTAAGAACGTAAGGCAGCCTCACTACCGCTACGCCATTCGGGTCGTCGTGATGTTATTATGTTATACATAACATCAATGATCAAAGACATATTTTTATGTACCTAGCTTAATATAAAGTAAGCTCACACTTACTACGTTTAACTTAAAACGTCACAACAAAATGTAAGTTTCCTAAATTTTGAAAAATATTTCATTCCAAGCTGGAATGCATGAGCATTCCATCTATTACATAATAAACAAAGGAATTCATTCCCCATCTTTTCCTTAAGACCTAGGGCAAACTATGTAGAAAGTATAGGAATCTAGAAAATTCTCTGAACACCGCCAAGTTCTGTAAGAATTCCGCTCTCAATAGTTTTCGAGTATTACGTGGTGTGGTGGCCAAGTTCTTTGTTGCATAAAGGACATTTCCCTTTATTATTTTATGAGTTAAGGCTATACGTGTTCATGGATAATAAAAACCGCTTGGGGCAATCTTTAGGTTAAGCCGCGTTTGCCTAAATTGGCCTGTGGATGGGAGACCAGTTATTGCATACAGAGTTTCTTGTGTGCCTCGGACAGCACGTTAAACCGTTGGTCCCGGCATCAATTTAAGATAAACTTAAATTGTCACTTACGGGATATCTTCCGTGATTAATATTGTTTTTGTGCTCCCGATATTTCGACGCCATGATCGAGGGTTGACTGGAGAATGCGGGTAGATGGAAAAAATTGCTAGGAGCGGACAAATCAGTCTACCCTCTTTCTTTGTCTTTTGCTACACGCACTATTGGAAATCGACACTAAGTCACGGCAAAACACACTCACGATATCATCCCGTAAGTGACATTTTAAGTTTAGTTATAAACCGTGAAAGCTTAAAACAGTGTTATCAATTGGTATCGTATCACCCAGTACTAACTGGGTTGTGGAGGTCCGATAGGTAGTCGCTCCATGTTAAAGACTGGTATTTAGCTGTCCGGTTAGACTGGAAGCCGACCCCGACATAGTTGGGAAAAGGCTAGGCAGAAAGCATTAGATCTTCCAGTCTTTTAACTGGACACAACTGAATACTAAACAGTGCGTTCCGAGATAGACTGTAAACGATATGAGCGTCCATAAACCCGTTCCGAGTTACCGTGAGCGCGATCACAAGCGCGATATCGATGTTCCTTGAGTCGTCATAGATGACGTCATGACACGCGCCATCTTGCGATGACACCGACCATGCCCCAAAGAAATATCACCGTGAGCGCTGTCAAATGACCTAATGACAGATCTTAGGTGTCATAATCGTGAAAACTAAAACGGAACGCAAAATATTGCTGTGAGTGCTGTGAGTGATTACATCGTATCTCGGAATGCACGGAAAGTAGGGCCAATTTAATGGATCCAATTTGACATTGTCAGTTCTAAGTAAAGGTTCTCTTAAACGTTATAGCGATTATATACTCTGTGTGTTCTCTTTTTTTGGCATTATTACAATGAATAATATATAATCGTATTTGAAAAATGTTAAGAAATTGTGCAGTTCTAACTTCGAAAACATCAATAATATTTTATTCAAGCCTTTAAAAGGTTACTTTGTTGTATTTTGATGAAGTGTCAAATGTGATCTTTTATCTTAGCCCTACTGTAGTATTTAATATGGAACGAGTGTCTATGTGTGTGGGAGTCGTGGAAAATAGGCACAAGCATGCGAAGTGGCGTCACCCTGTCTGCACAACATACAACGATCAGTAATCTGTCGCTCACACACACAGTTACTCTCTCATACCTACACGTACACTCACACACACAGACTCATACAACCACACATCCCTTAACACTCATAACACTCAACAACACACACACACTCATACACACACTCACTCATGTCCATATACTTAATTATATTTTGTTATTTTGTTTTTACTGCATCCATGTACTGTTTTTATTGTGTTTTAAGTAAGTACCTACTGTTGTGAAGGAGCGGAGTCCTCTAATACAGGCATTATCTGCTTAAATGAAGACTCCAAACCCAAATTGTTTGTGTATAACTTTTGGACGCAATAAACTTTATTATTATTATTATTTCCTTTATTCATTGCTAAGCATATTAATTACATTTTTAAATATTTATTTATAAAACTAAATTTAAACAATAAATCATTTAAAAATATAAAAAACAGTAGCCCACCAGCGCTGGGGACAGGGTCCGAGCCATTATCTATTCAGCAATGTTGCCTCTGTAAGTAGTTATGGATGAGGGTGCATTAATAATAATAATAGTTTATTTATTTCGGAGAAACTCCATATAAGTAAGTATAAGTAACATTATTAATGCTCGTATCACAAAATTAATACGTGTGCATATAAAGGGTGGTAAAAGATTCTTAACGACGCCAAAAGGCACTTGTTGTCCCCGTCATTGGGATCATTTTTTTGTTCTACACCATACCTGGAAACCTTCTAGTTACAGAGATATTAAGGGTCAAAGTACCAACTTTTTGCTAAGCTTTTTTTTAAAACATGTTTTTATTGAAAGATTTTTCCTTTAAACACCTTCACGACCACAATTCATCAATCAGCACAATGTTTTAAGTACGTTACATTGAGTTCACCGAAAGACGTGATTTTTTCACCAAAATAAAACAAACTCCCAGCTACGAGTACAATTGTAGTATCGCAAAAGAAATATTTGAAATTATAAAATAATGTGAAAAAGTGATTATTGAAAATGATGTTTGTCGAGTTTTTTTTGCAACGCGATTTTCTACCAAAACGAAACTGTTGGTACCATATTATGTTAATAAAATCCACGGACCTTTACTACTTGTCATTTACCAAATGGAAAAGTCTCAAGATTGCCTGGCTAGGTAAATTACCTCTGTTGTAAGTTCGGGGCCAAAGTTACCAACAAACAAATTCATGATTGACATCTAGTCATAAACTTTATAGATTTCTGTCTAGCCATCTGTGACAGAATATTGAAATTTTTATCAGAAAACTTGCTGTGAAAATACTCAAGTAAATATTTATTTTGAAACGTGGAGAGGTGAATTTTAAGAAGCTTTCAGTACGTGAACATATTTCTTATTTAAAGTATTTCTAAAGAGTTCAAAAACAAGAATTGAGAACTATACCGATGACGTCTCTAAACATCACGTTCGAAATTCGAACAGTGTCTCGTTGTGAATCCGCGATGATTTACTTTTAAAAACAAATTAGTTCGCTTTCGAATTGTGTGCGTTCACTTGAGTGAGGTGAACTAGTGAACTTTACAGAATAGTACTATAGGTTGCCAAATTCAATAGTTTTTCTAATATGATGTTGCCTTTTATTATTACTACTATTTTCCCAGGTCGGGCAAAGTGCTATTGGATTTTTCCATCTGGAATTTCACCCAGCAGCCACGAAGTCTAAAATGCTCAGTTTTTTTCACTCTATCCCCAAACCACTGTAACTCCTGAAAGCCAGAATCAACAGTGGCGACAACCAGAAAACCGCCGAGACAATGAATATCGACGAAGTCCCAGAGAATGAATTTAACTTTTTAATAATAATTATTATTAATTTAATTTATGCTCAGTTGTTGGCAATACGCTCGCCCACTATGGAATAGGATTGGATAATAACTTGCGCATTTTGGGTGTATTATAATTAGGTACTTACACTTAAACCTAACCCCTTGGGGATCCCAAGCGTTAAATTATGTTTATTCTTGTAAATAATAATATTGTTAAAAAATACTTATTTCTCATCACAAGCCAAAGAATACAAACGATATTTACACATAAGCATAAGTCAACGATTTTTGGTTGTGGATCGCTGGTGCCTGTGGTAGGTAGTAACACCTGTAATACAGGTCACCAGGTCCCCACCTGTTTAAAGTTACACATCTGGTATCACAGCAAATAACAAAAGTTTCAAACAATAAGTGAGCTTATAAAAGGTGTAAAACACCTTTTAACGAAGCCGAAAGTTGTTCTCCCCGTCAATGCGATCATTTTTTTAACCGACTTCCAAAAAGGAGGAGGTTCTCTATTCGACTGTATGTATTTTTTTTTTTTTTTTTTTTTTTTATGTATGTTACCCGATTACTCGAAGACGCCTAAACCGATTTGAAAAATTCTTTTTTTGTTTGAAAGGGTATACTTCCAAGTTGGTCCCATAGTCGCCAAGTCGGGATCTGATGATGGAATCTTGGCGAAATCGAGGGAACTCTTCAAATTTTATAGGATAACGTACAGCAATTTTTATATTTTCTACAACAAGTGAAGCATTTGCGTTTGATAAGAACCATTCTACCATCAGATCTGATGATGAAGCCAAGAGTCACGGAACTCCATAATGAGACAATGTATCCTAGTCGTGTTTGGGCTTGTTGTAATTGTAACGGTATGCACTTTCCATGTGAACCACTAAAAAGTGAAAAATAAAAACTTTTTTGCAAAAAATAAAACCGACTTCAAAAAGAAAAAGTGAAAAATAACTTTAGCTTCTGAAGTCGGTGACAAAAAAATTAAATCAATCATACAAACGTCACCGACTTCAGAAGCTAAAGTTATTTTTCACTTTTTCTTTTTGAAGTCGGTTTTATTTTTTGCAAAAAAGTTTTTTTGTTCTACACCATACCTGGGAACCTTCTAGTTACGGAGATATTGGGGGTCAAAACTACAAGTTTTTGACAAGTTTTTTTTTAAATACAAGTTTTTGTTGTAAGATTTTTACTTTAAGTACCTCCACGAACTCCGTACTATTCAATCCATCCATCAGCACAATGTTTTGAGTGTGTTACATCGAGTTATACCACAAAGCGTGAGTTTTCCCAAAAAAAAAGTGGTTTCCCAGCAATATATTTTGCGTACAGTTACTTAGTTTGATGTACAGAATGCTTGATTGATGGCTTCGTGATGAGGTGTTTCACACCCTGTGTAAGAGGAAACACAAGAGAGTAGTGGAATATTCTAAATAAAACAAATTAAAAAGTTAAAGTATGTTGAGGGTTTTTATGAATGTAAGTGTGTGTGTTAAGTATTAACAATGTACCAGTTTTACATCAAAAAATTCATTCATTTGAACCATATAAAAGGGAACCTTTTTAATTCGAAAGAAAGACGATTTTCTTTTTTCCTTTTGTACTTCGTATTTCAAGAACAAATGATTGGCTAGTAATTTGTCAACCCCTGTCGCTTTAAAATAAATCGTACTTTTTATAAATTTTGAAAGAAAAACCCTTTCCAATGAGCTTCTATTGGACAAATATTTAATAAGAAAAAGACTTAATGCTAAGGTTTCTTGTTACTGTGTCTAATGCCTGATTTTAACAAAATTCTGAGAAAATAATTCTTTTTTTTTTTTTTTGCAGGTACACAATATGCTGAAACCGATTTGTTTAGAAATTATCAACATCTTTGTACGTACTTTCTCCTTGTCTTTTTTAGGATTCCGAACCCAAGGGGTAATACGGGAACCTGTTACTAAGACTCCAACGGCCCGTTTGTCCATCTCATGAATCGTGTTGGCTAGAATGTAGATTTTTTTTTTTTTCCGTTTTCTGTTGTCGCTATAACCACTCATAAAAAAATGTACGATAGCGATACAATAGTATGGAATCGTTCATGCGTGAGTTCGACTCGCACTTAGCTGATTTTTTTAAGTTTTTTTTAAGCAGTCTATTTGACACTAAGTTTAGTAACTTGATGCGCTGGGCATCAAGTTACTAAACTTAATGTCAAACAGACTGCTGGCGACTTAATAACAAATAAAATTAGACTATTAGTTTCATACATTAGGACAATCTCTTTGTCATACACAAGTTTTAAGTTGTCCTTAATAAAAAGTGTCACTCTTCTTGCGTATGTAAAAAAATTCATTACATTTTATATCCACAAAAATCCCAACTTATGCCATAGTCTCATTAAATTCTACCCAGAAATATATCCAACTATACAGAGTGTTCATTTCCCCGAAAATCGGAACGTATGGTCACATTAGAAACACGGGCCATCCCCTATCGACCTAAATTCTGAGACTGTTCTATATTACAGCAAATATGTTACGATATTGTTATGGGGAGATTTTATTTGTTACTGAGATGGAAAGATATGGAACTTTAACAAATAATCTAAAGTTTTTTCCCAACTATGTTGAATCGACTTACAGTAAAGCCAGAAAAAAATTGAACGCAGCATAACTCCAAGTATGTTTTCTCCCAAGAATTATACAGAGGTTTATCTATTGATTGTAAAAACACCTCTTAGTGAAGCCGAAAGGCAATTGTTCTCCCTGTTATTGCGATTTCATTGTTTTGTTCTAGGCCATACCTCAGAACCTTCTTTCTACTTCAGGAGTGTTTGGAGATCAGTGTTCTAATTATTTTACAAGTAAAAAAAATAATTTGATGGTTTTGTTTTAATTTAAATACCTGAATTACTATTCAATAAATCCACCAGCATAAGTTACATTAAGTTCTATCATAAAATGTATTTTCTATCCTAAAAAAGTCGTCTCGCATCAACATTTATGGGTTAAATCAAGGATGTTTACTTACTCGTAGTTTGATGTTCAGAATGTCCGTTTACACTCTGTAATGTGTAAGTATAGGATATAAATATGTTGTGGAGGAATGATGAAAATATTGTGAAAAAATCTTTGAGTGGAAATGTGGACGACTGCAAGAGTAGAGGAAGACTAATGAAAAGATGGGTGGTCTGTGTGATGACCCCCTTTAACTCCCTCCCCACTCTCTCTGCTTTTCTCTCTTTATATTTTATATTTTTTTTATAATATAGTGTACGAGTATGATCACTCGGGCCGATCTTTAGGTTAAGCCGTGCTTGCCTAGGTTGGTCTGTGGATGGGTGACCGCCCTTACATACCGAGTTTCCTCCGTGCCCCGGAAAGCACGTTAAGCAGTTGGTCCCGGCTGTCATTTGTCCATCTTTGGCAGTCGTTACAGTCAGTGGCCCAAAAAGTCTGACAACCAGTCTTACTAAATGGTATCGTATTACCCAGTATTAACTGGGTTGTGGAGGTCAGATAGGCAGTCACTCCATGTAAAATACTGGTATTCAGCTGCATCTGGTTAGACTGGAGGCCGACCCCAATATAGTTGGGAAAAGGCTAGCCAGATGATGATGAGTGTATGTATTAATAGATATTTTTTGAGCTACCAAAACCTAACTATAAGAACTACTGTATCACCAAAAACACACTATAATAATTACTTTGACTTGTCTTTCTTCCAAACGCCTAGGTACCCCTTGGAAAAAGAGGTGCTTATTTTAAAGTTATAATATTATTGTCCCAAAACTTGATTATTCATTAATCATACTTACAAACAAGTAATTACTGTCAATCTAACTTTGACATTCTCCCTAATCTAGAAAATACTAAAAGATTACTTTAATTTTAAACAAAAACTTCAGCCGTTATTGCTTTTCTAGCTAATTCAATAGAAGCATGTACTAAAGATTAATATTCAAGCCTCTGAAAATCAAAATTTCTCCTCAACTTTGGTAATTTTGATTAAACTTGACTTTAACTAAGTTAATTTCATTTTAAGCTTAACAAGCGTTAGTGTAAAGTTATAACTTAACTAGAAAGTCTGCAGACAGTTATTAATAGTTTACCTACATTCTATCGATCTGCACTATTCATAACTAACTAGAAAACTACTGCAGTAGTGCTATTCTGTAAAATTGACTAGTTCACCTCACTCAAGTGGGCGCACACAATTCGAAAGCGAACTCATTTGTTTTTAAAGTAAATCATCGTGGATTCACAATGAGACACCGTTCGAATTTCGAACTGATGTTTAGGGAACATAAAAATAGTATCGAACGCTTGTTGTGTTACACGTTGAAACATAAATTCCGTAAAAGTATTTCAAATCCAGTTTAAAAAGTAATAATGGCGAAATAAAAATAATAATCATCGGGATCCAAATATTGTATACATTTATAAAAGTTTTACAGAAATAAGCGTATAAATACGCTAACATAAAAAAAAAAAACTATTACAAAGTGTTTTGTATAGGCTGAATGGTAATTAGTGAACGATACTTAAACACGTGATTATGTTCATGATAAAAAACTATTTTTATTATGGGACCAAAGCCGAAATCGCGAAAAAAATTTACAACTAATTTTTTTTTCGCGATTTCAGATTTGGTCCCACGGTGAAAGTTGTTTTTTTCATGAGCACAATCATTTGTTTAAGTTTCGTACCACCCTAATGTTTAAGTGGTCCGAGCTAAGCATAAACAAAGAATTCAAAGAGTTCGTATTTCTATAAATCAGAATTTCAACAGGATTATCATAGACTTTTCTGTATAGCTTATTTCATTTGATCGTTTTTTTGACTTTTACATCAAAATGTAAAATGTCATGTCGTTTTTTATCCTAAGCATCTTTTTCCTAAGATCGATTCCCAGTTGTGATCAAACATTTGAAACAGTTGAACATGAGGTTTGGGATCCAATTCCTTGGTCAGGCAAAGTGTTTTTGGGTTTTTTCATCAGAATTTCCTCAGTACCAGCCTCGGAGTCTAGATTTGTGGAGGGTTGACAGCAATTGGGTCGCCCCCTTTCACATGAGACTTAAAAACCTGATCAGCGTAGCGTAATAATGTGAGTGTACTAATTGTATATCTTTTTTTTTCGGATGGAAAATCATCAAAGGACTCTTCCAGCTCCGGGCGGAGCGAAAGGGAGTGTCAGACTTTTACTGACTAAAACCTCCTTAGCCGTTTTAGCCCTTTGTGTTCCAGGGCCACGGTATCTCTTTCGAACAGTCCCTCGGGCTTCGGCCCTTGCGGACCCCTTCCTGTGTGCTGTCATCTCTGTGAGGCACGTGTCTAACACAAACGCGCCCTACCAATGTACTCCTTCCTTATCGTGTGGTTAGTTGCCTAATCTGGTGCCAGAGTTTATGGGCTATGACTTGGCTTAACATGCCGTCGAGAAATATCTCTCAGGCATGCTGGTTTCCTCATGATGTTTTCCTTCACCGAATCAAGTGATAATTATACAATACTGTTACATCGGACCTACTAGAACATTCGAGAAAGCACGTGATTACAGTATGTGTACGTTGGATTTCGAGAGTTTTCTATTATTATTACTTTTAAAGTTAGGTAGGTACAAACTCGCAACCTATTTATAAAAAGACATTAGAATTTCGACCGTACGCCCAGGTCATACGGTTCATATTTGTTTGTTTTGTACTCGTAGCTTATACCTACTACTTTTATTACCTACCTAGCTACTTATCTACGGTTTTTTATGACTCTCTAGAATATTCGTGGTTATTCTGGTATGTCTGTTGGCGAGTATAAATAGACCGCTCAGGGCCGCGACAGTCAGTCTTGTTTTGGCTACACAACGAAGCGAATCGAAGTGAACTTGAAGTGCGATATCTAAGCAAATAGTGAACAGTAGTGTATTGTAGTGTACTTGTGATTAAGTTTAAATTGTTTTGTGATTAATAAAGTGATTGTGTTGTTTAATCGGTAGTAATTAATTTATCTCATACCCAGCTCGTAACAATACGCACATGAATCCGAAATTTAGAGGTGCGTGCCTTGGGTTCGAACTCGAGACCTATGTGCTACATAAATTCACTCAAACATGCTTCAACAACATGCAGACAAATTATTCACTTCTATCTACCTGAAAATCAGCGTTATGTTATTCCTATCAAAATAATGCAGTGTACATTACGAGTACCCACAATGACTAATAGTTTTGTTTTCTAAACATTGCGTGCTAGGTGACCGTTACTGTTACTAGCAATTTACTTTTACGTCAATGTAGGATGAAATAGGTCACATGGATATGGTTTTGCTTTTAAAAAAATCATCTATATTTGACTGACTTTACGGGTTATAAGAAGCTCATAAGAAGTTCACTTCCGAAGATAACCATATCTGCGAACTGCTACTAGAGTTATATGCATCTAAAGTTACTGCATCTACAGTAACGGCATCTACAGTTACTGCATCTACAGTTACTGCATCTACAGTTACTGCATCTACAGTTACTGCATCTACAGTTATTTCATCTACAGTTAATGCATCTACAGGTACTGCATCTATAGTTACTGTACTGTCTCGTTGGTTGAGTAGTTGCAAACGCGACTGCTGAGCATGTGGTCCTGGTTTCGATTCCCAGGTCAGGCAATAGTTATTGGGTTTTTCCATAAGCAATTTCATAGTAGCAGCCACGGAGCCTGAATTGGTGTCCAGTTGATGGCATTAGGCTCTCCCCCTATTGTATGTGATCAAAACATAACTGACGAAATGCGGGTGTGCTATTGGATACACCGCTGCACAACCCTACCGGGATCACAACTGTTATGTTTTAAGGGGTGTAAAAAACCTCTTACCGAAGCCGAATGGCACTTATTCTCCCCGTCGTTGCGATCATTTTTTTGTTCTACACCATACCTAGGAACCTTCTAGTTACGGAGATATTGGGGGTCAAAGTTTCAACTTTTTCTTAAATACAAGTTTGTAATATAAGTAAATAAGTAAGTAAACAAGTTTGTAAATATAATCCTCAGCAGAATGTTTTGAGTGTGTTACATTAAGTTTCACAACAAAACATGATTTTTCACCCAAAAAAAAGTCCAGTCCCAGCAATAATTTTAGCGTAAAGTTACTTAGTTTGATGTACAGAATGCTTGGTTGACGGCTTCGTGATGAGGTTGTATACATCCTGTATTATACATAATTTAACGGTTAGGAGGTTGTAGTTTTAGAAGCCATATCCATGATTATAGCTTTTTTCCTCCATCAAGAAAACCATCCTATAATTAATTTTCACTCCAATCCATAATACACAGTAATATTTCACAAAAGGAATCATTTTTGTATTCATTCCCCCTTTGGAGTCTATTGTCTGCTAAGCCCCTTTCTTCAAATAGCGTGAGTCGAGGAAAAAACATGGCTTTGTGTGTAAAAAAGGTGAAATTATCGGAATTTTCTTTTGCATTTTTTTGCTTGTTCATGAGCATACCAGGAAAGCTGAATTGATCGTTTGTGAGGGTTCATTGGAATATTATACACACAAAAATCTATACTCGATACTAAATAACAGCCGCAGGGGTCTTCAAGGGCCCTGCCGGGGCTGCGGAACTGTTCGAAAGAGATACCGTGGCCCCAGAATATAAAGGGCGAGGAAGGAACATGGATGGGTATTAGTAAGTAAGAGTCTGACACTCCCTCCCACTCTGCCCAGAGCGGGAGAAGTTATTTGATGATTTCGTATCTTAAAAAAAGGGCTCTTCAAGGGCCCTGCCGGGGCTGCGGGACTGTTTGAAAAAGATACCGTGGCCCCAGAATATAAAGGGCGAGGAAGGAACATGGATGGGTATTAGTAAGTAAGAGTCTGACACTCCCTCCCACTCTGCCGGGAGGAGTCATTTGATGATTTCCCATCCGAAAATAAAGAAAAAAAGGGGTCCTCAAGGACAAGCAACGTTTGCCAAGGCATAGTATAAATAGGAGCAGTAGTGCAACTAAAGCTCAATCCGCGTTATAATTACCTACCGTACTTGCCTGTCTCAGGGTTGTCACTTTTAGCTAAATTTAAATTCAGTGCCTAGAAATGAGTTGTCTGGTTTTCATTGAGATCGACAGCATATTTTTTTAACTCTCTTATTTTAAAATTTAGAGGGGTGGGGATGGGTCTATCTTTCAAACGATTGTAACGCATTCAAAACATTGTTCTGATGAATGGATTGAATAGTACGGGTCGTGAAGGTGTATAAAGTTAAAATCTTACAATAAAAACTTGTTGGTCAATTAAACGCAGCCACTGAAGGCGTCTGGAGTAAAGTGACAAAAATATTACCTAAGTATATAAAAAAACATCGTAAAACCACCAAAAAACTATGTGACCTAAATGACTATGTGACTATATGACCAAAAAACTATTTTCAAAATAAATATTCTACCTACAACAAAGAGTGTGAAATTTACGATGAACACAATGTTTACTATTTGTTTTACCTTATATTTCCTAAACTACTGGACCGATTTACATGATTTTTGCATGGATATCGGTTTTAAGCCAAGTCCAACGTTTTTATACTAATTTCAACGTCATATCTTAATTAACAAAAAATCACCTTTTCAAGTTACGTAAATATGTGACACAAAACTTTAAATTACATTTTTCTTGGTCTTATTGGACTTTAAAATTGTGATGATGCCAATTCATCATAATACTATGAAGATTCCAATAAGATAGGTACCATCAAAAAAATACTTATTTACGACATAAAATTATTAGTTAATTAAGTACCTACCTATCACAAGTTTTCAAAACACAAAATTTTGATGGATAATTATTAATAATGGACACGTACTTTTTTGGTTTTGTAAATCAATGGTCAATACTAAGATAAAACGCAGCAAAACTCGGGAGTGGGGGCTCGTGACGTCATTCAAAACTCATTGAAAATTATTGCGTCACGTTCGTAAATTTTGGTTTGTCTAACTGACGGACTACCTAATTAGATTTCTTTTGTCGTCTACCCTATTCGTCAATCATTTTAAATTACGTATTTTATAACTTTAAATATGGACTTAGTTACTATACCTACCTAAAATACTGAGAAATCGGCATAACTCAACGTAAACAAAGCCAAAGAATCTATTGTCAGATCAAGTACCTACCTACCTAACATTCTAGTGGGAAAGTAGACCTGCCTACTTCGTCTGTCTAATAGAAGACTAATACAACAAACAAATACTTGTCTAGGTATCTCATCATCAATAATAAATTATAATAATATGCTAGAATAAGCGACTTGCTTACCTTTCCTGTTCAGTAGGTACTCTGAACAGAGACAACTCTGGAATAGTTGAATTATTTAGACACCCATACACACAGCAATAGGTTCTACTGCGATAATCACCCATTTTTAATTTATTTACGTATGCCTTTATGCCGTGACGCGCGAACTTTGTGCGGTGTGCAAGCCTCGACTGGCGGCAGTAAGACACGGGTCGAGATTTTGTTAGAGTGCGGCGACGTAAAGATAGTATGACGCACACATACAAGCCGCGCGCGGTGCGTTTCTATGAAGTTACCCTACTTGTCTTTTTTTATACTTTGGCCAAGGTCAGTCAGTAGATGGGTTGACGATGGGCCAATTACATGGCAAAGACCCTCGGAAAGTACATTTATCAGTTGATCCTGGCAGTTGTTACACAGTGGTAAGTCGGAAAGTCTGTCAACTAGTGTCATCAAGTGAAAATAATGTTTATCCAATTCCTATACACTCCACTCCTACACTATTCTTTTTTTATTGATTTCGCTTCGGGATCCAACATCTGCGTAGCCTTTTCCCAACTATGTTGGGGTCGGCTTCCAGTCTAACTGGATGCAGCTGAATACCAGTATTTTACATGGAGCGACTGCCTATGTTAATATGTAGCCAGTAGCCACAAGCTCCTCGATATTTCATTTCGGGATCCAAGACAGTTTAATTGTTTCCTTAGGACTTCGTCGAGCTTCATTGTGTCAGCGCTTTTTGGTAGTCGCTACTGTTGATTACAGCTTTCAGGAGTTACAGTGGTTAGGGAATAGGCTTGTGTCCTAAAAAAATCTAATTAGTCTGTCAGTTAGATTATAAAAAAATATTTGACCCGTATTTTTTCTTTTGTTACATAAATCAAAATAGACGAAGATACGACGCTTTTAAAATTCGCAATACGTCACGCCGTGCTATAGTTTTTAGTGCGTTGTGACGTCACGAGCCCCCACTCCCGAGTTTTGATGCGTTTTATCTTTGTCAGTACTCAGTGATTTACAAAAACAAATAATACGTGTCCATTATTTTCCAATACTCTAACTGACGGACTAATTAGTTTTGCAATTTATTGATGGTGGAAACTAGCCTATATTTTTTTCGTCTTCCCAGATTATTTTACCCAGGGACTGATTCTGGACGTAAGACAGACAGTCGCTCTATGTAAAATACTAATATTTAGCAGCATCCCTTTAGACGTATAGCCGAACCCAAGATAGTTGGAAAAACCTGGATAATGACGACATATGGACAGTGTACGTCTGACTTTTACAACGACTTGACTTTCTCTAGGTTATAAAAGGTCCAAAACGTGGACACGGACTCCATAAATACAAGGTCACGGCACAATATCTTTGTCGACTAATGATGCACAGATTAGCTGATGTATACAATCCCAGTCCATTTGATTTATTTAGTACCTTTTGTTTTTTGTATTGTCTCCCAATTTTTATTAACATGTAGTTTTATTTGTTTATTATTTTGCACACCAATTTATTTTATTTAAGCATCTATAAATATATACATTATATGCACAATTACACATACCTAGTAACGGTAACACAAAGTAGGTACAAAACTGTTTTATATCCGTAACGTCACCATGACAGGTCCAGTTGAAAACCAGCGTCGGGCACTAGCTGCTCGGCAGTTTGCTGAACTGGGTCTATTTGGCGCAGCCGTGAGACACACAATATTTTCCTTTTTTTTAGTTTTTAGTTTTACAGTACAAATTTAAGTTTTTTATGTTGTTTTCACTTACTTTATTTTTTTATTTGTTGTGTGCACTTAAGGCATGTGCCGAATATAGGTTTTATTTCTTCTTTCTTCTTTTCTTTCTATGGAACGAACTGTGTTCGGAGTTTCTTTGAAATAGAAGATCCGACATGAAATTACTTGGAATAGAATCCGAGCAGGCTG
This sequence comes from Xestia ashworthii, assembly GCA_950022955.1. Classification (NCBI taxonomy): domain Eukaryota; kingdom Metazoa; phylum Arthropoda; class Insecta; order Lepidoptera; family Noctuidae; genus Xestia; species Xestia ashworthii. The sequence continues at coordinate 7,994,229 of OX465576.1, read as the reverse complement.
AAGTGGTAGTGGACTGGCCATGCTCGTTGCAAGATGAAGCAAATGAGTTCCGGAGTGAAGACCGCAAATTGGAAAACGTTGGGTGACCAAATAGTATTAAAGGAGGTTCCGTTGCAAATGAAAAAGTCTTTATAAACCGGCTGATATTGTCATCGAACGTTGATCTTATATTACAAATAAGTAAACCAACCGTCAGCAGCTCAAGCAGCGGTGGGTGTAGGATGGGGAGGTTACAGAAGTTGTAAAAATAAATAAAACGTTAAGTCATAGTACGCCGTGCCGGTTGATATTTTTTTCAAAAGCAATCTACCACCAAGTTAGCGAGTGTGTGATAGATTGCTTTTAGTTTTTCATCAGACCCGTACCATTTACAAGTTCATGCAAGCGGCGGATGCATAATCTCCCCTCCACCATGCAGCTGTTTTTTTTTTAGCTCATCATTATATAAACTATTTATGAAACAAGTTTCAGCTGGCGTACTAATGACTTAATTTTTATTTTTTTTGCTAACCTATCCTAACCTCCCAATCCTACACACACCGCGGGTGCGTCAGCTGACGCTGGGTTTACTTATCAGTCATTCGAGATCTATTAAACAAGATGGCCACCGACAGGCGTAAAAACTACCTAAAATGCAACGGACTTGAAGGTGTCTCGTACAGACTGAATGCTGTTTAAGGTGATAAGGTTAACATTGCGATAGATAATAAACTCTTTACTATGTACACAAAAAAAGAAATGGTCTTTAGCTGTTCTAGAATACCTCGTAATTTCATTTTCTAAAGATCACGCTCGAAATTCGAACGGTGTCTCGTTGTGAATCCACGATGATTTACTTTAAAACAAATGAGTTCGCTTTCGAATTGTGTGCGCTCACTTGAGTGTGCGAACTAGTAAACTTTATAGAATAGGACCACGATTACTTCCACTAAACTAACACGGCTGTTTTTTGATAGCTTAATAAATAACTATGATTGAGTGCTTATAAATACGTTTCACAGTTATTTCACGGTATTTTTGGGGTTATACTACTAAAAAATGTGGTGCTGATTGTTTTGAACGGACCATTAATCCTGTTGTTAATAATATGTATAGGGTAGGAAATTTATTGTGACGTAACACGCAAGCTACGCGTTACGGCCAGAAACTTAAGAAGGTTGTTTTCACAAATTATTAATTTCCGTCACAGTATTTAATATTAACTTAATAGCCAATTGTAATACTAATCACTGAAAGGTTAAGCAGAGGCGTCATATGTAATCGCCCATGTAAAAGGGAGCGCCCCTAACGACATCAACCAAGAATAAATACTAGCTTCGAGCGGTTACCGTGAACACAATTTATTAAAACTAACAAGGTGAATATCACTACATATTAGAAAACAAAGTCTCCCGCCCGCGTCTGTCTGTCCCTATGTATGCTTAGATCTTTAAAACTACGCAACGGATTTTGATGCGGGTTTTTTTAATAGATAGAGTGATTCAAGAGGAAGGTTTTAGTATATAATTTTACGCGGGCGAAGCCACGGGCATCGCCTAATTTAAAATATAAACAATATACGACGACCGAATGGCGCAGCGGCAGTGAGTCTGCCTTACGTTCAGGGTCCCGGGTTCGAATCCCGGTAGGAGCAAATGTTTGTGTGATGAGCATCGCCATTTGTTTCCGAGTCATGGTGTTTATAAACAAAAGTATACATGAAGTATATCAACTGTCTGGTGACCACGACACAAGCCTTGCTTAGTGTGGCACTAGATGGTGCTGTGTGTAATGTCCAGCAATATTTAAAATATATATATTTGCAGAGCTTAAATATGATCTGATCCAGCCTAATAACACTTGCTGTCCTCTCCTAGTGATGTCCCAAACAGGGGCTTGTACCCTACAGGAATGCCCTTAGCGTGTATTCGCTTAGTTTGGAGGCCTAACTTTCAAGGCAGTACAGGATAGCCCGGTAAACCAGTCTCCTACGTTGACTTGTGAGGTCATAATCTGACTAGCCTCTTAACGATGAATATAAGGATCGGCTTCCAGTCTAACAGGACCTGGATACCAGTATTTTTACATGGAGCCACTGCTTTAATTGGTAATACTGACTGGTAAGATTGAAAACATCGATTTTAGCGAGAAGACCACCCATTGCGTCACTCTATGTAGAAGTTCCAAATTCTTTGTTGTTGGCTGTACCTCTTGGTCAGACTGATTGTCAGACACGTAACGACTGTCAAAGATCTACAAATGCCAGCCACGACTAACGACTTGAGGTTTTTTCCGAGGCATGGCCAGAAATCGGTATGCAGTGGATGGTCACCCATCCACAAACTAGCCTCCGAAAGCACTGTTTAACCTTGATAATCAACACGTGAGGCTGTTATCATAAAAAGAGAGAGCCTCTCTCGACGAAGATTTGCTCTTATCCAAATTAAAATTCTATTGTAGGCCTTAAGACGCCTGCCGAGCGTGCGTCGTTCATACAAACGTAATACCAAAATAATCTATATCTATATACATCTATATACATATAATAAAAGAGTAAAAAAGCTGTGTCTGTACATTGAATATATTTAAAAAATAATAATTGAAGGGGGTTTAGAAACAGTAATAGAGCACAAATCCAAAAAAAAAAGTATGTCTGTTTGTCTGTTTGTCTGTTTGTTTGTACACGCTAATCTTCGGAAGTACTGGACGGATTTGAATGATTTTTTTTTCGTTGTATAGATATTATGTCTGGGCAACATATAGGCTATAATTTATCTTGGAAACCTGAACACCTGATGTAGAACCGCAACAGACCAGCTAACCTATAATAGATACAAAAATGACACCGTAGCAAAAATTGTTCCACGTGATGAGCATTTGCTGCTGAGAGAATAAATTTGAAGATCCGGAACACCTGATGTGGAACTCCAAGAGCCCAGTTATACCATAACACATATAGGAATGACGTCTTAGCAAAAGTTGTTCAATCTGATGAGCACTCTCTGTTGACTTATAATAATCGAAGATCTGGGACACCTGTCGTGGAACTCCAATAGCCCAGCTACACCATAACACATATAGGAATGACGTCTTAGTAAAAGTTGTTCAATCTGATGAGCACTCTCTGTTGACTTATAAAAATCGAAGATCTGGGACACCTGTTGTGGAACTCCAAGAGCCCAGCTACACCATAACACATAAAGGAATGACGTCTTAGCAAAAGTTGTTCGGTCTGATGGGCATTTCCTGTTGACTTATAAAAAATCGAAGATCAGAAACATCTGATGTGAAAATTATTGCAAAGCTATCACTAATTTCACTGTATAATAAAATTATAAAATAACAAAAACTGGGAGTACCTCCACGCGGTTAAGGCGGTAACAGTTTAGGACTTATTTTGAATGACGATGGTATATCATTGAAAATTTGACTCTACTGACCAAAACTCATTTTATCGAATAAATATGTGTTCGGGCTTATGTTATTTGAGTGTTTAATTTCCTTTTCCATTTATCTTCGTGACTAGTGGTAGCCTACCCGGTAACGCAGGTCACTTAGATTTTAATTGATCAGGTATCTTCACAACAAAACTATAACCATGCCTAGAAAGAGGTCAAACCTTTCCCAATGTTCCAAAGGAGCTAAAAGATTGAGGATCATAAGATCCCAAGAATCTACCGAAGAGCGTCAGGAGAGACTTGATGCTGTTCGAGAACATCGGGCTGCAACTTGCTCCGTGGAAACCTCTTCCGATCGCGAAGCACGCCTGCGTTCTCATCGCTGAGAACGCAGGCGTGCTTCTACATCTATTTACGCATCTACATCCAGGTCTCTAGAGACCAGTGAAGAATAGATGCCTGACTGCGTTCACGGATAGAGAATTGCGCTTGAGTTCTCAGCGTATTCGCACATCTACTAACAGGTCTTTTGAAACGAGCGATGAACGTGATGCGCGACTAACTGCTGCTCGAGATTATCATACATTGCCCCAAACACGCACACAACAAAATATTCATAATCAGTTAGAATATGAGAGAACAAACATTCTCTGAACAGAATGTCGATAACATCTGAAGAATCGGGTGTCTCTCAGGGCATGATTTCCTTGGGTTGATAAGAAACGGAGTTCATTTACGTATGCTCCTATGATTGAATACTCTACATATTCCGGAGGTATGGTTCAAGATTATACTCTTTGTGAAGCTGTTAAATGGCAAAAAGAACCAAACGGTATGTGTTGCTCAGGTGGGAAAGATCCGTTATTTTCCCGTCCCCGGGCTCTTAGAATTCGACGTTTCAGATCTTCGATTTTGACGAACCCGGTGTCGCTGGCAAAAGCAACAGGATCCGCGTACGAAGTCGCGGGCAGAAGCTAGTTTGTTAAATAAAACATATTCTTAAGGTAGTGTCTATTTATTTCGATTGGATCACAGAATATCTAGGTTCCCAAATATACATTTTGAATGGACACTGATTTAAACAAGAGTTATGAGACAAATAAGTTTTGTATAGAAATTTTAAATTCCTCATTTGGGAACCTAGATATTCTATAATCCAATCGAAATAAATACACACAACCTAAAGAATATGTTTGATTTACAAATTATTTTGGTATTTACGTTTGTATGAACGACGCATGTTCCGCCGGCCCCTTAAGAAAACCTAGATTCCTCGCTACGATTGTTAGACCAATATTAACCCAAGTCTACAGTACCAATTACTCGAACAGTTACTGAAAGCAATTTTCTTTATTTCAGTGTAATTGTAGGCTAAGGAAATTACATAGGTGCTGCCTTTCTAATCGAAATTTAAGGTAAACGTGGATACATTTTGAATTGTGTTTTACGGTATTTATAAATACCTATTCAGGTGGACACATTCGTTTAAGCAGAATATTGTGTTGACTTATACATACTGGGTGCAAACAGACTACTGAGTATTCTGTACAGTGTACAGTCAACAAAACAGATAGGTAGGCAGGCTAGTAATCTTCTTACGACTAATATAAATGTAAAAGCCTGTAAAGATCGATTTTTGTTATTCTTTCACGCAGAAACTACTGAAAGGATTTGGATGAAATTGCAAACAGATTGATTATAACCCTTTTCCACTTATAATAGTAGTAAGAAGATTGCTAGCCTGAATACCTAACTGTTTTACTGACTGTTCATACATCAAACTAAATTACTCGTACGCAAAAAATATTGCTGTAAAACGATTTTCTTTCCGGGTAAAAAATCACGTTTTACGATAGGATTTAATGTAGGTAACGCACTCAAAGCATTGTGCTGATACTTGCATTGAATAGTAATTGAGTTGTGGAGGTAAAGTATAGTAATTACATTAAAAACTTGTAAAAAAGTTAGAACCTTGATCCCCAATATCTCCGTAACTAAAAGGTTCCAGGTATGTCCTTGAACATAAAAATACTGCAATAACGATTATAAAAAGTGCTTTTTGGTTTTGTTAAGGGTATTTTTACACACATTAGCTATTAAAAACTGTCTCGTGTGATAATTTCCTCGACCAACAAGCGAGAGAAGCCGCGTAAGAAAGCTTGTTTAAAAAAAACCGACCTATTTTTATTTTTTGGGATGGGAAATCATCAAAAGACTCCTCCTACTCTGGGCGGAGCAGGAGGGAGTGTCAGACTTTTACTGACTAAAACCCATCCATGTTTCTTCCTCGCCCTTTATGTTCCGGGGCCACGGTATCTCTTTCGAACAGTCCCCCAGCTCTCGCACTCAATAAAATCGTCCTGAAACAAATTATACTAAACGCTTTCGGCTCTCATTCGGCCTCTGTTTGAGTCAAAGACTTTCAAATATTTACAAGAGATAGATGGAACAAGACGAAGAAAATCGTAATACAAAACAGACTAATACCAAACAAAAAGTATATTTTTATTTTATTTTATTTTTATTCAAGAGGAACAGCAAACAGCTACAACATAAAGTACAAAAGAAAGAAAGATACACATAAAATTTTAACAATATTGTAGCCCACAACGCTGTTCACAGATTAACTGTGGAATATAATAAACAATTAAGTGAAATGCTAGGGTAAAAATAATATTAAAAACTAAACTTACATAACTAACTTAACTATCATGCTTATCTGCATCATTATACATAAATCAAGAGAGCTCCTTGAGTATAAGACATTTGAACTTATTGGGAGAACATGCAAAAATATCAATATGTTCAAAAGTCATGTTGTAGGCATCAATCATTCTGCGAACAGGTGAGCGCAAACCAGTGTTAGAATGGCAGGTACGCATGAAAAAAAGTCTACCAGCGCGCACCTTTCGCTTGTACACAGTTCTAGGAACAACATAGCACAACATATTAGTTAACTCAATGCAGTCAAATCTATTTCTAACAATATTATAAAGATTCATGGCCATCAAATACTTGCGTCTACTTTCGAGTGTTGTAAGTTTGTACTTTTTGAGTAAAACCTGATATGGCAAGTAATATCCAAAGCACCTAAAATGCATAGCACGTAGGAATTTCTGTTGAACACTCTCAATCGCCTCAATGTACTTTTTATAGTACGGGCTCCAGACGGACACGGCATACTCCAGTTGCGAGCGTACGAGAGACTTGTATAGGCAAACATATGAAGAAGGCTTTTTAAAATCTAATGTCGAGCGCATAACAAATCCATAAAGTTGGTACGCTTTGTTAACTACTTTACTAATATGCGAGTCTAGGCAGAGCTTGGAGTCTAGGATAATGCCGAGATCACGGACAGAGTCCACTTTTGTTAGGGGAGCATCGCACAGAGAGTATGCATATTTTACGATGTTTTTATTTTTGGTGAAGTTAAGAAAATTACATTTAGGTAAACTAAGCTGCAACTTATTTCTACGACAGTAGTCAGACAGTCTATCCAAGTCTTGTTGTAACAAAAGACAGTCATTTACGTCGCGTATTGTTCTGTATACCTTAAGATCGTCGGCGTATAAAAGGAATTTGGTGTTAAGGAAACACTGGCTGATGTCGTTAATGTACAAAACAAATAATAGGGGACCAAGAATAGAACCTTGTGGTACACCAGAGGTGACCTGCGCGATGCAAGATGAATGACCATTAACTACAACTCTCTGACTACGGTTAGTGATGTAGGAAGCAAACCACCGTAGTAAGTTTCCACGGATACCATTAAACGCTAATTTATTGAGCAATATTACGTGATCCACCTTGTCGAAAGCCTTGCAGAAGTCTGTATACACTGCGTCCACCTGGACGCGGCTGTCAACATTATCAAATAAAAAGCTTGTGAAGAGCAAGAGATTAGTGACTGTGGATCGCCGTTTGACAAAACCGTGCTGTTGTTGAACAATAATATTATGCAGAACAGGATAAATTGCGTTATGCACTAACCTCTCAAAGAGCTTCGACAAGGCGGATAACACAGAAATAGGACGATAGTGCTCAACTTTGCGTCTCGAACCGCCTTTGTGGACGGGCACGATGAAAGCATCCTTCCACTGTTTGGGCACCACACCTTCCAACATGCATTTATTATAAATAATATAAAGAGGCTTGCAGATAGAGACGGCGGCATTTTTTAAAAAATAGGGAGAAAGTCCGTCAGGACCAGGTCCTTTCGAGGCATCTAGAGATTTAAGCTCATTCAGTATTGTATCTTCACTAAAAGAGATATCGCAGATCATAGTATCGTGTAGCGCATTTTCAAGCGGGGGCGTCCAATGAGGCAATGACGGTGAAGCAGGTTCGAAAACGGAATAGAAGAAATCAGAAAACATATTACAGACAGAAATAGGATCATTAGATTCAGAGTTTTGATATTGAAGCTTAGCTGGTATACCTGGTTTCTCTTTCCGATTCGAAATGTATGTCCAGAAATGCTTAATATTTATGCGTAGGCTATCTTCCACCGACCTGATATACGAGTTAAAACATTTCAGGCACGTGTCCTTAAACTGTCCTCTGTAGCTGGCAAACGTATTGTAGTCCGAAATGTTTTGATATTTTTTCCACTTAACCCACGCTTTGTGCTTCTTCTTCGAGATGGCTATAAGAGTCCTAGAGAACCAAACAGGATAACTAACTGATCTGGCACGAGCCAAGGGAGTATCCTGTTTGATAATCTTATCCAACTCATCGTAAAAAGTACTGAGTGCGTCTTCGGAATTTTTAGAGCTAAGTAGATCTGTCCAATTAGTTTGTTGTATGTTACAGTTAATGTTGTCAAAATTAGCTTTATGAAAGTTGTATTTGTGTAGGGGAATCTTTTTCAACGGGGTGATTTTAATATCTAAGCAGATCTCGCAGGTTAAAGCAGGGTGATAAATGTCAATAGGTAGTAGCGCAGTTGTGGAACGGGAAACGATACAGGCGTTATTAGATATAACTAAGTCAAGTATTTTACCTTTGTCGTTTACTACATTATTGAGCTGAGAAGCACCAAGAAGTGAAATGAGATTGTGTAAGTTAGAGCAAGTCGCAGATGTCACAGGGGAATCTGTGACACTGCCAGGGGATGCAAACCAATTGGCTTCTGGAAGATTATAGTCACCCATAACATAGAAGGTGTCAACAGAAGGATGACTCAACACTTCATGTAACGTTTCGAAATGCATATTGTACACCAATGAAGGAGTCTTAGGTGGTATATAGGCCGCACTTACAATGTGCCGTTTTTTATTACGAGTGCTTTGCAATTCTACAATGAGGTGTTCGATATGGTTGTGTGAAAGGTCGCTACGCTGAGTTAGCGCGAGGTCTAGCTCAGACGGCTTGAGAGAGCTCAATATTGCAACCAATACACCGCCACCATCCTGCTTATTTGTAGCAATACGATCACGATCGCATCGGAAAACTGTATAGCGCTGGTCTATAAACTCGCTGTCGTAGATTTCAGGTGTCAGCCAAGTTTCAGTTAATATTAATATGTCATAAGTGTTCATAAGGAAGTACTTGTAAAGTTGGTCTAGCTTTGTGCGAATGCCCCTGCAGTTTTGGTAGAAAATTGTTATATGTTTACTAGGCATTTTTAGTGATATAACATATATACATGTTTACGATATGAGAGTGTTCAAACTGTGAATAGATAAAATGCGTTAAAATAAAATTGATAAATAAGGATATTGGGTGAAACAGACAGTACGGACCACAACAATCGACTAAATTGAGAAAAATATAATATGCAATAACAACAGTACCAGAACGATGTATGTCATATGACGCCAAATCTCTTGGGTACATTAAGTGGGAAAGCAGTTTTGCCACAAAAACTATGAAGACGGAGCTTAATTTACAAAAACTATGTTTTAAACTTAATACACATAACAAATAAACATGCAAACAATAGCTAACTAACAAAAACAGATAGATTAATAAAAAGTAGTGGATATAAAAATAATTAATGACTAGTACTGTCCATGGCACTATTCTCAATGCATTTAAGTTTGGATATATCATCATCTGATCTGATGGCAAAGGCTGCTTCGCCGTCTTTTTTACGAACAAGGATGGTACAGTTCTTAACCCAAACATATTTGTACTGATAAAGTTTTGCAGCTTCCTTACATCTACGAAATAAAACTTTGTTCCTTAACGTAAGATGCTCATTCATGTACACATTTGTAGAGGACCCAGAGACACCAATTTGATCAGTTTTAAGTGACTTAACCTTCCGATACGCGCTAAGGACATTATCTCGCAGTATGCGCGTGGAGAACTTAACAATAATATTTTTAGGTCTATTGTTCTGCTGATGTGCGTGCGGTACTCTATGTACAGATATGACCTCTTTTTGAGGAATTGTAAAGCCGATAGATTCCCCAATTGAGGCCAAGATCTGCAACAGATTTTCGCCTCTCTTGTCAGGAACGTTGCAGATTTCGAGGTTACAGGCTCTCGCCTGCTGCTCCAGCGTATCTATCTTCGATTCTAGATAGCTGGTCGAGGTAGCGGACTGTTCAGCCTGATGACGTGCAATATTCTCGACTCTTCTTTTGAGGTCATCCTGTTCGTTTGCATGGAACTGTAGCGATTCTTTAAGGCCTGATATTTCTTCGGCCATTAGCTTCACATTCTGCTTAAACTCGGCTTGGACCGTACGGACAGTGCTCAACTCCTGCTTGATATCCAACAGGCTACGCTTAAAAGTTTCCTGAAAACTAAGCATGCTAGCTTCGATCTCGCCTCGCCAATCCTGCATCGTGGTTTTTATGTCTTCCTTGAAAGATTCAAGGGTCCGGTCCATGTCAAAGCGCCAACCCTGCAGAGTTCTATTGAGTTCTTGGGTGAGCGTCCGGATTAGGTTGTCTTGGGTGACCAATGCGCTGGTGTCACCATCCCTGGCAGCAGAAGGCACATACATCGGTGGAGTGCGTGGCGAAGGTGCACGCTGATCCAATAAGTCACAGGACATGTTCATACTACTGTCCTCATAAGTCGGAAGCTGGGTGGAAGAAATAGGCGTATCCAAGTTATGGCGAGTACGACGGGTAATGTTGCTACACGAAGGACATTTCCAACAGGACTTATAATCATGGGTCAACGCCAAGAATTGCTGCAGCGTAATGTTTAAACAGTCGTGATGGTATTTTCCATCGCATAAATTACATGCAAGATATCCAGCCTCAGGAGTCAGTTCAACGTTGCACCCGTTGCAGAGCATCTCGAAGATATATAATAATAATAAAGTTATTATGCAGTCCAAGTAGGTAACGTAGTTTACAGAAGAAGATTGAAGTTTGAAGTGGCGCCACCTACCGTGAGCCGTAAAGATTATGACGATAACTTGGTGTCTAGTATGGATACCAAGTACGGTTGGGTTCGTTAATCACAGTTGTGGCGCCCTCTATCATCCGGCAAAAATTCTAATGAGTATCGATTCACGGCGCACACAATATCGACAGGTAGGAACGCCAGCCCTATGCTGCTACACTGCGAGTTTAATAGATGGCGCTGATCTAAGTTTAGTGTCACATAGGCAATGATTAGGCAGATTTGATGACGAGCGCATTCACACTAGAACACATCAACCAGACCAACACAGCACAGTTATTGATGTATGCGAAGTCACAATATCACAGACCCACAGCAATTTGCGTTAACACTGCCAAACCACGAATATAAGTATTCACAATCGATGATAGTCACTTGTATTTTGTTACCACAATAACTCGGATTTTAGATTAAAGTTCACGATGACTCCAATTGACAGCACGAATAAAGTCTTGATCTCACCAATACTGCACAGTAATATAATATTAGAGTACTATTGAAATTTATGTAAACAGACAAACACTGAGAGTCAAAGTAAGCTAGTCAACACAAGCAGCGCCACCTAGCGAATGAAGTATATAAATGTAGTATATCAACTATCTGGTGTCCACGACACAAGCCTTGCTTAGTGTGGCATTAGATGGCGCTGTGTGTAATGTCCAGCGATATATATTTATATTTAAAGTATAAAGCTTACTTCCCGCTTGTAAGGTAGCATTAGTGTGTCAAAACCTGAAATGTTCGGGATCAAAATTTTTATATGATATTAATCCCTTTGTCCGCTCTATACCTAGGCTGATTCTTTTGAATCTCTTTGCCTGAAAGTCTGACACACAGTTTTACCAAGTGGTATCATATAACCAGTACTAACTGGGTTGGTCTGATCAGATAGGCGGTAGCTCCATGTAAAATACTGGTACTCAGCCGCATCCGGTTAGACTGGAAGCCGACCATGGAATCAAACTTTGCACCTCATGCACAGTTCTGACTGTTCCGGGGCTGCGGGACTGTTCGAAAGAGATACCGTGGCCCCGGAACATAAAGGGTGAGGAAGGAAAATGGATGGGTTTTAGTCAGTAAAAGTCTGACACTCCCTCCCGCTCCGCCCGAAGCAGAGTGGGAGAAGTCATTTGATGATTTCTCATCCGAAAAAAAAGTTAGCATTCGTGTGTCAAAATCGAAAATCTTCGCGATAAAAATTATTGTATGATAATGTTCCCAATGCACACCGGGTTCTGGTTTTCTTTTACAAGACAACAACAAATTATTAACATATTTACCGAAGTTAAGATAATATGGCCCCTTTGCAAGAACATATTTGAATTTCAAATTCTGATTGTTAAAAGGCGAACTTTGTCAAAAAAAATATTCTGAAACTGTATTGGGGTTGTGTTTATTTATTTAACTCTCTGTTTTGTTCCTTTACTATATTTATTTCTCTCTTGTTTTTAACCGACTTCCAAAAAGGAGGAGGTTCTCTATAATATTCGACTGTATGTATTTTTTTTTTTTTTTTTTATGTATGTTCACCGATTACTCGAAGATGCCTGAACCGATTTGAAAAATTCTTTTTTTGCTTGAAAGGGTATACTTTCAAGTTAGTCCCATATAAATATTGTCATGATCTGATCACGAACTTCGGAGATATGGAACGGAACTCCTCAATAAATGATAGCAAATGGACTGGGATTGCTGAAATCTATTGTCTGTCTATTGTTTACACCAGTTCATAACATAACATCACGCCACCGCACCGGTACGCTGTGAAGGGGTAAGCACAAGTGAACCAATAAAAAGTGAAAAATAAAAACTTTTTTGCAAAAAAATAGAACCGACTTCAAAAAAGTGAAAAATAACTTTAGCTTCAGAAGTCGGTGACAAAAAAACTTAATAAATCAATCAAACAATGGTCACCGACTTCTGAAGCTAAAGTTATTTTTCACTTTTTTGAAGTCGGTTCTATTTTTTTGCAAAAAAGTTTTTATTTCATCTAGCTACCTGTACTAAAAAGATCACAATTGCCTCCAAATTATCCTATCTTCATCCGTCTAGCCTTTTCCCAACTATGTTGGGGTCGGATTCCAGTCTAAGCGAATGCAAGTGTTCGGTTCAATCTTCAGGTTAAGCCGCGTTTGCCTAGGTTGATTCATGGATGGGTGACCACGCTTTACATATCGAGTTTCCTCCGTGCCTCGGAAACCACGTTAAGCCGTTGGTACCAGCCGTCCTTTATAGATCTATGTAAGTCGTTACAGGTAGTCAGTGGCTCGAAAGTCTGTCAACCAGTCTTACCAAGGGGTATCGTACTACCCAGTACTAACTGGATTGTGGAGATCAGTAAGGCAGTCACTCCATGTAAAATACTGGTATTCAGACTAGACTGCAAAGCAATCCTGGCAAAGGCTAGGCAGCTGGTGAGATGATAACGATTATGACCTATTAAAAAAAAAACAATATTTTAAAAAGTATCAAAGACATTTGTAACCCCAAAAAGCCGTTATTCATAAAATTGCTACATCAAAGACCTCAACAAATACTTACCAGTAGCTAAACAAACTGAGCTCAATATTGAACCTATCAAAAAGACAATCTTATCGATACTTATAGTATAAGTGTAAGTGTGTCTGTTTGTCTGTCTCTTTATATATAATTTTCAACTAAACCGCTGAACCAATTTAGGTGTTTGATTAATTTATTATCTAATGGGTGTAAAAATATCCTTAACGAAGTTGAAATGCATTTAATTTTGTGATTTCCGTCATTGCGATATTTCGTTCTGGACCGTACCTAATAAGGTTAATACCTAAATAAGGTTAATACCTTCACCTGCGAAGATACTTTATCTAACTTGTTTCAACTTTTTCACATGTTTTTTTAATACAAATTTTAATGTATAACACCTCTTAACAAAGCCAAAAGGCACTTGTTCTCCCCGTCATTGCGATATTTTTTGTTTTGTTCTACACCATACCTGGGAATCTTCAGATATTGGGGGTCAAAGTAAAAACTTTTCGCCAAGTTATTCTATAAATACAAGATTTTAATGTAAGATTTTTTACTTTTAATACCTCTACGACCCCCGTACTATTAAATCCAGCCATCAGCACAATGTTTGAAGTGCGTTACATTGAGTTCTATCACAAAACATGATTTTTCACCCCAAAAAAAAAGTTGTTTCCCAGCAATAATTTTTGCGTAAAGTTACTTACTTTGTTGTACAGAATGCTTGGTTGAGGGCTTCGTGATCCGGGGTTGCGGGCCTATTCGAAAGAGATACCGCGGCCCCGGAACATAAAGGGCGAGGAAGGAACATGGATGGGTTTTGGTCAGTAAGAGTCTGACACTCCCTCCCGCTCCGCCCAGAGTGGGAGAAGTCATTTGATGATTTAAAAAAAAAGGGGGCTTCGTGATGAGGTGGTTTACACCCTGTTCTTTTTTTTTATTAGCCTGTATTGTCCCACTGCTGGGCAAAGGCCCCCCCCATAGTCTTCCACTCCTCTCTACGTGCGGCTCTCTCAGGCCAATCTATCGCAAAAGCTTCTAAGTCGTCACGCCAGCGTTTTCTAGGCCTCCCTCGGCGACGCTGCCCGTCTTCTGGCACCCACTGAGTGGCGACTTTGGCCCATCGGTCCTGATGCATTCTACAGACATGGCCCGCCCAATCCCACTTCAACCCAGCAGTCCTACTGCCCACATCAGCGATTTCCGTTTTTATGTACACCCTGTATACATTTCCGAAAACAAGTAGTTATCTTTAGAAATGGTTTTGTAATCGCAATGTTGTCCTATTTTAACACAAATATTGACTTGTAGAAAATGCTTTATATCACTAAATCCGTCCATGTTCCACTATTGTGAAGTTTAAATAAATAAATCGAAATTAAAGCGGACAAACCCGCGGTCAATACAACTCCTCCCAAATAAATTTTGAGATCGTCTTCAAATGTCCTGAAAACGTAAATATTTGTGTCTGAAACTCGTGAAAAGGTTTTCATTGACTGAGCAACGATAGAACGGAGTTTGAACGAATTGTTATTAGTTTGTTTGTTTGCTAACGTAGCTGCCTTATTTTATGATTGTGTTTTTTTGGCTTCTCATTGTGTAGAAAATAGGTTTTTAAACTTTTGTTGTGTGTAATGCGTTTAAGGTTTCTTTATTAGAAGTTTTATATATAGAATTAGCCGATGCCCGCGGCTTCGCCCGCGTAAAATTATGTACTAAAACCTTCCTCTTGAATCACTCTATTAAAAAAACCCACATCAAAGTCCGTGGCGTAGTTTTAAAGATCTAAGCATACATAGGGACAGACAGACGTGGCGGGAGACTTTGTTTTATAATATGTAGTTTATAATACTAAAACCTTCCTCTTGAATCACTCTATCTATTAAAAAAAAAACCCGCATCAAAGTCCGTTGCGTAGTTTTAAAGATAAAGCTAAGCATACATAGGGACGGACAGACGCGGCGGGAGACTTTGTTTCATAATATGTAGTGATAGTGATAGTGATATAACATACTGAGAATAAACTTATATTATCATTAATACGGGATATCTTCCCTGATTATTTATTGTATTGAGTTCCCGATATTTCGACGATACTGAGGATGTTACAAGTCTATGCATGTATGTGTTTAAAAGTTTGAGTAGTAATGTACATAATTTTCTGTATTTTTTCGCGCGTCCTCAGAAAACTAAACCAGACTTTTTATTGAAAGTTAAAAAGAGCTTTTTACTTGTATTTCATTTTTCCTGTATTTTTTTTTCCTTTTCGTTTGAATTTTTGAAGTGAAAAAATCATTTTATGATTCTGCCTATTTTTAACCGACTTCAAAAAGGAGGAGGTTCTCAATTCGTCAGAACCTTTTTTTTTATGTATGTTCCCCGATTATTCGAAGATGGCTGGAGCGATTTGAATTATTCTTTTTTTGTTTGAAAGGGTATACTTCTCAGGTGGTTCCATAATCATCAATTCGGGATCTGATGATGGGATCCTGGACAAATGGAGAGAACTCTTCAAATTTTAAAGGCACACTTGATGTGATTTGGGTAGTTTTTGGAAGAATACTTTCTTAAAGTGGTTCCATTTCAATTTGGTGAAGATCTGATTAAGAACTTCGGAGATAGGCAACGGAACTCCTCAATAAATGATAGCAAATGGACTGGGATTGCTGAAATCTCATGTCTATCTATTGTTTACACCAGTTCATAAAATAACATCACGCCGCTACGCTGTGAAGGGGTAAGCATAAGTGAACCACAAAAAAGTGAAAAATAAAAACTTTTTTGCAAAAAATAAAACCGACTCCAAAAAAAAAACAAAAAAGTTAACAATAACTTCAGCTGCAGAAGTCGGTGACAAAAACTAAGTAAATAAATCAAACAAAGATCACCAAACAATAAAAGGTACCTATATATGGCCGTTACAAACGTGCCAAATAATAATCCCGCTGGTTTTAAACCAAACCAACTTAAAAAATAACCAATTCACGCTCTAAATTGTGGTTTACATGTTAAAATCGATTCTTTCTTTTCTGAAAATTAGTGAAAATGTAGCCGATGTTACAACGAATCGATTGACACCTCATTCATCTAAATCGGATGAATAGTTTAGACGCTATTGAGGAACATAGCTACGTAATATAAACATTCGCATAAAGGGTGTAAAAAACCTCTTAACTAAGACAAAAGGCACTTGTTCTCTCCGGCGTCATTGCGATCATGTTTTTGTTTTACACCATACCTGGGAACTTTGGGATCAAAGTTCCAACTTTATGACAAGTTTTTTTTAAGTACAAGTTTTTTTTTATAATATTTTTACTTTATTCACCTCCAGGACCGCTATACCGTTCAATCTATCCATCAGCACTACGTGTTGATTGCGTTACATTGGGAGAGATTGATTCTACCACAAAACATGATTTATCACTCCAGAAAAAGTCGTTTATCAGCAATAATTTTTGCATAAAGTTACTTATTTTGACGTACAGAATGCTTGGTTGACGGCTTCATGATGATGTTGTTTACACTCTGTAAAGACTGCTAAAATCATGATTACAATTTCTTTTATCTTCGCCGCAATCGGGTAAGAAACAATGTATCCAAACACCATCCCACAAAAATACTACTTACATTAATTAAATTAAAACACACTTTTTAATGACAAAACAACAACATAGTAATAAGATCAGCAGTGTTGATGGCTCGCCAAAACAATTACTTACAATGTTGTGAGCAATTCCATTAGTTCCATCGATCGGCGCGGATATAGCACATGAAAGTACGCTCTTGACACACCAAAATGTAGATGCAGAAGGTTCATTAGGTATCTGTTATTTCTAGGTTGGTCTAGTCCACTGGGCAGCAACAGGCGGACCGCGAATCGAAACAGGTCAGATTTTGTACCGCCAAATATTGATAAAATACTAAGCAACTTAATTTAAATAATATTTTGAATGGGTATAAAAGTAGTACCCTTAACGAAGCCGAAAGGAACTTTTGTCATTGCGTTTTTTTTTGTATTAGACCATTCCTATGAAACCTTCTAGTTACGGAGATATTGGGGGTCAAAGTTCCAATTTTATGAAAGTTTTTTTTTTTAACAATATTTTGAGTACGTTAAATTTAGTCCTACCACGAAACGTGGTTTTACAATCCAAAAAAAAAGTTATTTACCAGCATTCCAGCAATAATTATTGCGTAGAGATACTTAGTTTGATGTACAGAATGCTTGGTTGACGGCTTCGTGGAGGGTTCGTTTCACCCTGTATACGTTTGAAAGCCACGATCAAACTCAAACCATTTATTTCAAGCTCAAAGCACCATTACGGCACTTTTGAATGTCAAAAAAACAACAACGAGAAAAACGAAGCTTCATTCACAGTCACAAGGCATAGTAAGTTGAGAAAGTACTGTAGTTGCACATTCCAAAGCGTGGATATGAAGCGTGGTGATATGATTATGCATTATACATATGTGAGAACGATTTAGAAAGACGTGCACATTAAGAGCGCACAGAACAGAACTACTATTTTTCACCTGTTCAGTGACCTACCTTTGTGCTATCACCATGGATGACAAATTAGGCCATAGAGGTCAAGGGAGCCTTGAACAAAAACCTAATACCATGGCGTTGCTGCCATCTGCTTTATGTTTCCATAGCGTGACCGAGTTTTGCAATTTTCTTTGGGTAATGCAGTTATGTGGGTTGCGCAAATAGGTGGAACGTCGGTGTGAATACGGAGTGTAAACAGACTCTTCACGAATAGAATATACTAGCCGACGTCACTCGGTTTCACCCGCATAGTCCCGGTCCCCGTGAGAGTACGGGGGTAAAGAGTAGCCTATGTCACCCAGGGATAGTGTAGCTTCCCTAAGGCGAAAGAATTTTTCAAATCGGTCCAGTACTTTTTAAATTTATTCGTTACATACAAAAACAAAATCGTTAGGTACTCCTTATATTATTATGATTAGTATAGATATATTGTATAAACATGAGTATACATCAAATGATATGTGCAAAGTGTTCAATACAGGCAGATCTGCATGTTTTACCATGCTTGCATTTGCATGTTGCTTGCTTTGCCATTTGCCAAGCATTCTGTGCATCTAAGAAACTCTACGCAAAAATATTTACTCGGAACACCTCTTTTTTGGGGTAAAAAATCACGTTTTTCGGTAAAACTTAGGTGTTCACAGTAAAAATCTTACATTAACAAGACTAGACCAACTAGGCGATGTGATATTGTTGTCTTTCATGTGAAATGCACAGTAAATAAATAAACAAATAAATATTGCTGGACATTACACACAGCACCATATAGTGCCACACTGAGCAAGGCTTGTGTCGTGGTCACCAGACAGTTGATATACTACATGTATACTTTTTGTTTGTAAATACATACTTATTATACATATAAACATCCATGACTCGGAAACAAATGTCCATGCTCATCACACAAACATTTGCTCCTACCGGGATTCAAACCGGGACCATAAGAACGTAAGGCAGCCTTACTACCGCTGCGCCATTCGGGTCGCCAAAGATCAGTAGTACGAAGATCTTTTTTCTCGAGTTACCTATTTCTTAGACATACTGATAACAAAAACCATTTGGTGTGTCTCATTGTTTGATTATGGCTTATAGCTTGTGTAGCTAGATTTTATTGGTCGATTTCGCACCTTTTTAATGATATTTATTTTTATCTTTTCGCTTCGCATTAATTATAATAAATCAATACCGTAGTGTAGGATTACATCATTAAAAATGAATTCTGAGACTTTTGCCAAGAACTTTTAGGTGCCCATTATTTCAAGATATAAGGAAGAAAAAAATTCTTTTATGAAACAAATGTGAAAGTAATTGTGTGTGTTTCAAAAGATAGGTACATTAATATAAGCCTTAAAACATTCCCAATGCTGGGACATAAGTTCTCCGTCGTCTCTGTGTCACACACATTCGTCATGCGTATTGGTGGATTTCAATGGAAACTTGGAATACCTAGTTTATTGTCGTAGATATAGATCTTCTTCAAAGCTTTCTCAACTACTTTGGGGTCGGCTTCCAGTCTTACCGGATGCAGCTGAATACCAATCTTTTACAAGGAGTGATTGCCTGTGCGATATTCACAACCCAATTACTTGTGATTGCTAACGAATGTCTAAGATTTGTTATTGACAGCCGGTACCATTGGCTTGATGTCCTTATCAAGGCACTGTGGGCATTCGGTATTTCATAGCTGGTCACCCATCCACAGATCGACCTCAGCATGTGTTGCTTAACCTCAAAGATTGACACGTTCGGCTGATTTCATGTTGCCACGAACTCTAATTTCATAGATACCGCGACACTATAAAGATAGTCTGTTACTGGAGTGGTTGCCGAAATATCTGTAGCTGGAGGTCGGGGTAAAGGCCAATAGTTAGGTTCTGGTATAAATAACCAGACTGGACGGATTAAGAACACAGTAGAGAAGGCCTAGACAAATGGAAATTACTTTGTCTTTCAACACGATGCCAGAAACTACATAATATTTAAAAAAATAACAATAAAAAATACCGCTGGACATTTTACACACCGCGTGTCGTGGGCACCAGATGGTTGATATACAACATAGATATTTTTTGTTTGTAAATACATACTAAACATCCATGACTCTGAAACAAATGTCCATGCTCATCACACAAACATTTGCTCCTACCGGGATTCGAACCCGGGACCCTATGAACGTAAGGCAGCCTCACTACCACTTCGCCATTCGGGTCGTCAATTTCTGATTTGTTTTTTTTTTTAGCCTGTACTGTCCCACTGCAGGGCAAAAGCCTCCCCGGATTCCTTTCACGTGCACTTTTCCGTGCCTCCTCGCGTCCAAATCGTCTCACCACCTCTTTTTGGGTCGACCTCGGCGGCGCAGCGGCGCCCCGTCTTCCGGCAACCATCGTGTGCAGACTTGGGCCCAGCAGTCATCGTGCATGCGACTGTCGTGACCCGCCCAATCACAATTTAGCCTTGCAGCCTTCATTCCAACGTCCACTGTTTTGAAACGCAGCTTGGTGTTTCGAACCCTGTCTTGCCTGTTGACACCGAGAATGCTGCGTTCCATGGCTGACTTAAGAAAATTGAAAACTTATTGAATATTGAAGATTCTAGAGCGGACCTGCTGCTCAAACAAAGTATTTCAAAGTAGCTTTTGCCTACGACTTCGCTCACGTTAATTTAGAATTTGACAATCATGATTCGAAATACGTGGCGCCATCTATTTTCCTAAGAATGTTATTGTTGTTTTCCTCGGGAACAGTACTCTTTTTTGGGATGAAAGGTATTCTATGTCCGTTTCTGTACCTGACAACGCATAAAAGCAAACTTTCAGGATGATCGGTTAAGTGGCTTAGGCGTGAAAAGGTATCAAACAAACTAAAGATCGCGCCACGTAGGTACCTACTAAGTTAACCAAAATGGCGGTCGTTCGCGAAGTTACAATTTTTTATGGAAAAAAATCGGTTGAGACCCGATAATGTTTTACAGATTGCATCCCGTAAGTTGAACTGTGACCTTGAATGCGCAGTTGCACATTTTTGGGTCTCACTGTATATTTGTCAATAGTTGTATCTAGACTATCTACCTATGCGGACAACCTGCATTTTGGTTCAACTTACGTGCCGCGATCAGTAACTTACAACTTACGCATTAATAATCAACGGGGCCTATCCCAGTTGTAAACGTCCCTTTGTGCCTATTATCAGGCCTTGTTTCGTTCCGTCTCCTGCTGATATGGAGGGAAGTGGAAATTACGGTTTTTTTCCTACTCCTCCGCTATACTTTCTGATTAATTTCATTGCGGGATCCAAGACAGTTAAATTCATTCTCTGCGATTTCATCGAGCTTTATTGTCTCGGCGCTTTTCTGGTGGTCGCCACTGTTATTCTGGCTTTCAGGAGTTACAGTGGTTTGGGAATAGTGTGGCTTGTCCCATAAAAAAAAGACGTGTGGTACTCGGGGACTGCTGCGGTAAAGCTATTGCATAGCATTTTTATCAACATATGCAATTATAATTGTTATTTATTTTATTTTTCCGCTTGTTGCCGGCTCGAGGACCAAACGCAGACTGAATATTCAGGCTCGGCTTCCCATCACGATGAAATTATGAATTTTATAATGATGGTTCTAAAACAAAAGAATAAAATGGTTACAAAGAAGATCCTTCCTGTTAGACCTTCTTTGTAACCATTTCCCACCACCACCATACCATTTTTTTCTTTGTAACCTACGACTCCTAGTTACGGCAATATATTAAAAAGAAAACTAGCTTCTCATTGTCATTATCTGACATGGGGTGACATGGGGTGTTAGGTTATTTTCGTTATGGAATTTCTGGATTCGGTCTCCACGCTCAAGGCCCGGGATAGAAGCTATGCAATAGCTTAAAAGTACTTATACGCATTAATAACATCAGTTATCATGACGCAAAACACAACAGGAAAACACTGCAATCTCACACAAAGCTATAAGTGGAAACAATGCACTATAAATATCAAATGACATAGTTTGAGTACAACTGATAACGGCTTCTGATTAGATTGGAACCTGCTAGAAAAGGGGACTGGTTGGGTGACGGACGACACGGTGCGTTATTGGAAAATTTATGGGCACTGACATTGCAATGCTCCTAGTTAAGGGGAAAGCGTCAGGGTGGCCCGCGAAATTCAAATTTTCTTACGTTTTTTGCGATTTCCAAGGCAGTGCTAAGTTTTATGTTGATAAACATATCGGTCGCGACTGTTAGACGTATTAAGTTACAGAATTATAATCATCAAAATCATCAATACAACCCTCCAAGTTCATAAGAGTCGAAGAAGGACTTTGACCGTGAAAAATTCGTTCAGCACTGCCCTGCAAATTGCAAAAAACGTAAGAAAATTTGAATTTCGCGGGCTACCTTGGAGCATCCCCCTTAAACAATAATAACTGCGCTGCTCTATCTTGCCAGATTTAAACGAAGCCAGTAACGCTAGCGCCAGTCCTCAGAACCCAGCGCTGGCCTGGCCCGTATTGTCAAGATGTGGCCAATGGATTTATTTTATTCCTGGATTATTCTTGTGGTGTGCATACGTTTTGTGCGCCAGTGACTGGCGCGATGCGTCACACTGGCGCAGGGGTTGCGGGGCATGCGGGCGGTAGTCACTCGGCTTGAAAAATAGGCGCCGCCGCCAGTACTGGCTTGTCTTGAGAAACTGTTTATACGAGGCCAATAACGAGCGGAAGACGTTGCGTTGGAAGGCCTCCCACTAGGTGGAGCGATGACCTGGTGAAGGGGATTGGTTGGAGGGGGTTGTGGGGATCCGTTGGATGCGAGTCGCACGGGACCGGTCAATGTGGCGACACTTGGGGGAAGCCTATGTCCAACAGTGATGGTCTTTCGGCTGAAATGATGATGATGATGACCTTTCTTTGAGAATGCTTGCAGAGGTCGGTTTGTGAATAGGTAACCAACATTACGTACCGAGTTTCCTCGGAAAGCACGTTATGCAGTTGGTCTGGCTTGGAGCAACTACTTTTAGATCATACAAAATATTTGTTCTTTGCGGGGATCGAGCCTGCGACGCGCAGCGCAGCAGCGAATCGGTCAGCCAACCGTGACGTCATTCGTAGTGCTTTGACAGTTGCGACGGGAAGGCAGAAAGTCCTAATAGGCGGACGGCCTATCGGCGTTCGAATTGAAAAATGTTTTGTGTTGGATAGTCCATTTATCGAGGAAGGCTTTAGGCTATATAACATCACGCTACGATTATTAGGAGCGGAGCAGGAATGAAAAATGTTGCAAAAACGGGTTTTTTTCCATTCGTATTTCTCTCTTATGTGACGCAGACGAAGTTGCGTGGGTCAGCTAGTAGGTTATAAATTATAATATTGATATCATGCAAATTAGCTGAGCTATTACAATTTTCTTATACAGAAAAGTTTAATTTCAATGTTTTTTATCAACATAAAGAAATCAAGTCTTTCATTAAACAAAGGATAAATAATTGCCAGAGAATATTGCCTCAATTACATCACTAGATATTGCGGCCAGGAATTCCTATTAAAAGTCTAGTACATCCGTACATTGCCTAGATCTAGATTAGATTAGAACTTCCTGGAAATACGGTCAATAAGATGGTGGTCGGCTTCTAATAAAAGGAGATATTAAAATGTATTGGAATTGTTAAGCTTATAGAAAGTTTTATTTTCGTTTTTTTTTTTTTATTAGTCGAGAGTATTAAAATTGTATTTTAGAAACAAACAAAGAAAGATTGTTACTTGTTTTAACTTTTACTGCTGAACTTGAGGTGCTGAGCAATAGGCTCAAACATTGTTTTGAATTTTCACACTTTTGCAGGCGCCATGATCGGGAGCTCAAAACAATAAATAATCACGGAAGATATCCCGTAAGAGACAATTACGTTCGGCAATAGCCTCGCTTCTAATCACATAGGAATTACACATAACTGGCGAAATTTAGAGGTACACCTCTCCTCTCACCTCTTTCTGGCACACGCCACAAGTGCACACAACAACACGTTCAGCGCCAAGGCACCTCTGAGGCAAATATTGTGGAAATGACCTTTTTTTTTGTTGCATATAATTATGCCTTCTCCTGGTCCTGAAATACTACAACTTGAGTTTTTTTTTTCCTATTCTCCTAACTGGTTTTTTTTGTGAGTACTCGAGGTGTATAACTAGATATACACCGGCCTGTGAGAGTTGCACTAGGGTGTATATTGACTTATACACGCGGCGCTTAACGTGTTAACAAAAAAAAAAAAAAAAACTTAAAACTAAACAAAAAAAAAACACAAAAAAGTGAAAACTAACTTTAGCTTCAGAAGTCGGTGACCTTTGTTTGATTGGTTTCGTTTTTTTGTTACCGACTTCTGAAGCTAAAGTTATTTTTCACTTTTTTGTGATTTTAGAAGTCGGTTTTATTTTTTGCAAAAAAGTTTTATACTTTTCACTTTTTAGTGGTTCACATGCGCTTACCCCTTCACAGCGTACTGGCGTGATGTTATGTTATTAACAATAGATATACATGAGATTTCAGCAATCCCAGTCCATTTGCTATCATGTATTGAGGAGTTCCGTTGCCTATCTCCGAAGTTTTTCATCAGAACTTCACCAAATAGAAGTGGGACCACTCCGAGAAAGTACTCCTCCGAAAACTACCCAAATCGCATCATGTGTTCTTATAAAATTGAAGAGTTCTCTCTATTTCTCCAAGAATTCATCATCAGATTCTGACTTGATGATTATGGGACCACCTGTGAAGTATACGCTTTCAAATAAATTAAAAATAATCCAAATTGGTCCAGCCATCTTCGAGTAATCGGGGAACACACATAAAAAAAAGGTTCCGACGAATTGAGAACCTCCTCCTCTTGGAAGTCTGTTAAAAAGAGTCATGACGTGTCTCACGGCTGCGCCCACTTCAGCAAACTACCGAGCAGCTAGCGCCCGACGCTGTTTTTCAACTGGACCTGAAGAGCAATATCAAGATACAAGTCACGTTACACCGCGCAAAACAAGGTTTTTAAAGGCTCAACTTTTGCCAAACAGCCATTCTTCGTACAACAATATGACGTCATGTAGTGCCATCTGGCGAGATAAGTCTTGGCTATATCGTTACAAAATTCGCAAGAAGACATGAAGTTTCTGTTGAGATGAAGAGTAAGAGGAGAAGGAGAAAAGAGGAGAGAATGGAAGAATAAGATCATTATTTATTTATTTATTTATTTATTTAAACTTCATGTACAAGAGTGGTACATAGGCGGAGGAGAGAATGGAAGAATAAGATCATTATTTATTTATTTATTTAAACTTCATGTACAAGAGTGGTACATAGGCGGAGGAGAGAATGGAAGAATAAGATCATTATTTATTTATTTATTTAAACTTCATGTACAAGAGTGGTACATAGGCGGACTTAATGCCACAAGGCATTCTCTACCAGTCAACCATTGGGTCAAATAAGACAGCATTGTGGTAGAGTACAAAAATCAATGAGAATCTGCTTAGCCTTTTTCCCAACTATGTTGTTGTCGGCTTCCAGTCTAACCGAATGACAGCCGAGACCAACAACTTAACGTGCTTTCCGAGGCACTGAGGAAACTCGGTATGTAAGGGTAGTCACCCATCCATAGACCAACTTAGGCAAGCACGGTTTAACCTAAAGGTAGCCGAGCGGCTGCTGTTATTATTTAGACAGGAGAAGAAGTTAGGGTAGGAAATCAGCATGCACGATGGATATTTCTTCATGGAATGTGAAGCTAAGGCAGAGGTCCATGGGTGGCATGGAATCTCTGACACTAGATTTTGCACTAATCACATGAAAAATAAAGATCGACAAGAGTTTGGCTTCCAGTCACAATATTTTGATTGAAAAGAGTTTCCATGGAGTTTTTTGCCCATTCTTCTCTATAGAGAATCATCATTTGTGTACGGCGTAGTATGTCTTCTTCTTCTATACTTCTCTATTACTCGTCATCTCATCAGACACCTCCTTTCTAGCCATATCATACTTCACACAGTCCGTCCATTCAACGTTCCTTTGGTCTTCCTCTATTCTTATACCCATCCACATTCATACTCAAAACGTTCCTTACTTTCCTTACTTTCCTAACTAAACTAAGAATTAATAATTTATAATAAGTACGTTTAAAAATACACAGAACCCTTGAAACGCAAATGTTACAACAGAACATAAAACCACAATTTTTGCACGGTATAACTTTGCGAAACAATCCGATTACATAAGCGGACATCTGTATAAAATACAATATGGAGTCATAATATACAAGGTGTTTGAAAAGTTTTTTTTTTTAATCCTGCTGCGCTCGTATACCTGTGTCTGTGGCTTTGCCCACATGGAGGACGGAAATTATCCCTCGGGAATATCATACTGGGATTCCACTAGTTCTTCGTTTTTGTAACACGTTATATCGTAGGACTAGTAGGAACAAAAAATCCCATTAGCTCTACAATAAAATTGTGTAATGGAACAGTAGAACTAATGGGAGTTTTAGTTCCCACTAGTTCTACGACTTTGTACCACCTGAAATCGTAGAACTAGTTCTACCGTAGGACTGTTACGTAATTCAGGCCATGGTCTGTGTGCCAAACGCTGCATCCCGTTGGACTGGAAGCCGACCCCTACATAGTTGAGAAAATGCCAAGCTGATGATGATGGTGTGTGTACCAAATATCATGGTAGGTAATCCGTAACTGTTAAGGCGTAAAAAGGTCACACATGGAGTCACTCTTGCTATTACAATATTAGTATTGTTACGAGCTGGGTATGAGATAAATTAATTACTACCGATTGAACAACACAATAACTTTATTAATCACAAAACAATTTAAACTTAATCACAAGTACACTACAATACACTACTGATCACTATTCGCTTAGATATCGCACTTCAAGTTCACTTCGATTCGCTTCGTTGTATCGCCAAAACAAGACTGACTGTCGCGGCCCTGAGCGCTCCATTTATACTCGCCAACAGACACACCAGAATAACCTCGAATATTCTAGAGGGTCATAGAAAACACTAACAAAAGAGTAGGTAGGTAGGTAGGTAATTATTATTACTAGCTACTTGTACAACACAAACAAATATGAACCGTATGCCCTAGGCGTACGGTCGAAATTCTAATGTCTTTTATAAAGAGGTCGCGAGTTTGTAGGTACCTACCCAACTTTGAAAGTAATAATAATAGAAAACTCTCGAAATTCCAACGTACACATACTGTAATCACGTGCTTTCTCGAATGTTCTAGTAGGTCCGATGTAACAGTATATTCAACCTGACATTCATTGCAGTGGCAGCCTGTCATAATTGGCTTTTGTGATTGTTTTTTGATGACACACTTGGGGGAGGCCTATGTCCAGCAGTGGACGTCTTTTGTCTGAAATGATGATGATGATAATCCCCGTCAGTATTTGTAACCGGCAAAAAATTTACATAATGTTTTACCGTACAGCTCTGCCAATTCGTTTGAGGGAAGGAGACATTATGTTATGCCATGTAAAGTGTACTTTGTGTTAACTCCACGAAAATGGATTGGATGCAGCACTGCCAGCTAGCAAAAATATGTCCCGTTGATTGGTGAAACACGACGACGTGTCGTGTATCGGTTTGGATGTATACCATGCTTACCATTGCTTTTCCTGCAAGTTTTAATTTTTGTAAGCTAGAAGGTAGTGCCTCCTGCATCCAAACCTGGATATTCTTTCGGGTTAACACCGGGTATTAACACTAAATATTGAGTTTGAGTAAATGGATATGTCCCACCTCCTTTCTTGTCCATCTTGCACAGCCACCTGCACCTTAAAGAATTTAAATGAAGCCAACGACAGAACTGTGCAGGTAGCAACATACTGGTTGTATTATTTGAGTCTATCGATACTGGTTGGGTATTATTTGAGTCTATCGACACGCAAAGAAGAAGAAGAACAGTTTACATTTTGCAAAACATTAAATGTCATTCCATATGTTATGTTGAGTCATGTATTATTCTAAAGGAAGATTAGAATAATACATGACTCAACATAAAGATTTCATTCCTCATGTAATCCAGCCATCGTTTCTTTGGTCTTCTTCTCCCTTTTCATCTATCAACATTCATATTCAACATCATCACTATTTTAGTCACATACATTATTTGTACCTAGAGTGCAAAGTGGTCAAGTAATGCGATGTTTTTCATCCACTTTGAACTTTAAGTGGCCGTCGTAAGTTGCAACAAATCGCATTGACTACATCTTATCCCTTACGGCTGCATTTAAAAAGTAACAATAACAATATCTACCTACACTTAACCATTACGACAGTCCAAAGCCTGTAAGTGTGATGGAAAATGTTATCACCAGTTAATTACAATAAATTTGCCGTACGGTTAGGTACTAGTGGGTAGGTACGTACGTAGTACCAAATTATTATCAATAAACGTGCGACTGTCGAAGCTTGGGCGGACGGCCCGCGGCGGGCATAGAGGCGCCCGCGCCGAGCTGCACTGCGCCGCGTGACTCGGTAAGCATACTTTTGAACGGACAAACATGTAACTTTAAAAGCTTATAACTTTGTGATTTTTCAATTACAGTTTTGAAATTTTGTACATGGATTCTTTACATAAAAATACTAGGCACGTGTTTCGGGTTTCGCATAAACAAAAACTAATGTTGTATACGATTCATATACTGTACAACAGATGCGATGTCTAAAAATAAACCAACCACCATCATTTATTCAAGATAACTTCAACACAAGTACATAAGTAGACAGGTAGATACGTGGTTAAGTACGCTCATAGGATCATAGGCTTATGGGCGGCTTCGGAAGTCGTTTGCGGGTACTTATCATGTGGAAGCCGCAAGATTTCCGGGTTGGGAAATTATGGGTCCTCTGCGAATATGTTAACACGTTTATGGTGTTAGTAGCTCTGGGTTTTATCTGACACTGTCGCATAGGGGGCGAAATTGACGTAAAATAGTATTTGAATTACGGTAGAAGTGCGTTCTGTTTTTACTAGGTCACCTCACTCAAGTGAGCGCACACAATTCGAAAGCGAACTCATTTGTTTTTAAAGTAAATCATCGTATCTTCACAACGAGACACCGTGTTCGAATTTCGAACGGATATTTTTTTTCATCAGGCTTACAGACACGTCCGGATATTTTTTTTCATCAGGCTTACAGACATGTCTTATGCAATATTTTAACATGCCAACTGTTACATGTACACATTATGGAACACAATAAAGTATTGAGTATGGAGTAAAGTTTTTTTTTACATGGGATTAAGACATAACTGGCGAAACATAGGCTTATCGGAGGAAACCATGTTATGCCGTTGATCTCGGCTGTCAGTTGTAGATCTATGACTGACATTACAGATAGTCAGTGGCCCGAAAATCTGACAACCAATCTTACCAAGGGGTATCGTATTACCCTTTACTAACTTGTGGAGGTCAGATAAGCAGTCGCTCCGTGTGAAATATTGGTATTTAGCTGCATACTATTAGACTGGAAGACGACCCTAACATACCTAGTTGGGAAAAGGCAGTGATTATTTAGCTGATGAATCTTTAGGAATGTCACCATAGCTAGCATAGGTACAGAAATCACCCCCAGGCATTTTTTCCTCAAACTATATTGTTAACCCCCGATGCGAAAACGACGGGGTGTTATTAGTTTGACGTATGTGTGTGTGTCTGTCTGTGGAATCGTAGCGCCCAAACGGATGAACCGATTTTGATTTTATTTCTTTTTGTTTGAAAGGAGAATTAGTCGGGAGTGTTCTTAGCTATGTTTTATAAAAATCAGTCCAAGATGGCCGCCGCCACAAAATGGCGGATTATATTTTTGTTCAACAACTCCCTCAACATGGGTATCAAATGAAAGGGTTTGACTAGTAGAATACTATACACTATGATAAATTAAAAATCCAAGATGGCCGCCACCACAAAATGGCGAATTAACGAATTCATTTCTATTTAATTTTTAGTACATTGTGCCCGGGGTTTTTAATTTTAATTGTTCCTCTACATAAATAAACTCAAGGCCGTCTAAACAAATTCTAGAAACAAATAAACAAAAGAATATCTAAGTAGGTACCACGTCACCCATTTGTCAAGATTTGTGTAGAAATAAAAGCAAAGCGAGATTTTACTAGCCAGAAATATATTATTCAAATCCTACACATTAACATAGTTCATCCTTTGTGTTAGTACATTATTATGACTAGGTTTTGACCGCGGCTTTGTTTGCTTCATAATCAACCTATATTCTTCCCACAGCTGGGAAACAGGCCCCTGTCTACGAGGGGGAATGCACAAGTCCTCGAGCTTTTGGTTCGAAGACAAGCCAGTTTTCTCAAGATGTTTTCCTTCACAGTTTTGAGAGCAGTGGTAATGAAATAAATAACACAAAGAAATACGCCTGTTTGGGTTCGCACCCATAACCCGTAATTCGGGGCTCCGGGCAAACATTGCTCTCTGCACCATAACTGATCTTCGCCTTCGCTCGCGTAAAGGATAAATATCATCCCATGGGATTGTGGTACTGAGATGTAAAGTATTCTGCGGAGATTTCGGTGTAGGTACCGTTTACCAAATTATACCGGCCGAATGGAGGGCCTCAATAACTCATACTAGGCCTCACAGAAATTTAATTAAGTTTTTAAAGACTAAAAGTCTAAGAAAGTGTTGGAAATTCGTTAAAATTTCAATCTTTTCAGCACGTTTATTTTGGCAAACGATGCACCAAACATATTGTATATGCAAGACGAAGATGTCATTGTCTACATAATTGTGTTCCAATTCATTCCGAGAATCCCATTTCTTCCATATAGGTTCAGCCGTAAAGGTGGGAAAATGGACAGACACACAGACGAAATTACATTTGCATTTATAATATTAGTATACGTATTTGTTGAGGTTAGGAGGGGATTTTAACAGGGATTAAGAACTTAGAATGTAGTTTTGTTAATGAGTTTGTGTTTTAATTTAATATTAGCGTTTGCGTTCCAAGCTTCGTGATAAAGAAATAAAACTAAATTGAAAAGAGAAGGCTTTGTACGTAAGGTAAGATAAACCTTTTAACTAAAATAGTGGGTAAGTTCGTTGTCACTTAAGTGAACAAAAATCAAAGCTTTCCTTTTTATAATATTGCTATAGATTTGCTTAAACTTTTAGATCACTACATTTATTTAAAAAAAAAACGTTATTCAGCAGAATTTTGATTTACGCCATGTTGGAATTAGGTCGACGTACATAGGTACAGAGTACCCGTGTACGAATATTATTCGCAAAGGCGCCTCTAGACGTGTTTTCCCGTCTATATCTCATATGATAAAACACTGTGGTTGTTATATCGGGAATTATTTGGTGTGGTCGGAATAAGGAAGGGATTGAAACCGGGTTTAAGGAATTAGACTGTAGTTTTGTTAATTAGTTTGTGTATTTCATTTGGTATTTGCGTACCAAGTTTTGTGTTGTTGAGAAAGCTTTCTAAATGAGACAAAGAAGAATGAGTGAGTTTGTTTTGAGTGATGTGCAGACACTGAGCGATTTATTTGCCTAGCCTTTTCCCAACTAAGTAGGGGTCGACTTCCAGTCTTACCAGATGCCGTTTTCCCCAGTATTCTACAAGGAGCAACTGCCTGTCTGACCTCCACAACCCAGTTAGTACTGTGTAAACTTCTTCGTCGTTTCGATGATTTCCCCTTTTTTTCAAATTGTTTTTGACCAGTACTCTGCGACCTCGACAGCTTTGGGGCTAGCCTCGGACAGGTCTCTCAGAGTGCAGGTGGAACCACACGAAAGGAGGTGAGCCATAGTTTGTACAAACTAATACTGCGTAATAAGATTATACCCCTTGACTTTTGGGCCACTGACTACCTGTAACGACTGTCAAAGATCAACAAATTACAGCCAGGACCAAAGGCTTAACGTGCTTTCCGAGGCATGGAGGAAACTCAAATAGCTTACCTATATGAAGCGACTGCTTATCTGACCTTCAAAACCCATGAGCAACAAAAATACGCATAAAAAGGTTTTAAAATACCATAAAATCTACACCGAACTTCTTTCTTTTATCCTCAAACAAACATAAAATAATAAGTACCCACTTTGAAGTTGTTTCCAATTATTTTCCAACGCAGTATATGTTTTACATAAAAGAAATGCCCCCGGCTAGAAGGCTTCGTTAAAATTTTATGCATTAATGGTAATTATTATGGAATTATTATTATGGTCGCGTCGTTGGTTGAGTGCAAGCGCTATATACTTCTGAGATGAGGTCCAGGGTTTGATTCACGGGTCGTGTAACCTGTTAACGGGGTTGCGGGAATGTTCGAAAGAGATACCGTGGCTCCGGAACATAAAGGGCGTGGAAGGAACATGGATGGGTTTTAGTCACTAAAAGTATGACACTCCCTATTTAATACCAGTATTTTACATGGAGCGACTGCCTATCTGACCTCCACAACCCAGTTAATACTGATACGATGCCTCTTGATAAGACTGGTTGTCAGATTTTGTGGGCCACTGACTACCTGTTACGACTGCCAAAGATGGACAAATGACAGTCGGAACCAACAGCTTAACGTGCTTTCCGAGGCACGGATGAAACTCGGTATGTAAGGGTGGTCACCCATCCACAGACCAACCTAGGCTAGCACGGCTTAACCTAAAGATCGACCCGAGCGGCTGTTATTATTTAGCCACAAATGAGATCCTCCATTACAATTTCTCTACCAAACTAATTGTGCTGGACATCTTAAATCCACATAAACCAAGTCCTAACTTCAAACCGCCATTGAATTTATTTGAAACGCATTAACAACTCTATCCAGATTGTTATGTTCTACAAACCTGTTAGTACTATTCTAAACCTTAGTAAAAAGAAATAAGGCCCAGTATTGACTAGTATTAGTGTAACGCATCAACAACCCCTGTTGAGTAACTGATTGTTATGTCCGACAGTGCAATTCTAATCTTAAAGACGAAAGAAATAGAGTAGAGGTTTGAGTGGGATTAGTGTTACACAAAACATCCTGTAAACAGTTGAGTCACAAAATGGAATGTGCTACAATGCAATACAAACTTTAAAACCAAAGATATAGAGCTAAGTTTTAAGTGTGATTAGTGTAACGCATTAACATCCTCTGCACAGTCAAGTAACAGATTGTAACGTTCTCATAACCGTTATCACTCTAAACTTTAATGAAGAAAAGACAAGGCTCAGTTTACGTTGCAATTTGGAAACCTAATTTCGAAGACGGATTTTCAGTTTACGGGTATTATCGCCTATCGGTAAATCTTATGAGATAATGAATACAGAAAAGATTTGTTTTAACAGCTTAGCGAGAAATAATAAAGTTTTGTAACTTTTTAGAGGTCCGTGGGAATAGCTCATAATCTGCCTAGCCTTTTCCCAGTTATATTGGGGTCGGCTTCCAGTCTAACCAAATGTAGCTAAATACCAGTAATTAACATGGAGCGACTGCCTTCCTGACTACCACAACCCAGTTAGCACTGGGTGATACAGTACCCTATGGTAAGAATTTGACAGTGGAAACGTAATGGAACATAATAATTTGATTTTATTTTTTTCTGGCCGTTAAAACCCGGCCAATTAGCAAATAAAGATCATGCTAATTTCTTTTTAAATAAGCAGTGCATTCTATCGTAATGCATGTTCTATTAAATATGTAGTGTGTACATAAATAAATGACAACAAATTAAAGACTATAATAATAATAATACCAGCCTATTACTGTCCAACTGCTGGGCAAAGGCCTCTTCTCATACTAAGAAGGCACGAGTATTGATCACCACGCTTGCTCAAGACGGGTTGGCGATTTCAGACTTAGATTAATTGAAAGTCCAGGGCTGCGGGACTGTTCGAAAGAGATACCGCGGCCCCGAAACATAAAGGGCGAGGAAAGAACATAGATGTTGTTGATGAACATAGGGTTTTAGTCAGTAAGAGTCTGACAATCTCTCCCGCTCCACCCAGAGTGGGAGAAGTTATTTGATGATTTCCCATCCGAAAAAAAAAGGTTGCCTCACGATGTTTTCCTACACCGATGTCTGTGATGTCTAAGATAAACTTAGAAAACTATATATGAATTGAAAATGTCACATTGGTACTTGCCCGGATTTGAACTCACAACCACATACATGGGAGGCGACGCCTTAACTTCTGAGCCTTCACGACATTATAAAATAAATACTTATTTTTCAGATACAAACATGAGCTTTAAGCACGAGCCACCTCAACTATTTAAAAAGAGTAAACCGAACTTCCAATTACCATTAGGAAGCGCAGTTACATAAGTCCACGTTGGAATCAAATGCACTAATTAGATCACGTGACGCAAATGTCTGAAGGACTTTGTACGAGTTTCTGATTGGAATACTTTGAGTTCTATCTCGTTATCGGGAATGCGTCAGACTGTCAAGTGATAGGTCTAAAGTTCGAACCCAAGACGAACACCTTTTGTGCATTCATGCGTATTGTATAATTATCATTTGTTTCTGAAGGAAAACATCGTGAGGAAACCAGCTTACCTGAGAGATATTTCTTGACGACATTTAGCAAAGTCAGAGGCCCATGGGTGGCATAAAACGGGTACATATTTGAATATCGAAGATCTAAATACCTACGCTTAAAATACCAATGTTCAAAACATCGAAAATTTAAATATCGATTATATCAAAATGTCGAAAATTATTCTACCTACGCTTAAAACGTCGAAGATTGAAATGCCGAGTGATTAATATTTCGTTCGAATGATTCAAAATATCGAATGACATTATGCCTAAGTTCAAAATATCAACATTAAATAGGTACATCTAAGTTCGTAATATCTACGTTAAAAATACATACTAGTTAAAATACCGAAAAATAAATTCTTACCGAAAAAAAAAGGTTTCTGTCACGGCTCCGGCGCTGCAGGGCTCAGGCATTCCCACGCGAGCTTAACGTCGCAGATGGTCTAAACGCTCACCACCGCGGGTGTTAAAACACCACCTGCTCCTCAGCTCGCGGGCTGCCTCGCCCTCCGCGCCTACGCGATTCTAAATTACACTCTAGGGGTAGGGCAGACGAAACTACGTGGAGTCGGTTTTGCAGCGATACGTTTCTTTCACTAACTTTAGTAGCACAACATATTGACTTTCAAGAAAATATTTTAATTATTTTAAGACCTAAATAATACCTTCACGATTGACCTATGCTTGTACACTGGACACTGATTTTCATGGAAAAGCATAGACATCCGTGGGAGCCGTAGCGGCTGAGGCTGGTCGCCTTAGGCGACCAGTAACCGAAGCTGCGGAGTTGAACGTGGGTGCCTATCCTTTGTTACGCAAGAGCGAAGGAGTTGCACTTCCCGTAGCGCCGGAGACGTTGCAGAAGCCACCTTTTTCCACTCATACTACTTATATCAAAATTTGTTCGATATTTTAACTTGTACGTATTTTTAGGGTGAATTAATGAATGTATTAAATGTTGAGAATTAACCCATTTTTACACGTAGGTATATTAATTTTCGATGTTCAAATAATAATATGTACCCATCGATATTTAGGACGTTCGATAGTTTGTACTTCGATATTTAGGACATTCGATAATCTGTATTTCGATATTTGGATCTTTCGTTATTTAGATTTTAGATTTAATGGACGTACGATATTTAACCATTCGATAATATAAACTTTCGTTATTTTAATTTTCGTGTTTTAACAGTAGGTATTTTGATCTTCGATATTCAAATATGTACCCATAAAAACTCTGACACCAGGTTAAGCAATAACCACACGACAAAAAGTACTCTTTCGAAAACTACCCAAATTGCTTCATGCGTGCGTATAAATTCTCCAGGATTCCATCATACGACCACCTGTGAAGTTATACCCTTTCAAACAAAATAAAATAATCCAAATCGGTCCAGCCATCTTCGAGTAATCGGGGAACATACATAAAAAAAAGATCAGCAATGCGATCAGGGTTAAAGCTAAAGTCATATCAAATCATTGAATATGAAATTTACAAAATTATAGCAAAAGTCAAACTGGGTTATAAAGCATATCCTTGCAGAGTGGAGTGAAATGTCCTCGACGCGCGTTAGACAGTAGTGTACCTAATTAGAACACCCACAATGTTCAAGTTCCATTAAATAGGGAGCGAGGCTATAACCAACAACCGGGCATAAATACTGGGCTAATATTAAGAGATTCCTAATGTAAAAACCCAACGGCCTGGGAAACGCATCTAGGACCACATGCTCAAGAGTCGCAATTTTGACCACTAGACTAACGAGGCAGTTCTGTCTCTTCCTTACGACGAAATACAGGCACGATGTAATTGTATGAATTTTTTTCTGCAGCAAAATATCCTCAACTAGCTTCTACCCGGATTTGAACCCACAACTTCATGCCTGAGAGGCAAGGCCTCCTCTAACCTCTGCCTCTGTGCCAAATCGCCAACCCGTCCTAAGCAAGCGTGGTGATCAATGCTCGTGCCTACTCTGTTGAGAAGAGGTCTTCGCCCAGCAATGGGACAGTAAGAAAGAAAGAAAGGCATTATTATTATTAGCTTCTTCCCGTAGCTTTGCACGCGTGAAGTTTGGAAATTGTCCGATGGAATATTTCTACAGGTAAAAAAATAATTTAATGTTAATTAATCCAAATCCGTTCAGTAAACAAACACACACACATACTCACCATGAGGTCGAGGAGCTTGTGACTAAATAATAACAGCCGCTCGGGCCGATCTTTAAGTTAAGCCGAGCTTACCTAGGTTGGTCTGTAGATGGGTGACCACCCTTACATACCGAGTTTCCTCCGTGCCTCGGAAAGCACGTTAAGCTGTTGGTCCCGGCTGTCATTTGTCCATCTTTGGCAGTCGTTACAGCAGTGCAAGTACGTACGTTTCGATAGGACTCGCTAAGATAAATTAGACAATTATTCTCAATAAAATAAGTTTTTGACTCCATAAAAACTCATTTTATCGAGAATAACTGTCAAATTTATCTTATCGAGTCCTATCGAATCCTACGTACTTGTACTGCAGGTGTCAGTGACCCAAAAGTCTGACAAACAGTCTTACCAAGTGGTATCGTATTACCAAGTATTAACTGGGTTGTGGAGGTCTGATCGGCAGTCGCTTCATGTTAGGTATTCAGCTGCATCCGGTTAGACTGGAACTCGACCCTAACATAGTTGAGAAAAAGGCTAAGAAGATGACTCACACACCTACAAAATTTCGCCTTTATAATCTTAAGACAATGACCTTTGCCATCACAAAGGTCCGTCCTATGAAACCCATTAAAAGCTTACCTGACCTGAGAATCGAACTTAGCTAATAGGCTTGTTTCCACCATCAATAAATTGCAAATCTATTTAGTCCGTCAGTTAGAGTATTAGAAAATAATGGACACGTATTTTTTGTTTCTGTAAATCAACGAATATTGACAAAGATAAAACGCATCAAAACTCGGGCGTGGGGGCTCGTGACGTCAGTAATCACTATGAATCATACCGAACAGTGACGTATTGGGAAATTTAAAAGCGTCGTATCTTCGTCAATTTTGTTTTATGTGACAAAAGAAAAAATACGGGTCAAATATTTTTTGAGTGACGGACTAATTAGATTTTTTCAGTTAACAAGCCTCCCATGACATTATTATTAAAGTGCCCCACTTCTCCTTGACTGGTAAATACAGAGAAAGCCATTTTATTATGACTGCCAAGACTAATAAGTGGCTTGTGGTGCATAAATGAATAAGAATGGAGAAGAATAATTGAGATGAAATGGGGACACACTTAGGTTATGCCACGACACTGGGGTTGGATTTTATAAAGAAATTACAACATTTTTATCTTTTGTGTTGTGATTTGAAACGTAGAAATATAGTAAGTATTTTCAACTGTGAAATCACGTATGTAAAACAGTGAAATTTACATTCGTCGGGCCTCTTAATATCTAAAAAAATATTCTTTCACCATTGTGAAAGAATTTTTGAAATCGGCTCAGTAGTTTTTGAGTTTATTCATTACAAACATACACACACACAAGAATACACATTTTTCGTCTATAGAATATTAGTGTAGATTATACAGTTTTATGATTATGTTTTTCTTTATTATTTAACTCTGTAAATAAGTACAAAAAACATGAAACTGCCGTTCCTTCCAAAGGAGTTTATGTGATTAACATTGATTTATTTAAAAATAACGGTTATTAAACCAATAACAGTAGAACTAGAACTAAAGGAGTTGTAACATAAAATTAAAATACATGTACAAAATAACAAATTAGATCACACTTTTAAAATTCCTCTGTCTTAGTACTTTTCTGAGATGCCAATAAAATCTTCTTCCATCCATTCTATAACATTAAATTGGACTGTACATATTATTTAGTATCTAGGCACATTGTTATATAAGCGATATTAGTTTCTGTATGTACAGTAATAACACATCAATTATTTATGTCTAAGCCACACGAACTTGCCGAAAGGCATCCGTCTACATTGCTATTCATGTAACGATATTCATACACTAAAGACGTTATATTAATTCATATGGTCGCTTATCTATTCAGAACATATTCACCCTTATTCCCACCAAATATTCCAGAAGGTCGACTTCATACAACGAGGGACACTCATAATAGACGCGTATGTACGACGACCAATCAAACTATACAGAAACAGTTTATGAGGATTTATCTCTGAGCTGTTAAATTTGTTTCCAATAATAGGTATGCAAAAAAAGTTCTCATTTCTACCAGTACAAGGTTTGTGTAGTAAATAACTCCGGATATAACCTGCACACTATACAACATAATATTGCGTTCAGTATGCCAAAGACTGCACTCCCATAAAATGTGATGTGCAGATTGTTCATATTCGCAGTCAGTGTTTTATTGGAAAAGTACAGCCTTTCTTTTCGGACGTGTAATCATCAAATCACTTCTCCCACTCTGGGCGGAGCGGGAGGGAATGTCAGATTTTTACTGACTAAAACCCATCCATGTTCTTTCTTCGCCTTGTATGTTCCGGGGCCACGGTATCTCTTTGCAATAGTCGGAGCAACGAAATGTACAGCCTGATGTGTGGCCGCGTGTACGTACGGCGGCGATCTCAAACAAATCTCGGGCGCGAGTACACTTGCACTCAGGGACTGAATTACCCAAAAATTAAGATACCTTTAAATTTCGGTATGACGTCATACCGTTATTTAAGATTTACCGAAATATTTCTATACCGTTTTTTTTTTCAGTAACGAAATTTTGAGGTTGGAAATGCATACCGGTATATTCGGTAGAAGTACCATAACCTTTACAAATGTTTCGGTAGTAGTACCTTTACCTTTATAAATGTATCGGTAGCGGTACCTAAACCTTAATAAATAAGGGTTTTCTTTGACGCACCGTCTAGCCACTGTGTCCTTCATATGAGGAAAAACATAGTAAGTAAACCAAAATAGGTTCTTAGTCTAACGCGTTCGACGAGCCCCCCGAATCGACTCCGCCCAGAGTACCCGCGCCCCTCCGTCTCGCATGTTTTTCGGTATCTACCGAAATCATGTAGGTATAGGTTAAATAACGATATAGCCCAACCTTTATTGATTTAAGATATCGGTATAGCTCAACCTTTATTTTAAATCGATACCGATATATTTTTGAGGTATCTTAACCTGTAACCGTAACCGCTTTTATTACCGTTATCGTGTATGGGTTAAATCATGATATACCCCTACCTTTATTTATAAAGGTATCGGTATAGCTCAACCTTTATTTTAAATCGGTACCGATATATTTTTGAGGTATCTTAACCTCTAACCGTAACCGCTTTCAGTCCCTGCTTGCACTCCCTGTACGTGAAGCGTGTCGTATAAGTGCGTTTGGTCTCGTTTTAT
Source organism: Xestia ashworthii (assembly GCA_950022955.1). Lineage (NCBI taxonomy): Eukaryota > Metazoa > Arthropoda > Insecta > Lepidoptera > Noctuidae > Xestia > Xestia ashworthii. The sequence continues at coordinate 7,954,521 of OX465576.1, read as the reverse complement.
GAAACCGACAAACCTTTTCTCTTCTATTTTAGAATCGGCTTGAAGTCTAAACAAAGAAATAATAGTTATCTACACTAATATTATAAAGAGGAAAACTTTGTTTGTTTGGTTGTAATGAATAGGCTTAAAAACTACTGGACCGTTTTTAAAAATTCTTTCACCATTCGAAAGCTACATTATCCACGAGTAACATAGGATATATTTTATCCCCGTACTCCCACGGGAACGGGAACTATGCGGGTGAAACCGCGGGACTTCCGCTAGTTGTAAATAAAAGTTGTGAGTAGCGACGTTCTGATCTCCACAATCCTAATATACAAACCAAGAATGGGTGTCAAATTTTTGGGCTTCTATCTATGTATAATAAAATTTTGATGAATATCTCTTAGAAAAGAAAGCGGGCTGAAACTGTCAAATTTAATCATACATCATTTTAATTTATCTTGCTCTCTTTCTTCAGCCATGAAAATACATAATAACTATTTGATATACATTAATTTTCATCCTTTTTATCTCACACCCATAAGCTAAACGATTCCGTTTAAGTTTAATTTATAAAAATTGTTGACTGGCGTAACGTATACTAAGTATATTACTGTAGCCAGTAGTCACTTGATTAACAACTTGGTTGGATCTCATTTAAATCACAAATTGGTGAAGTTTTCGAGAGAAACAACAGCTTTCGAGAACGATAATAATTTAAACAGAAAACGATCGGATGACCCGACATAAAGGTAAGCAGGCTGTAATCAGACCCATTACGAAGCTGTACATCAAACTGATTCATCATCATCATCATCAGCCTATAATGTTCCCACTGCTGGGACACGGCCTCCTCTCATAGAGAGGGAATGGGCTATAATCCACCGCGCGGGCCCAGTGCGGATTGGTAGATGTCACATGCCTTCGAATTTTTGGTTCTAGGACATGCCGGTTTCCTCACGATGTTTTCCTTCACCGTTTTGAGAGCAGCGGTGATGAAATAAATTACACAAAGTAATGCGCTTGTCTGGGTTCGAACCCACGACTTACTGTTCGTAAGACGGGGCCGCCACCACTGGGCCACCGCTGCTCCTCAAACTGAGTAATTCTACGCAAATATTATTGCTGGGAAAAAAAGACATGCTGCGTGAATAAAAGATGATAAGGTGGAAAAAAGTCTCAAGAACCATTTTTATACAGAATGTAAACAACCGCATCACGAAGCCGTCAACCAAACATTCTGTACATCAAATTAAGTAACTTAACGCAAAAATTATCGCTGAGAAACAAATTTTGTTTTCTCAAACTCAAATTCAAAGCTTTTATTAAAATTAGACCATTACGGCACTTTTGAATGTAAAAAAAAACGCTAAGCTATAGTCACAGTCACAAAACATAATAACTTGAGAAAGTTCTGTAGTTGCCCATTCCCTAGCGTAGATCTCTATGGAGAAGAACGGGCAAGAAACTCCATCGACACTCTTTTCAATCAAAATATTATTACAAAATCTTGGATTCATTATTCATGTTGAGATTATACATATATGTGAGAACGATGTAGAAAGACGTGCAAATTCAGAGCGTCCAGAGAAAAAAAAAACAACAATTAATTTAAAAATAAACTAATTAAAATTAACCAGAGAGGTGACCAGTCTCAACTGACAGCGCCCCATTCAACTCATTCAACTCGACCATATTGAAGAGAGCTAAATTATTATTATTATCCATTTATTTCAGACATAATCCAAGATGACCCGACACACACGCCACCATCAGCGAGACATTTGAGTGAGCATGACATTCTCTCAGCCGCCAAGGCATATACAAGTTAAAAAAAAGATAACTAAATGTAAATGGTGGCTTTACAGTACATAGAACTCACACAAATGTGCTGTGCAATTATATAATACTACGAGGTGGATTCTATACAATGCAAGGATCTGGGGTGAAGAATCACGTTTTAACGGTAAACCTCAATGAAACACACTTAAAATATTGTGCTGATAATTCTATGCATTGATTAGTAAACGGACTATGGAGGTATGTCAAGTAAAGTTATGCTTATGTTGTTGCCAGTCTAACCGGATGCAGCTGAATACATTGCTAAATTCTTGACTAATATTGAGCAAGTTCCTAAGTCCCAGCACAAATACCAATTCAATTCCGACCCCAACATAATGTAAGTACAGTAAGGGCAAGTTAATAGATCATATTTGACACTTCATCAAAATACAACAACGTAACCTCGTAACGGCTGCCATAAAATGTTATTTATTTTTTCGAAGTTAGAACTGCACAATAGGTTAGACGAAAAAAAAAACTAATTAATCCGTCAGTTAGATTATCAAAAACTTTTTAAGGCGATTACAGGAGCTAAACGCGAGTTTTATAATTACTAAAAGTATATGATTCACTGCTATAAACAAGACCAGAAAAATATATGATCCTCTTCAGGATATATGCTAGCATGATACTGTTTTGAAAACATAATACAATTAATTTGGCTCGATAAAAAGAAATCACGAACTTACCTCTAAAAATATCTTTCAAACAATAAAAAACATACTAATATGCATGCGATCATTCTGGTTTTTTGGCAAATAATTCTACAAGCAATATATTAGCATGATACTGTTTTAGTTTTTTAATCCAATCAATAGTTTTTTTGTAAATCGATCGAAACCACTCATTTCGCGCTATTTGGCCCGCAGTGGCTGACGTAACAACCACTTTGTAGTGCAAGCTGATTAGAACTTTATTCTAACAGCATTTCAAACGAAGTTTGAACCACCACAAATAGAGTTGCTAATTTAGCTCGTCTAAGCGCCTTAACCCGTATTTTTTCTTTTGTTATGTAAATTAAAATTGACGATGATACGACGCTTTTAAAATTCTCAATACATCACGCCTAGGTATAATTTTAAGAGAGTACTGACGTCATGAGACCCCACTCCCGGGTTTTGATGTGTTTTTATCTTTGTCAATATTCATTGATTTACAAAAACAAAAAATACGTGTCCGTTATTTTCCAATACTCTAACAGACGGACTAAATAGATTTGTATTTTTTAATATTGTCGTCATGTCTATTGCTTAGCTTTTTTCAACTACGATTATAAATATTTATTGTAATAATGGCGAAAAAGATAACCTTTACGTGGAACTGACAGATGTCAAATGGATTCTCTTGTTTCTTTCATTATTAATTTCAATATCTTCCTTGGAGCAGAAAAACGGTTGTAAAAATAAATCCGCCATTTTTATGGAAGTTTGAAGGAAATTGAGGTCGAGACTTTAAGAGTGAAGTTTCAGGATTCCGACGTTCTTTGTGAAAGAAACGGGGAAGAACAATTTTAATTTTTATCTCTGTTTGTAAACTTATCTATTTGTAGGTGTAGCTTTTATATTTTATTAAGGGCTCTTGTTTTGCATTTAATAAATAAATATCGCTGGACATTACACACACGGCCATCTAGTGCCACACTAAGCAATGAAGCTTGTGTCGTTGACACCAGATAGTTGATATACATGGCATTAGATTCGGGGAAAAAATGAGTGTGAAAATATCCTTCACAAAGCCAAAAGGTACTTGTATTTCCCATTATTGTGGCCTTGGCGTCAAACAGGCGTACACGTAATGTAACCACGTAACGTAAGCGGATCAGAAGCTCCGGCACGACGACTCGGCTACAGCTAGGCGACGCCGCGCTTACGGCTCGCTGACCGCTGGTTGACGGCTAGGAGGCACTAGTTCCATAATTTTGAATACGAACGGTAAGTGAAGCGCACGGTTATGTCTCGGTTCACAATACGTGAGTTGGCTATCATTGCAATAGCACTTGATGAATACCGCGGGAGGGGCGTGAACGAAGAGATATAAGCTAGGTTACGGAGAGCCGTAAGCCGGCAAAAAAAGAAAAAATAAAACCGGCCAAGAGCGTGTCGGGCCACGCTCACTGTAGGGTTCCGTAGCTTCCCAGACCATTAAAAATACCAACATTTTTCGTCAGCAAAAATAACTTTGTTTTTCATAGTATTTGTATGAAAAACAAAGTTATCATTTGCGTTTTTTTGAAAAAGTGCTATATAACTCAAAAACTATTCAACTCATCAAGTTGAAAATAATTTTCCTAGAAAGTTCATATAAAGGTCTACTTCTGTGATTTTTTTCATATTTTTTAAACTTATGGTTCAAAAGTTAGAGGGGGGGGGGACACATTGTTTTTGACTTTCGGAGCGATTATTTCCTAAAATATTAATATTATCAAAAAATGATTTTAGAAAACCCCTATTCATTTTTAAATACCTATCCAACAATATATCACACGTCAGGGTCAAAATTAAAAAAAAAATCGCTCCCCACTTTACGTCTGGGGGAGGTACCCTAATAAAAATGTTTTTTTAAATTTTTATTTTTGCACTTTGTCGGCATGATTGATATACATATTGGTACCAAATTTCAGCTTTCTGGTGCTAACGGTCACTGAGATTATCCGCGGACAGACAGACAGACAGACAGACAGACAGACAGACAGACATGGCGAAACTATAAGGGTTCCGTTTTTTGCCATTTGGCTACGGAACCCTAAAAAAGGGTACGGAGAACCGCAAGCGCGGGAATTGCAAGTCGACCACGCACCGCACCGCGGTTCGTGAGCTTGTCCCGAGGCGAGGCGATTACGTTACGATTCCGATTAGTGTGCGTTGCAGTAGGGAGTTTCATACAAATAATACTGAACGGCTCGAGTTGATACGGTGACGATGCTTTTCCGATTTGATACGTGTGCTACCACCCTTAGCCGTGCTAGCCTAGGTTGTTCCGTGGATGGGTGACCACCTCTACATACCGAGTTTCCTCCGTGCCTCGGAAAGCACGTTAAGCTGTTGGTCCCGGCTGTCATTTTTCTATCTTTGACAGTCGTGACAGGTAGTCAGTGGCCCAAAAAGTCTGACAACCAGTCTTACCAAGTGGTATCGTTTTTCCCAGTATTAACTGGGTTTTGGAGGTCAAATAGGCAGTCGCTCCATGTAAAATACTGGTATTCAGCTGCATCCGGTTGGACTGGAAGGCTAGGCAGAGATGATGATCCAAGTCCAAACTTTTTCATAAGTTTATTTTTTTAATATTTAATTTTAAGTTATGAATTTTCTTTAAATACCTCTGACCCGTTAATTACTCAATGCATCGACTAGCATAGTGTTTTGAGTGCGTTACTTTCAGTTTTTTATTTAACGTTTGATACCTCATAATAATCCTAAAAGTTGCAGTTGTCTATTTCCTTTCAAACAACCTATTACCAACCTATACAACATAAAATAATATCTATCTGCAATATTAACAAACAATCACTCAAAAACTCATAAAACGAAATTATCTCCAAAAATTCCGAACAGAACGGGACAACGAAACAGAATTAAAGTTTTAAAATGGCGTCCCTTTTCCGTTGATTGGATTCTAATTAAAAACTAATTCAGAAGCGTCAAGCGTGAGTCGTGGCAGGACGGGACGAGATGGTGCGAAATGGGACAAGTTTCGATTGTGACAAACTTGTTGGAGTGTGGTATGGTCGCAGTTGTGGCGATTTTTGCCTGGTTCTTTATAGATCGTTTTTTTGTGTCAATGCTTCATTTATTAACCCCCGACGCAAAAACGACGGGGTGTTATAAGTTTGACGTTTCTGTGTGTGTGTGTGAACCGATTTTGATTTTGTTTCTTTAGTTTAAATGGTGAATTATTCGGGAGTGTTCTTTTACCACCGTTGTGGCCGCCGCCACAAAATGGCAGATTACATTTTTTTCACAACTCCCTCAATATGGGAACCAAATTAAAGGGCTTGACTAGTAAAATACTATTACACTATGATACATTTCAAATCAAGATGTCTGCCACCACAAAATGGCAAATTACATTTTTTTCACAATTCCTTCAATATGGGTATCAAATGAAAGAGCTTGACTAGTAGAATAATATACACTAAGCATATTGAAAGGGAATGAGGAATACTAACTAACGAAATGAGGTGAGGAAAGTGGAGTGATGACTGATTTTAACTTTACCAAGGACCTAACGAATAATTTTAATTTGACTTTTGGTTCAATAACAACTACATTAGGGTTTTTTTTAATTTTTAATTTAGTTGTACTTGTTTAAACCTCCGTCTGTTGAGTCCCACCGAATCGGCGTGACGCCATTGTTTAACTATTGTGTCTACTTCGCTAACAGATGATAGGTTAGTTGGGAGACATAGCCACTCGACAATCTTTTTCGCAATTTGGGTTTGGCGCAACACATTGTCTTCGTCCATTCACTCCTGTTAGATGTGCTTTTTCCCAACTTTGTTAGGTCTATTTTACATGCAGTGACCGCCTATTTGAGCCCCTGTTACTGCAATAGATAGATAGCAATATAAAGGATGATGCACGCTATACCGTGCCGGATGAGCCGAGTGTCGGCCGTAGCACAATCCATTGTTCGTTGCTCAGTAGGTCGGAAGCGTGAGTGTGTCCATACAAAATTGCAAGCTCGACATTTGGCTCGGATCCGACTCGGTCTAGCGTGAGTCAAGCTTAAGGCATGTCTTTTGGGTTTTCTTGACCGTTTGGGGGTATGAAGAACAGAGTGTAAAGCTCTTCATCCCCCATAGAAAAGGGAGGATCCTCCGACCAGATGGGTGTTATGTCTGGTGGGCTACGTCTCAACGGTTGTTGTCGGGTTCTTGTATATGCTCTTAGGTCGCGGTGAATGTTGCTTGCGCGATGTAGGAATTCTGACGTATTTCGCTTGATAGTTCATCACCTTTGCAATAGATGTCGCTGTAGTACTTTTTGTTCAATGTAGCTGAAGTAATTTTTGTAGTGCCGCTACAACCGCAATCCGGTCATTGCGGTCTCAGCAGAGCAAGCTATCGCCGCAGGAGATTATTTTAATAAATGCTATTTTTGTGTATTGTGTACTTATCACAGTCTAGCTTCTTGAAGAAACCAGCATTCCTGAGAGATATTGCGTGAAGGCACGTAAAGCTAAGTCAGAAGGTCCATGAGCGGCATGAAAACTCTGACACCAGGTTATAGGCAACTAACCACATGATAAAGAACGTAACGTAATAGTTTTGCAAGTAGCAAAGAAAAGTAAAAAAATAAAGATTTTTTCAAGGCTATTTGAAGGAAACACCATTCATCACAAGACTTATCAGGGTTTTCAGAACTTCAATAAATTCAATTCTACATATCGCTGTCACTACTCCCTAACCATTCGGTCTAGTCCTTTTGATTTAGGTATCTGAACATAATCACTATGTATGTGCGACACAGACAGACTAGGTATAAACTAGGACTTGTTTATGTAAATCTAATCTTGGTCTAGATATCTAGATACATAAGGTTATTTGTGTAAATGTCTAGTTTGGGATGAATTTGGGTATAAATGTAATGAGGCATTTACAAGGGTGGGTTTAAGGTGTATGATGTGGTACTTAGATATTTATTTATGTATTTACTAGCTTCTGCTAGAGGCTTCGCTCAGGTGAAGTTTGATAATTGTCCCATGGGATCTTACAACCGGAATAAAAAGTATCCTATGTGTTAATCCAGATTATAAACTAGGTATCTGTGTGCTAAATTTAATCCAAATTCGTTCAGTAGTTTTTGCGTGAAAGAGTATCAAACATCCATACATCTATAAATCCACAAAATCTTTCGCATTTATTAGAAGGATTTTTTTTCTAGATTGTTTTTGACGGCCTTAAGTTACTCTGTCTTTGGTAATATTCATTAAGTTTTGTCAGCCAAATCATCATCAATTATTTAATTATTCAAAAATACATTTTTAAGCTCACAGTTATATACAAAAACGCTTAAAAGCTAATAATAATCATATTACAAATAGCATCTTTTATTTACAATAATTCAGAAAGCAAAATAAAAATAACATGTCAAGTGGTGTTGTACATTGATAATATCAATAATAAAATAATATTAAGAAGTCATGAAATAGTTATAATAAAATGTAGGTAATGTTTTCCCAAGTAAATAAAATATATCTGGACATTAACACACAGCGCCACCTAGTGCCACACTAAGCAAAGCTTGTGTCGTGGACTCTAGATAGTTGATATACTACATATATACTTTTTTGTTTGTAAATACATACTTATTAAACATATAAACATCCATGACTCGGAACCAAATGTCCATGCTCATCACACAAACATTTGCTCCTACCGGGATTCGAACCCAGGACCCTAAGAACGTAAGGCAGCCTTACTACCACTACGCCATTCGGGACGTCCAGTCAAGTATATTGGGGTCGTCTTCCAGTCTAACCGCATGCAGCTGAATACCAGTATTTTACATTAAACTACTGCCTATCTGACCTACACAACCTTGTTAATACTGGGTAGTATGATACCCCTTGGTAAGACTGATTGTCAAATTTTCTGGTCACTGACTATCTATATACAGGGTGAAATTGAATAGATGCGACAAATTTAAATAAACAATAATACGTGTTGTCAAGAAAATGTATAAAATATCAAATGTAAAATTGTAATGAACGAAGCAAGGGTAGTGGGCGGCGCGCGGTCGCCGGGAAGGGATGTCAGCGCTGGCGCACATGCGAGGTTTGGCAACGTCGCGCGATACTTACATTAGAAACTAGGCTAAATTAGGTAAATGACCGCTATGAACGGGAATACCGATAATTCGTACTTAAATAAAGATAATAACATCAATGGACCTTTTGAAAACGATAATCGCGTAATTTTTTTTAACGATTTAGATAGTAGAAAAAACAGTTTATAATTACTATGTTACTGTAACTGAAGCTCCCATTTCATTTTGTCGCATTTATTCAAATTCACCCTGTATAACGACTGTCATCAAAGATCTACAAATGACAACCGGGAGACAAGAAATCGATCTCATTTTAGTTGGGAAAATGCTACGCAGATTATGAACTCAAACTCAAACTCAAAGCATTTATTTCAACTAGACCATTACGGCACTTTTGAATGTCAAAATACAAATAAAATCAAAGCTACAGTCACAGTCACAAGGCATAATAACTTGAGAAAGTACTGTAGTTGCACATTCCCTAGCGTAGATCTCTATGGAGAAGAACGGACAAGAAACTCCATGGACACTCTTTTAAATCAATATATTGTTACAAAATCTTGGTTACATCATTCATGTGTGATGATACCTACATGTGAGAACGATGTATAAAGACGTGCACATTAAGAGGGTCCAGAGAAAAGATTAAATCAGCAATATAAAAAAAGAAATTAAAATTAACCGTGGCAGCTAAGATGACCAGTCCCAACTGACAGCGCCCGTTCACGAACATGACGCATGTATCGGTGCCATTTAACTCGACCATATTGAAGGGAGCTAAATGACCCGACACACACGCCACCATCAGCGAGATATTTGAGTGAGCATGACATTCTCTCAGCCGCCAAGGCATATTCAAGTAAAAAAAAAAGATAACCGTTCTATGTTACAACTCACACAAATGTGCTATGCAATTATATAATACTACGAGATGGAATTTATACATTGCAAGGATATTTTACAATCTTCTGAGCTTCCACAATAACGTAACATGGGAATCAATTAGTTGCCTATGGTTGTGTGTGGAGCAGGACCAGCATTGAGCCAAGCATTTTTATCATTAATGTAATCCCCCAAATTATAATATGCTTGCCTACATAGTGTGCGTGTGAATGTATGTATGAATGTATGAATCCGTATCTTCACAGTACAAGTAATAAACATTCAGTTAGACACAAGTTATTGACCTAACATAACTCCACAATGAAGATTACAACAATAATATTAGCGCCCAAGTTATAGAGAGCAATCAACGCCGATGCCCTGGGGCGACCCACTCCATTACCGGTATTGAACTTTGGAACAAGAAGTGTGCCATTAGAACTGAATACTGAGGGATGCTTTAAATATTTATTTTACGTGTGGTTTTGTGTGTGGTCGATCTTTAGGTTCAGCCGTACTTACCTAGGTTGGTCTGTGGGTGAATGACCTCCCATTACATACCGGGTTTCACCCGTGCCTCCAAAAGCGCGTTAAACTGTTGGTCCCGGCTGTCATTTGCAGATCTTAGACAGTCGTTACAGGTAGTTAGTGGCCCAAAAATTCTGACAACCAGTCTTACCAAGTGGTACCGTATTACCCAGTACTAACTGGGTTATGGAGGTCAGATAGGAAGTCGCTCCATGTAAAATACAGGCATTTAGTTGCATCCGGTTAGACTGGAATCTGACCTCAACATAGTTGGGAAAAGGATAGGTAGATGATAGTGCCTAACCTGATGTCAGAGTTTTTGTACCGTCCATGGGCTTCTGACTTAGCTTTATATGCCGTCGAGAGATATCTTTCAAGCATGCTGGTTTAGTTTTCTCACGACGTTTTCTTTCATCAAAGGAAGTGTAGTTTTACAAGGTTCACCCTTGTTTGGTATAACAACGTTTCGTCGAAAATCGCTTCGGCTAATTTTAGTTACAATAAAGTCATTTCGCATAATTATTCATTTGACCGAATAATTAATTGGTCGATTTTTATTTAGCATAATTATTAATTTGAACTCCGGCGGCCCCACGCGTGCTTATCGTCGCAGATGGGTTTAACGCTCACCACCACAGCTTCGGCTTGCTGGCCGGCTTCGCCGGCCAGCCTCAGCCGCGGCGGCGAGTGTTACAACCACCTGCTCCTCAACTCGCGGGCCGCCTCGCTCCTCCGCGCCTACGCGATTTTAAATTACACAAGTTTTTTGCGATTTCCAAGGCAGTGCTAAGTTTTATGTTGATAAACATATCGGTCGCGACTGTTAGACGTATTAAGTTACAGAATTATAATCATCAAAATCATCAATACAACCCTCCAAGTTCATAAGAGTCGAAGAAGGACTTTGACCGTGAAAAATTCGTTCAGCACTGCCCTGCAAATTGCAAAAAACGTAAGAAAATTTGAATTTCGCGGGCTACCTTGGAGCATCCCCCTTAAACAATAATAACTGCGCTGCTCTATCTTGCCAGATTTAAACGAAGCCAGTAACGCTAGCGCCAGTCCTCAGAACCCAGCGCTGGCCTGGCCCGTATTGTCAAGATGTGGCCAATGGATTTATTTTATTCCTGGATTATTCTTGTGGTGTGCATACGTTTTGTGCGCCAGTGACTGGCGCGATGCGTCACACTGGCGCAGGGGTTGCGGGGCATGCGGGCGGTAGTCACTCGGCTTGAAAAATAGGCGCCGCCGCCAGTACTGGCTTGTCTTGAGAAACTGTTTATACGAGGCCAATAACGAGCGGAAGACGTTGCGTTGGAAGGCCTCCCACTAGGTGGAGCGATGACCTGGTGAAGGGGATTGGTTGGAGGGGGTTGTGGGGATCCGTTGGATGCGAGTCGCACGGGACCGGTCAATGTGGCGACACTTGGGGGAAGCCTATGTCCAACAGTGATGGTCTTTCGGCTGAAATGATGATGATGATGACCTTTCTTTGAGAATGCTTGCAGAGGTCGGTTTGTGAATAGGTAACCAACATTACGTACCGAGTTTCCTCGGAAAGCACGTTATGCAGTTGGTCTGGCTTGGAGCAACTACTTTTAGATCATACAAAATATTTGTTCTTTGCGGGGATCGAGCCTGCGACGCGCAGCGCAGCAGCGAATCGGTCAGCCAACCGTGACGTCATTCGTAGTGCTTTGACAGTTGCGACGGGAAGGCAGAAAGTCCTAATAGGCGGACGGCCTATCGGCGTTCGAATTGAAAAATGTTTTGTGTTGGATAGTCCATTTATCGAGGAAGGCTTTAGGCTATATAACATCACGCTACGATTATTAGGAGCGGAGCAGGAATGAAAAATGTTGCAAAAACGGGTTTTTTTCCATTCGTATTTCTCTCTTATGTGACGCAGACGAAGTTGCGTGGGTCAGCTAGTAGGTTATAAATTATAATATTGATATCATGCAAATTAGCTGAGCTATTACAATTTTCTTATACAGAAAAGTTTAATTTCAATGTTTTTTATCAACATAAAGAAATCAAGTCTTTCATTAAACAAAGGATAAATAATTGCCAGAGAATATTGCCTCAATTACATCACTAGATATTGCGGCCAGGAATTCCTATTAAAAGTCTAGTACATCCGTACATTGCCTAGATCTAGATTAGATTAGAACTTCCTGGAAATACGGTCAATAAGATGGTGGTCGGCTTCTAATAAAAGGAGATATTAAAATGTATTGGAATTGTTAAGCTTATAGAAAGTTTTATTTTCGTTTTTTTTTTTTTATTAGTCGAGAGTATTAAAATTGTATTTTAGAAACAAACAAAGAAAGATTGTTACTTGTTTTAACTTTTACTGCTGAACTTGAGGTGCTGAGCAATAGGCTCAAACATTGTTTTGAATTTTCACACTTTTGCAGGCGCCATGATCGGGAGCTCAAAACAATAAATAATCACGGAAGATATCCCGTAAGAGACAATTACGTTCGGCAATAGCCTCGCTTCTAATCACATAGGAATTACACATAACTGGCGAAATTTAGAGGTACACCTCTCCTCTCACCTCTTTCTGGCACACGCCACAAGTGCACACAACAACACGTTCAGCGCCAAGGCACCTCTGAGGCAAATATTGTGGAAATGACCTTTTTTTTTGTTGCATATAATTATGCCTTCTCCTGGTCCTGAAATACTACAACTTGAGTTTTTTTTTTCCTATTCTCCTAACTGGTTTTTTTTGTGAGTACTCGAGGTGTATAACTAGATATACACCGGCCTGTGAGAGTTGCACTAGGGTGTATATTGACTTATACACGCGGCGCTTAACGTGTTAACAAAAAAAAAAAAAAAAACTTAAAACTAAACAAAAAAAAAACACAAAAAAGTGAAAACTAACTTTAGCTTCAGAAGTCGGTGACCTTTGTTTGATTGGTTTCGTTTTTTTGTTACCGACTTCTGAAGCTAAAGTTATTTTTCACTTTTTTGTGATTTTAGAAGTCGGTTTTATTTTTTGCAAAAAAGTTTTATACTTTTCACTTTTTAGTGGTTCACATGCGCTTACCCCTTCACAGCGTACTGGCGTGATGTTATGTTATTAACAATAGATATACATGAGATTTCAGCAATCCCAGTCCATTTGCTATCATGTATTGAGGAGTTCCGTTGCCTATCTCCGAAGTTTTTCATCAGAACTTCACCAAATAGAAGTGGGACCACTCCGAGAAAGTACTCCTCCGAAAACTACCCAAATCGCATCATGTGTTCTTATAAAATTGAAGAGTTCTCTCTATTTCTCCAAGAATTCATCATCAGATTCTGACTTGATGATTATGGGACCACCTGTGAAGTATACGCTTTCAAATAAATTAAAAATAATCCAAATTGGTCCAGCCATCTTCGAGTAATCGGGGAACACACATAAAAAAAAGGTTCCGACGAATTGAGAACCTCCTCCTCTTGGAAGTCTGTTAAAAAGAGTCATGACGTGTCTCACGGCTGCGCCCACTTCAGCAAACTACCGAGCAGCTAGCGCCCGACGCTGTTTTTCAACTGGACCTGAAGAGCAATATCAAGATACAAGTCACGTTACACCGCGCAAAACAAGGTTTTTAAAGGCTCAACTTTTGCCAAACAGCCATTCTTCGTACAACAATATGACGTCATGTAGTGCCATCTGGCGAGATAAGTCTTGGCTATATCGTTACAAAATTCGCAAGAAGACATGAAGTTTCTGTTGAGATGAAGAGTAAGAGGAGAAGGAGAAAAGAGGAGAGAATGGAAGAATAAGATCATTATTTATTTATTTATTTATTTATTTAAACTTCATGTACAAGAGTGGTACATAGGCGGAGGAGAGAATGGAAGAATAAGATCATTATTTATTTATTTATTTAAACTTCATGTACAAGAGTGGTACATAGGCGGAGGAGAGAATGGAAGAATAAGATCATTATTTATTTATTTATTTAAACTTCATGTACAAGAGTGGTACATAGGCGGACTTAATGCCACAAGGCATTCTCTACCAGTCAACCATTGGGTCAAATAAGACAGCATTGTGGTAGAGTACAAAAATCAATGAGAATCTGCTTAGCCTTTTTCCCAACTATGTTGTTGTCGGCTTCCAGTCTAACCGAATGACAGCCGAGACCAACAACTTAACGTGCTTTCCGAGGCACTGAGGAAACTCGGTATGTAAGGGTAGTCACCCATCCATAGACCAACTTAGGCAAGCACGGTTTAACCTAAAGGTAGCCGAGCGGCTGCTGTTATTATTTAGACAGGAGAAGAAGTTAGGGTAGGAAATCAGCATGCACGATGGATATTTCTTCATGGAATGTGAAGCTAAGGCAGAGGTCCATGGGTGGCATGGAATCTCTGACACTAGATTTTGCACTAATCACATGAAAAATAAAGATCGACAAGAGTTTGGCTTCCAGTCACAATATTTTGATTGAAAAGAGTTTCCATGGAGTTTTTTGCCCATTCTTCTCTATAGAGAATCATCATTTGTGTACGGCGTAGTATGTCTTCTTCTTCTATACTTCTCTATTACTCGTCATCTCATCAGACACCTCCTTTCTAGCCATATCATACTTCACACAGTCCGTCCATTCAACGTTCCTTTGGTCTTCCTCTATTCTTATACCCATCCACATTCATACTCAAAACGTTCCTTACTTTCCTTACTTTCCTAACTAAACTAAGAATTAATAATTTATAATAAGTACGTTTAAAAATACACAGAACCCTTGAAACGCAAATGTTACAACAGAACATAAAACCACAATTTTTGCACGGTATAACTTTGCGAAACAATCCGATTACATAAGCGGACATCTGTATAAAATACAATATGGAGTCATAATATACAAGGTGTTTGAAAAGTTTTTTTTTTTAATCCTGCTGCGCTCGTATACCTGTGTCTGTGGCTTTGCCCACATGGAGGACGGAAATTATCCCTCGGGAATATCATACTGGGATTCCACTAGTTCTTCGTTTTTGTAACACGTTATATCGTAGGACTAGTAGGAACAAAAAATCCCATTAGCTCTACAATAAAATTGTGTAATGGAACAGTAGAACTAATGGGAGTTTTAGTTCCCACTAGTTCTACGACTTTGTACCACCTGAAATCGTAGAACTAGT
This sequence comes from Xestia ashworthii, assembly GCA_950022955.1. NCBI lineage: Eukaryota > Metazoa > Arthropoda > Insecta > Lepidoptera > Noctuidae > Xestia > Xestia ashworthii. The sequence goes on along the minus strand of OX465576.1, from coordinate 7,939,372 downwards.
TCTACCGTAGGACTGTTACGTAATTCAGGCCATGGTCTGTGTGCCAAACGCTGCATCCCGTTGGACTGGAAGCCGACCCCTACATAGTTGAGAAAATGCCAAGCTGATGATGATGGTGTGTGTACCAAATATCATGGTAGGTAATCCGTAACTGTTAAGGCGTAAAAAGGTCACACATGGAGTCACTCTTGCTATTACAATATTAGTATTGTTACGAGCTGGGTATGAGATAAATTAATTACTACCGATTGAACAACACAATAACTTTATTAATCACAAAACAATTTAAACTTAATCACAAGTACACTACAATACACTACTGATCACTATTCGCTTAGATATCGCACTTCAAGTTCACTTCGATTCGCTTCGTTGTATCGCCAAAACAAGACTGACTGTCGCGGCCCTGAGCGCTCCATTTATACTCGCCAACAGACACACCAGAATAACCTCGAATATTCTAGAGGGTCATAGAAAACACTAACAAAAGAGTAGGTAGGTAGGTAGGTAATTATTATTACTAGCTACTTGTACAACACAAACAAATATGAACCGTATGCCCTAGGCGTACGGTCGAAATTCTAATGTCTTTTATAAAGAGGTCGCGAGTTTGTAGGTACCTACCCAACTTTGAAAGTAATAATAATAGAAAACTCTCGAAATTCCAACGTACACATACTGTAATCACGTGCTTTCTCGAATGTTCTAGTAGGTCCGATGTAACAGTATATTCAACCTGACATTCATTGCAGTGGCAGCCTGTCATAATTGGCTTTTGTGATTGTTTTTTGATGACACACTTGGGGGAGGCCTATGTCCAGCAGTGGACGTCTTTTGTCTGAAATGATGATGATGATAATCCCCGTCAGTATTTGTAACCGGCAAAAAATTTACATAATGTTTTACCGTACAGCTCTGCCAATTCGTTTGAGGGAAGGAGACATTATGTTATGCCATGTAAAGTGTACTTTGTGTTAACTCCACGAAAATGGATTGGATGCAGCACTGCCAGCTAGCAAAAATATGTCCCGTTGATTGGTGAAACACGACGACGTGTCGTGTATCGGTTTGGATGTATACCATGCTTACCATTGCTTTTCCTGCAAGTTTTAATTTTTGTAAGCTAGAAGGTAGTGCCTCCTGCATCCAAACCTGGATATTCTTTCGGGTTAACACCGGGTATTAACACTAAATATTGAGTTTGAGTAAATGGATATGTCCCACCTCCTTTCTTGTCCATCTTGCACAGCCACCTGCACCTTAAAGAATTTAAATGAAGCCAACGACAGAACTGTGCAGGTAGCAACATACTGGTTGTATTATTTGAGTCTATCGATACTGGTTGGGTATTATTTGAGTCTATCGACACGCAAAGAAGAAGAAGAACAGTTTACATTTTGCAAAACATTAAATGTCATTCCATATGTTATGTTGAGTCATGTATTATTCTAAAGGAAGATTAGAATAATACATGACTCAACATAAAGATTTCATTCCTCATGTAATCCAGCCATCGTTTCTTTGGTCTTCTTCTCCCTTTTCATCTATCAACATTCATATTCAACATCATCACTATTTTAGTCACATACATTATTTGTACCTAGAGTGCAAAGTGGTCAAGTAATGCGATGTTTTTCATCCACTTTGAACTTTAAGTGGCCGTCGTAAGTTGCAACAAATCGCATTGACTACATCTTATCCCTTACGGCTGCATTTAAAAAGTAACAATAACAATATCTACCTACACTTAACCATTACGACAGTCCAAAGCCTGTAAGTGTGATGGAAAATGTTATCACCAGTTAATTACAATAAATTTGCCGTACGGTTAGGTACTAGTGGGTAGGTACGTACGTAGTACCAAATTATTATCAATAAACGTGCGACTGTCGAAGCTTGGGCGGACGGCCCGCGGCGGGCATAGAGGCGCCCGCGCCGAGCTGCACTGCGCCGCGTGACTCGGTAAGCATACTTTTGAACGGACAAACATGTAACTTTAAAAGCTTATAACTTTGTGATTTTTCAATTACAGTTTTGAAATTTTGTACATGGATTCTTTACATAAAAATACTAGGCACGTGTTTCGGGTTTCGCATAAACAAAAACTAATGTTGTATACGATTCATATACTGTACAACAGATGCGATGTCTAAAAATAAACCAACCACCATCATTTATTCAAGATAACTTCAACACAAGTACATAAGTAGACAGGTAGATACGTGGTTAAGTACGCTCATAGGATCATAGGCTTATGGGCGGCTTCGGAAGTCGTTTGCGGGTACTTATCATGTGGAAGCCGCAAGATTTCCGGGTTGGGAAATTATGGGTCCTCTGCGAATATGTTAACACGTTTATGGTGTTAGTAGCTCTGGGTTTTATCTGACACTGTCGCATAGGGGGCGAAATTGACGTAAAATAGTATTTGAATTACGGTAGAAGTGCGTTCTGTTTTTACTAGGTCACCTCACTCAAGTGAGCGCACACAATTCGAAAGCGAACTCATTTGTTTTTAAAGTAAATCATCGTATCTTCACAACGAGACACCGTGTTCGAATTTCGAACGGATATTTTTTTTCATCAGGCTTACAGACACGTCCGGATATTTTTTTTCATCAGGCTTACAGACATGTCTTATGCAATATTTTAACATGCCAACTGTTACATGTACACATTATGGAACACAATAAAGTATTGAGTATGGAGTAAAGTTTTTTTTTACATGGGATTAAGACATAACTGGCGAAACATAGGCTTATCGGAGGAAACCATGTTATGCCGTTGATCTCGGCTGTCAGTTGTAGATCTATGACTGACATTACAGATAGTCAGTGGCCCGAAAATCTGACAACCAATCTTACCAAGGGGTATCGTATTACCCTTTACTAACTTGTGGAGGTCAGATAAGCAGTCGCTCCGTGTGAAATATTGGTATTTAGCTGCATACTATTAGACTGGAAGACGACCCTAACATACCTAGTTGGGAAAAGGCAGTGATTATTTAGCTGATGAATCTTTAGGAATGTCACCATAGCTAGCATAGGTACAGAAATCACCCCCAGGCATTTTTTCCTCAAACTATATTGTTAACCCCCGATGCGAAAACGACGGGGTGTTATTAGTTTGACGTATGTGTGTGTGTCTGTCTGTGGAATCGTAGCGCCCAAACGGATGAACCGATTTTGATTTTATTTCTTTTTGTTTGAAAGGAGAATTAGTCGGGAGTGTTCTTAGCTATGTTTTATAAAAATCAGTCCAAGATGGCCGCCGCCACAAAATGGCGGATTATATTTTTGTTCAACAACTCCCTCAACATGGGTATCAAATGAAAGGGTTTGACTAGTAGAATACTATACACTATGATAAATTAAAAATCCAAGATGGCCGCCACCACAAAATGGCGAATTAACGAATTCATTTCTATTTAATTTTTAGTACATTGTGCCCGGGGTTTTTAATTTTAATTGTTCCTCTACATAAATAAACTCAAGGCCGTCTAAACAAATTCTAGAAACAAATAAACAAAAGAATATCTAAGTAGGTACCACGTCACCCATTTGTCAAGATTTGTGTAGAAATAAAAGCAAAGCGAGATTTTACTAGCCAGAAATATATTATTCAAATCCTACACATTAACATAGTTCATCCTTTGTGTTAGTACATTATTATGACTAGGTTTTGACCGCGGCTTTGTTTGCTTCATAATCAACCTATATTCTTCCCACAGCTGGGAAACAGGCCCCTGTCTACGAGGGGGAATGCACAAGTCCTCGAGCTTTTGGTTCGAAGACAAGCCAGTTTTCTCAAGATGTTTTCCTTCACAGTTTTGAGAGCAGTGGTAATGAAATAAATAACACAAAGAAATACGCCTGTTTGGGTTCGCACCCATAACCCGTAATTCGGGGCTCCGGGCAAACATTGCTCTCTGCACCATAACTGATCTTCGCCTTCGCTCGCGTAAAGGATAAATATCATCCCATGGGATTGTGGTACTGAGATGTAAAGTATTCTGCGGAGATTTCGGTGTAGGTACCGTTTACCAAATTATACCGGCCGAATGGAGGGCCTCAATAACTCATACTAGGCCTCACAGAAATTTAATTAAGTTTTTAAAGACTAAAAGTCTAAGAAAGTGTTGGAAATTCGTTAAAATTTCAATCTTTTCAGCACGTTTATTTTGGCAAACGATGCACCAAACATATTGTATATGCAAGACGAAGATGTCATTGTCTACATAATTGTGTTCCAATTCATTCCGAGAATCCCATTTCTTCCATATAGGTTCAGCCGTAAAGGTGGGAAAATGGACAGACACACAGACGAAATTACATTTGCATTTATAATATTAGTATACGTATTTGTTGAGGTTAGGAGGGGATTTTAACAGGGATTAAGAACTTAGAATGTAGTTTTGTTAATGAGTTTGTGTTTTAATTTAATATTAGCGTTTGCGTTCCAAGCTTCGTGATAAAGAAATAAAACTAAATTGAAAAGAGAAGGCTTTGTACGTAAGGTAAGATAAACCTTTTAACTAAAATAGTGGGTAAGTTCGTTGTCACTTAAGTGAACAAAAATCAAAGCTTTCCTTTTTATAATATTGCTATAGATTTGCTTAAACTTTTAGATCACTACATTTATTTAAAAAAAAAACGTTATTCAGCAGAATTTTGATTTACGCCATGTTGGAATTAGGTCGACGTACATAGGTACAGAGTACCCGTGTACGAATATTATTCGCAAAGGCGCCTCTAGACGTGTTTTCCCGTCTATATCTCATATGATAAAACACTGTGGTTGTTATATCGGGAATTATTTGGTGTGGTCGGAATAAGGAAGGGATTGAAACCGGGTTTAAGGAATTAGACTGTAGTTTTGTTAATTAGTTTGTGTATTTCATTTGGTATTTGCGTACCAAGTTTTGTGTTGTTGAGAAAGCTTTCTAAATGAGACAAAGAAGAATGAGTGAGTTTGTTTTGAGTGATGTGCAGACACTGAGCGATTTATTTGCCTAGCCTTTTCCCAACTAAGTAGGGGTCGACTTCCAGTCTTACCAGATGCCGTTTTCCCCAGTATTCTACAAGGAGCAACTGCCTGTCTGACCTCCACAACCCAGTTAGTACTGTGTAAACTTCTTCGTCGTTTCGATGATTTCCCCTTTTTTTCAAATTGTTTTTGACCAGTACTCTGCGACCTCGACAGCTTTGGGGCTAGCCTCGGACAGGTCTCTCAGAGTGCAGGTGGAACCACACGAAAGGAGGTGAGCCATAGTTTGTACAAACTAATACTGCGTAATAAGATTATACCCCTTGACTTTTGGGCCACTGACTACCTGTAACGACTGTCAAAGATCAACAAATTACAGCCAGGACCAAAGGCTTAACGTGCTTTCCGAGGCATGGAGGAAACTCAAATAGCTTACCTATATGAAGCGACTGCTTATCTGACCTTCAAAACCCATGAGCAACAAAAATACGCATAAAAAGGTTTTAAAATACCATAAAATCTACACCGAACTTCTTTCTTTTATCCTCAAACAAACATAAAATAATAAGTACCCACTTTGAAGTTGTTTCCAATTATTTTCCAACGCAGTATATGTTTTACATAAAAGAAATGCCCCCGGCTAGAAGGCTTCGTTAAAATTTTATGCATTAATGGTAATTATTATGGAATTATTATTATGGTCGCGTCGTTGGTTGAGTGCAAGCGCTATATACTTCTGAGATGAGGTCCAGGGTTTGATTCACGGGTCGTGTAACCTGTTAACGGGGTTGCGGGAATGTTCGAAAGAGATACCGTGGCTCCGGAACATAAAGGGCGTGGAAGGAACATGGATGGGTTTTAGTCACTAAAAGTATGACACTCCCTATTTAATACCAGTATTTTACATGGAGCGACTGCCTATCTGACCTCCACAACCCAGTTAATACTGATACGATGCCTCTTGATAAGACTGGTTGTCAGATTTTGTGGGCCACTGACTACCTGTTACGACTGCCAAAGATGGACAAATGACAGTCGGAACCAACAGCTTAACGTGCTTTCCGAGGCACGGATGAAACTCGGTATGTAAGGGTGGTCACCCATCCACAGACCAACCTAGGCTAGCACGGCTTAACCTAAAGATCGACCCGAGCGGCTGTTATTATTTAGCCACAAATGAGATCCTCCATTACAATTTCTCTACCAAACTAATTGTGCTGGACATCTTAAATCCACATAAACCAAGTCCTAACTTCAAACCGCCATTGAATTTATTTGAAACGCATTAACAACTCTATCCAGATTGTTATGTTCTACAAACCTGTTAGTACTATTCTAAACCTTAGTAAAAAGAAATAAGGCCCAGTATTGACTAGTATTAGTGTAACGCATCAACAACCCCTGTTGAGTAACTGATTGTTATGTCCGACAGTGCAATTCTAATCTTAAAGACGAAAGAAATAGAGTAGAGGTTTGAGTGGGATTAGTGTTACACAAAACATCCTGTAAACAGTTGAGTCACAAAATGGAATGTGCTACAATGCAATACAAACTTTAAAACCAAAGATATAGAGCTAAGTTTTAAGTGTGATTAGTGTAACGCATTAACATCCTCTGCACAGTCAAGTAACAGATTGTAACGTTCTCATAACCGTTATCACTCTAAACTTTAATGAAGAAAAGACAAGGCTCAGTTTACGTTGCAATTTGGAAACCTAATTTCGAAGACGGATTTTCAGTTTACGGGTATTATCGCCTATCGGTAAATCTTATGAGATAATGAATACAGAAAAGATTTGTTTTAACAGCTTAGCGAGAAATAATAAAGTTTTGTAACTTTTTAGAGGTCCGTGGGAATAGCTCATAATCTGCCTAGCCTTTTCCCAGTTATATTGGGGTCGGCTTCCAGTCTAACCAAATGTAGCTAAATACCAGTAATTAACATGGAGCGACTGCCTTCCTGACTACCACAACCCAGTTAGCACTGGGTGATACAGTACCCTATGGTAAGAATTTGACAGTGGAAACGTAATGGAACATAATAATTTGATTTTATTTTTTTCTGGCCGTTAAAACCCGGCCAATTAGCAAATAAAGATCATGCTAATTTCTTTTTAAATAAGCAGTGCATTCTATCGTAATGCATGTTCTATTAAATATGTAGTGTGTACATAAATAAATGACAACAAATTAAAGACTATAATAATAATAATACCAGCCTATTACTGTCCAACTGCTGGGCAAAGGCCTCTTCTCATACTAAGAAGGCACGAGTATTGATCACCACGCTTGCTCAAGACGGGTTGGCGATTTCAGACTTAGATTAATTGAAAGTCCAGGGCTGCGGGACTGTTCGAAAGAGATACCGCGGCCCCGAAACATAAAGGGCGAGGAAAGAACATAGATGTTGTTGATGAACATAGGGTTTTAGTCAGTAAGAGTCTGACAATCTCTCCCGCTCCACCCAGAGTGGGAGAAGTTATTTGATGATTTCCCATCCGAAAAAAAAAGGTTGCCTCACGATGTTTTCCTACACCGATGTCTGTGATGTCTAAGATAAACTTAGAAAACTATATATGAATTGAAAATGTCACATTGGTACTTGCCCGGATTTGAACTCACAACCACATACATGGGAGGCGACGCCTTAACTTCTGAGCCTTCACGACATTATAAAATAAATACTTATTTTTCAGATACAAACATGAGCTTTAAGCACGAGCCACCTCAACTATTTAAAAAGAGTAAACCGAACTTCCAATTACCATTAGGAAGCGCAGTTACATAAGTCCACGTTGGAATCAAATGCACTAATTAGATCACGTGACGCAAATGTCTGAAGGACTTTGTACGAGTTTCTGATTGGAATACTTTGAGTTCTATCTCGTTATCGGGAATGCGTCAGACTGTCAAGTGATAGGTCTAAAGTTCGAACCCAAGACGAACACCTTTTGTGCATTCATGCGTATTGTATAATTATCATTTGTTTCTGAAGGAAAACATCGTGAGGAAACCAGCTTACCTGAGAGATATTTCTTGACGACATTTAGCAAAGTCAGAGGCCCATGGGTGGCATAAAACGGGTACATATTTGAATATCGAAGATCTAAATACCTACGCTTAAAATACCAATGTTCAAAACATCGAAAATTTAAATATCGATTATATCAAAATGTCGAAAATTATTCTACCTACGCTTAAAACGTCGAAGATTGAAATGCCGAGTGATTAATATTTCGTTCGAATGATTCAAAATATCGAATGACATTATGCCTAAGTTCAAAATATCAACATTAAATAGGTACATCTAAGTTCGTAATATCTACGTTAAAAATACATACTAGTTAAAATACCGAAAAATAAATTCTTACCGAAAAAAAAAGGTTTCTGTCACGGCTCCGGCGCTGCAGGGCTCAGGCATTCCCACGCGAGCTTAACGTCGCAGATGGTCTAAACGCTCACCACCGCGGGTGTTAAAACACCACCTGCTCCTCAGCTCGCGGGCTGCCTCGCCCTCCGCGCCTACGCGATTCTAAATTACACTCTAGGGGTAGGGCAGACGAAACTACGTGGAGTCGGTTTTGCAGCGATACGTTTCTTTCACTAACTTTAGTAGCACAACATATTGACTTTCAAGAAAATATTTTAATTATTTTAAGACCTAAATAATACCTTCACGATTGACCTATGCTTGTACACTGGACACTGATTTTCATGGAAAAGCATAGACATCCGTGGGAGCCGTAGCGGCTGAGGCTGGTCGCCTTAGGCGACCAGTAACCGAAGCTGCGGAGTTGAACGTGGGTGCCTATCCTTTGTTACGCAAGAGCGAAGGAGTTGCACTTCCCGTAGCGCCGGAGACGTTGCAGAAGCCACCTTTTTCCACTCATACTACTTATATCAAAATTTGTTCGATATTTTAACTTGTACGTATTTTTAGGGTGAATTAATGAATGTATTAAATGTTGAGAATTAACCCATTTTTACACGTAGGTATATTAATTTTCGATGTTCAAATAATAATATGTACCCATCGATATTTAGGACGTTCGATAGTTTGTACTTCGATATTTAGGACATTCGATAATCTGTATTTCGATATTTGGATCTTTCGTTATTTAGATTTTAGATTTAATGGACGTACGATATTTAACCATTCGATAATATAAACTTTCGTTATTTTAATTTTCGTGTTTTAACAGTAGGTATTTTGATCTTCGATATTCAAATATGTACCCATAAAAACTCTGACACCAGGTTAAGCAATAACCACACGACAAAAAGTACTCTTTCGAAAACGACCCAAATTGCTTCATGCGTGCGTATAAATTCTCCAGGATTCCATCATACGACCACCTGTGAAGTTATACCCTTTCAAACAAAATAAAATAATCCAAATCGGTCCAGCCATCTTCGAGTAATCGGGGAACATACATAAAAAAAAGATCAGCAATGCGATCAGGGTTAAAGCTAAAGTCATATCAAATCATTGAATATGAAATTTACAAAATTATAGCAAAAGTCAAACTGGGTTATAAAGCATATCCTTGCAGAGTGGAGTGAAATGTCCTCGACGCGCGTTAGACAGTAGTGTACCTAATTAGAACACCCACAATGTTCAAGTTCCATTAAATAGGGAGCGAGGCTATAACCAACAACCGGGCATAAATACTGGGCTAATATTAAGAGATTCCTAATGTAAAAACCCAACGGCCTGGGAAACGCATCTAGGACCACATGCTCAAGAGTCGCAATTTTGACCACTAGACTAACGAGGCAGTTCTGTCTCTTCCTTACGACGAAATACAGGCACGATGTAATTGTATGAATTTTTTTCTGCAGCAAAATATCCTCAACTAGCTTCTACCCGGATTTGAACCCACAACTTCATGCCTGAGAGGCAAGGCCTCCTCTAACCTCTGCCTCTGTGCCAAATCGCCAACCCGTCCTAAGCAAGCGTGGTGATCAATGCTCGTGCCTACTCTGTTGAGAAGAGGTCTTCGCCCAGCAATGGGACAGTAAGAAAGAAAGAAAGGCATTATTATTATTAGCTTCTTCCCGTAGCTTTGCACGCGTGAAGTTTGGAAATTGTCCGATGGAATATTTCTACAGGTAAAAAAATAATTTAATGTTAATTAATCCAAATCCGTTCAGTAAACAAACACACACACATACTCACCATGAGGTCGAGGAGCTTGTGACTAAATAATAACAGCCGCTCGGGCCGATCTTTAAGTTAAGCCGAGCTTACCTAGGTTGGTCTGTAGATGGGTGACCACCCTTACATACCGAGTTTCCTCCGTGCCTCGGAAAGCACGTTAAGCTGTTGGTCCCGGCTGTCATTTGTCCATCTTTGGCAGTCGTTACAGCAGTGCAAGTACGTACGTTTCGATAGGACTCGCTAAGATAAATTAGACAATTATTCTCAATAAAATAAGTTTTTGACTCCATAAAAACTCATTTTATCGAGAATAACTGTCAAATTTATCTTATCGAGTCCTATCGAATCCTACGTACTTGTACTGCAGGTGTCAGTGACCCAAAAGTCTGACAAACAGTCTTACCAAGTGGTATCGTATTACCAAGTATTAACTGGGTTGTGGAGGTCTGATCGGCAGTCGCTTCATGTTAGGTATTCAGCTGCATCCGGTTAGACTGGAACTCGACCCTAACATAGTTGAGAAAAAGGCTAAGAAGATGACTCACACACCTACAAAATTTCGCCTTTATAATCTTAAGACAATGACCTTTGCCATCACAAAGGTCCGTCCTATGAAACCCATTAAAAGCTTACCTGACCTGAGAATCGAACTTAGCTAATAGGCTTGTTTCCACCATCAATAAATTGCAAATCTATTTAGTCCGTCAGTTAGAGTATTAGAAAATAATGGACACGTATTTTTTGTTTCTGTAAATCAACGAATATTGACAAAGATAAAACGCATCAAAACTCGGGCGTGGGGGCTCGTGACGTCAGTAATCACTATGAATCATACCGAACAGTGACGTATTGGGAAATTTAAAAGCGTCGTATCTTCGTCAATTTTGTTTTATGTGACAAAAGAAAAAATACGGGTCAAATATTTTTTGAGTGACGGACTAATTAGATTTTTTCAGTTAACAAGCCTCCCATGACATTATTATTAAAGTGCCCCACTTCTCCTTGACTGGTAAATACAGAGAAAGCCATTTTATTATGACTGCCAAGACTAATAAGTGGCTTGTGGTGCATAAATGAATAAGAATGGAGAAGAATAATTGAGATGAAATGGGGACACACTTAGGTTATGCCACGACACTGGGGTTGGATTTTATAAAGAAATTACAACATTTTTATCTTTTGTGTTGTGATTTGAAACGTAGAAATATAGTAAGTATTTTCAACTGTGAAATCACGTATGTAAAACAGTGAAATTTACATTCGTCGGGCCTCTTAATATCTAAAAAAATATTCTTTCACCATTGTGAAAGAATTTTTGAAATCGGCTCAGTAGTTTTTGAGTTTATTCATTACAAACATACACACACACAAGAATACACATTTTTCGTCTATAGAATATTAGTGTAGATTATACAGTTTTATGATTATGTTTTTCTTTATTATTTAACTCTGTAAATAAGTACAAAAAACATGAAACTGCCGTTCCTTCCAAAGGAGTTTATGTGATTAACATTGATTTATTTAAAAATAACGGTTATTAAACCAATAACAGTAGAACTAGAACTAAAGGAGTTGTAACATAAAATTAAAATACATGTACAAAATAACAAATTAGATCACACTTTTAAAATTCCTCTGTCTTAGTACTTTTCTGAGATGCCAATAAAATCTTCTTCCATCCATTCTATAACATTAAATTGGACTGTACATATTATTTAGTATCTAGGCACATTGTTATATAAGCGATATTAGTTTCTGTATGTACAGTAATAACACATCAATTATTTATGTCTAAGCCACACGAACTTGCCGAAAGGCATCCGTCTACATTGCTATTCATGTAACGATATTCATACACTAAAGACGTTATATTAATTCATATGGTCGCTTATCTATTCAGAACATATTCACCCTTATTCCCACCAAATATTCCAGAAGGTCGACTTCATACAACGAGGGACACTCATAATAGACGCGTATGTACGACGACCAATCAAACTATACAGAAACAGTTTATGAGGATTTATCTCTGAGCTGTTAAATTTGTTTCCAATAATAGGTATGCAAAAAAAGTTCTCATTTCTACCAGTACAAGGTTTGTGTAGTAAATAACTCCGGATATAACCTGCACACTATACAACATAATATTGCGTTCAGTATGCCAAAGACTGCACTCCCATAAAATGTGATGTGCAGATTGTTCATATTCGCAGTCAGTGTTTTATTGGAAAAGTACAGCCTTTCTTTTCGGACGTGTAATCATCAAATCACTTCTCCCACTCTGGGCGGAGCGGGAGGGAATGTCAGATTTTTACTGACTAAAACCCATCCATGTTCTTTCTTCGCCTTGTATGTTCCGGGGCCACGGTATCTCTTTGCAATAGTCGGAGCAACGAAATGTACAGCCTGATGTGTGGCCGCGTGTACGTACGGCGGCGATCTCAAACAAATCTCGGGCGCGAGTACACTTGCACTCAGGGACTGAATTACCCAAAAATTAAGATACCTTTAAATTTCGGTATGACGTCATACCGTTATTTAAGATTTACCGAAATATTTCTATACCGTTTTTTTTTTCAGTAACGAAATTTTGAGGTTGGAAATGCATACCGGTATATTCGGTAGAAGTACCATAACCTTTACAAATGTTTCGGTAGTAGTACCTTTACCTTTATAAATGTATCGGTAGCGGTACCTAAACCTTAATAAATAAGGGTTTTCTTTGACGCACCGTCTAGCCACTGTGTCCTTCATATGAGGAAAAACATAGTAAGTAAACCAAAATAGGTTCTTAGTCTAACGCGTTCGACGAGCCCCCCGAATCGACTCCGCCCAGAGTACCCGCGCCCCTCCGTCTCGCATGTTTTTCGGTATCTACCGAAATCATGTAGGTATAGGTTAAATAACGATATAGCCCAACCTTTATTGATTTAAGATATCGGTATAGCTCAACCTTTATTTTAAATCGATACCGATATATTTTTGAGGTATCTTAACCTGTAACCGTAACCGCTTTTATTACCGTTATCGTGTATGGGTTAAATCATGATATACCCCTACCTTTATTTATAAAGGTATCGGTATAGCTCAACCTTTATTTTAAATCGGTACCGATATATTTTTGAGGTATCTTAACCTCTAACCGTAACCGCTTTCAGTCCCTGCTTGCACTCCCTGTACGTGAAGCGTGTCGTATAAGTGCGTTTGGTCTCGTTTTATGAAACCGACAAACCTTTTCTCTTCTATTTTAGAATCGGCTTGAAGTCTAAACAAAGAAATAATAGTTATCTACACTAATATTATAAAGAGGAAAACTTTGTTTGTTTGGTTGTAATGAATAGGCTTAAAAACTACTGGACCGTTTTTAAAAATTCTTTCACCATTCGAAAGCTACATTATCCACGAGTAACATAGGATATATTTTATCCCCGTACTCCCACGGGAACGGGAACTATGCGGGTGAAACCGCGGGACTTCCGCTAGTTGTAAATAAAAGTTGTGAGTAGCGACGTTCTGATCTCCACAATCCTAATATACAAACCAAGAATGGGTGTCAAATTTTTGGGCTTCTATCTATGTATAATAAAATTTTGATGAATATCTCTTAGAAAAGAAAGCGGGCTGAAACTGTCAAATTTAATCATACATCATTTTAATTTATCTTGCTCTCTTTCTTCAGCCATGAAAATACATAATAACTATTTGATATACATTAATTTTCATCCTTTTTATCTCACACCCATAAGCTAAACGATTCCGTTTAAGTTTAATTTATAAAAATTGTTGACTGGCGTAACGTATACTAAGTATATTACTGTAGCCAGTAGTCACTTGATTAACAACTTGGTTGGATCTCATTTAAATCACAAATTGGTGAAGTTTTCGAGAGAAACAACAGCTTTCGAGAACGATAATAATTTAAACAGAAAACGATCGGATGACCCGACATAAAGGTAAGCAGGCTGTAATCAGACCCATTACGAAGCTGTACATCAAACTGATTCATCATCATCATCATCAGCCTATAATGTTCCCACTGCTGGGACACGGCCTCCTCTCATAGAGAGGGAATGGGCTATAATCCACCGCGCGGGCCCAGTGCGGATTGGTAGATGTCACATGCCTTCGAATTTTTGGTTCTAGGACATGCCGGTTTCCTCACGATGTTTTCCTTCACCGTTTTGAGAGCAGCGGTGATGAAATAAATTACACAAAGTAATGCGCTTGTCTGGGTTCGAACCCACGACTTACTGTTCGTAAGACGGGGCCGCCACCACTGGGCCACCGCTGCTCCTCAAACTGAGTAATTCTACGCAAATATTATTGCTGGGAAAAAAAGACATGCTGCGTGAATAAAAGATGATAAGGTGGAAAAAAGTCTCAAGAACCATTTTTATACAGAATGTAAACAACCGCATCACGAAGCCGTCAACCAAACATTCTGTACATCAAATTAAGTAACTTAACGCAAAAATTATCGCTGAGAAACAAATTTTGTTTTCTCAAACTCAAATTCAAAGCTTTTATTAAAATTAGACCATTACGGCACTTTTGAATGTAAAAAAAAACGCTAAGCTATAGTCACAGTCACAAAACATAATAACTTGAGAAAGTTCTGTAGTTGCCCATTCCCTAGCGTAGATCTCTATGGAGAAGAACGGGCAAGAAACTCCATCGACACTCTTTTCAATCAAAATATTATTACAAAATCTTGGATTCATTATTCATGTTGAGATTATACATATATGTGAGAACGATGTAGAAAGACGTGCAAATTCAGAGCGTCCAGAGAAAAAAAAAACAACAATTAATTTAAAAATAAACTAATTAAAATTAACCAGAGAGGTGACCAGTCTCAACTGACAGCGCCCCATTCAACTCATTCAACTCGACCATATTGAAGAGAGCTAAATTATTATTATTATCCATTTATTTCAGACATAATCCAAGATGACCCGACACACACGCCACCATCAGCGAGACATTTGAGTGAGCATGACATTCTCTCAGCCGCCAAGGCATATACAAGTTAAAAAAAAGATAACTAAATGTAAATGGTGGCTTTACAGTACATAGAACTCACACAAATGTGCTGTGCAATTATATAATACTACGAGGTGGATTCTATACAATGCAAGGATCTGGGGTGAAGAATCACGTTTTAACGGTAAACCTCAATGAAACACACTTAAAATATTGTGCTGATAATTCTATGCATTGATTAGTAAACGGACTATGGAGGTATGTCAAGTAAAGTTATGCTTATGTTGTTGCCAGTCTAACCGGATGCAGCTGAATACATTGCTAAATTCTTGACTAATATTGAGCAAGTTCCTAAGTCCCAGCACAAATACCAATTCAATTCCGACCCCAACATAATGTAAGTACAGTAAGGGCAAGTTAATAGATCATATTTGACACTTCATCAAAATACAACAACGTAACCTCGTAACGGCTGCCATAAAATGTTATTTATTTTTTCGAAGTTAGAACTGCACAATAGGTTAGACGAAAAAAAAAACTAATTAATCCGTCAGTTAGATTATCAAAAACTTTTTAAGGCGATTACAGGAGCTAAACGCGAGTTTTATAATTACTAAAAGTATATGATTCACTGCTATAAACAAGACCAGAAAAATATATGATCCTCTTCAGGATATATGCTAGCATGATACTGTTTTGAAAACATAATACAATTAATTTGGCTCGATAAAAAGAAATCACGAACTTACCTCTAAAAATATCTTTCAAACAATAAAAAACATACTAATATGCATGCGATCATTCTGGTTTTTTGGCAAATAATTCTACAAGCAATATATTAGCATGATACTGTTTTAGTTTTTTAATCCAATCAATAGTTTTTTTGTAAATCGATCGAAACCACTCATTTCGCGCTATTTGGCCCGCAGTGGCTGACGTAACAACCACTTTGTAGTGCAAGCTGATTAGAACTTTATTCTAACAGCATTTCAAACGAAGTTTGAACCACCACAAATAGAGTTGCTAATTTAGCTCGTCTAAGCGCCTTAACCCGTATTTTTTCTTTTGTTATGTAAATTAAAATTGACGATGATACGACGCTTTTAAAATTCTCAATACATCACGCCTAGGTATAATTTTAAGAGAGTACTGACGTCATGAGACCCCACTCCCGGGTTTTGATGTGTTTTTATCTTTGTCAATATTCATTGATTTACAAAAACAAAAAATACGTGTCCGTTATTTTCCAATACTCTAACAGACGGACTAAATAGATTTGTATTTTTTAATATTGTCGTCATGTCTATTGCTTAGCTTTTTTCAACTACGATTATAAATATTTATTGTAATAATGGCGAAAAAGATAACCTTTACGTGGAACTGACAGATGTCAAATGGATTCTCTTGTTTCTTTCATTATTAATTTCAATATCTTCCTTGGAGCAGAAAAACGGTTGTAAAAATAAATCCGCCATTTTTATGGAAGTTTGAAGGAAATTGAGGTCGAGACTTTAAGAGTGAAGTTTCAGGATTCCGACGTTCTTTGTGAAAGAAACGGGGAAGAACAATTTTAATTTTTATCTCTGTTTGTAAACTTATCTATTTGTAGGTGTAGCTTTTATATTTTATTAAGGGCTCTTGTTTTGCATTTAATAAATAAATATCGCTGGACATTACACACACGGCCATCTAGTGCCACACTAAGCAATGAAGCTTGTGTCGTTGACACCAGATAGTTGATATACATGGCATTAGATTCGGGGAAAAAATGAGTGTGAAAATATCCTTCACAAAGCCAAAAGGTACTTGTATTTCCCATTATTGTGGCCTTGGCGTCAAACAGGCGTACACGTAATGTAACCACGTAACGTAAGCGGATCAGAAGCTCCGGCACGACGACTCGGCTACAGCTAGGCGACGCCGCGCTTACGGCTCGCTGACCGCTGGTTGACGGCTAGGAGGCACTAGTTCCATAATTTTGAATACGAACGGTAAGTGAAGCGCACGGTTATGTCTCGGTTCACAATACGTGAGTTGGCTATCATTGCAATAGCACTTGATGAATACCGCGGGAGGGGCGTGAACGAAGAGATATAAGCTAGGTTACGGAGAGCCGTAAGCCGGCAAAAAAAGAAAAAATAAAACCGGCCAAGAGCGTGTCGGGCCACGCTCACTGTAGGGTTCCGTAGCTTCCCAGACCATTAAAAATACCAACATTTTTCGTCAGCAAAAATAACTTTGTTTTTCATAGTATTTGTATGAAAAACAAAGTTATCATTTGCGTTTTTTTGAAAAAGTGCTATATAACTCAAAAACTATTCAACTCATCAAGTTGAAAATAATTTTCCTAGAAAGTTCATATAAAGGTCTACTTCTGTGATTTTTTTCATATTTTTTAAACTTATGGTTCAAAAGTTAGAGGGGGGGGGGACACATTGTTTTTGACTTTCGGAGCGATTATTTCCTAAAATATTAATATTATCAAAAAATGATTTTAGAAAACCCCTATTCATTTTTAAATACCTATCCAACAATATATCACACGTCAGGGTCAAAATTAAAAAAAAAATCGCTCCCCACTTTACGTCTGGGGGAGGTACCCTAATAAAAATGTTTTTTTAAATTTTTATTTTTGCACTTTGTCGGCATGATTGATATACATATTGGTACCAAATTTCAGCTTTCTGGTGCTAACGGTCACTGAGATTATCCGCGGACAGACAGACAGACAGACAGACAGACAGACAGACAGACATGGCGAAACTATAAGGGTTCCGTTTTTTGCCATTTGGCTACGGAACCCTAAAAAAGGGTACGGAGAACCGCAAGCGCGGGAATTGCAAGTCGACCACGCACCGCACCGCGGTTCGTGAGCTTGTCCCGAGGCGAGGCGATTACGTTACGATTCCGATTAGTGTGCGTTGCAGTAGGGAGTTTCATACAAATAATACTGAACGGCTCGAGTTGATACGGTGACGATGCTTTTCCGATTTGATACGTGTGCTACCACCCTTAGCCGTGCTAGCCTAGGTTGTTCCGTGGATGGGTGACCACCTCTACATACCGAGTTTCCTCCGTGCCTCGGAAAGCACGTTAAGCTGTTGGTCCCGGCTGTCATTTTTCTATCTTTGACAGTCGTGACAGGTAGTCAGTGGCCCAAAAAGTCTGACAACCAGTCTTACCAAGTGGTATCGTTTTTCCCAGTATTAACTGGGTTTTGGAGGTCAAATAGGCAGTCGCTCCATGTAAAATACTGGTATTCAGCTGCATCCGGTTGGACTGGAAGGCTAGGCAGAGATGATGATCCAAGTCCAAACTTTTTCATAAGTTTATTTTTTTAATATTTAATTTTAAGTTATGAATTTTCTTTAAATACCTCTGACCCGTTAATTACTCAATGCATCGACTAGCATAGTGTTTTGAGTGCGTTACTTTCAGTTTTTTATTTAACGTTTGATACCTCATAATAATCCTAAAAGTTGCAGTTGTCTATTTCCTTTCAAACAACCTATTACCAACCTATACAACATAAAATAATATCTATCTGCAATATTAACAAACAATCACTCAAAAACTCATAAAACGAAATTATCTCCAAAAATTCCGAACAGAACGGGACAACGAAACAGAATTAAAGTTTTAAAATGGCGTCCCTTTTCCGTTGATTGGATTCTAATTAAAAACTAATTCAGAAGCGTCAAGCGTGAGTCGTGGCAGGACGGGACGAGATGGTGCGAAATGGGACAAGTTTCGATTGTGACAAACTTGTTGGAGTGTGGTATGGTCGCAGTTGTGGCGATTTTTGCCTGGTTCTTTATAGATCGTTTTTTTGTGTCAATGCTTCATTTATTAACCCCCGACGCAAAAACGACGGGGTGTTATAAGTTTGACGTTTCTGTGTGTGTGTGTGAACCGATTTTGATTTTGTTTCTTTAGTTTAAATGGTGAATTATTCGGGAGTGTTCTTTTACCACCGTTGTGGCCGCCGCCACAAAATGGCAGATTACATTTTTTTCACAACTCCCTCAATATGGGAACCAAATTAAAGGGCTTGACTAGTAAAATACTATTACACTATGATACATTTCAAATCAAGATGTCTGCCACCACAAAATGGCAAATTACATTTTTTTCACAATTCCTTCAATATGGGTATCAAATGAAAGAGCTTGACTAGTAGAATAATATACACTAAGCATATTGAAAGGGAATGAGGAATACTAACTAACGAAATGAGGTGAGGAAAGTGGAGTGATGACTGATTTTAACTTTACCAAGGACCTAACGAATAATTTTAATTTGACTTTTGGTTCAATAACAACTACATTAGGGTTTTTTTTAATTTTTAATTTAGTTGTACTTGTTTAAACCTCCGTCTGTTGAGTCCCACCGAATCGGCGTGACGCCATTGTTTAACTATTGTGTCTACTTCGCTAACAGATGATAGGTTAGTTGGGAGACATAGCCACTCGACAATCTTTTTCGCAATTTGGGTTTGGCGCAACACATTGTCTTCGTCCATTCACTCCTGTTAGATGTGCTTTTTCCCAACTTTGTTAGGTCTATTTTACATGCAGTGACCGCCTATTTGAGCCCCTGTTACTGCAATAGATAGATAGCAATATAAAGGATGATGCACGCTATACCGTGCCGGATGAGCCGAGTGTCGGCCGTAGCACAATCCATTGTTCGTTGCTCAGTAGGTCGGAAGCGTGAGTGTGTCCATACAAAATTGCAAGCTCGACATTTGGCTCGGATCCGACTCGGTCTAGCGTGAGTCAAGCTTAAGGCATGTCTTTTGGGTTTTCTTGACCGTTTGGGGGTATGAAGAACAGAGTGTAAAGCTCTTCATCCCCCATAGAAAAGGGAGGATCCTCCGACCAGATGGGTGTTATGTCTGGTGGGCTACGTCTCAACGGTTGTTGTCGGGTTCTTGTATATGCTCTTAGGTCGCGGTGAATGTTGCTTGCGCGATGTAGGAATTCTGACGTATTTCGCTTGATAGTTCATCACCTTTGCAATAGATGTCGCTGTAGTACTTTTTGTTCAATGTAGCTGAAGTAATTTTTGTAGTGCCGCTACAACCGCAATCCGGTCATTGCGGTCTCAGCAGAGCAAGCTATCGCCGCAGGAGATTATTTTAATAAATGCTATTTTTGTGTATTGTGTACTTATCACAGTCTAGCTTCTTGAAGAAACCAGCATTCCTGAGAGATATTGCGTGAAGGCACGTAAAGCTAAGTCAGAAGGTCCATGAGCGGCATGAAAACTCTGACACCAGGTTATAGGCAACTAACCACATGATAAAGAACGTAACGTAATAGTTTTGCAAGTAGCAAAGAAAAGTAAAAAAATAAAGATTTTTTCAAGGCTATTTGAAGGAAACACCATTCATCACAAGACTTATCAGGGTTTTCAGAACTTCAATAAATTCAATTCTACATATCGCTGTCACTACTCCCTAACCATTCGGTCTAGTCCTTTTGATTTAGGTATCTGAACATAATCACTATGTATGTGCGACACAGACAGACTAGGTATAAACTAGGACTTGTTTATGTAAATCTAATCTTGGTCTAGATATCTAGATACATAAGGTTATTTGTGTAAATGTCTAGTTTGGGATGAATTTGGGTATAAATGTAATGAGGCATTTACAAGGGTGGGTTTAAGGTGTATGATGTGGTACTTAGATATTTATTTATGTATTTACTAGCTTCTGCTAGAGGCTTCGCTCAGGTGAAGTTTGATAATTGTCCCATGGGATCTTACAACCGGAATAAAAAGTATCCTATGTGTTAATCCAGATTATAAACTAGGTATCTGTGTGCTAAATTTAATCCAAATTCGTTCAGTAGTTTTTGCGTGAAAGAGTATCAAACATCCATACATCTATAAATCCACAAAATCTTTCGCATTTATTAGAAGGATTTTTTTTCTAGATTGTTTTTGACGGCCTTAAGTTACTCTGTCTTTGGTAATATTCATTAAGTTTTGTCAGCCAAATCATCATCAATTATTTAATTATTCAAAAATACATTTTTAAGCTCACAGTTATATACAAAAACGCTTAAAAGCTAATAATAATCATATTACAAATAGCATCTTTTATTTACAATAATTCAGAAAGCAAAATAAAAATAACATGTCAAGTGGTGTTGTACATTGATAATATCAATAATAAAATAATATTAAGAAGTCATGAAATAGTTATAATAAAATGTAGGTAATGTTTTCCCAAGTAAATAAAATATATCTGGACATTAACACACAGCGCCACCTAGTGCCACACTAAGCAAAGCTTGTGTCGTGGACTCTAGATAGTTGATATACTACATATATACTTTTTTGTTTGTAAATACATACTTATTAAACATATAAACATCCATGACTCGGAACCAAATGTCCATGCTCATCACACAAACATTTGCTCCTACCGGGATTCGAACCCAGGACCCTAAGAACGTAAGGCAGCCTTACTACCACTACGCCATTCGGGACGTCCAGTCAAGTATATTGGGGTCGTCTTCCAGTCTAACCGCATGCAGCTGAATACCAGTATTTTACATTAAACTACTGCCTATCTGACCTACACAACCTTGTTAATACTGGGTAGTATGATACCCCTTGGTAAGACTGATTGTCAAATTTTCTGGTCACTGACTATCTATATACAGGGTGAAATTGAATAGATGCGACAAATTTAAATAAACAATAATACGTGTTGTCAAGAAAATGTATAAAATATCAAATGTAAAATTGTAATGAACGAAGCAAGGGTAGTGGGCGGCGCGCGGTCGCCGGGAAGGGATGTCAGCGCTGGCGCACATGCGAGGTTTGGCAACGTCGCGCGATACTTACATTAGAAACTAGGCTAAATTAGGTAAATGACCGCTATGAACGGGAATACCGATAATTCGTACTTAAATAAAGATAATAACATCAATGGACCTTTTGAAAACGATAATCGCGTAATTTTTTTTAACGATTTAGATAGTAGAAAAAACAGTTTATAATTACTATGTTACTGTAACTGAAGCTCCCATTTCATTTTGTCGCATTTATTCAAATTCACCCTGTATAACGACTGTCATCAAAGATCTACAAATGACAACCGGGAGACAAGAAATCGATCTCATTTTAGTTGGGAAAATGCTACGCAGATTATGAACTCAAACTCAAACTCAAAGCATTTATTTCAACTAGACCATTACGGCACTTTTGAATGTCAAAATACAAATAAAATCAAAGCTACAGTCACAGTCACAAGGCATAATAACTTGAGAAAGTACTGTAGTTGCACATTCCCTAGCGTAGATCTCTATGGAGAAGAACGGACAAGAAACTCCATGGACACTCTTTTAAATCAATATATTGTTACAAAATCTTGGTTACATCATTCATGTGTGATGATACCTACATGTGAGAACGATGTATAAAGACGTGCACATTAAGAGGGTCCAGAGAAAAGATTAAATCAGCAATATAAAAAAAGAAATTAAAATTAACCGTGGCAGCTAAGATGACCAGTCCCAACTGACAGCGCCCGTTCACGAACATGACGCATGTATCGGTGCCATTTAACTCGACCATATTGAAGGGAGCTAAATGACCCGACACACACGCCACCATCAGCGAGATATTTGAGTGAGCATGACATTCTCTCAGCCGCCAAGGCATATTCAAGTAAAAAAAAAAGATAACCGTTCTATGTTACAACTCACACAAATGTGCTATGCAATTATATAATACTACGAGATGGAATTTATACATTGCAAGGATATTTTACAATCTTCTGAGCTTCCACAATAACGTAACATGGGAATCAATTAGTTGCCTATGGTTGTGTGTGGAGCAGGACCAGCATTGAGCCAAGCATTTTTATCATTAATGTAATCCCCCAAATTATAATATGCTTGCCTACATAGTGTGCGTGTGAATGTATGTATGAATGTATGAATCCGTATCTTCACAGTACAAGTAATAAACATTCAGTTAGACACAAGTTATTGACCTAACATAACTCCACAATGAAGATTACAACAATAATATTAGCGCCCAAGTTATAGAGAGCAATCAACGCCGATGCCCTGGGGCGACCCACTCCATTACCGGTATTGAACTTTGGAACAAGAAGTGTGCCATTAGAACTGAATACTGAGGGATGCTTTAAATATTTATTTTACGTGTGGTTTTGTGTGTGGTCGATCTTTAGGTTCAGCCGTACTTACCTAGGTTGGTCTGTGGGTGAATGACCTCCCATTACATACCGGGTTTCACCCGTGCCTCCAAAAGCGCGTTAAACTGTTGGTCCCGGCTGTCATTTGCAGATCTTAGACAGTCGTTACAGGTAGTTAGTGGCCCAAAAATTCTGACAACCAGTCTTACCAAGTGGTACCGTATTACCCAGTACTAACTGGGTTATGGAGGTCAGATAGGAAGTCGCTCCATGTAAAATACAGGCATTTAGTTGCATCCGGTTAGACTGGAATCTGACCTCAACATAGTTGGGAAAAGGATAGGTAGATGATAGTGCCTAACCTGATGTCAGAGTTTTTGTACCGTCCATGGGCTTCTGACTTAGCTTTATATGCCGTCGAGAGATATCTTTCAAGCATGCTGGTTTAGTTTTCTCACGACGTTTTCTTTCATCAAAGGAAGTGTAGTTTTACAAGGTTCACCCTTGTTTGGTATAACAACGTTTCGTCGAAAATCGCTTCGGCTAATTTTAGTTACAATAAAGTCATTTCGCATAATTATTCATTTGACCGAATAATTAATTGGTCGATTTTTATTTAGCATAATTATTAATTTGAACTCCGGCGGCCCCACGCGTGCTTATCGTCGCAGATGGGTTTAACGCTCACCACCACAGCTTCGGCTTGCTGGCCGGCTTCGCCGGCCAGCCTCAGCCGCGGCGGCGAGTGTTACAACCACCTGCTCCTCAACTCGCGGGCCGCCTCGCTCCTCCGCGCCTACGCGATTTTAAATTACACTCTAGGGGTAGGGCAGACAAGACTACGTGGAGTCGGATTTACAGCGATTCGTTTCTGTCACTAAAACCTTATTTTTAGCAAATGTTTTCAAACTTACACAGAATTAGATTTACTTAAAGCGATCGTATTTATTTTAAGATTAGTCTGTGTTTTCTTTTTCAAAATAAAAAAATGCAAATATTTACAATGTTGTTACGATGCCAACTTGCAAGCTATGCACATCGTACCGACAAAGCGACCGTTCGTATTACGACACCGCGCTTCAGTCGTCACAGACTATTGTCATCGCCTTTTCTTTACCTAACTTCGGTGGGAACGGACATTGATATGTTAAACCTAATTAATTCATAAGAAATCAATTTTATAATTTTTATATGTTATTTGTGAATCTACGAAATATATTTGTAACCGAAAGGACTTATTCATTGGAGAGTTTCCCGACACACGCCCCACACATATTTGGCGCAGCCGGTGCTCGTTACAGACTTAAGGTGTGGTGATGTGAAATACCTAAAAATCAGGAAAACGCCGCATCAACTGTCTAGACGAAGAACCTATTGGAGGCCTGTCAAGGAAGCTGTTGCTGTGGAGATTGGGACATCAAAAAATCGATTGAACAACGCTCGCAAGCAATGCTACTCATGTAAGTACATAAGTCCTATTATTGGTTGCTATATTTCTAACGCAGGGTGGTACTGTAATTTTCCAAAATTTTTCACCCACGTAGTAATAGGGACCTTAGTTTTAGTAGGCGCAGTCAACTCCGCATCGCGCGAAGTGACGCATTTCGTAATTTAGAAGATATAATAGAAAATTTAGAAACCATGACAGAATCGAGTAGTAGTTCTACACTCGACATGAATCAAATAGATTTATCAGATAAGATTTATAGATCACTTAGACTAGTTCCGGAATTCGACGGAAATCCAAATGTTTTAACTAGGTTTTTGAACTTGTGCGATCAATTAGTGCTCACTTATGTCAGTCCAGAACCTGGACGTCAGCTTTCAAACTTATCTTTGATCAATGGAATTTTAAACAAGATTACTGGTAATGCTGCACGTACTTTGGCAACTAACGGAATTCCAAGTGACTGGAATGGTATAAGATCAACCTTAATTAATACATTTTCGGATCACAGAGATGAATCGTCGTTGTATACTGATCTCTCTCTCTTAGTTCAAGGAACCGATTCTATACAAGTTTTTTACGAAAAAGTTCAACACTTGTTATGCACAATTATGACGTACGTCGAATTACATGAATCGATAAAAACTACCATAGAATCCAAACGAACTCTCTATAAAAAACTAGCTTTACAGAGCTTTTTGAAAGGCTTAGAAGAACCACTAGGATCGAGGATAAGATGCATGAGACCTTCAACTCTTGAAAGCGCTCTTGAATACGCTCAAGACGAATTAAATATACTATATCTCCAGAAACGAAATAAATCAGTACCAGCAAAAGAAAAACCACAAAATGAGCAGGTTAATCCCTCTACTTCTTGGTCACACCCTAATTTTCGTTCGATTAGGCCAGCAAATCAAAATCCAACATTTCAATCATACTCGAGACCTCAAATACCTTTTGGATCTCAATACCCACCACAATATCACCCGCAACTTGCACGACAAGATCAGTTTAGACAACCCTACCCGAGACCTACAAAGACTCAACAAATGTTCGGAGCCCCCCCTACCAATATGTCAACTGGCTTTCGAATCCCACTACGCCAAGCACCTCAGAATAATTATCCAAAACCTATGAGTGGCATTAGTTACCCCACTGCGCGTACTCTGCCACCCACGAACTATAATGGTAGACGCAGTTTGGCGCTGAATGTGAACAATGTTCCTCAGATTAAAGAAGCGAACTTTAACGAATCGTTTAACGAAAATTACTGCTACTATGATTTCAATATCCAGAACACTGATGTTTCTAATACAGATACAAGTAACCCTAACAGATTTTTGACCGACCTTGACGTTGAAAATCCATTTTTTGAAGATGGACATAACCTTCAAAGTTCAAATTTTTACCCAACCTTGGAGGACAATACCCTCAAATAGAATTAAACTTGCACGATAAACGCCATTTACCTTATATTCAAATAAATAATCCACCAATAAAACTTTTAATCGATACAGGTGCAAATGAATCCTTTATAAGCCCGGAAGCGTACGAAAAATTTTACCCGCATATCCCTCTTGTCCATGACCCCTTTCTGGTCACAAATACCCACGTGACGACCCAAAATTACTATTCACTAACTGTGCCCTGTTTCGATGAATTTAAAGATTTTATGCCGATAAAATTATACCTATACAGATTTCATAATTTCTTCGATGGGTTGATAGGTTGCGAACAATTAAAAAAATGGAATGCAAAAATCGACCTTGCTACGCATACGTTAGAAACTAAATTTGCTGAAATTCCAATAGCTTTATATAATCCTGAATGCTTAAATTCTTATCAAATCACCATACCTGCACAAACTACTCAGTTAATCAAGGTGCCTACTAATATTCCTCAAGGAGACGTTTACATTGAAGAACAATCAATTTCTGCTTGCTTCATCAGCGAATGCTTAACATCCGCCGAAAATAATCATACTCATGTACAAATTTCAAATCCCACGGATAATGATATTGTAATTTCTATAACAAAACCTATCTTTGCACATATTTATAACGAACAAACATTGCCAGTAACTCGAGTAGATACGACCGTGAATACCGAGATGCGAACTCAGCAAGTATTATCGCACCTGCGCATAGAGCATTTAAATGCAGAAGAGACAGCCAATTTAATTAACCTTTGCAAAGAATATTCCGACGTATTTTATCTCGAAAATGAGCCATTAACCTTTAGCAATGAAATCAAACATCATATCAGAACCAAAGACGATAGCCCGGTATACAGTAAAAGTTACAGATACCCTTACGTACATAAGAAAGAAGTACAAACTCAAATAGAATCTATGTTACACCAAGGTATTATTCAGCCATCTTCATCACCTTGGAACGCTCCATTATGGATAGTACCAAAAAAAAGCGACGCTTCTGGTAAAGTCAAATGGCGCTTAGTCATTGATTTCCGCCAACTCAATGCAAAGACGATTAGTGATAAATATCCGATCCCGAACATTAATGATATTTTAGATAAGTTAGGCAGATGTTTATACTTTTCGACATTAGATTTAAAATCAGGATTTCTACAAATTCAGCTAAATCCGTCCGATATTCCTAAAACGGCATTTAGTGTAGAGCAAGGGCATTTTGAATATGTTAGAATGCCCATGGGATTAAAAAAAATTTCCGGCTACGTTTCAACGTGTGATGGACAATGTCCTTCGCGGATTGCCAAATTGTACCACATACATGGACGATATTTTGGTATTTTCAACGTCCTTGCAAGAACATATCGTTAATTTACGCGCCATATTTGAACGTCTTAGACATTCAAACTTAAAAATTCAGATGGATAAGTCGGAATTTCTCAAACATGAAACACCCTATCTTGGTCATATAATTACCACTGATGGTGTGAAGCCAAACCTGGATAAAATATCAGCTATTGTAAATTATCCAATTCCGAAAACCCCTAAGCAGATTAAGGCATTTTTGGGTTTACTTGGTTACTACAGACGTTTTATACCAAATTTCGCACGTGTCACTAAACCCTTTACGTCATGTCTAAAAAAAGGTGCTAAAATTAATTTGACTCCCGAGTACTTGTCCTGCTTTGAACACTGTAAAACTCTTCTTACAAACGACCCTATTCTAACATATCCAGATTTTAGCAAAGAATTTATTTTAGCCACAGACGCCTCAAACGTGGCTTTGGGAGCAATACTTTCTCAGGGACCTATCGGTTCTGACAAACCCATAGCCTACGCGTCTAGAACTTTGAATGATAGCGAAATTAATTACTCTACGATCGAGAAAGAGTTACTCGCAATAGTCTGGGCTACAAAATATTTCAGGCCTTACCTTTTCGGTAGAGAATTTAAAATAATAACGGATCACAAACCCTTAATTTGGCTTATGAATCTTAAAGAACCAGGATCACGTCTTACGAGATGGCGACTAAGGTTAGCAGAATATGATTATACTATTGTCCATAAAAAAGGTAAAACCAATACAAATGCGGATGCTCTGTCACGTATTCAAATAAACCAAAATGAAACTTTGTCCTTGTGCGTTAATCATTCTGAAACGGCACACTCGAATACATCTTCTACATTAACTGCTGAAGGAAACAGCCCGATACATTCGTCATCAACCCTCACGGCTCACTCAGTTTTTAATGAAGGATCAAATGACCCGCAGCATCAAGAAAGTGCAGCCTCCCCAAATATCGAAACCATACACACAAGTTTAGAAAACCCCGTTCTGGAAATACCAATATCGGATGAACCTTTAAATAAATTTAAGAGGCAGTTAGTCATAAATATAATAAATGGTAACCCTAAAAGTAGACCAATCACAACTCAACCTTTTCAGTCCTTTCAGAAAACTACTGTAGACATTAACGAACATAGCATTGAAGGCAGTCTTATTAACGCTGTAAAGTCTCACGTCGATACAAAATTCCGGACAGCGATTCTTGTAAATCCTATCGAAAGAATGCTGAGTATAATACCGATTTTACAGGAAACTTTTGAAAATTCGTCGGTGAACTTAGTTTTAGTCAAATATGAGGTACTAAACGTTAATAATCAGTCAAATCAATTTGATATAATAAAAAAATACCACGAAGGCAAGACCAATCATCGTGGAATCAACGAAACCTACCTTTCGCTGTCACAACGTTACTTTTGGCCGAAAATTAAAACTGATATTACTAAATTTATAAACGAATGTAATATATGCAGATGTGTGAAATATGACCGAAATCCGATACGCCAGCAGTTCAGAGTTGTACCTCCATCAACTCAACCGTTTGAATTAGCACACGCAGACGTTCTGACTATTGACCATGACAAATACTTGACTATCATAGACTCATTTTCTAAATACGCTCAGGCGTATCTTTTACCAGATTGTACTGCACCTAATATTATAAAAGCTCTTTTAACTTACAGTACTCATTATGGGTTTCCTTTAAATTTAACGACGGATCAAGGTACCGAATTTAGTAATCAAGTAGTGGCAGAATTTCTCCGTTTGCATAAAATAGAACACCATATGACTAGTGCATATGCACCAAATGAAAACGGTATCATAGAACGTTTCCACAGTACGCTTTTAGAACACTTACGGTTACTTAAAATTCAGCATAAAAACGAGCCCACTCGAAGTCTTATACCGTACGCGTTAATCGCCTACAATAGTTCTATCCACAGCTTAACCAAGTGTAGACCGTTTGATGTAATTTCTGGACATTTTGACCCTCGAAATCCTATTGATTTAAATTTGACGAACCGATATCTTCAAACTTATATCCAAGAACATCGTAGCAGAATGGAAACGGTGTATAAAATTATTCATGACTCTGCACTATCCGATCGTACAGATATAATGACGCGGCGTAACGCTGATAGGGAACCTGTTTTAGATTGTGAACAAGATCAAGTCATACATATACGAAATCCAATGGCAGGTAGACAAAAATTGGCACCTCGATTTATTCAGGACAAAGTACTTAAGAACTTACCTGTACACATCTACACCGCAAAAAGTCGTGGTCCGGTCGCTAAATCACGGTTAAAAAGACCACCAAAGAAATGACAATTCAGCAAAACCAGATAATCTGCAATCTTTCAATTAATCAGAGAAAATTGGAAAAAGCTCTTTCTTATGTCATGAATATGACTAATAATGATAACGAGCGAATAGTTCATTACGCTCATCTTGTGCAGCTTTTCGCGATTTTAACCGAAAATGTACAAGAACTACTGAGTGACATTAATAGAATAGAAAATATATGCCTTTAGTCGAGACAAATCAGTTCATCATTCCGCACTTTCTGTCAAAGATCTTAAAAATATGATAAGCCAACTAAAACATATATTATAGTTCCAACGAAATCATTGACTTTGATATTAGAAACTATTACGAAATCCTTAACTTAGCTTCATTTTTACCGAGTCCACAGTTGTAGTAGTCATAAAGTTTCCTATTACATTTACTACTGAGTACCAGTTATATGGTTTGTTCCCCGTTCCAAATAACAATAGCGTTATTATAGTACCACCTGCACCCTATATAGCATCCAATTCTCAGGAATTTGTGTATATAGAGGCTGAATGCCCGAAGGTCAACTCTTGGCACCTATGCGAGCAGAGGATCGTCCACCAGATTATGTCAAAAACTGACTGTATTCAAAAACTCATACAATTTCAGGAGATAGATGTAACGTGCAAAACCACGCCTATCTCTCTGACCAAGGAAGCTCTGATTGAGCTAGACAGCCTACCACTACATAATTGCTTTCCCCAACAGTACAAAAGTAAAATTATCCTGTGGAAAAGATCGATATCAGATGCTACGAGGAAGCTTTTTGGTCACCGTTCCTCAAGGTTGCAAGATAAAAACCCCAGAGATCAGTATAATCAATTTGGATAACAAATTAGTTGGGCGACCATTAGAACACATGGCTCTACCGCACTATGAGATATTGAAAGACACGCAGTTTCCATGTGCAGACTACAGACCTAAGTAGTCTTCGCAAAATTCAGAACCAAATTACTGCAAGACGAAATATCTGTTGAATCATTAGACACAACTGGAATGTACCATACCACAATTCCATTTTATTTACTCATACTATTCGGTGCAGGCGCACTGACCATTTGGTACTTCATTCGTCGCCGCCGCCGTCGAACTGCGAAAATAAATTACAACTGAAACAGCTAATACTGAACTGATGGAAGATGAAAGAAGAGCCGCAACTTTTGGCGTCAAGGTCACCAAATAGTTGCTTATCTGGCAGGGGAGGTGTTACGATGCCAACTTGCAAGCTATGCACATCGTACCGACAAAGCGACCGTTCGTATTACGACACCGCGCTTCAGTCGTCACAGACTATTGTCATCGCCTTTTCTTTACCTAACTTCGGTGGGAACGGACATTGATATGTTAAACCTAATTAATTCATAAGAAATCAATTTTATAATTTTTATATGTTATTTGTGAATCTACGAAATATATTTGTAACCGAAAGGACTTATTCATTGGAGAGTTTCCCGACACACGCCCCACACATATTTATGTTTTCTTTTCTGCATTACATTACACCAATTGAATATTCGATAAAATACATGGTTATACCATCTGAACATTACATCAAATGAACATTATACCTTTTGATCATTAGCGCAAATGTTGTTATAGCAAATAAATATTCGATGAACTGAAAATTCTGTCAAACGATATTTTACAAAGTGATGATTTTCTCAAACGTTGTTCTATCAAACAAGGGTGAACCGTTTTACAATACGCACATGAATCCGAAATATCAGAGGTGTGTGTCTTGGCTTCGAACTATTTAGACCAGGGCCGAAGCCTTCATAAATGGTAAAAAACTAAAAAAAAATTACAGTAGGATGAAACCCATTAGAAAAGGAGAGGAATATGATGAAAATGAAAGGAAAAATAAATTACAAAAAGCTGATATTTTGACACGAGAATTTACGATTGAATATTAGGGTGCTTTTTATGATGTTAAGTTAAAATAAGGCGTAAAAATAAATATTTTACATCAAATAAATTACAGCGTTTTTGGGACATAATAAGGTAAGTTTTCACCAAATTTCGTAGAAAAATAAAAATTTTTGAAAAAGATAAAAATAAAAAACCAGAAACTTGGTTATTTGAATTTTTCACCTAAATTTTGAGGTTATGTGAAAAAATTAAAAAAAAACAAAAGTTGTAGATCTTTTTATTTCCTACAACTTTGCGATTTAACTTTTTTCCATAGGACTTGTAGTTTTGCCGGAAATCGAGATAAACCATTGTTTCCCCTTAAAAGCTCCCCCCTTTTTTATTTCTCTCCTTTTCTAATGGGTTTCATCCTACTGTATTTTTTTTTCGTTTAAAAAGTTATCGACCCTGGTCTATTACTTAAATGACAAGAATTAAGGGCACCGGCGCGGGCCTGTGGACGGTGACCTATGGACTAGCTTGCTCTTAGGTATAGTCTATAACAAAAAAATGATCGCAATGATCTTTAATTAGTACAATGATAATGTAATTTTAATTTTATTTATTTTATTTAAATTAGATTTATTTCAAATTTTTTCCGTAATTTCCATTTTATTTTATATTTTCACTCATTGTAATGTAATGTAATTTGTTATTCTGTTGCCGTTGTTATTATGAAATTTGTACATTTGTATTTTTAATTGTATCTGTCGTAATAAATGAGTATTATTATTATTTTTTTTTATTTTTTTTTGTTCCAATATTTTTCGATAATCTAACTTACGGACTAAACAAAATCATTTTTTTTTAACTCAGAAATAATCCTTATTAGGTATGCGTCCCTGCGTATGTATTTCTTTGTTTCCAAATATTCTGCCAATACTTTAAAACTATTAACACCCTTACGATTTATAATACCACATTTGCTCCCAAGACGCGTATTTCCGACATACACTTTCAGCAATAATGTCTATATCGAGCCAGTAATAGAGTAGTGAACCCAAGGCGTGAACTCTGATTGGCCTTAATAGAATTTGCAAGTACGCAGCCCCGGATCACTAATACAAATGTGTTTAATAATTCAATTAGTGCGCGGAGAAGCCAATTTAGTTTAATAGTGCATTAGGCAAGAGTAGGCAGTATAATAATGTTCTATTACTGTTTTAATTTAATAAAGGAGGACGTCGTGGCTAACTAATAACAGCTGTACAAGTTGGTTTTTAAGGTTAAGCTGCGCTTGCTTAAGTCGGTTTGTGGATGGGTGACAAACATAACATTCCGGGTTTCCTCCGTGCCTCGGAGACTTGACAGTCGTTTTTGGTATTCAGCGGCCAAAAAGTCTGATAACCAGTCTTTCCAAGGTATCGTATTACCCAGTACTAACTGGGTTGTGGAGGTCAGATAGGCAGTCAGAATACTGGAAGCCGACCCCAACATAGTTGGGAAAAGGCTAGGCAGATATTGGGTAGGTCCTTAAAAAGAAACTCTTATTAAAATCGCTTGGTTTATTGGCCCCTATAAAGTCAGAGTACGTAAACAAATAAGACAGCATACCCTTATATAACTTTTACGTACAAGAAAAAGAGCATGATTAAAAAAGTTTTTGGTCTTAAGAACTTCTTTATTGGTTTTGCTGTTAATTCCTTTTTTTTCTGGCAAACTATGGCTTGCAGTCCAAAACAGAGAAACTTGCAAGTAACTATAGCATACAATAGAAAAATAATAAAACTTGAGATACAAGAATACCTCTTTGGTTCTGAAAAGAATAATGGGAGAACAAAAAACTAACATATGAGAGTATACCACAATCCTAACAAAACTAGAAGCCTGTTTGAATTCCAGACCTCTGTGTCCGCTAAGTGAAAACACCGACGATCTAGACTGTCTGACGCCAGCACACTTTTTATCGGGCAGTAGTGATTCCCGCAACCTTCACCAGGTCATCGGTCCACCTAGTGGAAGGTCTTCTAAGGCATCGTGTTTCAGTTGGAGGCACGAAATAGGACAATTAATTGGTATAAAGTTCATTATTCACGATATACTCGTAAATTACTTCACATACGGGTGACGCCGTTTCAGCTGAAAACTATTCAGGCTCAAATAATGAATATTTCATGAAATCTTGAGCGCCGTGTAGCGTTCCCGGTGCTCGGTAACAATTTACATAATTCTGAAGCGAACGATTTCGTTATGTTCATACCTGTACACTTGAGACCAGAAATATGTAAGAATATTTCGCGAAATTTTTATTGGTTACGTTACTCTAGGTCATTTTATTATTTCTAATTTTCATTTTTAACCCCCGACGCAAAGCGACGGGGTGTTATAATAAGTTTGACGTGTCTGTGTGTGTGTGTTTGTTTGTGGCATTGTAGCTACCGAACGGATGAGCCGATTTTGATTTTGTTTTTTTTTGTTTGAAAAGTGAATCAGTCGGGAGTGTTCTTAGCTATATTTACCGCCACCACAGAATGGTGGATTACATATTTATTAAACAACACCCTCAATATTGGTATCAAATGAAAGGGCTTGACAAGTAGCATACTATACACTATAGTAAATTTCAAATCCAAGATGCCCACCACTACAAAATGGTTAATAACAGTTTTTCACAACTTCATCAATGTGGGTATCAAATGAAAGGAAAAAAAAACCCGACGATAGGGTCATAATTTCAAGGTATTCAACCTTGAAATTATGACCATATGCGTCGGGTTTTTTTTTTTAGTGTAACTTGTTATTTATAGGTGTAGGTCAATGTAATCTTAACTAGTGCTAAAGAGAGGAAATATTAGATTTTTGGTTTGTTACGATTTAACTCAAGAACTCTTCAACCGATTTAAAAAAAACTTTCAACAGTTAGAAAGCTACATCTTTACCGAGTTACATAGGTTTTAAATTATATTGATAAAACGCAAACTAGTCGAGTTGTGTGTTAATATACATCGGGTAATGAAATTTTAGCTTAATTAAAAAAAAAACAATTTTCTTTTGAACGATTGAAAATGTAAAGAATCTTGGGACAGAATCATTTAATTCTCCAGGATTTTCCAGCAGAATTTCATAAATTTTATTTTTCTTGTGTGTACATTTGTTTGTTCGCGACTGTACTGTTTTGGGGATAGGCACAGGTGTAAGCTTATGGCGTGTCGGATTTCAACAGCATGCAATATAATATTTATGTAGGTACGTTGGCGAATGCAAACAACGATTGTATTTATATACCTCAACATTTTTTTGTTGTATTTCTTGTTTCCAGTAGAGAACGGACTCTGTGAAAAATGGTTATGGCGGTTTGAAATAGAGTGACGAGTAAGAGTACGGAAGAAGACCCATGCTTTAAAGGCAAAGGAATAATGATGATTCGATATAAAATAGACCACTGGGTTGTGGAGGTCAGATAGGCAGTCGCTCCATGTAAAATACTGGTATTGAGCTACATCCATTTAGATAGAAGCCAAACATACTTGGGAAAAGGCTAGGCAAATGATGTTGGTATAGAATGGACCCAGATAATATTAACTCGTATTACCGTTTTATAATACAGTAGACATATCTTTAAAGTTCACTAGTTCACCTCACTCAAGTGAGTGCAAACATTTCGAAAACGAACTCTTTTGTTCTTTCATGGATTCACAACGAGACACCGTTTGAAGCCTGAGCCAAATCTCGAAAGTTAGAGTATTCGTACATTTTTGTTATCTTTTTAAGATCGATATTATAAATATGTAGCCCAAAATATACATCGTATTATGCTTCCGCGCTTCGAGGCAAATACGGTACGGTTCAGCGAAACCACCTTTAAAACTGCTTTCATACACAAACGTATGCTATGCACATGCTATTGTATGGATTTTACATAGCATGAATTTAAAGAGAATGAATATAAAACTTCTTAATGAAGGTGAAATGCCCTTGTTTTCCCACTTATTGTGATATTTTTTTTGTTCTACACCATACCTGGGAACCTTCTAGTTACGGAGATATTGGGGGTCAAAGTTCGTCCTTTTTGAGAAGTTTTTTTTAAACACAAAAACACACTGCAAATTAGCTAGGTTTAAAAAAGACTTATATGTCATAGTACCCAAGTCGTAATATTTTGTTGTTCTTGTATGATTATTTTTAACATCTATTTTTTTGTTATTATTCACTTCCGTTGTTATTATAGTTCATCTTTTGTGTAATTCACCTTGTTTCTTTTGTATATCTTTGTGTAATGTATTTTGATTTGTTTAGATGGTTTACCTTATCAAATTTAGTGTATGTACCTACCTAGATTATAAGTGAATGATGTGGTCTCCTATAATTGGAAGCGCACACTTGAATTTTCCCTGTTATCTATATACTATAATGTAATTGTGTAGTTTCTGTTGGAGATCCAATAAATAAATAAAAAAAAAAAAAAAAAAAATAAACACAAGTTTTTAATGTAAGATTTTTACTTAAAACACCTCCAACCCCCCCCCCCCCTCCCCCATACTATTCAATCCATCCATCAGCACAAAGTTTTGAGTGCGTGACATTGAGTTCTACCACAAAACAAGATTTTTCACGACAAAGACACGTAAAAAAGTCGTTTCCCAGCAATCATTTTTGCGTGAATTTACTTGGTTTGATGTACAGAATGCTTGATTGTCGGCTTCGTGACGAGTTTCTTTACATCCTGTATTATTTTGCTTTACACTAAAGCGTTAAAACTTTAATTAGTAGTCCGCTTGCCAAGCTACTAAGCAGCGATTTTTCTCCCACAGGAAATCGCACATAAATAGCACGTTTCCCTCAAGGCATACTGCCTATTTTCCTTCATCGAGGTTTAGATTATCTCAAAATTGAATCTACCATCGAT
Source organism: Xestia ashworthii (assembly GCA_950022955.1). Classification (NCBI taxonomy): domain Eukaryota; kingdom Metazoa; phylum Arthropoda; class Insecta; order Lepidoptera; family Noctuidae; genus Xestia; species Xestia ashworthii. Next base: position 7,902,757 of record OX465576.1, on the reverse strand, counting down.
ACTGAAAACAGATTACTGTGTAAAAGAAAATGTAAGGAAAATAGTTTTCGTTCGAGTTGTCTGAGAACCCTTTGGGTATTTGAGGATTAGAGTAAATGTACAAGTTGCTTGAGGACGTTCTTTGGTTTTGCTTGCATAATCTAAATTATTCGATTTCTGCGGAGTGGTTTTTCTTACCATAATATGTCCATGATATCTGAGTTTCCTCCGTGCCTCGGAAAGCACGATAAACTGTTGGTCCCGGCTGTCATTTGTCGATCTTTAACAGTCGTTACAGGTAGGGTAAACTTGCATAATTCGTCCCCCTTAAGGGGAAACCATCATATTTAGAAAATTAGGAAAGATAAATTAGTTTTAATTAAAAGGAATTTTTGTTTGCTAAATGCTTTATTGTTTCTATAATCAAATTTAACATAAACCTTATAAACTTCTCAAAAATAAACAATTTAAAAAAAACTAAAAAAAGTACGATTTAAGACCATTCATCCCAAATCGTACTTTGAGTTTTATTCATTGGTATACAGTATTGAGAATCAGCATCATAATCAACAATGTGTTACTAAAACAAGTAGGAATTCTTAACAAATTCGACGGATGATCTTCGCCAATTCTCGGCAATCATCGCTAAATCGTACCAGTACGTTTTAAGCTGTTTTAAGAACTTAACTCAAGTACGAAATAGGAGCAAGAGCCAAACAAATTTTAAATTTACCGGCAAAAAAATTGACAACAGTTACGAATATGATAACACGTCAGATGAAATCGTAAAGATACACATTAATACGTATCAAATCGTAAAATAGGTTATACACGACCTTATTTGAATAAAACTCTTACGAAATGTGTAAAAATATTACAGCAATAGTTGAAAAAAGCTTACTTTTTCAATATTTTTGTCGAGAGCAGCTTCACAGGTGTTATCTGTCAGGTGGTAAAATGGCCGACTGTTATTTATATTTTTTGACACTAGAGGCGCTGATAGCTGTTACCAAAGCCGAGTTTTAAGTGGAGTACGAATTTGGCGTAAGTACGAATTAAGCAAGTTTACCCTAGTTAGTGGCCCAAAAATTCTGACGACCAGTCTTACCAAGTGGTATCGTATTACCCAGTACCAACTGGGTTGTGGAAGTCAGATAGGCAGTCGCTCCATGTAAAATACTGGTATTCAGCTGTATTACCAAATATAATACTACTGGAAACTAAGCCCAACATGGCTTTGTGTGTTTTTTTTTGTCGTTTGGGACAAGCCCGTCACACTATTGCCAAATCACTGTAACTCCTGAAACCCAAAATCAACAGTGTTGACCACCAGAATTTAACTATCTTGGAGCCCGCAACGAAATTAATCAGAATATGCAGAGGTGTAGGAAAACCCATAATTTCCACTTCCTTCCATATCAGCAGAAGACAGAACGAAACAAGGCCAATAAGCACATAGAGACGTTTACAACTGGGATAGACCCAGTTGACTAGCACCATTGATCAATATTAACATTAATGGGTCCTAATGTTGCTAGCTATTAATTTGATTCCAATAATAGGTATTGCAAAAACGCCTGAATGCACGGGAATTTGTTCAAGTAGGTCCGTGTAGTAAATAACTCCGCATGTAACTTGAACATCTATCCAACATAATATTGCGTTCATTTTGCCAAAGACTACAGTCCCATAAAATGTGATGTGCAGATTTTTCATATTCGCAGTCTAATGTGGAACATTGACACAAAAGGCGAGTCACCAAGCGTGAAGGAAAATTCTTTACTCTTAAAGTTACCATGACCTGTGAGAAATTGGGCAACACAGTGATCAATCTCCAGCCATGTCTTGGCCAGCCGCTCACGAACAGATGGAAAGAACTGGTGGAGGTGCTGTGAATGTTATGGATGATCACCGATCAGCGAACCGACCTCCGCAAAGATTGACCCATGCGGCTAATATTATTTGGCCACTATTCCCTATTTTTGGAACACGTAATAATATTATCTTGAACATTCGATAGCTTCATTCTTCGTTGTATTTTTAGATAAATTTCGTACAAGCCCTTACATTATATTTCCCATTTTTACGACGCTCCAGTTAAAAGATGAGCCTGGCTCAAAGTATACAATTTTTACGAAAAGAAACCCCTCTGGGTGCTCAGTATTAACATTTTATGTTTTTTTTTTTGTTTCAGGTACTTATGAAAGCAGGAAGGCGTTTGGGAATAATTGAAACAGATATAAATATTAAGTATACTAATATTGTTAAGAGGTAAAAGAGATCATCCAGTTTGGGATAAACTGTATGCTCTATATAAAAAGTGTTTTTTTTGCGGCCATCAATAGTTATTACACATTTTTAAATAAAGCGTCAAAGTCGAAAACTATTTGGGTTCGGAGATTTTACAGGGTGATTTTTTCAAGTAGGTGTCATGGATAGCCAGATCCGAACCCATGGGGAATAGCGAAAAAGGCTCGAAAGAATTCGATCTTGATTTTGATGAAAACTAAAACTGTATCATTATTCATTTTCAGAAAAAAAAAACAATATTCCTACCTAGGAATCGAATCCATTGATTTTGAAAAAAAAAACGAATCATTACATCATTCCAGTGTCGCTAATAAGGATCTAATTCTGGGAAGTAATGACATATGGGAAATTAAAGGATTTCAATTTTGATAAAATACATAACAGGATTTTTTTTTTTATTAAGTAGGGGTTTTGAGAATTATATCGTTGCATATCTTTGTTCCCTAATTCACTACAGAACCCGCGATGATTAACTTTAAAAACAAATGAGTTCGCTTTCGAATTGTGCGCGCTCACTTGAGTGAGGTGAACTAGTGAACTTTACAGAATAGTACCCACTACGGGTTCAGATTGTTGTTAAGGGACTTAACACCTTCGAGCTATTATTTTAGGCTTGAAAGCAATTGTTTTAGGGCTACCGCACACTACAGACAAGACTGTCTTGAGACAGACTTGCTTCACATAGACAAGTCTGTCTCAAGACAGTCTTGTCTACGACACATCGCACACCTAGGACGAAACTGTTTGGTCTACTACGACCAGGGCATGCAATTATCCGCTCATTTTAGTATCCAGATACTTGGATAACGTTATCCGGATAAATCCGGATAATACTGATAAAGCGGATTGTATAGGATAGATAAAAATAAAATTTAACCATAATTTTGTCAATCATTGATATTCAGTAATCAGTATAACGAACCATGGCAAAAATAAAATAATCATAGCTATGTAGGCAACGAAATAAGTCATAAAATAGCAAACATGAGTGACATCTTGTAACATAATTAATTGTATTTTTAATTTTATTGAACTCTATCACACACAATACTGTCTTATTTGACCCAAAGGTTGACTGGTAGAGAATGCCTTGTGGCATGAAGTCCGCCTATGTACCACTCTTGTACATGAAGTTTAAATAAATAAATACATAATTATAAACATATAAAATGCGTAAAGCCCTAAATATTGTAGAGGACTGATGCAAGGAATATAAACTGACAGTAAACCTTCCCCAAAACCGAAATCATGGTTTTCACAAATAAAAGAAAGTTGGCAACTCTACAATCACCAAGTTTCTTTGGGACCACCCTGAGCCGATCGATTGAAACCAAATACCTGGGCAAGTGGGCATCTGTTCGGATAAACAGCTGACGTGGGAAAAACACACCGATTACATCACTACAAAAGCCAGCATAGCACTATGGTAATGCAAAAGACTGCTCGGAAGGAATTTGGGCATAAGCTGCAAAATCACCTACTGGCCATACACTACATTCATCCGACCAATCATCACATACGGCTCTTTAGTTTGGTGGCCCCAGAACCAACCTGAGCACGGCCAAAAAGGACCTCAAGTAGCTACAAACATTTGCCTGCGTGACAATCGCCAGTAGCATGAGAACATCACCCATTCCCGCACTTCACGTGATGCTGGGATTAGCACCTCTTCACCCCATAAGAGAGGAGGTGGCCCTGACGACTATTACGCTCGAAGTATCTGGCACCCAAAATACAAAATCAAACATACACGCATAAAAGGGGATGCTGTGAAACAACAGCCCATGTTGGCATCACCCAGCGACCGAACCCACTGCTTTCAAAAACACTACAACATAGAACTCAAAGCGGAGACGTGTGACTACTCAGGTCCAAAATAGCTAAGGATCTGAACTGATAGATCAAGAACCCACGACGGCACAGATGTCAAAGTCTTCTGCAACGACCCCTTATATTGCTCAACTCTGTCTACCAAGCTAAGTGCGTAGGTATTATCCAAGCGACACTTGTCATAGAGGACAGGGAAGTTACGGATACCCATATTCGTATACTCGTCGACAGTGTCTCAGATTTTCAATCCTTAAAAAGAAATCAGATCTACTCGAGACTAAAACTAGACTACCATAATGCCCTAGAACGAGTTACGGTTCTAAACCGCAACACGGTGACACTACAATGGATCAAAGGTCACAGTAAAACGATGCAGCAGGCTGCTGAGCACGCCAGAAGGGGATCCAGCGCAAACGCCTTTGGACCCCAACCCATTGTACTCATTCCTTTCAAGCAGCTGAGAAGTTGCTTGATCACACTCAAATACAACCCTCCAAGTTCATGAAGGTCGATTGAATGACTATTTCATGAAAAAGTCATTCAATCGACCTTTATGAACACGTTAAATTCGAAAAAATAATAAACCAAAAAATATCCGTTTAATTCGTACTATCCGAATAGTAATGCAATTAATGTCCGGATAGCATGCCCTAACCACGATGAAGCAAGGGGGGGGGGCACTGCACTACTTGACGTAGGCGTCCAATTATTGACAAGAAGTCACCACCATCTTGTATGATATCCGCGTAAACTTGAGATTTAGTACATAATAATGGCATAGATGGTGCTTACGCCAATCATCACCAGTTTGCTTAAAACGCCTTGTTGATTTTAATTAAAATTGAGCCAAGAATAATAATTAATAATAATTTTTGTAAATATTTTCAAAGAATTTTACCCTTATCCTCATAGAACTGTTTATTCCCTCATTTACCCAATGTTAAGCTGTCAAAGATTCAAAGTTTTATGAATGAATAGGAATAGTAAGACAATTCAGTATTACCTAAATTATTAGTAACCCATTGAAAGCAAAACAAACACATTGAGAAAACGTTATCAGAAATGATGTGTATGTTATGGGGAAATTTCTCAATAATATAATAAAAAACTGCAAAGCATGCAGAAAAACTGTAATACGCAGTAAAAATGATAATAATTCCTTTAAAGAAAAAAAATCCTGACAAAACGTTGTTACGTTGAAGAATTGGAAGAATGTTTTCTTAGTATTCAAAGTATATGTGTCAGCGTAGCATTGTAAAAACCTAAAACCTCGAAATATTGTCAACTGAGCATTCTGCTTACAATACAATGCATTATTTTTCGGTAGATTGTAATCTATCGAAGTGAAACTGTAATATTGTGAAATACATGCAACGGAACAATGTTTGACAATTTTACGGTGACATATGTGTTTCATAATAGAAAACTGATGTGCTGAAAGCTGAAATAAAAAATAAATAAAAGCAGTAACAAAAACAATTGTGCAGTATCCATTCAAATGTGAAACACAAAAAGAAAAGATTTAAGAATACTTTACAGATATAACAATAAATATCTTGATTTATAGTTGATGCAAGTCAACAAATCGAATTTTAGCAGGAAAGCTTACATTTGATGGTGAGGATGAAACAAAAATGTATGCTCAAGATTATTATAATAAACGTCTCCAGACCAATAAATGACTTAAATATTAACACAATCATGGTTTTTATTCTGTGACGTTCTGTAACATTAGCTGTATTTGCTTTTTTTTTGTGAATTCTTATTATACGTTCATCAGGAACTTAGCACGAAATGCTGTCGAACAAATACAAAATGTTTATAAAACTAAATTTTATATGGTCTACATTTCAAATTACCCGCCTACCCATAGCAATACCTATTCAATAATAAGGTATGGATGTATAGGTACCTAAGTACGCACCTAAAGCTTTAGGGATTAGTTCAGGGGATATAGTACCAGAGGGCGACACAGTCCAGCAAAGGTGTTCAAAATTCTCAAGAGAGGGCTGTCTATTCCATATAACGTCTTTGGCTCGGACGAGACTACTAGAGAGGAGGTACGTCACCGTCACATACGAACCGGTTTTTCCAGGTTCTCAAAGACCCGGGAATTTCCGGGTTTTCCTTTGTATAATAAATTAATAATTTGGGTCTCTTCTAAATCGATCATTATTGATCTGTGAATTTTACAGATCAAACACGCAACAACATGTCGTAGGTTGTTTAAAATGTAATAAAATATGAGTAATTAAAAACTGTCTAACTCCCGAGTATAATAATCTTATTTATAATTTATTCTAGAAAATACGTTACAGGGTTTTTTGGGTTGTGGAATTGGTAAAATTCTCATTCGAAAGTACCCAAATATTCATTTGAATATTTTTCTATCTTCAATTTATTGTGAATTTATTCTTTTGAGATATAATTTTTATTACAAAATATTATATTTATTGTTTTTAAAACAAAAGTATTTGATCACCTCGTTCCCGATGCGATCCCTCAGGGAGACTTCAAGCATTGCCCGCTCCATTGCTTCTAAGCGACTTTGAATTTATGGACTAGCCGTACCGTGAGTGTCCACGTTTCGGCCCCGTAAGTCATAATAGCCAGGATGCACTTATTGAAAACCTTAGTCTTTAGGCTCTGTAGAATACGCAATGACAAGATCCAACGAAGAATGCTGCCCAGCCCAGCTTGAGTCTTCTCAATGTTGTTCTTAACACACTGTACAGTTTGCTCGAGGTAAATTATATTCTTGAGCAACCTCGAGAGGACCACCATTGACAACAATAGGTCCTGGGGTGACGTGTTCGTGGAACCTGGGTTTTGTCTAAGTTCACCCTGAGACCAATGCGTATTGAAGAATCTACTGGGCCATCCAGCATTTCCTCCCTAAAGATTTCCACCATTTGGTCGAGCGCCTGGTCAATATTATAACCTCTGTATTAGTTCATTAATAAATGAAGCAAGAGCATTTAGTATTAATATTGTATTTGAAAAGACCATCTCAGATACTAATCTGCATAGTCCTCATGTGCATTGATCAATGTCAGGACTTTAAAAGAGACTATGACCTCTGAGTTTGTTTCGACTGTTTCTCCTTAGAGTATAGTCAGGTACGAAACACCGGCCAAATCTAGTTTAAAAAAAAAACGTGTAAAAGTCTCTGTAAAACCTATTTGCAAAATAAACATAATTTATCATTTAATGAAAAAAAACCCGAAAACCCGGTTTTGGACAGAAAAAAAACCCGTAACCGATTACCCACTTTTCGATGCCCTATCGCTAGACTGTTTTGTCGTAGATGTGCGCGCCCGCATACATACAAAAGGGAAGCCGACAATCGGTAGTCAGACTTGTCGCGGTGTAGTTCTTGTAGGTATGAGACAATTTTGTCTACGAGACGTTTTGTCTCAAGTGTGCGCATCTTCATATATTTTGTAATGCAAAAGTTTGTCTTGTCTGTAGTGTGCGGTAGCCCTTAATGTTTGTTTTTCGATAGTGCAAATCTTCAATTTTGGTAAAGTCAACAACATTTAATGGATGCGATGTTTTGTTAAGTATTAGTACGTTTCGTATGTGGGTAACATGCTCGAAGGCATCTAAGAAACCGAATCGGAATCGCATCTCTACATACTGTGGGTAGTTTTGATATTCGAGTTAATTTTGAGAATTGAATGTTGTTTGAGGAAACATTACTGTAACTTTTCATTTGCTTAGCTTTTTCCCAAATAAGGGGCGGCTTCCAATCTAACTACATACAGCCGTAGGAAGTCCACTGTTGAACATAGGCCTCCCCCAGAATGAGAGGGGTTTTGCCCATAGTCACCACGCTGGGCAAGCGGGTTGGTGACCGCAGTATTTGTAGAGACTGTGTTGTCTTCACGGGAGGCGCTGCTGCCCACCTCTCGGATAAGACCTTAATCGCCTTCTACGACACCCACGGGCAGATATGGGGTGATGCTATTCTACTCTGCCGGCACCACACGGCCACTCTAACTGGATGCAGCTGAATACCAGTATTTTACATGGAGTGACTGCCTATCTGACCTCCACAACCCAGTTAGTACTGGGTAATACCCCCCTAGGTAAGACTGGTTGTCAGACTTTTTGGGCCACTGACTACCTGTAACGACTGTCAAAGATTTACAAATGACAGCCGGGACCAACAGCTTAACGTGGTTTTCGAGACATGGAGGAAACCCGGTATGTAGTGGCTTCCTCTATCCTACTATATCTTTGTCTTTTGCTGTGCCCGACAGGGTCCATAATGATCTCATTTTTAATTTACCACCTAAGTACACATTGTGGAATGCAAATAAAGTTTGAGTATTGAGTTCACCCATCCAAAGACCAACCTAGGCAAGCACGGCTTAACCTAAAAATCGACCCAAGCTGCTGTTATTATTTAGCCAAGAGTTACCGTTACTGTAAGTACTTTCATTATTATAATACAATGCCCTTGTTACTTTCCCACTGTTGGGCAAATGCCACTTCTTATACAGAGAAAGGCACAAAAATTGACTACTACGATTGCTCAAGGCGAGTTTGTTACTTGAGTTCTAGTCTTTAACATAAAGACGGCCTCTATGGTTTCGTGGATGCAATCGAGACAGCTGAGCATGTGGTCCTGTATTCGATTCCCGTGTCAGATAAATAATGTTATTGGGTTTTTACATCAGATGTTCTCAGTAGTAGCCATAGTCTGGATTTGTGCCCGGTTGATGGATATAGGGTCGTCTCCTATGGCATGGGACTTAAACGTAACTGGTGAAATAAGGTGTAGTGTTAGGTGCACCGCTGCCTTACTCTTCGGGTATTACAGGCATGATGTGTATAAATAATATTAATAATAAAAATATCGCTGAACACAGCGCCATCTAGTGCCACACTAAGCAAGGCTTGTGTCGTGGACACCAGATAGTTGATATACTACTTATATACTTTTTTGTTTGTAAGTACATACTTACATAACATCATCATCATCATCAATATGTATAAACATCAATGCCACTTTTCGTTGTAATTTTATAATTTTATTAAAGAACGGGCTCACCTATCCAAACCAAATGTTCCTGTGTGTGCCTTTGTTCGGACTATTTAGTAGACTATTTAGTTCTTCACGCAGACGCGCGGGTCAGCTAGTTATACATATAAACATCCATGACTCGGAAACAAATTTCCATGCCATCACACATTAAAGATTTGCTACTACCGGGATTCGAACCCAGAAGCCTAAGAACGTAAGGCAGTCTCACTACCGCTAAGCCATTCGGGTCGTCAATATATATGTCACCGTAAAATTGTCAAACACGTTATATTGTAACCTCTCAAGCGATATTGTAAACTCTCGAAATATTGTCAAATGAACATACTGCTTACAATAAAACGCATTATTTTTCGTGAAATGCATGCGATGGTAGTCAACTCACGCGGTGTGGAGGGAAGGAGGGGTCCCCCTTGCCCAATGGTACCACTCTCATGAAAAGATAATGTACCATTCCTGAGAAATACCGATGATATAACCTAACCTTAAAACACTTTATATTCCCCCAAAAAGCGTAGTCGACGGAGCACCGCTTCGCGGGGCCCCTATTTCCGAGTGCAGGGTTTAAAGGAACCTAACTAACCTAACGTGGGGGTGCCCCAAGTCCCGATTATGGGGGCAGAGATACTACCGTATGTTCAGTTGACAATATTTCGAGAGTTTACAATGTCGCTAGAGAGAAACACGTTATATTGTAATATAACGTGTTCGACAATTTTACGGTGACATATATATTAAAAACTACTTCCATTTTAAAATCCTTAATCACACAGGGTAAAATTAATTTATTATTTAATGCAAAATCCTTGTAAAAAAAACGTGTGCACTTATTTATATAACTGTGCTCACCCCCAATGCTCACAGAGCGTGATTAATTCAACTCTGAGAATAAAATATGGTAGTACTTGTGAGCAGAAAAGTGGTTTTTCACGTTACAGATAATATTATTTTAATGTTTTCGGGAGTTTTATGTTTTTGAATGAAAATATTTTTAATTGTATGTAATTAAGTGAGCCGTTATGTTTTAATTTTATGACTTATTTTGTGTCATTAATTTCTATTAAATACTAGCAGACCCGCGCAACTTCGTCTCCCTGCTTCACTTAGTAAATACAAGGTGGAATTTGACAATGCCACCGAGGGAAAGTAATTTTTTCGAACTTTAGTCGGTTTGATTCCCGCGTGTGGCAAAAAAAGTTTCGAAAGTCTGTGAATGCAGATTTGTTTCTTTTTAAAAATAAAGGAATGTTTCCTTTCCAGTATTTAAAGTACTTTCCCTCCAGGTGGCATTAAAAAAATCCACCCTGTTTACATTCTTGGGTAAATGGACAACACAAAAATATTTTTTCAACTCCAACCAGTAGTTCCTGAGATTAGCGAGTACAACCAAACAGACAATTTCTTCAGCTTTATAATATGCCAGAGCCGCGGGTCTGGTCGAAAGAGATACCGCGGCCCTGGAACAAAGAGGGCTAAGAAGGAACATGGATGGGTTGTAGTCAGTAAAAGTCTGACACTCTCATAGTAATAACAAAGAAGGAGATATTATATGCCCGTTAGACGAAAATGTATCGGAATCCTGTGTCTCCGCTTTGCCCCTACTACACATCAACTACTACAAATGAAGTTCAGTAAACGCTTTAGATATGCAGCCGGGCACACACCCGCATTTCTTAAAACAAAACGTAGTACACAATCAATTATAAACCTTATGCCATCAAACACATCGTGTATGTACCATGCACCGTACAACTTACCCACACAAAAACATCGGTACACAAGCACATCACTAACTCGTCGTAAGAAGCAGCGGCCGCACTACGCGATGCGTTCGCTTATTGAACTATCGTTTCGTCATTTTTACATTGCTTGTCCAGTCACTTAGCGACAAACTTAGGTAGTGGTTGAGGAGCAATGCGTTTATTGCAAAATAGTATAGCCATTTGCTTAAGACTGGTACAAGAGGCCCCACTTGTGCCAGTCGCGCGGCCACCGACACGCCCTCTTGCCACTTCTCCTGTTTTTTGTATTTCTATGGACACTCCCTTCCGCTCCGCTCAGAGCGGGGCTCTCGGAAGGTAGTGTAATTTGTAGTCATTTGATTGGAGTAATTTGTAGTTATTTCCCATCCGATAAAAAAAAGCTAGGCAGATGTGATGTGTCTTCAACAAACTGACACCCAGATCACAACGCTCCTTGGTATTACAAATAGGTACAATTATCTTCTAAACCCAAATCCTAAACTACAAGCTGTGAAATCCCAAATTATATCTCCATTTGTTTCAACGAGGGGCCATTATCTAAATCTATCCCGGGAGAGTCTGGCAACACTCTGTAGTGCGGAGAACGATCCTTGTATCCCGGGAAGAGAATAGCAACACTATTTTGTACTGAATACGATGCTCGGTAGTTTGCATACATAATTAAAACAGGGTTGTGATGATAAACGGTTTTAGTGCTGTTACTGAGATAGAAAATTAAACTTATATTGTCACTTACGGGATATCTTCTGTGATTATTTATTGTTTTGTGCTCCCGATAAACAACGACAATAAATAATCACGGAAGATATCCCGTAAGTGACAATATAAGTTTAGTTTTAAACCGTGAAAGCCTAAAACAGTGATAGAAAATTAAGTCAGAAATTGGGACATGTTTTAGGAGAATGTGTTACTTTCTCATTTTAAGGGTTCCGTATCCGATGGGCCCGAAGGGTAACTAATGGGACCCTACTACTAAGCCTCTGCTACCCGTCCGACGGTCTGTCTGTCGATTTTATGGTTTCACTTCGACAGATTACAATCTACCGAAAACGGAATGCGCCATAATATTGTAAGCAGTATGTTCAGTTGACAATATTTCGACAGTTTACAATCACGCTAGATAGATTACAAACAAAAATCAGCTAGTGATTTTACAATTTGACGGGGACAGATATTTCGCAAAAATGGAAACACTTCGAGATGATTTCAATGGAAATGAACAAACAATTGTAGTAACAACAAAAAAGTGTAAAAATTAAACCGAAAATAATCGGTTTTTAGTGACAGTTCAAAAAAAAAATAGTAAGCGTCATCAATATCATCAGCACAAAGACTCATCCAGCGATTTTCCGCAGATTTAATAATGTAATCACGTCATACATTCACCTGTAGAATGATCATTTTGTTGATAAACAATTGTTTGGTGAAACAATTAAAAAAAAAACAGATTTTTTAAAAACCGGGCCGGAAAAGATAAATCTAGGTTTGATGTCAAAATCAAATTGACAGCTGTCAATGATCGTTGACAATGCAGGTTGCGTTCAGAAACAAAATGATCATTCTACAGGTGAATCTATCTCGTGGATATATTATTAAATCTTCGGAAAATCGCTGGCACAAAGACTCATGTCTTTGTGCTGACACGATGATATTAATGATGCTTACTACTTTTTTTTAAATGTCACTAATTTCCATCTTAATTTTTTGTTCGTTTCCATTGAACTTGTCTCATAGACACTTTAAAAGCTCTATTCATGGCGTCAGGCGACACGACAGTGCTTAAAAAATATATTCACTTTAATTTTTTCTTCCTTCGTTCTTGCAAAGGAAATAAAAAATCAAACAAACATTGGAAACGCGAATATTGAAAAGGTTTTCTTTGTTGCGCAATGCTTTCTGAGCAAAATATAAAAGCAAACGCTTGTGTCATGCAAAAATATTGATTTGGGATACGTTTCGCCGGTAGAGGATATTTTTTTACGATTATAATTTTGTTGAACTGGTATGAAAACCAACCTGTATTTTATAAAGGTTTGTTATTTTCTTAGGATTGCTGTTTTGTTATTATCACAATACAGAACGAAATATGAAAATACTAACTGACCCACGCATCTTCGTCTGCGTCACTTAGGAGAGAAAAAGCTCACAAAAGGAATTATTTTTCCCCGTTTTTGCAACATTTTTCATATGTTCTCCGCTCCTATTGGTCGTGGCGTGATGTTATCTGGTCTATAACCTTCCTCGATAAATCGACGTGTCAAACACAAAAATAATTTTTCAATATCATGACTTTTGAGTTTCTGACAATGTATAACTACTGACAGGGACATGAAGCTTTAGCGAATGGTGTTTTCCGAGGGACACAGGGGAAATTTGATAATTATGGTCACCCATCAACTGACCAATCTCTTCAAGCGCTGCTTATTCTCGAAGATCGATCAAGATACGTACGTCAGTTATAAAATATTTGATAGATACCTCGATACTGGTCCCATAGGTAATCTGTAGAAAATAACTTTTATAGTAACCCTCATAAACCTTTTTACATGTTGCTGGTAACATTAAGATTTTACTTCTTATGTTTACAACCGAAGAAAATTAAAGAACTCAAACTGAAGTGTTGTAAGCAATTTCAACAGGGTAATAACCACGGATTTAGATTTACCTAGATAACACGATAAGTGAGGAGTATCAAAGAAGAAAACGTGTTGCGTCGACCCCAAATTTAATGGGACAAATTTAAATTTCAAATTCAAGATGGCCGCCACCATAAAAAGGTGAATTACATTTTATTTCAAGACTTCCTCAATATGGCTATCAAATGAAAGGGCTACTAGTAGAATAATGTACACTATATTGAAAGGGAATGCGGATTATTCTGTTATTATAATCTACACACACACAACATACGGTATTTCGATAAGTGACGATTTTTTCTAAATCAAACTACCCGTAAGTCGTGTTACGGAATTTCGTTGCAAAAACAATACCTTGAAATTATGACCCTATGTGTCGGGTTTTTTTAATTTAATGTTACTGCTGCGACAGTAGCCACGTTAAGCATAGGCGCGAAGTAGGTGTTTTTGCATGGTTCATCTAGGTATAGATAGCTATATCTGTGACAACTACACACATAAAAGTACTGCGGTGATATTCCCTAAAGGGGAAAGCAGTAGAAGTTGATCTCTAAACATATCACATTTTATGTTGTGGCTGTCTATTGTCCCTAAATAAATAAAATTTAACTATGTAATTGGTCTAGTTCTTACACGACTGTCCGAAAAAGAAATGTTATGTTTTCAAGGTTCTTAGATGTATGTATGTGTCGTGATTTTGCATTGTAACATAATTTTACTTAGAAATATGGCAACACTAGCTGTCACTTTTGTAGCCAATCACGAACCCGAGTATCATTATGGTAGGGGTAAGTGTGGGGACAGACCGGCATCGGCAGTCGGTAGGCAGTTGGTGCTTGGCTATCGTAGCATTAAGACGTGTCGACTACACACACTGGATATTAAGACTGTGAATTGTATATTAGTTTGGAATAAACAAGTTGAGTTTATGAACAGAGTTATAATTTTCATAAAATATGTCTACGTGATTCTTTATTACACCATAACTTCTGAGCGCCTTTTTTTTAGGATGAGAAATCATCAAATAACTTCTCCCACTCTGGGCGGAGCGGGAGGGGTGTCAGACTTTTACTGACTAAAACCCAATCCATGTTCCTTCCTCGCCCTTTATGTTCCGGGGCCGCGGTATCTCTTTCGAACAGGCCCGCAACACTTCTGAACGCCTCAACCTATATCGATGTATTTGGTATCGTTGGTTATAAGTGTGACTACAGAGCTTGAGAATTTGGCTTCCATTACCAGGTCAGTATAAATAATATTAATGTTTACTTGTATGGATTAACATTTGTAAGATAATGATGTATAGATTTGGGCTTTTGGATTAGCTACAAAATATTTCATTAGACGACCTGATTCCCTTAAACTAAGTTAACAGGTAATTTCAGGCTGATTTTAGGTATAAACCTATAACGGTTGGTTTATTTTAATCAGATTACAAAAGATTACGCTCCAAATACTTTGATTAAATCCCAAGCTTTGGTGTAGGTAATGTACCTGAAAAGTTTTAGCCGATGATTTTAGATAAAACACGTTCCTGATTGGTAAATAAAATTAGTTTTAAAGCGGCGATAAACGAATAGTTAAAATGTGATGTGCACGAAAGCTCTAATCAACTACTTTCATAATTTGTTATTACGGTGAAGGAAAACATCGTGAGGAAACCGGCGTGTCCTGGAACCAAAACTTCGAAAACATGTGACATCTATACCAACCCGCACTGGGCCCGCGTGGTGGATTATAGCCCAATTTTCTCTAGAGAGGAGACCTTATAGCCCATCAGTGAACTTTAAAGGCGTGCGTCTTCTTACCATAATGTCCTACAACAACAACAAGTCAAAGGTCTCGAGTTCGAACTCAAGACACGCACCTCTGATTTTTCGTATTCATGTCCGTATTGTAGAATTATCACTTGCTTCGGTGAAGGAAAACATCGTGAGGAAACCAGCATGCCTGAGAGATTATAAAAAAAAACTAAAACAAATTACAAACAGAATTGGTCCTGTACGAGACCAAAAGGCTCATATCTCAGCATGGTGGTGGTCTCAGCTGAGTGTGTAGTATACTAACCTCTTGAATCACTCTATCTATTGCTGAAAACTGCATTAAAATCCGTTGTGTTGTTCTGGTGGAGGGCTCCCCGCAGCAAAACCTAACCTAACCTTTTTTTTTTTTTGCACTGGGAAAATAGGACAGACAGCGTAAGCGACTTTGTCATATACTATGTAAAGATGAAACAAATACCCAAATACCTATGAAAGAAAGGCGTGATTTCATGTACTCGTATATACAAAAGATCATGTTGAATAACCTCATTAAAATTTTTCAAACAAAATTCAACCTTGTAAACGGATTATCGCTCGTCAAATTTTATTTTATCTGTAACAGAACTATCACTCAAATCTGCGACGCGTGTACCAGGTACGATTTTCAGTGAATGATAGGACTAGTAGGGCCTGTGGTTTTGCTTGTGTTGAAAGGTTTCATTTCTAACTAAAATCAACTTAGTTATTGTTACTGCTAGTTAGAATGACAATAGCGTTCATTGACCCACCTACATTTATTAAAGTTAACTTTGAAAATCAAAACTAAGCCAGTTTATGTCTTGAATTGTCATGTATCGTCATCTTCAACATTTTTTTTAATGAAAAACGATACAAATGGTTCATTTGATTTGTACAAAGATATATTAAGGAAAGGGCAATGACCGCTTTTGTCATTTTTGTAGAAATAAAAGCCCGGAAACCACTTTGCAGTATATATTAGTTAAGTAATTAGAGATAATAAAATATGCAACATTGATGTGAGGCTACGAACATAACAGACGAAAAAAAAATGACTAATAAAAGAAGTGTCATGATCAAATTCTTGTCGTTGACATAAGATCCCTTGATTAGCTGCAGGTCTTTTTGCTCGTGGCACAGAGTTGTTTATTTATCTTCAACATCGTCCCTTAAACATAAACCCATTTTTGTGGCACAGTACTCCAGCTTTGAGTATGGAGTAGCCTTGGTTAGTATGTCAGCGACCATTTCTCCGGTTTGTATGTAGTGTACTTCTATGGCACCTTCTGACACTTTTCCACGGACATAGTGGTGCCGTACATCAATGTGCTTTGTCCTGCTGTGATAACCATCAGTACCTGAAAGTTTTATGCAACTCTGATTATCACAATACAATGACATTTTTATATTTTTTAACAATGGCCAAAACTCTTCATGATATTGTTTGAGCCACATTGCCTCTTGTACACAAGAGGACAGAGACATGTATTCTGCCTCTGTTGTTGATAAAGCAACAGTTGGTTGCCTTCTGGAATTCCAGCATATGGAGCCCCCCTGAAAAAGAAAGACATAGCCGGTACAAGAGCGCCGGTCATCTGCTGAGCTTGCCCAATCAGAGTCACAGTATCCATGAGCCATATCTTCATCTGGATTTTTCTTGTAACATAATCTGTAGTTCTGTGTTCCTTTTAAATATCTCATGACTCGCTTTACAGCATTCCAGTGTTGTAACTGTGGCTTGTTGTTGTATTTACTGAGCATGATGACAATAAAACTGATATCTGGTCTCGTCCCTTGAGACAAATACAATAAACATCCAATAACTTCTTGATAGGGTAGGTTTTCTAATATTTGTGACTCATCTTCAGTGGGTTGTAGCTTTTCATTTACATCTATTGGTGTTTTTACTGATTTACAGTCCATCATACCAAACTTGGTCAAAACTTCTAGTATATATTTTTTCTGATCCAAGTAAATTATACCATTTTGTCTGTCCCTTTTCATATGCAAACCAATACAATATTTTAATTCACCAATAACTTTCATTTTGAATTTTTCACATAATTTCTTCATAATGTCTTCACATGTGTTTTTACAGTTGGTGAAAATAATCAGATCATCCACATAAACTGCTATAAATAGTATATCTTTACTATCAGTTATTCTGTAGTAAATGCAAGGATCTAGACTTGAACGAGTCAATCCCAACTCTTTCAATGTAGAGTCTAACCTTTTATTCCATTGTCGACTCGCTTGTTTTAGTCCATACAGTGATTTTTTCAATAAACAAACGCGGTTATCAACCTCATACATTGGTGGTTGGATCATGTATATTTCCTCTTCTATGTATCCCTGTAGAAATGCAGATACAGCATCCATTTGATGGATTTCTAGGTCATACTTGGCTGCCAGGGCAAATAAGTATCTAAGTGAGGTTAGTCTCACAACTGGACTATATACTTCTTGGTATTCCAGGCCTTTCTTCTGTGCACAGCCTTTAATTACCAGGCGTGCCTTGTATTTAGAAACTTCACCCTTTTCATTAAGTTTTGTTTTAAAAAACCATTTACATGGTATAGCACGTTTCTTACTTGGTAAATCAGTGAGTTCCCAGGTACCGTTTGTCATCAGAGACTTATATTCATCATCCATGGCTGCTCTCCAGGAACTTGCATTAGGGCTTGACAATGCTTCCTCAACAGTTACTGGATCTGTAATTAGTGTGACACACATGTAATTTCTAACCTGACTTTCCTTTTTTTGTTTCTGATGAGATCTCAGGGTAACATTTGAATCATGTGCTTCACTGTCTTCAAAATCACTACTGTTTGGGTAATAAGTTTCATCCCCTGGAATGCTTCTAAAAGATTCTGAAGATGATGTGCTCTGCTGTGACAAAGTAACATCATTGTCAGTCTGTGACGAATTAATATCATTTTCTGTTTGGAAACTGTTTTCTAAACTGACTACCTCCTCTGTGCCGCTTGATGTCAACTCCATTGATGTAGGCTGAGACTTACCTACATCATTTAAAGTTTCTTTCATAACATTACAGTTTTCTATGAAAATGACATCCCTACTTATTTCTACTTTATTATTCTTTAAATTATACAGCCTGTATCCTTTGGAATGTTCACTGTAGCCTAGAAAAATCATTCCATTTGATTTTTTATCCCATTTCAAGCGTTTTTCCTTTGGAATATGAACCATTGCCTTTGAACCAAATATCTTCATGTGAGAAATGTTTGGCTTTTTTCCTGTCCACATTTCTTCAGGTGTTTTATCTTAAATGACCCTTGATGGAGACCTGTTGACTATGTACGCTGCTGTAGCCACTCCTTCAGCCCAAAAACCTTTGTGTAGCTCGGCATCAAATAACATACATCGGGCTCTCTCCACCAATGTCCTGTTCATGCGCTCAGCAAGTCCATTCTGCTCGCTTGTATATGGGCTACTCCGCTGATGTTGGATACCAGTTTTGGCTAGAAATTTTAAGAAATCATTATTGACCTATTCTTTGCCATTATCAGTTCTTATTGTCTTAATTTTACAGTCCAACTGATTTTCTACTCTATTTTTGAAGTTTTCAAATACTGACTTCAGATCTGTTTTATTTTTAAGAAAATAAATAAAAACTTTTCTTGAATAATCATCAATCAAGGTAACAAAATATCTAGCCCCTCCTATAGATGGGGTTTCCATTGGCCCGCAAAGGTCAGAGTGAACCAATTCTAATAGTGCACTTGCTCGGGAACCAGAACTGGGAAATGGCAATCTACTTTATTTTCCTTCAATACAGGGTATACAGGTTGTAGTATTTGTGCCTACTAATTTTATTCCCTCAGCACATGACTCTAGCTTCTTTAAATCTTTATAATTTAAATGACCCATGCGTCTATGCCATACATTCATATTGTTATTTACTGCTGTGTTGGCTATCACCTTTTCATTATTGTCAATGTGTTTTATCATGTATGTATCATTTATTAGATGTGCATTTACAACACACTGCCCGCTTTGATTTAATATTTGGCAGCCTGCTTGGTGAAAGTTTATTTTGCACCCACTTTGTATAATTTTGCTGACAGAAAGCAGATTTGTTGACAACTTAGGAACAAATAAGACTTTCCTTACCAGAATTGCATTGCTGCTGCCATCGTCTCCAGGCACTTTCAGTGATACATTACCACAGCTTACCACATCCAAAGTTTTATTGTCGGCTATGCGAATAGTTTTGACAGGTGATGCCTTCTCATCCTCCAGCCAGTCCTGGTGCATGGTCAGATGCATAGACGCGCCGGAGTCCACAATCCAGTTTTTTGTATCATTTGCGCTAGCTGAAAAAGCTGCAATGAAACTATTAGTATCTCCTTTTTTTTCTTTGTTACTTTTACCATTTTTCTTGAACCAACATGCGTTGCCGAGATGCCCATGTTTGTTGCAATTGTAGCACCGTGGGCCCTTCGCCTTTTTGTCTTTGACTTCTTGGTTCGGTTTGTTCTGATTATTGTTCTTTTTAGTGTAAAAAGCAGAAGACTCTGAAACATTTACTTCTTGTAACAGTTTTGTCTTGATGAAGTCCGAGGTTATTTTAACACCAGAGCTCTCGATACCCATTATCATTGGTTTATATGTATCCGGAAGCCCTGCGAGCATCAGTGTGCCCAACCATTCTTCATCCACCTGGAACTTGATCCCCCTGAGCTTGTGCGCAGTTCCCATGATTTTATTAACATACTCTTCGACTGAAGCACAGTTGCTTAGTGATGTGTTAATTAAATCTTTGAGTAAACCCACTCTCCTTGATAGACCAGAGTCCTCAAATGCGTTTTGTAGGTTATGCCACACCTCCTTTGCTGTCTTGGCATCTTGCACATGTACATAATTGATGCTAGCGACGAGGAGAATTATTTTTGACTTAGCTTTGAGATCCTTCGCGGCGTCTATCGCTTTTCCAACGATTGGTTCTACGCAGTCCCACAATTCCTCATGCTCCAAATAAGTTTTGACTGCAAATCTCCATGTGTCGTAATTACCTCTACCGGTCAATTTTGCAATTTGTAGATTGGTATTCGCCATGCTTGCCAATTAGGTTATTTTCCTTCAATAATCCTCGGATTGGAATCCAATACGCACAAATACGGTGTGCGCCGCCGGCGTCGATTTTACCAATACAAATTTTTCTGAAATAAATATCTCTGAAACCTAAAAATACTAGCTAGATGGTCTGGGACGGCCCATAACCTGTAGAAATAAAAGCCCGGAAACCACTTTGCAGTATATATTAGTTAAGTAATTAGAGATAATAAAATATGCAACATTGATGTGAGGCTACGAACATAACAGACGAAAAAAAAATGACTAATAAAAGAAGTGTCATGATCAAATTCTTGTCGTTGACATAAGATCCCTTGATTAGCTGCAGGTCTTTTTGCTCGTGGCACAGAGTTGTTTATTTATCTTCAACAATTTTAACTGGCAACAACTATAGAAACGCTGTTAGCACTTATTGAGTCCGGAATTATACTTATTTTATTTTATTATTTATTTATTTATTATTGGCTGGCAATAAGCTCACCGCCTTTCATGGGACTTAAACATAGCTGACGAAAGGTAGGTGTCGGTACCGTTGGAATATACATTTGATATAATTTTATATCTGTGGTATTTACTGGCTGGTTTTCAGTTTATGAGTTAAAAAAAAGCAGTGGCTTTTAGAATGTTTTCAAATGTAATAGTTACATACGTCAAACTGAAGAATGAAGTTCTTCTATTTGAGATTTTGTCTGATATATTCAGAGGAATTTCCTTAATTTATGGGTTTTATTAAGTGTTTTTTATGTTTTAAATTACGTTTGTGATATTTTAAATTAAATTTGTGATGGTGGATATTTTGTGGATTTATTTCTCTTGAGAAAGATATCATCCAGCGCAGTGGGAGGAATTAATATTTATAACAGTGATATGAAGAATCGAGTTTTATAAGCGGTACGCCTCTACTTAACCCTACAGGGATTACAAGCGTGATGTTCTGTTTTTTCAATCAGTACGTTTTCAGTTTGTCAAGTTTACTCAAAAATCTTTCAACACATTTTATGGTAGGGTAGGTTTTGAGTACTCCAACCTGGGTTGGTCTAAAAGAACTTTTTGATCAGTATTAGAAAGAGGATCGATTGGCAAAAAAAATAATTGTGTAGAATGGAAATTTTCTTGCTAACTGTACATTTTTTTTAAATGTACAGTTAGCAAGTGAATGGGGATCAAAATTTTACAAAAAATTATGAATGGTCTCCTAAGACCATTTTCATGTAGCTGCAACGGTTAAGGTAGCTCCCCTTACTGCCCCGTTTACCGTTTCCACCCTGTATATACTCAAACACACGACTTCGCCTATATTATTATTGAAATTGATGGCTATCCCCAAAGGCAGAGGCTTATCAATATGATTTATTATGCTACGTGCATGATTTATGAGCCAACCGAGTTGTATTGAAAACGATTCCGCAGTTTATGAGATATTGAGTGGCATACGAATCCAGTTTTATTGGTTTTTTTATGACATGTCAATATTTCTTGAAATAGACAGAGGTTAAAGATGGTTATCACATTTTTTCTTGTATTTGGGTGTTTTAAGAGTCTAAAATACAAGAAAAATTGAGACATTTATTTTGAGCACTCCATAGAGAATTAATTAAACTTTCTCGAGCATTTTTGACGTTACAACGTCTAATAAATCGATGAACGCCGGCTGCACACAAAAAGGAGGACTCATTGTCCCGTTAGGCAATTCAATTTTATTCATAAAAGTATGCAAACATTTCACAAAATACTGTTGTTATGACGTTCTCACGTTAAACTATCGTCCGTAAACCGACTTTACAGACAACCAATTTTTTTTTAAATTTTGTGGCCATACCTTAACCATACAAACCATCACAAAATAAAACTGAGAATTTAAATGTGTGATTATGGTTTAGATAAGGCCACAAAATTAAAAAAAATATAAATGCCCGAGAAAGTTTAATAATTTCTCTAGGGGTGCTCAAAATATATCTCACATTTTTTCTTGTATTATTAATGTTATACTCTAAAAACACTCAAATAATTGTTACACAGTACCTTTGAATACTACTAGGTATATAAAAGCAACATTATTGCCTACCTCGTTTAGTCAACTGGTGCAAGCTGAGCTGGATTTGTATGGGAAATCATCAAATGACTCCTCCCGCTCTGGGCGGAGCGAGGGGGAGTGTCAAACTTTTATTGACTAAAACCTATCCATGTTTCTTCCTCATTCTTTGTGTCCCGTGGCCACGGTATCTCTTTCGAACAGTCCCGCAGCCCCGGCAGGCTTCGGCCTTTGCGGACCCCTTCCTTAGGCTGCCTGTCCACTGAAGCGGAGCTAGGCTGCGGAGCGGAGAATCGGGGAAATATTAACCAATAGGATTGCATACTGGTGTGAAGCTGGTATTTTATGCAATTTTATTGGTTAATATTTATCCTTTTCTCCGCTCCGCAGCCTAGCTCCGCTTCAGTGGACAGGCAGCCTTATGCTGACATCTCTTTGAGGCGCGCGTGCTCGGTTGGATTCTCAGGTCGGACAAAGTGTTATCGAGTTTTTCCATCAGGATTTTTTCAGTAGCAGTCACGGAGTTTGGATTTGTGCCCGATTGATGTCAAAAGGCTCGGCCTCTATTAAATGGGACTTAAACATAACTGGCGAAATGTAGGTGTACTATTAGTTACTCCTCTGCTGACCTTCTAGTTACGGAGATATGAGGGGTCCAAGTTACAACTTTTTGACAAGTTTTTTTTAAATACAAGTTTTTTTTTGTTGTATTTTAACTTTTAACACCTTCACGACCCCCGTATTATTCAATCCATCCATCAGCACAATGTTTTAAGTGCGCACTATTTTTGCGTAAAGTTACTTAGTTTGATGTACAGAATGCTTGGTTAACTAAGTAACTTCATGCAAAAATTTTTGCTGGGTTTCCTTTTTTTGTTTTGGGGTGAAAATTCAAAAAATTGGGGCTTTGTTTGTGAATATCTCAACTAACCAAACTAGTAAACTGTAGTTTAGTTAGTTGAGATATTGGGGGTAAAGTTACTTTAGTTTAAAGTAAGTAGAAGGTTCCCAGGTTTGGTGTAGAACAAAAAAAATATCGCAATGCCGGGGAGAACAAGTGCTTTTTGTCTTCGTTACGAGTTTTTTTTACACTCTTATTTTATTTCGTTCGCTTTCAACATACTTTCAGTTAATGAAAAAAAACTACGGTCGGGTGTAAGGAAATGTTCCTTAATATTATTAAAACATAAATCTTGATTATTTATTAATTTTGAAAGGAAAGCTTATTGAACCTGACCTTCACTTAGAAAATCTTTTAACAGGATATGTACGTTTTGGAAGTCAGATAGACAGTTGCTCCAAGTAAAATACGGGTATTCTGCATCCAGTTGGACTGGAAGTCGACCCTTTTTGTTCGGATGGGAAATCATCAAATAACTTCTCCCACTCTTAGTGTCAGACTTTTACTGACCAAAACCCATCCACGTTCCGTCCTCGCCCTTTGTGGCCGTGCCACGGTATCTCTTTCGAACAGTCTCGTAGCCCCGGCAGGCTTCGGTCCTTGCGGGCCCCTTCACTGTTGTGACATTTCTTTGAGGCCCGCATGGAACACTCTGGCGCCGTCGACACGGCCTGTCGTCATAAGACGGACGGACGGCGAGCTACCCCATAGCTCACCGCCCACAAGCCCGTGCCTGCGGTCGCCGAGGCCACCATGTGGCCCCCGGCCGACCGGGCCGAGAGGTTCTCTCCCTCCCGCGTTCCGCCACCTCCTTCGCTAGCATAACTGCTTGCCAGATGAAGGCTTCCCATTTCGTCTCGCTCCGGACCATGGATTGAACCAGGGTGGAAGTCGACTCTAACATAGTTGTGAAAAGACTCGGTCTTCGAATAATTTTGTATGTATTACTTTTTAAACATGCTTTTATTACCTTCACCTCTAACTATCTGCCATGTACTTTTTTAATCCAAGTTTTAAATGTTATGAGGTCTATCACATTTTTCTTGTATGTAGTTGAGTGTTTTAAGAATAAACTCTAATACAAGAAAAAATAGATAATTATTTTGAGCACTCAGTAGAGAATTTATCAAACTATTTCGAGCATATTAAAAAAAAACCGGCCAAGAGCGTGTCGGGCCACGCTCACTGTAGGGTTCCGTAGCTTCCCAGACCATTAAAAATACCAACATTTTTCGTCAGCAAAAATAACTTTGTTTTTCATAGTATTTGTATGAAAAACAAAGTTATCATTTGCGTTTTTTTGAAAAAGTGCTATATAACTCAAAAACTATTCAACTCATCAAGTTGAAAATAATTTTCCTAGAAAGTGCATATAAAGGTCTACTTCTGTGATTTTTTTCATATTTTTTAAACTTATGGTTCAAAAGTTAGAGGGGGGGGGGACACATTGTTTTTGACTTTCGGAGCGATTATTTCCTAAAATATTAATATTATCAAAAAATGATTTTAGAAAACCCCTATTCATTTTTAAATACCTATTCAACAATATATCACACGTCAGGGTCAAAATTAAAAAAAAAATCGCTCCCCACTTTACGTCTGGGGGAGGTACCCTAATAAAAATGTTTTTTTAAATTTTTATTTTTGCACTTTGTC
This sequence comes from Xestia ashworthii, assembly GCA_950022955.1. NCBI lineage: Eukaryota > Metazoa > Arthropoda > Insecta > Lepidoptera > Noctuidae > Xestia > Xestia ashworthii. Next base: position 7,877,722 of record OX465576.1, on the reverse strand, counting down.
GGCATGATTGATATACATATTGGTACCAAATTTCAGCTTTCTGGTGCTAACGGTCACTGAGATTATCCGCGGACAGACAGACAGACAGACAGACAGACAGACAGACAGACAGACATGGCGAAACTATAAGGGTTCCGTTTTTTGCCATTTGGCTACGGAACCCTAAAAAAAAGTAAAAACCTTACCTACTCCATCTCAATATTTTATACGAGTTTAGAGGAATGTTTCATGTAATTTTTTAGAAGCTCACAAAAACCCTTTCAAGAATATTTCTGTAATATTTTCTTTACTTTCTACGTTAAGGAATTTTAAATGATTACATTTTTATGTGCGTAAAGGTTTCGTATTGGTATGGCATTAAATATTGTATCGAATATATTTTCATATTATTTATACTGGGCCTCATTGCTAAAGCCACTCGGATCAATGTTCAGGTTAAGCGACGTTTACCTTGGTCTGTCGATGGGTGAGCACCCATAACATAAATAAATAAATATCGCTGGACATTACACACAGCGCCATCTAGTGCCACACTAAGCAGGGCTTGTGTCGTGGTCACCAGACAGTTGATATACTACATATATACTTTTTGTTTGTATGTACATACTTATTATACATATAAACATCCATGACTCGGAAACAAATGTTGTCCATGCTCATCACACAAATATTTGCTCCTACCGGGATTCGAACCCGGGACCCTAAGAACGTAAGGCAGCCTCACTACCGCTGCACCATTCATACCGAGCTCCCTCCGTGCCTCTGAAAGCACGCGAGGCTGTTTGTCTGGGCTGTCATTTGTCGACCTTTGACAGTGGTTACAAGTAAGTGTGGTCCGAAAGTTTCGCAACTAGTCTTACAAAGGGTTACTGTATTACCCAGTACTAACTGGGTTGTGGAGGTTACATAGGCAATCACTCCAAAATACTGGTACTCCAAAAGGTTAGGCAGATGATGATGGAGACGCTTTTTCAATTTTCAAGCTTTAGTCCGGTAGCGCTAGGTTTTGAGGTTTCAAAAATATTAAAGTTGTTTGTTTTTTGCATATAGTTTCCGGACCATTTGCCTGACCTACTATATAAATTTGTGTCATTTTAGGAACTAGCGTAGGGAGAAATTTGGCTATTTGTCTTTTTAATCACTATCACACGAAAAGAAAATTATAGTTGAAAATTTAACTTTCATTATAATAACGAAGTAGTAACTGATATACATAGGCATTTTGTGTCATCTCTGTCCACGGGAATCCTTCTAATTAACAAGTACCTAACACGTCGCCCAACTAGCTTTATCTATCTATCTAAAAGAATATTACAATTGGTGAAATAGGTGTTACGCGATTTAGAGTACTGATATCTGTCGTTCAATATATTTTGTGCCGAATTCATCCACGATATTTATAGATATTTCATTTTTTTTTTGTTACAAAACCCTATAAAATCCACAAAAGAAAATTCAAGTTTTTAGAGTTTACGTGTTTTTGATTATTATGGTGAAACAAAACACCATTCTTATTATGTGTCGTTTTTATCCACGCAATCTTATTATTTGAAAGAAAATATACCAATTTCTTCGCACGAAGAGCGGCCATTCGGTACTACTTGTCAAGCTGGTATGGGAACAGAAGAAGAAATTTACTATCAAAATATATCTTCTTACAGCTTTTTTTGGTTAACATAACACCAGTTTACACTGGACAGTCAGGCAGTAATTATAGGTATGACGACTATATCAAAATAAAATCAAATATAATTAGTCCGTCAGTTAGAGTATTGGAAAATAATGGACACGTATTTTTTGTTTTTGCAAATCATTGAATTTTGACAGTGATAAAACGCGGTTGTCTCTACCGATCACAGTATCAGATCACGTTAGCCACGGATCACAGCGAGTTGTATTCACTGATACCGTTATCCGTTTCCCTCGTTGCATCAAAAATGGGGTGTGGAGGCTCGTGACGTCAGAACTCGCTAAAAATTATACCACGGGGCGTGACGTATTAAAGAATTTTAAAAGCGTCGTATCTTCTTCAATTTTAGCTTATAAAACAAATAAAAAAACGGGATAAATACTCGTATTTATTGATAATCTAACTGACGGAAATTTTTTTTTCGTCTATCCTACTGGCTATATACAGTATGTTAGTTTAAACGAGGGACTTATTCAAACCCGCAATAGTCTATGCTTACATGATACTAATAAACAAATGAACAAAAAGAAACCACTAATACATAACAGATTAGATCCATACCAAAAACTTCGCCTAAGTTTCGCAACGTGTGCGCAATACGCTTATCGCAGAACATGTGTGCGGGTCAATGACCTTTCTAGGTATAACCCATTTTCCCTTCATACTTTAAATCTGACTTTGGACAGGCAAATATCTAGGTAACTAGGTACTGACCGAATGTTCACAGTCGTTGATTGACACCTTGCATAATAATTAACGGTTCCTCGCACAATATCACTAGATAAAACTTAAGCACGAACCATAATCCCAATATCACTGGAATGAAGATAAGACGTAATTTTTGGTTATTCAAGAACACGTTTACAGGACACTCATAAATATCGCGAAGTAAGCGGGGTTGTTTGTTAAATGCGATACGCGGAAACGCAATATTAGCCAGACATGCGGAAGTAACGGCGCTCGCGCATACACTGAGGTCAGCGCGGGGTGGCGCGGGGATGTGCCCTGTCGGTGCATCGGGGACATTACAAAGGAAAGGGGCGGAGTTTGCGCACGGAGCTCAGGACCGGCACGTGTTTTGCCGCGTGACACCTACTTGCGCGCTCAGTGTCCATGAGTAACGTATTTAATTAGACAATAATGGCAAAAATTAAGGTTATCGGTTTTTTACTTATTTGGATTGAGAATCGAATACTGAATACCTTCCCTAAATATGTCCCTCGTTTAACCTAACACGATGTATATTACCACGGAATAAAAGCATTATAATGATCTAGCAAGAAGAAAACAAGACTTCAACAATGAAAAATTCCAACATTTTTCCTATTGCAATATCACCGCATTTCGCCACAGCAGGAATCCACAAAGCATTGCATTGTTTACTCAGAATAAAGGGATCAATGCGACCTATGTGTGCTGTGACATGCCTCAGGGATTACTAGTTATTCAGAACCCGACTGTAAACTATAAAAAGAAAATATAAACATGAGCATTTGATACGAAATGTTGCGTTTTGTGGTAGGGAATTTAATTTAAATAGACAAATATGCATACATACCCATATCACGACAACCGATTACCACACAACTTTTCAGTCACTTTTTACCACTTAAGCATGCTGCCGAGCCATTTCCCAACTATGTCGTCGGTCGGCTTCCAGTCTAACCGGATGCAGCTGAAAACCAGTATTTTACATGGAGCGACTGCCTATCTGACCGCCATAACCCAGTTAGTACTGGGGAACACGATAAATCTTGGTAAGAGTATATAGTGGTCAGACTTTTGGGCTACTGACTGTAACGACATAACGACATACAAAAATTTACAAATGACAGGGGATCAACTGCTTAACATGCTTGAAAGCGTGCGGTGCGGCAACCGTGCGGACATATCGACGCCGCATGGTTGCCGTACCGCGCACCGCTTCGGCGTCGCAGCGTGACACGAAACGTCTAAATTAAAAGCGCCCTTACTCGTAATATTAAATCCACGGTCCGGAGCGAGAGGGAATGAGAAGTCACCACCTTCTGCGAAGTAGTCATGTAAAGGTAGTGGCGGATCGTGAGAGGGTGAGAACCTGACGTCCCAGCTGCTCGGGACGCTGTGGGCGTCGGGGGCCACATAGTGGCTCTCGGCCACCCCCGGCACGATCCTGTGAATGTAGAGTAACTGGCTAGCTCGCCATCCGTCCGTCTTATGACGAAGAGCCGTCTTAACGGCGCGATCGTATTCCACGCGCGCCTCAAAGAGATGTCAGCAAAATGAAAGGGCCGATGCTTGCCAGGGCTGCGGGACTGTTGGAAAGAGATACCGCGGCCCTGGAAAAACAAAACAAAGGGCTGATAAGGTATATGGTTGGGTTTTAGTCTGACACTCCCTTCCGCTCCGCCCTGAGCGACGGAGGGGTCATTTCATGATTTCCCACCCAATAAAAAGGCGCCATCCTCATTGTTTATGTAAATAATGTGATTATCAAGTACTATGAGTGTGCGTTAATTAAGAAAGTTGAATAAAAAGCTCATATGTCACCGCCATTTAAACTTTTGTATTTAGCTTGAAAGTTTCTTCATTTAACCTTATAAATATCCAAGTGGGTTTACATTGTCATCGCAATTTTGACAGCAGTGCTGGCCAAGGCTAAAAACTATGAAACATGTAGTTTTCGGACATCCAAGCTCCACTATTTTGAGTATGATTAACTCATAATTTAATAATGGCAACAATGCCAGTCTTTTGGGCACTTTTCCTGTTGACAGCGATGTGGACGAGTTTTTGAAGCCCTTTTTGATACTTGTTCATATTTTGTTCTTTTAGCTTTACTTTTAGCGAAGGAGACACAAAAGTTAAACAATCACGTCAAAACGATTCAATTCAATACAATTTATTTATTTCAGGCTACAATGACCCATAGATACATACCTTATAAACTAACATATAAATTAAATACAAAACTTGTGTTAATAAATAAGACTTAAAACTATGTTAGTAACACTTCACTTGTGTTGGCTGTCCAGTGGTACTTGTCCGCGGAAGCGACACCCCCAACACCCCCCACCACCCTCACCCTCCCCTGCACCCTCAACATCAACATCCCCCTCATCATCATCATTCGGTCGGGGTCAACAGATGATGGGATAATGTGATGAATTCATCAAAACTTTAATTGAAATAAACAGTGACAATGATGAATTTTGATATCAAAAGTCATAGTTACACGAATCGTGATTCGTGCGTGTTTTTTTTTTTAGGATGTTAAATTGTCAAATAAGTTCTCCCGCTCTGGGCGGAGCGGGAGGGAATGTCAGACTTTTGCTGACTAAAACCCATCCATGTTCCTTCCTCGCCCATTACGTTCCGGGGCCACGGCATCTCTTTCGGACAGTCCCGCAACCCCGGCAGGATCGTGCGTGTTTACATTTTTATTTTTCACAGACGCGGAAAGTTTCGATAACAAATATTATAATTACGACAATGATATATAACGTAATTAGTAGTATGAAACAGTATCATTTCATTTCGATAACTTTAGTTATTATTTCTCAATAACCGCCATTGAGTCTGGATTGGCGCCCGATTGATGGCAATAGGTTTACCCCCAATTACATGGACTTAATCATAACTTGTGAAATGTGGGTGAACTAAATATTAGGTACACCTCTGCTGTTTTTCCTTTTTTTACAGGCGTGATGTTATGTTCCTATTTTACATTTTTTTTTCACGAAATGGCGCCTGTTTTGACATGGAGCTAAGTAGAGAGTGTATAACATCTTCCAACATCCTTTTTACATTACATCTTTGAAAAAGAAAAAAAAAATTGCTGGACATTAACACACAGCGCCACCTAGTGCCACACCGAGCAAAGCTTGTGTCGTGGATACTAGATAGTTGAGATAGTACATATATACGTTTTTGTTTGTAAATACATACTTGTTATACATATAAACATCCATGACTCGGAAACAAAATAAACCTGGTATTTATTAATAATGGCTGTTTATTGTACTGTTTGTATGAATGTCCATGCTCATCACACAAACATATGCTCCTACCGATACATGTATCATCATTTGCCTAGCCTTTTCCGAACTATGTTGGGGTCAGCTTCCAGTCTAAATAGATGCAGCTGAATACCAGTATTTTACATGGAGCGACTGCCTGTCTGACCTCCATAACCCGGTTAATTCTTGGTCATACGATACCCCTTGTTAAGACTGGTTGTCAGACTTTTTGGGCCACTGACTACCTGTAACGACTGTCATAGATGGACAAATGCCAGCCGGGACCAACAGTTTTTCGTACTTTTTGAGGCACGGATTGGCACATTGGAAACACAGATAGTCAGACAGATTTTCTCGTTGTTTGACCGAATTTTTTCGCTTTTGCAAGCAGTAAAAAAATATATTTTGAAATACAGTCTTTTTCATTTTTTTTATTTGTATGTTTATGAGGCCCCATTAAAAAATATGGACAAATTTTAACACAGCTTTCAGTACGTCTTACCAAAGACAGCCAAACAAAAAAAAAAAAACACTGATTAAAGTGATTTTATTTTAACCTTAAAATAATTTGCCGGCTCTCTAGAATGTACACACCCATTTCGGGCGCGTTCTCGTAAATAGGTAGTTCTGAGGTACCCAGTCAGTTCTGTAAATATCATACTGTACTTAATCATAGTAAGTTTCAGTTGACTACACATCACTTTTTAGGGATAGTAACAATACATAATAATAAATCTTTATTCAGAATCTCAAAAAGGTAAAATACAATTAAATATGAATGTAAAACTAACAATGAAGGTACAAATGTAAAATGCCTGAACTAGGATAATCCTGTATCACAGGCTGCAGGAGCTCTAACAATATGCTATAAATGTAGGACAGTAGTTTTTTGTTTAATATTTAAAATTACATAGTGACAGAATTATTTTCACTAACTTAAACTCTAATAACTTAGACCTAACCACATTGACATACATACCTAAACGCATACAATTGTCACACAAAAATATTTGCGTCAGCAGAATAAGTTAAAATAAGTTCAACCATGACAACGATTTTGTGGGGCTCAGTTTAGTAGACTTATCTATTAAATAAATAAAAAATAAATAAAAAACAAAAGTTAGAATAGTGTTGTTAGGATAATTTAGAAGGTAGCGACGGGCATAGTAAAATCACTTTAATCAGTGTTTTAATCTTTGGTTAGATATACTGAACGCTGTGTTAAAATTTGTCCATCTATTTTATTGTGACCTTATAGAGGGTGTAAAACACCTCTTCACGAAGCCGAAAGGCACTTGTTCTCCCCATCATTGCGGTCATTTTTTTGTTCTACACCATACCTGGGAACCTTCTAGTTACGGAGATATGGGGTGTCAAAGTTACAACTTTTTGACAAGTTTTTTTATAAATACAAGTTTTCAACCGACTTCCAAAAAGAGGAGGTTATCAATTCGTCTGTATGTTTTTTTTTTTGTAACATTTTGACTTTTTCCACCTCCACGATCCCCGTACTATTCAATCCGTGTATCAGCACAATGTTTTAAGTGCGTTACATTGAGTTCTATCTCAAAACATGATTTATAACTTCAAAAAAAAAAAGTTGTTTCCCAGCAATAATTTTTGCGTAAAGTTACTTAGTTTGATGTACAGAATGCTTGGTTAACGGCTTTGTGATAAGGTGGTTTACACCCTGTAGATAATTACGTAATGGAAGAGTGATTTTGTTATTCATTTACCCTTACATTATTGGCACGTGTAAGCTATTAAAAGACAATCTTCTATAAACACTAACATTTCTGAGTAAATCAAACAATAATTCTGTAAACAAAATAAAACAGCTACGAATTCGTAGACGCGCTACGCCGTAGACCCCACTACGCGCTACGCCGCTACGCGTCTACGAATTCCGTAGACATTTCTAGCATTGTTAGAAATAGGCTCCAATTAGGTTTTGAATTAACTTCAACCCTTGTTATAAAAGGGAGCTGGAACAGAATTGTTAATTTTCTTAGTCTTTGTAAGGACTAATTGCGTTAAATTAATATGAAGCGTTTTTATAAACTTGGTTCTAACTTGTTGTGAATTTAAAATATTTTGCTTTAGTTTAACTTAATTTGCAGCAGTTTTGTTATTTGGTTGATGTTAAAGATTCTGACTTTGGCTTACAATTAATTCCTTTAGTTTGAAGACATCCGCAAGAGAACCAAGGTTACCGACGTAGCCCGAAGAATTGGCAAACTTAAGTGGCAGTGGGCAGGGCAAATTGCTCGTAGAACGGATGTCCGATGGGGCCGAAAAGTTCTGGAGTGGCGACCGCGAACCGGAAGACTATGCGTGGAAGACCTCCCACTAGGTGGACCGATGACCTGGTGAAGGTTGCGGGAGTCCGTTGGATGCGAGTCGCACGGGACTGGTCAATGTGGCGACACTTGGGGGAAGCCTATGTCCAGCAGTGGACGTCTTTCGGCGGAAATGATGATGATAATGACTTTAATAACCAACCAATCAAAGAAAAGATGGAACATACGGGGCAGTGTTTGGGGACTGAAAACTAAGTAATCTATACCTGCTACCAGTTTTGCACCGCACGCCTCAGTGTTGCTACGCCGTAGCGGGGCGGCTACGAGTGCTGCGAAGCGTTAGGTTCCATGATTTTTGTCCACTCAAAAAATGCTCAACGCGCCTAAGGAAGTTTTCACTTTGAAAACATATTGCGCCAATTCCAAGTAGCAAGGGGCAAGGGTGGAGGGGGATGATGAATTTTATAACCAACCAAGACAGCTAACGTAAGGCTTAAAAGTAGTGCTTTCCGCTACCAGAATAATGAGACTAATCTCATTATTCTGGTACTCTTAGAGAATATTTTCTGAAGATCCATAGAATAACATCAAATCAATCTTGATTTTTAAATCAAATCAATCTTGATTATTATCAAGATAGATGTGAATATGGTGATAATAATCCCTGGAATAATATCGACGGTCTGTCGTCATAGAAAACAGTTGATAAAGTTTTCTCTTTGTGTCCAACGTCAAACGACGATTGCATCGATTACATAGTACGTAGAACGCTACGCACTATGTAATCGATGCATTCGCAGTTGTAATTAACTTCTGATCTCGGTAAATGGCAAATTGTAATAATTGCGATCAAGTGGAAAACACACAAAATTTATAGCCACTTATAGAAGTAAAGTATATTATAGGTATATAGCATTTATGATGAATAAAGACAATCTTTTTCAATCAATCAATCAATAAATTTATTGCATCTTAAGGCCCATAGATAAAATACACAAAATAACATAACAACATGCTAACACACACAAAATGTAACTTATTAGTATGAACACGAAGTGGCGACGTCGTGTTACGCTGTGCGGTGTCATGTAGCCTGCCGCGAAAACGTCGGTAGACTACACCGTTCGGCTCTTCCTTTAACTCTTCCTTTTTAACCCCTGACGCAAAAACGACGGGATGTTAAAAGTTTGACGTGTCTGTGTGTGTGTATGTCTGTCTGTGGCATCGTAGCTCCCGAACGGATATCTATGCGGATTTATTGAGCAACTCACTCAATTTAGGAATCAAATGAAAGGGCTTGACTAGTTAAATACTATACGATTAATACATTTTCAAATCCAAGATTGTCGCCACCAAAAATGGTGTTTTTTTTTTCACAACTCCTTCAATATGCGTATCAAGTGAACGGGCTTGACTAGTAGAATAATGTGCACTATATTTAAAGGGATTAGGGAACATATTATTATTATAAAGGCATAAAGACAGACTTCGGTTGCCACGAATTAAACTTAAATTATTTATGAAAAATGTATACTGCATGTCGATTATTATTTACAATCATTTACCAAATTATTTACAAGATCTACCACTGACATTGTTTAAAAAGATTTTTTTCAATTTGCTACTTAGTAAAAAATATTACTCTGTTAAGGAATATTTAGACGACAAGTCAATAGAATCTGAAAGTTGCATGTTAGAGTAACTGACATCACTGACTGTGAATATATAATTTGCACGCCATGTTATGGCAGGATATGCTGAAACAAACCTACTGTAACACCTCATGTACCATGTTCTAGCAAATAAATGTTTTGATTTGATTTGATTTGATTTGATTTATACAACACAGCATACGCCATTTCGTTACGTGACAATTTCTACTAAATCGCACTATCCGTAAGCCGCGATAAGGAACCCGTTCCAAAAAAAAAAAACTTAGAAATATGACTCTATGTGGCGAGGGTACTTTAAATTTTTTATTTAATGTAACTTATTAATATTTTGTTTCTCATTTTTATCGAAAATCTTTTTCGACTAGCCACCAATCCTCAAACACGACGAACTTTGACCTACCTCATCTGGCCACCCGCAGTCCGAATGGCATCGTAATGATAAAACTACAATAACAGCAAAACAATCAATTGATAATATTGCTCCAGTAACAATATCGAATAACTCAGTCCATTAATAAGATGTGATTACATCATATCCTATCGTGAAGCTCGTGGCTAATAAATAATAATGGCCAGTCGGGTCGATCTTTAGGTAAAACCGTGCTTACTTGCCCTGGCAAGCACGATGTGTTGTCATGCAGCCCTGATGGCAGCCTGCAGGACTGTTCGAAAGAGATACCGTGGCCCCGGAACATAAAGGGCGAGGATGGAACATGGATGGGTTTTAGTCAGTAAAAGTTTAACACTCCCTCCCGCTCCGCCCAGAGTGGGAGAAGTTATTTGATGATTTCCCATCCGAAAAATAAAAGTAAAACCGTGCTTGCCTGAGTTGGTCCTTTGATGGGTGACAACCCGTATTACATACATAGTTTCCCCAGTGCCTCAGAAAGCACGTTAAGCCATTAGTCCCGGCTGTCATTTGTAGATCTTTAACAGTCTTTACCGGTAGTCAGTGACCTGAAAGTTAAACAACCAGTCTTACCAAGGGGTAGGTACAAATATAGCTGAGATAGCTACAAAGGCTGCCCCCCTTTTTTTTTTTTTTTCGTATAGGAAATCGTCAAATGACTTCTCCCACTCTGGGCGGAGGGAGGGAGAGGAGGGAGTGTCATACTTTTACTGACTAAAACCCATCCGTGTTCCTTCTTCGCCCTTTATGTTCCGGGGCCGCGGTATCTCTTTCGAACAGGCCCGCAACAGGCTGCCCCACTCAAATAGGTCTGGGTTGGACATGTCTGCACCATGCTAGACAAACTGTGGGTCAAAATAGCAGGAAACTGCTGCCCTGACACAGTAAAGCGGGGTCGAGGCAGGTCACGAAGGAGATGGTCGGACGAAATGGAAAAGTTCCGTCATAGCTAGAAGGAGAACGTGCGGATTCGCGAGAAATGGAAAAGAGTGAAGGAAGTTCTGCCCAGAAGTGGGACAGAGCAGGCTAGGAGAAAAGTACAGGTTATTGTGAGATAATTGAATCCTACTTATCCTACTGTTACGCAAAATATACTGACCGTATTTGGATAAACATTGGCACACAGATAGTTTAAAACCTGTATTAACACATAGGATACTTTTTGTCCCGGTAATAAGATCCCGTGGAACATCACTGAACCGAGCCGTGTGAATAAGCTAGTATTCCATGACAATTTTCGGCTACCAACAACGCTTTCACATTTTCTAGAACACACAGTAACGATAAAATAAATCGTGTATGAATTTCGCAAAGTTATGACAAATGTTTACACGTTCCAATGTTTTATTAGAGAAAATATGATAAAAGTAACCATTTTTTCATGACACAACAAATTGTTTTCTATAAATACACGTTTTTTACAGCTTCCAACAATTATGTCTACACATACTGTTTATCCACCAAAAAATAACCTTTACCAGAGAAAAAAAAGTAAATTAAACTGGATTATTTTGTTTCAGTAAATGTCAAAACAATGTCACCCCTATAATCCCTGCGAGGGTTGTGCAGAGGTTGTCATAATTGTACACTCATACTTCGCCAGTTATCCTTCATCATCATCAACTTCATCATCATTTCAGCCGAAAGACGTCCACTGCTGGACATAGGCCTCCCCCAAGGGTCGCCACATTGACCGGTCCCGTGCGACTCGCACCCAGTGGATCCCCGCAACCTTCACCAGGTCATCGGTATACCCAGTGGGAGGACTTCCAACGCAAGGAATGCTTATGTCACCGTAAAATTGTCAAATACGTTATATTACAATATAACGTGTATCTCTCTAGCGATATTGTAAAGTCTCGAATTATTGTCAACTTAACATACGGAAGTATCTCTTGCCCCCATAAACGGGACTTGGGGCACCCCCCCGTTAGGTTAGTTAGGTTCCTTTAAACCCTGCACTCGGAAATAGGGGCCCCGTCGACTACGCTTTTTAGGGGAATATGAAGTGTTTTAAGGTTAGGTTATATTAATCGATATTTCTCAGGAATGGTACAGTATCTTTTCATGAGAGGGGTACCACTGGGCAAGGGGGACCCCTCCTTCACTCCACACCGCGTGAGTTGACTACCATCGCATGCATTTCACGAAAAATAATGCGTTTTATTGTAAGCAGTATGTTCATTTGACAATAATTCGAGACTTTACAATATCGCTAGAGATATTACAATATAACGTATTTGACAATTTTACGGTGACACTCACATACTAAATAATAGGGGAGAACTGTTTTCTATCAACCGTGCACTAATTCAGATTCTAGGCTGCCACTGAGACATTCATATCATGATAAAAAGCCACTACCTAATCTGGAAACGGATGAGTAAGAGACGCACAGAAAACAGAAAATTTACAGAAGAAAAGGGAGTCCCCAGCAGTGATTCCGGGTGGAAGATGTTTTTGAAGGTATCTTCTTCACAATCTAAAACTCAAAGGTCCGTATAGTTAAGGTCGGCTTCTAGTCTTACCGACTGCTGCTGAATACCAGTATTTTACATGTAGCGACTACCTATCTGAACTCCACAACCCAGATAGTACTGGGTAATACGATACCCCTTGTTAAGATTGGTTCTTAGATTTTCAGGCCACTGACTACTTACTGTGACTATTACTGTCAAAAATCTACAGTAGTATTATACAAATCCAATTGACAGCCTTTTTTTTTTTTTTTTAGGTTGGGAAATCATCAAATGACTTCTCCCACTCTGGGCGGAGCGGGAGGGAGTGTCAGACTTTTACTGACTAAAACCCATCCATGTTCCTTCCTCGCCCTTTACGTTCCGGGGCCGCGGTATCTCTTTCGAACAGTCCCGCAACCCAAGGGCTTAACGTGCTTTTTGAGGCATGGAGGAAACTTGGATTATACCTGGTACGACTGTCAAAGATCTAAAAATGACAGGCGGGCCTCATGTTTATATGTGTAATAAGTATGTATTTACAAACAAAACGTATCTATGTAGTATATCAACTACCTGGTGTCCACGACGACACAAGTCCTCGTTGCTTATCACGGCACTAGATGGTGCTGTGTGTAATGTCCAGTGATATTTATTATTTATTTATTAACTAACGGTTTAGCGTACTTTTTGCGGCACGTAGGAAACTCGGTATGTACCTATTTATTCAACAAAAAATATAGCCTTTAATAAAGACAACATTAAAAACCAAAATTAAACTGTAACATTTCGCTTCACTAGATATCAACTCTTGAAAATATTTGCTTAACACATAATCCTCTATTTTGATGTCGGGTCACAGGTCCTATGTAAACACTCAGATAATTTCGTGAAAAAATAAATGATGGGGCCTAAACACACAGTGGAAACAGATGAATTTTAGTGACCTTTAAATCTTATCGTTTGGGACGTCTTGGTAAGTAGGTTAATTAAAAATACCTATTTGGGTGGTTGAAATTACATCAGAGACCTTTGCCCAGCTGTGGGATAAGATAAATTAATTAAAAAAATAACGGGGGTTATGAAATAATGGATGTTATGTGCGAAAGATTATATGACTTAATTTACATCTACTACATTAATATAATAGGTATAACGACAGTAGGTATCAAAACAATGCTAATCTATTTAGTCCGTCAGTTAGAGTATTGAAAAATACTGGACACGTATTTTTTGTTTTTGTAAATCAATGAATTTTGACAAAGATAAAACGCATCAAAACTCGGGAGTGGGGGCTCGTGACGTCCGAACTAGCTAAAAATTATACCTAGGCGTGACGTATTGGGAATTTTAAAAGGGTCGTATCTTCGTCAACTTTGATTTGCGTAACAAAAGAAAAATGCGGGTCAAATATTCTTTTATAATCTACCTGAGGGACCAATTAGGTAGGGCACGCCACGATAGTAGGGCACGCCACGATAGTGGCGGTAAGTCCCCTCTTTGAGGAGTGGCTTGAGAGGCACCACGGCGTCCTCACCTTCCGCCTGACGCAGGTCCTCACCGGACACGAATGTTTCGGGAGGTACCTGCACGGAATCGGGCGGGAGGAAACGCTCGGGTGTCTCCACTGCGAGGATCGACCGGAGGACACGGTGGAGCACACGGTGGAAGTCTGCCCTGCGTGGGCGGAGCACCGCCGTGTCCTCGTAGCGGCGATCGGCGGCGGCGACCTCTCGCGTCCGGCCCTGGTTCAATCCATGGTCCGGAGCGAGACGGAATGGGAAGCCGTCACCTCCTTCTGCGAAGCAGTCATGCTAGCAAAGGAGGTGGCGGAATGAGAGAGGGAGAGATCCTCTCTTCCCGGCCGCCGCGGGAGACGCACCGCAGCGGCGTTTGCGCGCTCAGCCGTGGCCTACAAGGCCATCCCACCGATGGTGCCCGTACGCTTACGGGCACAACATAGATACCGCGGGACAAAGGGCGCTACCCATATCCCGCCTGCCGTGCCCTCTAGTAGGTGCACAGCGAGCTCCAGCTTGGGAAGGGTCAGTCTTGTTTTGGCTACACAACGAAGCGAATGTATTTGTGATTGAGTTTAAATTGTTTTGTGATTAATAAAGTTATTGTGTTGTTTAATTGGTAGTAATTAATTTATCTCATACCCAGCTCGTAACAATATTATTAAGAGGCAAGATTTGTATTCTTGTGTTTGTAGCAAATAAACTCGCAAACTACTGGACCAATTTCAAACCACTAAAATGATTTACAATCCCTGATTTACGCTTTAAATTATATTTATATCATTCAAATTAGCCGAGCTATCACAGTTTTTGCAGATAAAGTCGCAGGCAAAGTGCTAGTGGATTACTGAAGTAGTATTTAAAAACATTAAATAAAAAAACAAGCTTTCATTAAAATCAAAAGAATCAAATTAGGTTCATCCATCAACATCGAACGCATAAACTAAGTGTCGTGTCCGTGCTTTTAACCATTGAGGATTTCTCTCGTGAGGAGTCGATCCTGGCTGCAGGATCAAGTTATGTCTGTCATAAAAATGTATTGTCATCAAAACCATAGTTGTGTGCAAAATTTCAGCTCAATCGGTTAGGGGGAAGTGGTTTGAAAGTCTAGGACTTTAACAGCTGATATCTTGGAAAAGACGTGACAATTTAGAACGTTTTGCTTCGTACAAAACTTGTTTGTATTGCTGCCATTAACTATCGATTTATATAGGTCTGAAGCGTGGGCGGTACTTTGAAAAAAAATCAAAATGGCGGAAAAAAATCCGGCCGACTTCAAATAAAATGTGAAATTATGACGAAATAAGAAATATTTGAATATAAAATAAAAATATTTGAAAAACACGACTTCAAGACAAAGGACCAAAAAAAATACATAATTAAAAATATACCTAATACAATTAAAATTAAGTCAGTCTGTACTACTGACCTAGATTCCTGCTGATACGCAAAACACAATGAGTACAAAGGGACCACATACCTTTTGTGCCATTAATTGTTTTGAGACCCCTTTTAAGTTCAAGATGGCGGCACCCTTTTGAAGTAGGATTTGTCAGGTCAAACAGAAGAGTGGATTTTGGTTTCGTGACTGCTGGTTTGTGAAAGGTAGTGAGCCCATGCTCCAATCCTAAAATCTATACAAATCATCATCATCATCTCAGCCGAAAGACGTCCACTGCTGGACATAGGCCTCCCCCAAGTGTCGCCACATTGACCGGTCCCTTGCGACTCGCATCCACCGGATTCCCGCAACCTTCACCAGGTCATCGGTCTATAATATATTCAAAAATAATGTCTGTCTAAATCAAGTCTAAATCTATACAAATAAATAAAAATAATGTCTGTTTGTAATTCTAAAATAATAGCTTTTTACTGAATCTATACAGGGTGTAAATAGACTTTTGCTGTGAAACGACTTTTTTTTTCGGTGAAAAAAACACGTTTTAAGGTAAAACTCAATGTTAAACATTCAAAACATTGTGCTGATGAATGCATAGCATAGTAGTATAACCAAACTTATTATTAAAAAAAAACTTTTGGAAAAAGTTGGAAATTTCTCCGTAACTAGAAGGTTCCCAGGTAGGATCTAGAAGAAATAAATGATTGCCATGTCAGCAAAAACAAGTGCCTTTCGGGTTCGTTAAGTTTCTATGTACCCCATTAATTCGTACAGTACCCACTTAACAAAAAAAATGTCTCTGTGTTTGGTCCGGCTAATCTCCAAAACGGCTGACCTGATTTCGACGAGACTTTTATTGGCAGATAGCTAATGTAA
The DNA here is from genome assembly GCA_950022955.1 of Xestia ashworthii. NCBI lineage: Eukaryota > Metazoa > Arthropoda > Insecta > Lepidoptera > Noctuidae > Xestia > Xestia ashworthii. The sequence continues at coordinate 7,861,401 of OX465576.1, read as the reverse complement.
TGTTTAACTTTGGCTACTTTTATTTTAGAAAAATATAAGGGTTCGCAGTGGGATGTAAACAGGCAGGACATGGGCAGGGCCAATAATGGTTTAATTTTTGGTTCTAGGACATACGGGCTATTCGTCACGATGTTTTGTGCTTTTCAGTTTACTTTAATTAAAATGGGGACTAAAATCTCATTAGAACTGGACTCAAAATCGGAATGAAAAACCCAACAACTTGGGTATTTCCCTTGTGGACGAAGCAATCGAACAGTGGACGATTTTTTAATTGGAAAGTGTTCTTTTTATCACTGTTACAATAAAATTATTAGTGATGGTTGAATTAAATTTATTTTCAATGTAACGTTGTAAGTAACAACAAGATCACAATACGTTGGTACGCTCAGGGTTCAGAGATAAAACAAAAAGATTTTAATTTTTTTTCAATACATGTACCTACCTTTTTTTTCGGATGAGGAATCATCAAATTACTCCTCCCGCTCCTGGCCAAGCGGGAGGGAGCATCAGACTTTTACTGACTAAAACCCATCTATGTTCCTTCCTCGTCCTTTATGTTCCGGGGCCACGGTATCTCTTTCGAACAGTCCCGCAGCCCCGGAAGGCTTCGGCCCTTGCGGACCCTTTCTTTTCTGCTGATATCTATTTGAGACGCGCGTGAAACACGAACGGCCGTCGACACGGCCTGTGGTCATAGGACGGACGGACGGCGAGCTAGCCCATAGCTCACCGTCCAAAGGCCCGCCGGCCCATAGTGGCCAGGGGCTGGGACGAGAACTTCTCTCCCTCTCACGTTCCGCCACCTCCTTTTTCTGCAACTTGAATACTCCCAACAAAAAATTACCTTTATTGTATAAAAACCTTGTTTGAAAGTTCTCCTATTTCAAGTATTTTAAAGGTAATATAACGTATTACTACAAACGCTATCCTTCATCCACGGTCACTAACGGGTTTTCATCCATTGCTCGCTGTTGCAAGCGCCATAATCGAGGGATGACTGGAGAATGCACGTGGATGGTAAATATTTTTTAAACCACAGACAAATCTGTCTACCCTCTTTCTTAGTATTTTGCTGCGCGCACTACTGGAACTCAATACAAAGTCACGGCAAAAAACACACACACTATCCCTAAGTTTTGTGCAGTCCTTATTATTTTATGATGGACGTGTAAGTTTAGTTATAAAACGTGAACTTTAAAACAGTGCTTTCTTTACAACGTGTAAACAGAAAAGGTATAGTCATATGGAAGGGTTTGCTACAGATCATCAAACTAAACAACTTTCTTCATGGGACCACCATCGTAATCGTAAAAAAATAATCAGCTGTCTCATACATTTGGTCGAGTAGGTATTGGTTTTGTATGGGGCCTTTGATTATTTTTTCTATCTTTTTATGAGAGTGGTACCACTGGGCAAGGGGGACCCCTCCTTCCCTCCACACCGCGTTAGTTGACTACCATCGCATGCATTTCACGAAAAATAATACGTTTTATTGTAAGCAGTATGTTCGTTTGACAATATTTCGAGAGTTTACAATATCGCTAGAGAGATTACAATATAACGTGTTTGACAATTTTACGGTAACATATATATTTACATGATAGTTTCTCTTATACAAAACGTTCCTTTCTTCATTTTATTGGTAAAAAAACATTGCCTTTTATTTAATTTTGTAGATAGCATTTAGTCACACAGATAGTCCCAGAGATAGGGTAACAAAACATTTGTGTACCGAAATACCTTCATATTTTATTTGATAAAAAGTTTTAATGTGAAGAGTTTACAAACGTTACAAACGTTTTTTCGTGTTCAGTTTGTTGTGCATATTAATGCCAAGGGGTGCGTCTATATTACTGGTTTGGCTATATTACTGTTTTGGACGAGATATTTTACGATGTACAGACGTCGGGTCATAGCAAGGTCGCGAGCCTGTGGACGGTGAGCAATGGGCTAGCTTGCCGACCGTCTGTCTTATGACGACAGGCCGTGTCGACGGCGCGTTCGTGTTCCACGCGCGCCTCAAAGAGATGTCTGCACAAAGGAAGGGGTCCGCAAGGGCCGAAACCTGCCGGGGTTACGGGACTGTCCGAAAGATACCGTGGCCCCGGAACATAAAGGGCTAAGAAGGAACATGGATGGATTTAAGTTAGGAGGTCGCAGCTTCTCCGACATAATTATATAGATAAGGTGTTAAAAAATTAACTGCAAGAATTTCGTGTACGTACCCGGTATCAAAAAACAAATATATTAAAAAAAAAAAAAACTTTTTTCAAGCATTTTTGTTTTTACATAAAAAAAAACATTGCAAGTCCAAAGTCTGTAAAATGTGATGGAAAAGTTAGAATCAGCTGTCTACGTTTGCGTTGTCGCAGGGGTGAATTTACCACGCGCGCGGCGCCCTCACGGTGCAGTCACAGTACAGTCAAGTGCGCATATTCAATAATTTTGTGTGCAGTGAAAATATTGCATATCTTTGAAACAGATCGTTATTTACATTTTTTTTTTCGTGTTTATTTTTTATTTGTGATTCCAAACAACTCCTCAAGTTTCTTACGGTAAATTTTTTAACACCTTTTATGTATATATATGTATTTTGGAATATTTAAAAATGTAATTGTTTTGTAAAGAAATAAAGAAAGGAAATAGTAAAAAAAATAACAAACATTTCAACGTAACACCCTGCCATCAAAGTACCCGTCTTCTTATTCAAAATCACACCTCAAAAATACAAAACGAACTCTATTCAAGATACGAATAAGGAAGAAATAACAATGATTCCTCCATCTCAATCTTGATTAGCTCTCTTAATTCTTTGAGCTTGTTTTAATTAAATCACATCAATTTATAATTTCTCGGAGACGAGACAATGAAAGATAATCCATGGTATAAAGCCTGAATTTTGTTGGGAAGTTAATTTAAATAGAATAAGGTGAAATAATTTTAATTCGGTTCATTATTTTGCTTTGTAATAGAATTACTAGCAAATGTCACGTGGTTTCTCTAGCGTAGTTACCGTTCCCGTGGCAGTACGGGAATAAAATATAGCCAATGTTACTCAGTAAAGACGTGGGTTTCTGATGGTGAAAGAATTTTTAAAATCGGTTGAGTAGTCTTAGAGTTATATCGTGACACACAAATAAACAAAAAATCAAATCTTTCCACTGTATTATTTTAGTATAGTTATAGAAGTATTTATGTCACCGTAAAATTTTCAAATACGTTATATTGTAATATCACTAGCGATATTGTAAAGTCTCGAATTATTGTCAAATGAACATACTGCTTACAATAAAACGCATTATTTTTCGTGAAATGCATGCGATGGTAGTCAACTCACGCGGTGTGGAGAGAAGGAGGGGTCCCCCTTGCCCAATGGTACCACTCTCATGAAAAGATACTGTACCATTCCTGAGAAATATCGATTAATATAACCTAACCTTAAAACACTTCATATTCCCCTAAAAAGCGTAGTCGACGGAGCCCCGCTTCGCGGGGCCCCTATTTCCGAGTGCAGGGTTTAATGGAACCTAACTAACCTAACGGGGGGGTGCCCCAAGTCCCGTTTATGGGGGCAAGAGATACTTCCGTATGTTCAGTTGACAATAATTCGAGACTTTACAATATCGCTAGAGAGATACACGTTATATTGTAATATCACGTATTTGACAATTTTACGGTGACTTAGAAGTTGCGTGCCCGACGGAGTTTTCTATTGGCAAAAGCTAAAAGTTAATCAACAATCCGAGTACCAAAAGAAAGTAATTCTTTTCTGGTAGGTAGGTCGGCTCCAAAAACGGTAAAAACTCTTGAAAAATTAACTGTGTCAACTTGAGGGAGGTTTAATGTAGGGCTGGAGAAATTGCCAAAAAACATGTAAGTACAGTCTTACCAAGAGGTATCATACTACCCAGTACTAACTGGGTTGTGGAGGTCTGATTGGCAGTCGCTCCATGTAAAATACTGATATTCAACTGCATCCGGTTAGACTGGAAGCCGACCCCAACATAGTTGGGAAAAGACTGGGTAGATGATGTCGATGTTGATGATGTTAAGAAGGAAATATGCATTAGTTTCACTGCATTAAGATAGTATGCCTACGAAGCTGAAAGTATCTCTGTTTTTGCATCAAAATTAAGATTAATTTATTTTAGTTGTAAGGGTGTGGAAATCACTGTGGAAAATTTCTGGCCTGGTTGAATGTTAACGATGCCATATTAGAGTTGTGTTGTGTTCTGACAAGCAGTATTACCAAATGGTATCGTATTACCCAATACTAACTGGGCTGTTGAGGTTATGTAGGCACTCGGTCCATGTAAAATACCGGTATTCAGCTGCATCCGGTTAGACTGGAAGCCGACCCCATAGTTGGGAAAAGGCAGATGATAAGAGTTGTGTTTTAAACATTCCAACAACTCTTTGAATCCAGCACATATCTGGTATACTTCCTCACCATCATTTGAAGTGAAGTTCCAAGTAAACTTTACAAAATATTACCACTATCTACTTTTGTTGTGGAGCGTCAGAAACCCCTTTTAACAATATACTAAACTACTCAGGATTTTTACTCAGGATAAAAATGAGAACACGTTCTGCCGATTTGGAGGCAAGTTTTATTCTGAATTCAAGCGTACAGGCTCATGCGGCGAGCGTAGACCGCTGAGTTTGCAGATAGACATTACATGTACTTAATCTAGAGCAGACGGGCGAGGTGTATCCATAACTATCTATCAGTGGGTATTATTGTTTTTCTTTATTAGTCATGTTTTGATGTTCTAAGAACCTATAATTTTTGGGATTTAAATTCAAAGTACACACTAAATAAAATCACCTGCTTCATTGAATTTCCCACCTCTGAAAACCACAACCGACCGTTAACGAGCAACGGATATTCCTCAAATTAAAATCAAAATACTCTTGAACTTTAATTTCAAACCGATTGAAACATTTCCCCTGGAGTGTTGCCAACAAGAAATATTATCGCACTTTATTTAATAACAAAGAGATTCATCTCGGTTTTAATTCCTAAAAGGCTTTCTGAACCTCTCTGGTAATTGCTCTTAAACATTGCGCATTTGTTACTGAATAGGTATTGAGAGAATTTTGTTTCTGAAGGTAAGTACAGTACGGAGCATAAATATGTGTAACATTTAAAATAAATAAAATTAAAGATCAATTTGTGTTATATTGCATGTCAAGGAGTCTCCATTTAGGCATAGAAAATGGCTGTACTTGAACGATCCGCTCTTGTATAATGATCTAAGAGACATTGTAAAGATACAAAATAAATAAGCGAGAAAAACAATAAAATTAAAAAGTACGATAAATTGTTTAAGACAAGATAAGTATAATAATTTAACAACGAGTTTCTCTGATACTGCGGGAATTTCGTTTTTTTTTTTTAATTTGTTTCCTTCGGAAAGTTGGTCAAGCTATCTTATCTTTTGTAAAACAACACAGAAAAAAAATTAGGCAGTCAAAACAAAAGCCAACAGGGGTTTTGTTTTGACTGCCTAGATTGAAGTGAAAACTAAGTAAACTATTTCTGCTGCGGGTTGTGCGCCGCGCACGCCTAAGTAGTTCTACGCCTTAGCCTCAATCAATGTATAGACATTAAATTATTCATTTCCTTGTATCGATTTCAATCGATAAATTCAATAATCGACTTGACCACATCACTTGAGTAGTAAAGTACTTTCGAGAATGTTCTATTAAAGAGAACCAATCCAAAATAAACTTTATCTTAATTATGGTTGATATTGACTAACTGTTCCATGAAAGCGTTCGGTGACGGTCACGCGAGTTCCATGATTTTCGTTCACCCAAAAGTGCTCAATGCGCCTAAAGAAGTTCCAAGTTTTCACTTCGAAAACCAGGTTAGGTTCGGCTTTAAGGTTCAACAAATACTCGTACTGCAAAATCGATATGTATGTACGTACCGTAATTAAATACACGATTCAAACTTCATCCACACGTACCTTAAATTTCGATTAGAAAGGCATTTCCTTAAATAGCCTACAATTACACTGAAATTAAGAAAATTGTCTTTCAAAAGAGCAGTTCAGAAGTTCTATTTAAAGTCGGACTAAATTGTTTTCTTCTCAGTTTCACTAGAGTCATACTAATTATTGTAAGGTTTCTCGTTTTTCGGTCTATTTGTATGTTTTTTTTTTTAATATATTAGTTTATTTTAAATGCCTATATATGTATTAGTATGTATACCCATTTATGTGTTTTAATTTGATGCTTAAAAATGGTATTTTTATTTTCATTGTACTTTATCACACACAATACTGTCTTATTTGACCCAAAGGTTGACTGGTACAGAATGCCTTGTGGCATTAAGTCCGCCTATGTACCACTCTTGTACATGAAGTTTAAATAAATAAATAAATAAAATTGTTTTCAGTAACTGTTCGAGTTATTGGTACTCTAGAATAGGGTAGTTGACAAAAAAAATGTAATCAGTCCGTCAGGTAGATTATTAAAAAAATATTTGACCGGTATTTTTTCTTTTGTAACGTAAATCAAAATTAACGAAGATACGACGCTTTTAAAGTTCCCAATACGTCACGCGTAGGTATAATTTTTAGCTAGTTCTGACGTCACGAGCCCCCACTCCCGAGTTTTGATGCGTTATCTTTTTATCTTTGTCAACATTCATTAATTTACGAAAACAAAAAATACGTGTCTAGTATTTTTCAATAATCTAACTGAAGGACTAAGATTTGTAATTTTTTGATACTGTCGTCATGCCTATTGTATTAGTATTGGTCTAATAATCGTAGACAGAAATCTAGGTTTTCTTGAGGCTGACAATAGAATGTAATTTGGTTAAGAGCAAGTCGTCATTTGGGGCCGATCAATGTAATGATACTTGGGAGAGGCCTAGGTCCAGCAGTGGACGTCTTTCGGCTGAAATAATAAAATGAAGTCGTCATCGAGAACGGCTCTTTTTTTTTGTGGATAAATAATAACAGCCTCTCGGGTCAACCTTCAAGGTTAAGCCTTCCGTGCTTCGGAAAATACGTTCGGCTGTTGATCCCGGCTGTCTTAGCGGGCTGAAAGTCTGACAACCAGTCTTACCAAGGTAATTGGATTGTGGTAATTAGATAGGCAGTCGCTCAATGTAAAATACTGATGTTCAACTGTTTCCAGTTAGACTGTAAGCCGACCCCTATGTGGTCGGGAAAAGTCTAAGCACGTTGATCGAATTTTGTAAAGTGAGTACATGTTTTTTCTGGTGACTGTACCAACTTGTACTGTTGTGCGAAGTTTCTTCTTCGTCGATTGTTTACTTTAAAGTTGTTTTTGACCTAAATGAACTCCATACACAAATTTCATTATTTTAAGATGTTTTAAATTCCTACTCACACATATTGTTACCTACACATCACTTGAACTTGGTCTAGGCTGTCAATTGTTGATCTTTGACAGTCGTTACAGGCAGTGGCCTGAAAATCTGATAACCAAAGAGTATCGTATTACCCAATACTAATGAGACTGGAAGCCGACCCAAACATAATAATTGGGAAAAGGCCAAGGCTCCGATTCTGCTATTGCAATTGTGTCACGAGTCTTTCATTGATCTCATAATTGTTCATTTTGACAAGTTTGGTGATCTACTAACATCATGGCGTCATTATGACTTTCCAATGAACAATCACGGACACTGCATTGAAAGAAATAGCTTTTAGTAGTAGTCTCGTACATAATGACAAATGAATGGCTGACTTACGCGGTAATCTGCCAACATTTTGACAGTTCCTTTGAGAATTAGAGCGGAAATTTGCTCAATTAGCACTATTTTATATTGCAATCAATATAGGCTTCTTTAATAAAGAAAATGAGAAAATGAATCAAAACCCCGGCCGTTAGAAATAAAAACAGATATACATAAAGTAGAAATGTCACATTTGACTTTGACAGCTAAACAGATACAATGAGTTGGAAAACTGCACATTTATCCACGTTACACATTACTTAATGTTTTTTGCTATTTACGAACTTCTTACTACTTCAGATTGCTTTTATCACAAATAAATAATATGTAAAAATATATATAAATGAAATCTGGCATGAATAACAGTTCAAATATAATAGTATATTTTCGAAAATCATTTCTTTTAACAGGTTTTTTAATAATGGCAATACAACAATGTCATTCAAACACAATTACGAGACCATTGATCGAACCACTATGATGAATTTAGCAGATTACGAACATTATGGGGCCGGCGGAGCATGCGTTTTTCATACAAACGTAATACCAAAATAATATGCAAATCAAACATATTCTTAAGATAGTGTGTGTACATTTCGATTGTAATATAGAATATCTATGTTCCCAAATATATATTTTGAAAGCACAATGATATATAAACGAGATATGAGGAATTTAAAATTTCCATAGAAAACTTATTTTTCTCATAACTCTTGTTTAAATCAATGTCCATTCATAATATATATTTGGGAACCTAGATATTATGTAATTCAATCGAAATAAATACATACTTCCTTAAGAATATGTTTGGTTTACGAATTATTTTGGTATTACGTTTGTATGAAAGACGCACGCTCCGCAGGCCCCTTAAGCAAAATGGCAATGGAGATCCCATTGTCATTCATCAACAATTATGAAATCAATGAAAGACCACTGTGACACTATTGTAATAGCAGAATTGAGGCCCAGGTAGATGAAAAGCTTCCCTTTTCTAAAGTTCCTGAGTCATCAAAATGAACCTTTAAGTTTGAAAAATCGTCTTCTCAGCAAATAAATCTTGGTCTGTATAAGCAATCTGTTTGACATTCAAGCGATTGCCCTTTCTCTTAAATAATAGACTTTCTCTTGTCTTACAATTGTAGACGATTTTTCTAAAGCACAGCTTTTCTCTGCTAGATTAGGCCTATTGTTTCATCAGATCTTTTGTTTTTGCTGCTTGATTAAATGAGGATTTTCTTTTGAAGGTTGAATGTGCCTTTCAAGCTCTGTCTGGTTTATTGTTTATTCCTAGTAATTATTGTTTTGTTTGTTAACCAGTCATTTTTCTTTTGTTATTAATTGACATTCATTAATCAAGACAGGAATTTTAAAGAAAAAGTTTTATGTTTTTTAATACGGGGATAGGTAGAAGCTTTAGAACGCCACCGTTTACGATCCTAACAAACTCCTTTGACTTGGCCGGATAAATCACGTCCTTTACAACCTACTTAATAATACCGGCTGGTATTACTGACCCACTGCTGGGCAAAGAACTTTTCTAACACAGAAAAGACTCGAACATTGATTACAACACTTTCTCAAGACAGGTTGGCGATTTCAGACATATCAACTTTAAGTCTAGATTTCCTCACGATGTTTTCCTTCACCAATCTCTGTGATATCAACAGTAAAACTAGGACAGTACAATACGAAGCACATTATCGCTAACAAAAACATTTATTAGACAACAAATTAAAGATATAAACCACATCGCAATAGAATGAAACTCAAACAAAAACCAGTGAATTCAGCTATAAAAAATATGTTCCACGCCAAGCCAACAATTTTTGCAAGACTAACATTTTGTAAAGCTAAAATGGATTAATTATAAGTCAACAGTGATCCCAACCGTGTTTTTTTATAAGACCGCGTCTCAACTGAAGGAAAATGCAAAATTAAGGTTTAGTACAAGGTTTCGGTGTGCATTATGTCCTATTTATGATTGTTTGGTCTGTTATTTGTGGATCTTTTAGTAGTTGGTGGCCCGAAAGTCTGAAAACCAGTATATTACCAGTACTAACTGGGTTGTGCAGGTCAGATAGGCAGTCGCTCCATGTAAAATATTGGTATTTAGATCCGTCCGGATAGACTTGAAGCCGACCCCAACATAATTGGAAAAAGGCTGGGAAGATGATGATGATGCTAAGAAGGAAATATGCTCTAGTTTTACTGCATTAAGATAATATTGCTACGAAGTTGAAAGTATCTTTGTTGTTGCATTAAAATTAAGATAAGTTCAGCTGCATTCGGTTGGAGTGGAAGCCAACATAAACGTATTTGGAAAACAGACATGGAACTTCTCTCTGCTTGGACACCATTGGTCACAGCTTTATTCCAAATTACTTGGTATTTAAGACCAAGTTTAAAGCCACTAGTAGAAGTTTTTTAAATGGACCCGAATAATGCCTGCAGTACCGTAGACGCCAACATTAATCTTAAAAATGTCGCATTGCAGTTAATCTTGCACAGGACGTCGCTCCCACGTGACTCATAAGATATTCTATTTTATATGCCTTTGTTCTTCCGGCCCGTGAACAGCGCAAGAGAGGTAGGTTCACAAGGTCTATAGATACAGAAGGTCAACTTACAACACCATGATCACCGCATTAGCTTTTTTTTAACTTAGCACGGTTTGCGCTGTGGTGGAGTAGTCTATAAGTTAGAAATTCAAATTTTATTTGTATTTTTTCAATTTTCAGGCCAGTGCTAAGTTGTATGTACATTAAAATGTTGTTCGCGACTGTAAGACGTGTGTAGTAACAGAATTATAATATTATTAAAATCATCAATACATTCCCCCAAGTTCATAAAGGTCGAGGAACGACTTTGACCTTGAAAAAGTCGTTCCTCGTTCAAATTGCAGAAAACGTAAGAAAATTTGAATTTCGCGTGCTGCCCGGGAGCTTCCACCTTCATAATTATGTAATTTTGATGACTTGATGATATCATTATAACTTCTCATTAAACAGTAGATATGACTAGAATTTTTGTAGGATTTCTCAACTAAGCAGGGTTAAGTAAAAACAATTACGGAAAAAAATAACTCGATGGAAATATAAAGCCAATGTATAGACATTCATCATCATCATCATCATCATCTCAGCCGAAAGACGTCCACTGCTGGACATAGGCCTCCCCCAAGTGTCGCCACATTGACCGGCCCCTTGCGACTCGCATCCAGCAGATTCCCGCAACCTTCACCAGGTCATCGGTCCACCTAGTGGGAGGTCTTCCAACGCATCGTCTTCCGGTTCGCGGTCGCCACTCCAGAACTTTTCGGCCCCAACGGCCATCCGTTCTGCGAGCAATGTGCCCTGCCCACTGCCACTTAAGTTTAGCAATTCTGCAGGCTACGTCGGTGACCTTGGTTCTCTTGCGGATGTCTTCATTTCTGATTCGATCACGCAAGGAAATATACAAGGGTATAGACATTAAATTATTTATTTCCTTGTATCGATTTCAATCGATAAATTCAATAATCGACTTGACCACATCACTTGAGTAGTAAAGTACTTTCGAGAATGTTCTATTGAAGAGAACCAATCCAGAATAAACTTTATCTTAATTATGGTTGATATTGACTAACTGTTCCATGAAAGCGTTCGGTGACGATGACGCGAGTTCTATGATTTTTGTTTACCCAAAAAGTGTTCAACGCGGCTAAAGAAGTTTTTTTTTCTCAAAAACTTTTTTTCTTCGTAGATGACACGTTGCTTGTGGCCAAGCAGTACGGTGCTAGCCCTCTGTACCTCTCTATGTCATGCCGCTACTGCATAAAACATATTCGGTTAATATTTTCGTGAATATTATGTTGGAGTATTACGTAATTAGCGGTGCTGAGGGATTATTATTCTGCGAATGTGGAGTTTAGGAGATTATCCTGTTGTGCAAAAATAACCTCCTTGGTTGAGGAGAGTAATTTTGTGGGCTGGGCAGAGTGTTTACGAATTCATGTAATTACTTAGAAGTACTTTACTACTAAATAAAAACATGTCAGAAACATTACGCCTATACCGCCTTCTCCGAAGGGAAGAGGCGTAGGTACTTATTAGTACGGTCGAACAAATTATTTGGTTTACATGTTACAATGTCATTTGTGGATTAAACTGTAAACTTAATAGCTTGTCCGACCGTACATCCACATTTCTTCAGTTATGTTGAAATCCCATGTAACCTATTGCATGGAAGAGCTCGTGGTTAATTATTAATAAGAATCGATCTTTAGGTTAAGCCGTGCTTGCCTAGGTTGGTCTGTGGATGGGTGACCACCCTTACACATACCGCGTTTCCTCCGTGCCTCGGAAAGCACGTTAAGTTGTTGGTCCCGGCTGTCATTTGTAGATCTTTGACAGTCGTTACAGGTGGCCCAAAAAGTCTGACAACCAGTCTTATTAAGTGGTATCGTATTACCCAGTACTAACTGAGCTGTGGAGGTCAAATAGGCAGTCGCTCCATGTAAAGTACTGGTATTCAGCTGCATCCGGTTAGACTGGAAGCCGATCCCAACATAGTTTGGAAAGGGCTAGGTAGATGATGTAACATAGTAACATGGGACTTAAACATAACTTGTGCCGGTTGATGGCTGCTATTAAAAATGTCTGATGGATACCTGTAATAATAATTTACTCAACCTGGAAATCGAGCTTAGGACCTCAGTTAAGAAGCAGCGCTTACAACTGCCAGGCCAAAGAGAGAGTGTTAGGGCTTCTTAATGGGTCTTTTCAATAAAAATCACGAGCGGTAAAATCATCAACTCGTATAATCCCAAAGTAAAAAATGTACAGATAAAAAATAGTATTAAAACAGGAATACAGATAAAACAAAAATTTCGATTAGAAACGAGAAAGTTATGCGTTTTTTATACTGTCTGTGACTTAAGACGTGAATTAATTGACCGGTGCCGCGAGTTGTTGCAACGACATAATAGATGGCGTTGTTCGTAATAAACAGAGAATGAAAGAGTTTGGTTTTAATATTTGAATTTCAGAACTACCCGTATGTATGTAGTACTCGTAGTACCGACGTATCCCGAAGAATTTCCAAAGTTAAGTGGCAGTGGGCATTTGTCACAGAACGAATTGCCGATGGGGCCGAAAGGTTCTAGAGTTGCGACTGCGAACCGAAATGTTTCACGTTAGAACGCCTCCCACTAGGTGGACCGATGACCTGGTGAAGGTTCTGGAGATCTAATGGATGCGAGCCGCATGGGACTAGTCAACGTGGCGACACTTGGTTAAGGCTTATGTCTAGCAGTGGACGTCTTTCGGCTGAAATGATGATGCTGATGATGTAGTAGTAGGTAGTTTAGTCAGTGGCCCAAAAGCCTGACAACTAGTCTTACCAAGGAGTATCGTATTTCCTAGCACTAACTGCGTTGTGGCGGTCAGATAGGGTCACATTAAATACGGGTATCCAGCTGCATCCGGTTAGACTGAACAACATAGTTGGGAAAAGGCTAGGCAGATTATCATGTAGGTATATAATGAGTGTGAGTCACCCTGTATAATAATTCAGTAGTTTCATTATTCAATTATTCACCAAATGGTGTTAATAAGTATGTAAATTGGTTTAGTCATCGTGATACTGAAAATTTCCAACATTGTTTTCGGGTAGCGACCAAGTTCCCTTGACCCTGGTACTTAAATACGGTCTTAAATATTTAGGCACAGCCTTGTGGCAGATATTCCTGCTTATGTTTAACAGGAAATATGCTTTTTTGTTATAATTTAGCGTAGTTTGTGTGCGTTTTAGTCTCAAGGGACGTGGTTAAATAATAACAACCGCTCAGATCGATTTTCAGGGCCTCGGTCGATCCATGAATTTGTGGGCCAGCGCGCAAACATACAGACTTTAAAAGTGGCTTAATTCTATACCAGCAACCTACTTTTGCTTCGCAGAATCTGACAGAATATTGAGGCCATCCTTAAGTTGTGTTTTACAGTTAGAAGTAAATTCTCGTAATAACAGCAAATGTGGAATCTGATTATCTATGCGCGGCAAACGTGACCAAAAACCGTACAAAACAGAGAACTGAATGAAACAGGGAAGGAAAAATGGAAGTCCTTTGCCCAGCAATGAAACACAGTCAAGGCTATGAAAAAAACATGCGAAGCAGTCTTTGGGGACTGTCAATAAAAATGAAAACTTGTCTACTAGTGCTACAAAGCGTTAGTTGACGGTCACGCAAGTTCCATGATTTTTGTTCACTCAAAAAGTACTCAACGAGCTTAGAGAAGTTTTCAGTTCATAAACGGGAAATACCGCGGCAGAATATAAGAACTAAAGGAAAGGACCGAATATTGGGCCCATTTTTTATTTCAAACTCTGTGAATTAACACTATTTATTTGAACATGTTGTTATCTATCACTCAAATAAGATTTTACCAGGCTAAGTGCAAGTTTACCCAGTCCGTAATGCTCAAGTTTCAAAAGTAATGTGTCGTGATTTATGCAATCAAATGCTTTGGAGAGGTCACAGAAAATTTCTGTACACACTAAGGCAGACATGACAAACTATATTATTTTACACCAGTTCTAGCGTGTAAGCATGCCATTTGCCATCAGTATTTGACCTCCATGAAGGACAGTCTGAACAAAGAAAGAAAATGGTAAATAAAAGAAAACGGTTGACTGCTTGTGATTCAATACAAGCTTCGAGCAAGTTCATTTATCTTTAACCTTTAAAAAAACAACAGACTGCACTTTATTGCTTTTTACTTATTTTAACTGCTTTATTGAACGTTTTTAACGAGACTCTGACATGCAATGAAAATTGTTTTATAGTTTGACAGAAGGGATCCTCTAGTGAAAACCTTTTCAACAGATTTATTTTGTTCAAAATCACGGAAGATATTCTAAGTTTGGTGTTAATAACTAACTACCTACAGTACCAGTCGGAATTTTAGTAAAAATGTTTTTTGTTAAAAAATATTGATAATTTTGAAAGAATCTTAATTGAGCTCAACGACTTTTTCTTATAAAGAGAGAGAGAGTAGAGAGAGGGAGTATTATATGGTAGTATTATATGTAATACTTAATCTATTATAGTATGCACTATAAAGAAGTGAAACTTGTTTGTTAGTTTGTATGTAGGAGTAATTTTCGGAACTACTGATCCGGTTAAAAATGGTCTTGAAACATTTATGTATGAAGCATGGCCGAATTTTTTACGCCATTTTGTTTTTATTTTCAAAGTAGTAGCCACGCATAAGACCTATATTAATCGATAGCTGGTATCAATACAAATTAGTTTTATATGAAACAAAATGTTCTAAACTGTCACGTTTCCGAGATATGAGCTATCAAAGTTAAATTTTATTTTGCTGATGAAATCTTCAGCACAACTTTAATTTGATCAGACACGCTTACAAGCTTTATAGCTTGTATCAATCGATAGCTAACTAAGCTAACTAAAAAATGTTCAAACTCCTTTTCTAACTAACGAGAAGCTACATTTTAAACGTTCGAGCGAAGCTACGAGCAAAAGTAAGTACTAATATTTTTCAAAAGCTACGGAATCTTAGGTAATGTTCAATCTTTTTAATCGATTTCTGCAGTGAACATTTTAAATTGCTTGGCATGTAAAACAAATTCGTCTCATTTTTTTGGCTGTCTGTAGCTAGAGGTCGCGAGACAGCGAGCAATGCTCGACTATTAAGTTTCGGTTGCGTGTGACAAAATGAGGGTAGTTTACTACATTAATTTGGTGTCACCTTTGTTTAGAACCTGTGGCGCTAGCACGAGCGAGCGATTAAACTTTATGCAAATACCAACGTTTTTTAAATTGAAAATGTTTTTTCTATGCAATTTTGTTTTGAAGTGAAAACTTCTATAGGCGCGTTGAGCACTTTTTGGGAGAAAAATATCATCGAACTCGCGTGACCGTCACGTACGCTTTTCGTAGCACTCGTAGCCGATCCGCTACGGCGTAGCACCACAAGGCGTGCGCGGGACACAACCCGTAGCTGTACTACGACTGGGGTGGGGCCTGAGGGAGGAGAAAGAGGGGCGGTGTCAGGGGGAATTGGAAAATAAATAAAAAAAATTGCGCACAGTTCGACGATACAATTCACAAGTTACTTAGTTTTCACTTCTAGCGGCAGTCCCCAAAGTTTTTTTTACGACTACCGCCATTTGTAGTGGCGGTACACGTGTTCATGAAAGGAGACCGCAAGTTGGCAAGCATAAGGTGGGACTCACTCAGGTTCGGCGGAGCGACGATCTTCGCAGAGTGGCTGGTAGCAACTGGAATAGAGTTGCTGAAAATCGAGTTGAGTGTCGAGTGATTTAACAGCCAGATAGATTGACGATGAGGATGATGACAATTTTTAGCATTAAATTATACAAATTGTATACATAGCTACCAAACTCTAAAGTTAATATTATTGTGAAAAAAATAAAAATACTCGGTGTAGCTTATGGTTAATCAAGAACAGTCGCATAAGTCGATCTTCAAAGTTAAGCAGCCCTTGCCAAGGTCACGCCGTGGGTGGGTTACCTCCCAGTACATACTAAGTTTCCTACGTGCCTTGGAAAGCATGTTAAGCCATTGGTCCTGGCTGTCATTTGTAGATCTTTGACAGTCGTTACTGATAGTCAGTGACACCTAAGTCTGCCAACCAGTCTTATTATAGGAGTATCGTAATACCCAGAACAAACAGTACTGTGGAGGTCAGATAGGCAGTCACTCCATGTAATATAGGTACTAGTATTAAGCTGTATCAGGTCAAACTGGAAGCCGACCCTAACATAGTTGGAAAAAAGCTAGGCAGATGATGAGATTTCAATGGTAAAATAATTTGTATTTAGTTGACATTTAAACTGCGCATTCGTGGTTACTAGAGCATTAGGTTTACGGTATGTATTTAAGTTAAAGTGCGTGTTATTCATTTGTCAAATAGATGTTTTTTTGTTTTCCATAGAGGGTTGGTTGACACGCTATGTATGTTATTAATACATAATATAGACACAGTTTGCTTGGTCATTTTTGTGCTTCGTTTCAAATGTGTTAGTCTAAAAGGCCTTTTATCGGATAAATCCATATTAATGCTCTAAAGGCCATATTACTGTCTGCTGTTGCCTTTTTAAGCCACAATGGCTGAACACACAATAATGACGTAATTTAGCACATACTTGCACTTTGACTTGGGTTAGTTTATGACGTTTTTATTATAAATATAATAATATTAAAAGCGGGGAAGCCGGTAGCAAAAGCTAGTATTGTTTTTTAGGCGTTTTGCAAGACGTTACCTGCTCTAGGAACTATTTGTTCTGTGTCGTGGGTGCGAAACACTCTAACTCACAAACACAAATAGCCACATCCGGAACAACCTGTGGGTCATACGACTGTATTGGTTATTGTTACCATAATGTTATTTTAATTATTTTCTGATAAATTACTTACCTACTCAATTATTTATCTTTTTTCCACGATTTTATAAAATTGCCTCCAGTTCTTCCTTATCCCATAAAGCAACCAGAGCCAAAAAGGCATTTTGTAATTAAACATTCCTTTTTGTTCGCATTCCACATTCGCCGACCTAAATCTCTTAAAAATAAATGTACTGAACAACATGGAGCAGACTTGTTTTAAACTAATTACACGCTTTTACTCAGAGTTTTGCAAAACAAAAAAATTGACGCCCAACTGGGACTACACTCATTTAAATGACGCCCTATGTGGGACAAATTTATGCTTTTTTCGGAGTATTTTTAAGGGTGTTCGTGGCTAAGTAATTACAGCCGCATTATGGTTAAGGAACGCTTGCAGAGGTCAGTGTCGTGGATGAGTGACCGTTCATGATGTCAATGTCACAAGACGCGTGTCACTTAGTAGAGGTAGATACTCGTACCCTATAGTCCACCATAATTATTACCTGCTAAAAACACTCCTCTAAAACTTCACTGTCCCTTTTAAATATTTCTTCAATGAATTCTCGAAGAAAATAGGCCCTGTTAATTTATTAAATCAATCATCTTTTCACATAATTTGTAATAAGATTTGGGCCTTTTCATAGAAGCAATTGAATAAATTATCGGGCCCACGTTGGGCGCCAATAAGGTTTATTGACACTCTCTTGATATTATTATAGCGGCGACGATCAAAATTGTTATTTCGTTAGTTATTTATACTTACTTCTTGACTTTTATCACTATATTATTCTTCAAGATTAGGCAAAGGAGTGGGGTGTACCTGTGTCCAATACAATTTTATCTCTGCATGGATTATATTATAAAATTGTAGACACAATAACACATGCGACCTTGGTATTCTTGACCATCGTTGGTTGTTGTTACGCAAGGTTATTTTTGAAAAGCCGATCTTTTTAGCCGTTAACATTTCAGGAACGGCCGGCATAGAAACTTTTTTTCAACCCCGATCAGCTTAGCCCTGAATAAAAAAAAAACGAAAATAGCTACACTTTCCTCTATTATGAATTCATACCTTTCATCCCAAATCGTATTAGATTTTTATAATATTGGATATGACGCGCGTGGTATTTGGTAATTCTGGGTAACGAGATGGCAGTTCCTGTAATGAGATAATCTGCCAAAACACATCTGCCCAATCTGCAGGCGTGCTGTATTCCGTAGTGGCAAACGAATCAAAGCATTTTCAAGTAGGTCAGACACGGACACTTTTGAATTGTCGAAACAAAGACAACAAACAAACGAAGATATAATTCTAGTCACAAGCCAAACTAACTGTGAAAGTACTGTTGTTGCCCATTCTAAAGCGTACATCTCAATGGGGAAGAACGACCAAGAAACTCCATGAACAAAGTGTCCATGGAGTTTCACACAAAATTAATGTATTTTAGGAAGGGGAGGCAACTTATGCTGACAAATAAAAATAGGGTCAAGTGTGTGTGTGTTGTTACGCAAGGTTATTTTTGAATTTCCTTTGGGTATGGAACTCTAATAATGATGCCAGTCCAACTAATCAATGACACTTTTTTAATGCAGACAGAGCCGAGTAGGCATGACGACAGTATCAAAAAATTGCAAATCTATTTAGTCCGTCATTTAAATTATTGGAAAATAATGGACACGTATCTTTTGTTTTAATATTTATAATGACAAAGATAAAACGCATCAAAATTTGGGAGTGGGAGCTAGTGACGTCAGAACTAGCTAAAAAGTATACCTAGGCGTGACATATTGAGAATTTTAAAAGCGTCGTATCTTCGTCAATTTTGGTTTACGTAACAAAAAAAAATACGGGTCAAATATTTTTTGATAATTTAAGTGACGGACTAATTAGTTTCTTTTGTGGTTTACCCTATTGTTACGTCGTACGAGAAAATTCTAGATTACGAGTGTGTTTCGAATGTCCTACTACGGAACTGTTTAGATGATTCGTCTACAATGGTCTACCATAGAAATGTCCAGAAGATTCGAGTAAGTTCTGGAAAAAAAGGATGGTGTTTACTATGGGACTGTAAATAAGGATCCAGAAATCCGTGGATTTTTCTCGAAGGTTCGGTCGCAATATAAAAATAGCCGATAATATAATAATGAAATAAATATAGAACGTGTATTTGCGGGAGCAGTCAGTCTGATTTTGGCTACACAACTAAGCGAATCAAAGTGAACTAGAAGTGCGATAATTAAGTCCATGGTGATCAGTAGTGTATTTTTGTTTAAGTTTTACGTGTTTGTCTATGTATAGTCTATACCAATAATTATAAAGAGGAAAGAGTTGCGATTTTTTGTTTGTTACGATTTACCTCTAAAGCCACACACAGGCGCGTTTTTGCGTTTCGATATTGCGATATAAGTTCTTAGAACATTTGTTATTGGGTCGCAGAAACGCGACAACGCAGAAACGTAAATACGTGCCTGTCTGTGATCCTTCGAATAATTTAAAAAATTCTTTCACCTTAAGAAAGTCTTTACTGAATAACATAGGCTATGTTTTATCCCCGTTATCCCACAGGAACAGGACCTCACGCGGGTGAAACCGCGTGACGCCCGCTAGTAATTAATAAATTTATTTAGTTGTTTAATCGGTAGGAGCCCCAGTAGGAGCAAATGTTTGTGTGATGAGCATGGACATTTGTTTCCGAGTCATGGATGTTTATATGTTTAATAAGTATGTATTTACAAAACAAAAAAAAAAGTATATATGTAGTATATCAACTATCTAGTGTCAACGACACAAGCTTTGCTTAGTGTGGCACTAGGTGGCGCTGTGTGTTAATGTCCAGCGATATTTATTTATTTTTATTTATTTTAGTATTTAATTTATCCTATACCCTTCCAGTTCCTAATAGTTTTTCAAATCGCTAACCCTATGGAAAATTATGTATGTAAAGCCAATATTACCGATAAGAAAATCTACATAATCGAGTCGGTGGCTTGAAACAACCATTTTTATACGTTACTAGCTTCTGCCCGCGACTTCGTACGCGGATCCTGTTGCTTATGCCAGCGACAACGGGGTCGTCGAAGATCTGAAACGTCTGATGTCGAATTCTAAGAACCCGGGGACGGGAAAATAACGCATCTTTCCCACCTGAGCAACACATACCATTTGTTTCTTTTTGCGATTTAACAGCTTCACAAAAAGTACAATTTTTAGCCATACCTCCGATGGCGGAATATGTGGCGTATTCAATCATAGGAGACGTAAATGCACTCCGTGCCTTATCAACCCAAGGAAGGTCGCCATGCCCTTTTTTTTGGTTGGGAAATAATCAAATAACTTCTCCAACTCTGGGTGGAGCGGGAGGGAGTGTCAGATTTTTACTGACTAAAACCCATCCATTTTCCTTCCTCGCCCTTTACGTTCCAGGGCCACGGTATCTCTTTCGAATAGTCCCGCAGCCCCGGCAGGCTTCGACCTTTGCGGGCCCCTCCCTTTATGCTGACATCTCTTGAGGCGCACGTGGAACACGAACGCGCCGTCGACAGGGCAGGTCGCAATGCCCTACGGCTATATCTTGAGACACATCCGATTTTTCAGATGATATCGACATTCTGTTCAGAGAATGTCGACGTCGATCAGAATTCAAACGTTCGTTCAATGAACGTGCATCGCGCATCACGCATCACGTTCATCACTCGTTTCAAAAGACCTGTTAGTAGATGTGCGAATACGCTGAAAACTCAAGCCTGATTCTGTATCGGTAAACATTTCGGATTCGCTCACGATCAGCGGACAGTCGCGCATCACGTTCCGCACTTGTCTCTAAAGACCTAGAAGAAGCTATGCGTAGATACGCTGAGAAATCAAGCGCAATTCTCTATCCGTGAACGTCTCCGACTCGCGAGACAATGCGTGACGTTCACGATCAGCGGTCAGTCGCGCGTCACGTTCCCTACTTGTCTCTAGAGATCTAGTAGTCGATGCGTAGATACGCTTGAAACTCAAGCTCAATTCTCTATCCGTGAACGGCTCCGACTCGCAAGACAATGCATGACGTTCACGATTAGCGTTCAGTCGCGCATCTATTCTTCACTGGTATCTAGAGACCTGGATGTAGAAATACGCTGAGAACGCAGGCGTGCTTCGCGATCCGAAGAGGTTTCCACGGAGCAAGTTGCAGCCTGATGTTCTCGAACAGCATCAAGTCTCTCCTGACGCTCTTCGATAGATTCTTGGGATCTTATGATCCTCCATCTTTTAGCTCCTTTGGAACATTGGGAAAGATTTGACCTCTTTCTAGGCATGGTTATAGTTTTGTTGTGAAGATACCTGATCAATTGAAATCTAAGTAACTGCTCCCCTGCGTTACCGGGTAGGCTACCGAGTCACGAAGATAACTGGAAAAGGAAATTAATTCTACAACAGGTGTCCGAGATCTTCGATTTTTCTAAGTCAACAGAGAGTGCTCATCAGATTAAACAACTTTTGCTAAGACGTCATTTATATATGTGTTATGGTGTAGCTGGGCTCTTGGAGTTCCACAACAGGTGTTCCAGATCTTCGATTTTTATAAACCAACAGAGAGTGCTCATAAAATTGAACAACTTTTGCTAAGACGTCATTCCTATATGTGTTATGGTGTAGCTGGGCTCTTGGAGTTCCACATCAGATGTTCCAGATCTTCAAACTTATACTCTCAGCAGAAAATGCTCATCATGTAGAACAATTTTTGCTATGGTGGCATTTTTGTATCTCTTATAATTTAGCTGGTCTGTTGCGGTTCTGCATCAGGTGTTCAAGTTTCCAAGATAAATTATAGCCTCATAGCTTTTGCCCGCGACTTCATTCGCGTGAAGTTTTGATATCGCAACGCATCGCCTACTCAACGGAAGTTTAAACTGTTTTGTTCCCGCTTGCAACATTTCTTATTGCTGCTCCGCTCCTATTGGTCATAGCGTGATGTTATATAGCCTATAGCCTTCCTCGATACATGGACTATCCAACGCAAAAAGAATTTTTCAATTCGAGCCAGTAGTTCCGGAGATTAGCGCGTTCAACCAAACAAACAAACAAACAAACAAACAAACAAACAAACAAACTCTTCTGCTTTATAATATTAGTATAGATTGCCGAACCAAAGCCAAATAATTTGCAATATTCCTACACGTTGAAAGAATATATATTTGAGACGTAACGTGGTCCAGACATATTAAATTTTTTTGGTCCTACCATGCGGTCAGGCCTTGCGCATTAAATATACAGGGACAGTTTGACCCAAAAGTTTTGTGTGACCCTCAGATTCGGAGGGTTCCGTAGCCAAATGGAATATCGGGAGCCCTGATAATTTTATCATGTCTGTCTATCCAACCGTCTCAATTGGATACAGCCGTTTACTCGGAAAGTTTTGGCAGTTTGACATTATATTGATGAAAATATCAGAGAAAGTGTATCCTATGTACCGCTAAACAACGGTTTAGTCAGTAGGTACACTAGAGAATTGGTTATTTTTCATTACATTAAAAGAGCGAAAGTAAAAGATTCGACCAGCCGAGTAAAAGTTTTCACTATTACACTACTGGTCGGCTTATTCGTCAACGGGCGACAGTGAAACTCGCGAGTGCTCGTGAGTTGGCACCTTCCGATTAAATTTTTTTTTGTCGTCATCTCGCATGCACCTAATAAAGTACAGTCAAATGAAAACGGATTGAAATCAATATCGAAAAAAAAAGAACAAGCTTTGCTCGTTTAAAGATATTATTAGATTATACATTTTATAAGAATTTTACGCAGCTGACTGTACATCTGACGTATTTTACGTCAGATTTACAAGGTCGCGCGAGTTGACGACAAAAAAAAAACCGGAAGGTGCTAACTCGCGAGCACTCGCGAGTTTCATAGTCGTCAGTTGACGAATAAGCCGTTTGGTCGAATCGTAATGAAATTTGGCAAGGAAATAAATTATATCCTGCGATAGGACATTGGCTATCTTTGTTTTTTTTTTTCTAACACATTCATCTTAATATTCACATGCGAACGAAGTTGCGGGTAACAGCTAATCAATTTATAGTCAGAGGTACCTAGGTACGTAGGCCACCTTTGTAGGTGTTAATTAAATAAAGCACTTTTTTACTTTTAAGCAAAGTTTATAAATGAATATTAGCGAGGGTAGAATAAAAAAAACATTGGATGTGCGCGTGTGGGGTATCGTTGGATTTAGATTAACACAATGATGTTTCAGAGTAACTTTTTTACATAGTTAGATTTCGTTTAAATTCGCAAAAATTAAATTTTTATCGTTTTCCGAGAAACAATATGAAATACAAACTTATTTTTGCAGCTGCTAAAATATGCATGCCATAATAATTATCCCGGATAGGAACCCTTCCTACGTGGTCCGGTTCGCTCTTGGCCGTTTTCTGAGGATGCTCGTGATATATTTTATTCAGTTATGTTGTAAAGTTTTAATACGTGTGAATTACTTTTTCTCCTAAAGTGCGTAGAGTTCAAAATATTATAACATCATCACGGTTGTAACTCCTGAGGGGTTAGGTACAGGTGTACATAATAGGGTAGATGACAAAAAAAACTAGTCCGTCAGGTACATTATTAAAAAATATTTGACCCGTATTTTTTCTTTTCTTACATAAATCAAAATTAACGAAGATACGACGCTATTAAAATTCCCAATACGTCACGCCTAGGTATAATTTTTAGCTAGTTCTGACGTCACGAGCCCCCACTCCCGAGTTTTGATGCGTTTTATCTTTGTCAAAATTCATTGATTTACAAAAACAAAAAATACGTGTCCATTATTTTTCAATAGTCTAACTGACATATATTTGTAATTTTTTGATACTTTCGTCATGCCTATAGTACACCCAAGTTAAAACCAGTTATAAATAAATAAATAATAAAAAATAAATATCGCTGGACATTACACACAGAGCCATGTAGTGTGTATTTATTTCGATTGGATTACAGAATATCTAGGTTCCCCAACACATATTTTGAATGTACAGTGATTTAAACAAGAGTTATGAGAAAAATAAATTTTCTATAGAAATTTTAAATTCCTCATATCTCATCTTTATATAATTGTGCTTTCAAAATATTTATTTGGGAACATAGATATTCTATAATAAAATCGAAATAAATACACACTACCTTAAGAATATGTATGATTTACAAATTATTTTGGTGTTACGTTTGTATGAAATTCGCATGCTCCGCAGGCCTCTTAAGCATTTTATGCTTAACGTGGCTACTGTCACAGCGAGTTTGTTTAAAACAACAAAATAACGTTACAACTCAAGATATTAAAAGAATAAATTCAAAATTCATTCATTTGTGATTGTTTTCTATTTTGTATGGTAACTTGTTCATATAATCATCTGCGTAGCCTTTTCCCAACTATGTTGAATTCAGCTTCCAGTCTAACCAGATCAAGCTGAATACCAGTATTTTACATGGAGCGACTGCCTATCTGACCTCCACAACCCAGTTAGTACTGGAGTAATACGACACTCCTTGGTAAGACTGGTTGTCAGACTACGAGACCAGACTGGTTGATAGATGGGACCAACCGCTTAACGTGCATTCCGCGGCACGGCAAAAACTCGGTATGTAAGGGTGGTCACCCAGTTGCGGGCCTGTTCGAAAGAAATACCGCGGCCTCGGAACATAAAGGGCGAGGAAGGAACATGGATGGGTTTTAGTCAGTAAAAGTCTGACACTCCCTCCCGCTCCGCCCAGAGTGGGAGAAGTCATTTGATGATGTCCCATCCTAAAAAAAAAAAAAAGGGTAACCCAACCACAGGCCAACCTAGGCTTAACCCAAAGATCGACCCGAGTGGCTGTTATTATTTAGCTACGAACTACTATCCGTAATCTGTTTATATAGTAACTTAATATTGCATATGACGGTAGTAAAAAAAAATCACACGCTTGGTTTTCAATATATAGAAAGTGATATTTACATTATCTAGGTATAACTATTAATATCTGTGACGACAACTGCATTGTGAGAAACAACAAACACTCCGTAAACGGGCTCAAACCAGTCGTTCCGTGTGAACCAGTAAACTTGGCATATCATGGACGTAAGTTTGCAGTTAACTCCCCAAGGCAGCGCTTCCCAACCTTTTTTTTTGTAGAAACAATCTCAGATGAGACTCAAGAAACATTAGGTAACTGTGCTAATTTTTGAATCTATATTTTTTATGGTGTACGTAATAAACAGTATCTATTCTATTCTATTCTAATAGATCACAAACGGGATACGCTGGTGGATAAATAATAACAGCCGCTCCTATCGATTTTAGGTTAAGTCGCGCCTACCTAGGTTGGTCCGTGGATGGTAACCATCATAACATACTGAATTTCCTCCTTCCGTGCCTCGGAGAGCATGTTAAGCCGTTGGTCCCGGCAGTCATTCGGAGGTCTTTAATAGCTTTACAGGTAGTCAGTAGCCTGAAAGTCTGACAGCTAGTCTTACCAAAGAGTATCGTATTACCTGGTACTAACTAGGTTGTATAGGTCAGATAGACAGACACTCCATTTAAAATACTGGTATTTTGCTGTATCCGAATACGCTGGACGTCGACCACATCGTAGAAAAATGGTGACATATGTATTCGAATGTTTTGATTCCAAGACATGCGAAATTCCGGATGATTGATGGTTTCCTTCACCGTTTTGAGAGCAGTTGTGATAAAATAAATTACCAAAAGGAATGAGTTTGCTTGGGTTCGAACCCATGGCTTACAAATAGAGGCAGTTACGAGTCAGTCACTTCTCCCAAGTACACACTATAAAAGCTTTTAATTTTAAACCTTTCGCGGGCCATATTTACTGGTTGAGAACCCCTGCCCTAAGGGGACGCGCGGGTTTGAATGTTTAACAGGCTACGTTTGCGTGATGAGGCATATGTCTTGTTTATGTCATGTCTCTTGGGAATTGGGGCTTTTGTCTTTTTGGTAATTGGAAATAGGAAGTTGGAAACGATGGGTTGAAATGGAAATTAATGGGTTGACCTTGAAATGTCAGTAAAGCTGTTTAATTTTTTTACCATATCTATCATGGGGTTTAAGTTTCCGCACTTAGTCCTTGAGGTGAACCATTGTGCGTGAGCCATGGTGACCGCTTACTCCAACCAGCCCACCCCCCTCCAGAAGCAGATCAAATTTCCCGGTCTCCTCAGGACATCCGTAAGTGATCTTGGCGTTCCCAGGATCTCCTCGCGAATTTTGGTAACGCCTGTGCACTCAAGGAGCACATGCGCTACCGTCTCCTCCGCCTCCATGCACGCTCTGCACAGGGGACTGTCAGTGATTCCTAGGGTTTGGAAGTGTTTATTCAGTGAGCAGTGTCCAGTGATGGTCCCCGCCACCAGACGCAGGCTATCTCTGTCCAGGCGCAGAAGGCGCCTGGTCAGCTTTGTATCCAGGGATGGCATAGCTTCCTTGGATTGCCTACAATCTGGTGCCGAGGTCCACCATTTCTCTGCTTGTATTCAGGTGTGATCCTTTAACCAGTTTCTCAGATGCTTGAAGGGAATGGGCACAATGGGTTCGGGTCCGTAGGGTTTTGTGCTGGATCCTCTTCTGGCAAGTTCATCAGCCGCATCGTTGCCGAGTGATCCACTGTGACCTCTAATCCATTGCAGCGGTACCGTGTTGTTTTTTACCATATCATCACGCCAGTAATCCTTGAATGGTTTGGGGGAGGTTTACCTAGTAAATGACAAATCATATAATAGTTGCGGAGGCGGCTGGCCTGACATTACCACTCTATAGGTGCGTGACATTACCTCACTCTAAATGTAATCCGCCATTTTGTGGTGGCGGCCATCTTGGACTGATTTTCATCAAACATAACTGAGAACACTACCGACTAATTCAACTTTCAAACAAAAAAAACTAAATCAAAATTGGTTCATCCGTTCGGGCGCTACAATGCCACACACACACACACACACACACACACACACACGGACACGACAAACAAACTTATAATACTTCGTCGTTTTTGCGTCGGGGGTTAAAAACAGCGGCTTATAATAGTTTTAACCGTGACAAATAAAGCCATGTACTTGAACATCGATCGATAAAACTATTAAATATTTACAAAACCTTGAACAGTACTTTTCAACGTTTAAAATCAAATCAGTTGGAATAATTCGTCGAGGGAAGAAACAATAGTTAGATTGTGCTAGAGGAAATTGTGTTCAATATTCTGCTGGCAAATATCTTAGAAGCTCTTTGGTTTAAAATACTAGCATATTTGGCCACAAGCTTTTAATATAACTACCAAATCAATGAAATCAAATTACTAACACTTCAAATCGTATTATCCAGTACAAACTGGGCTGTGGAGGTCAGACAAAATCAAAATCAAAGCATTTATTTCAAGTAGGCCAATAACAGGCACTTTTGAATTGTCGAAACATAGATGAAAATTAAATGTAGCTACAGTCCCAGTCACAAGACATAAAAACTGTGAAAGTACTGTAGTTGCCCATTCCCTAGCGTAGATCTCTATGGAGAAGAACGGGCAAGAAACTCCATGGACACTCTTTTAAATCAAAATATTGTTACAAAATCTTGGTTACATCATTCATGTTGAGATGGTATATTATGTGTGACAGGCAGTCGCTCCAGGAAAAATACTGGTATTTAGCTGCATTGGGTTAGACTGGAAGTAGACCTCAACATAATTAGGAAAAGTATAGGCAAATGTGACTGCAGGAGTGCCTTTACTTCAGAGTACCTGCCATAATACCTACCAGATCTATCTCACCTGTGTAGGTTTCAATCACTTCGTAACAGAAATTCCTGAGCCGAGTCACCGGATATTTGCGGCCAGTTAACCTCAGAGAAACGACACAGTAGAGATATTAGTATCACCTTACAGTAGTTCGATTCGGAATAAATGTTCGAAATCGATCGACACATCATAATCTACCTAGCCTTCTCCTAACTATGTATGTATGTTGGGGACGGTTTCCAGTCTAACCGAAGCTGAATACCAGTAGTTGGCAATCATAATATCGTAACACCAAATAATCAGTTTTAGATGTAAAAAAAAGTATTTGGAAACTTTTCAAATGCCTTTTCTACACTTAAAACGGTTAAAATATCAAATTCAGTGTTTTAATTACTTTCACTATTAATATTCTAGTTTACTAATGAGCCACATTTCTTATTTCCATTCAGTAATATTGAGAAATTAATTGAAATAAGTGAATATTTTACCGCTATTTGCGACGTTGCCAACTTGCGGCGGTGACCTCTCGCGTCCGGCCCTGGTTCAATCCATGGTCCGGAGCGCGACGGAATGGGAAGCCATCACCTCCTTATGCGAAGCAGTCATGCTAGCGAAGGAGATGGCGGAATGCGAGAGGGAGAGAACCTCTCGCCCCAGCCGCCACGGGAGACGCACCGGACGCCGGGTTCACGTGGTGGCCCCCGGCCACCGTAGGCACGGCCTGTGGACGGTGAGCTATGGGCTAGCTCGCCGTCCATCCGTCTTATGACGGGGTGCGGGACTGTTCGAAAGAGATACCCGTGGCCCGAAACATAAAGGGCGATTAAGGAACATGGATGGGTTTTAGTCAGTAAAAGTCTGACATTCCCTCCCGCTCTGCCTAGAGTGGGAGAAGTTATTTGATGATTTACCATCCGTAAAAATAAAACGAGCCTATTTGCTTTACTGAACATCTTTATACTGTGGTGTAAGAGTACAGTGGCATCACATTCGATGCCAACAGACTAGATTATTGGTTCACAGAATACACAGTACCTACACTGTGTATTCTGTGAACCAATAATCTAGTTTGCAGTTAATATGTAAGTTATATAGCCTATTCAATTACCTAATTGAATAGGCTTTATATCTTACCTTGTAACTGCGATCAGTACTTCTAAACGGCGTTGAAGATCTATCCGTGTCATAATTTTATTGGAAGAAGGTCGGAGTTAGATTTAAAACGTGATGACCGTAGCCAGACCACATAATCAGCCATATGGTTTTTTTACCGCATGGGAAATCACCAAATGACCCGTCAGGCGAAAGAGAGTGTCAGACTTTTACTGACAACCCATCCATGTTCCTTCTTAGCCGTTTGTGTTCCGGGGCAACGGTATCTCTTTCGAACATTCCCACAGACACCAGCATTTAGCTCCACCTACAACGTCGTCGATGGTGTTCTGTCATGTCCACTATGTGCTCGAAGTCTTTTGCCCAGGATTGGATATGCTAGCCCCTTGAGAGCACATGAAAGAGCAGCACACCAAGGATCTTGACAACCAAACTAGAAAGCTATCGAATGCAGTCGCTGTGGTCGAAATAGGCTAAATAGCATCATAATCATCTTTGTTGTGGAATACTAATACTGATAGTTCTTGATGACGATTTAGATGTAATTATTTGGTGAAATTCGTTTTCTAAATGAATAAGCCATTGTTTTTACCATTTAACACTATTTGCAAGATTATTTACGTTACTAGGCATGTGTACAAATATCTCAAATGTATGACGAGTATGGCATGGCATGCATGAGTATCCTACTACGTGGACCGATGACCTGGTGAAGGCTGTGGGAATCCGCTGAATGTGAGTCGCATCAATTCTCACTAGATCCATCATGGATCTGGCCAATGGATCTTCTGAGAATGATCCCACGAGACCGGCCAATGTGACACTTGGGGGAGGCCTATGTCCAGCAGTAGAAGGCTTTCTGCTGAGATGATGATAATGATGATGATGATGATGATGAGTATAAGGCAGTCAGTTGGACAGACGTTACAGGTAGTCAATGGCCTGGCGCGCGGTTTACCAACTCGCGCGCGGTCCTAAAAAACTTTAGTAACTGACCTAACTTTGGAAGTTTATGAAGTTATCTTGTATACTTAGTTACGTTTATGGTAATGACATAGTGGTATCATAATAACTTAGTAACAAAGTAAAACTTGAATATGAAAAGTATTTGTGTAAAACAACAAAATATTTTTGGAGAAAGACTTTCAAAAGTTTAAAGTCGGTTGTTTTTTTTTGCAAAATAGGATACTTATTTCTCCATAGTCACCTGTAGCAAGACGTTTGTCGATCAAGCGAGTAGTTTGTGATGAAACGGTAATATTATTCGCACCTGCTACTATTTCACAGCCAATCTGACATTTACCAACTCGTTTACAAGAACTATTGGACCCAAAGGACCTAAAAAACCCCAGGGTCTTTCGACCCGAAAGTTTCTAGACGATTGAATCGTGAAGGGCGATTAAATCCATTTGGATTGGGACGGTAGTTATAGTTTTTTCATTTGTGAAATTGCTTAATGGTCTCGTTATTTATTTTTATGGCTTCCGAACTAGTTGGCTTTGGGTTTTTTTCTGTGATGTCTTTATATTAGTTTGAAGTTATTTAGGTTTATCGAATAACAGTTAAGTTTTTACAGTTTATGGATATTAATTATTTTGTGTAAACAAAATATAGACAACTACAAGACGAAATAATCAGATCTTCACGCTTGCAATCCACGAAGGGTTTGGCAGCGGTATACCTAATGAAAATAATGGAGGTGGCTCTAATTTTGACCACGCGCTAAAAGGTACATTTTCAAAGCTATGCGTAATTTGTTCATTATCAATGTATCATTTTCAATAGAATCAATATTATAGAATAGAATCAGAAAATGGCCCACCTTCTCCTTTATCTTGGATCTCCTTTTTTAAGCGGCTGAGTTATGAGTAGAAACCGTAATGTCACGGAAAAATCGCTATTGAATTTTAGTTTTAAGGAAGTTTTAAGACAATCTCAGTGCAGGGATCTTAGGGGGCTTAATTACCCAAGATATGAGTATTTTCTTAACAGTTTGGCTCTCTATGGATTCTATTGCAACAAGCTATCAGAAAAGAATCGGTTTAAAGTCGTGACTGTCGCAGATTTCTAATAATGAGCAGTTTATGGCGGAGAGTTGGAAAATTTACAAAAAAAAAATGAAGTTCGATTTCTGCAAAACCATGAAGTTTGGACCCCAAGTGATCGGATCAAAATGGTTGAAAATTAAGTCCAGTAACACCCAATTCAGAAATGTACCCAATTGCCAATCATAATAAATACATACAAGATGTATTAAAAAATTGTTCCAATTTTTCTATTACACCGGGGCCATAACGGTTGAATAAGTACTCGTAACAGTCAATGCAATTTGATTTTGTGAAATGTCAAAAGAAATCAGACAGCACGACATCAAATAGGACG
Source organism: Xestia ashworthii (assembly GCA_950022955.1). NCBI lineage: Eukaryota > Metazoa > Arthropoda > Insecta > Lepidoptera > Noctuidae > Xestia > Xestia ashworthii. The sequence goes on along the minus strand of OX465576.1, from coordinate 7,830,013 downwards.
TGGACTGACCTTTGCATATTGGAAATTGCATATTTATGTTAGATTCGCATTTGAAATGCATTGTGACATTCCAGATGCATCAAACTTGTTTACTACTAGAACCGTATTGGCACTGACAGATTGTAGTACAGTCGGGTGCTGAAAGCTAATGTGTGTTAGGCATTTAACTACAAAATTACACGACCGGGGAGAAATTAAGTATCTGTTGTGCTATTGTATGTAAGCCTTACTAATTATCATCCTTCAAGCTTGTTGACTCGCCTTTTTGTCAATGTTCCACATCAGACTGCGAATATGAACAATCTGCTCATCACATTTTATGGGAGTGTAGACTTTGGCAAAATGAACGCAATTTTATGTTGGATAGTGTACAGGTTACATCCGGAGTTATTTACTATACGGACCTTTTTCGCGCGAACAAATTTTTGTTGATTTTATATTATAGCGTCTGTCCATGATAATTATGTAAAAATATAGAGTTTGAATTCCTGAAGAGTTTTGTCTTAAGTCGTATTTTTCTAGGAAGTCAGGAATTAAAGATATTCCAGTTTGAAGTTTTAGAGGTTATGTCTTGTGCGTTTCCTAACAATAACATTTTTTTTTATATTTTTTTCTTTTGATTAGTATAGTATTTTCTGACCTGTAATTCGAACCAAGATGAATAACTTGCTTAGAACTCGTGGTTTAGTAATAACAGCCACTCGAGTCGATCTTTAGAATAAGCCGTGCTTGCCAAGTAGGTCTATGAATGGGTGACCAACATTTTCATACCGAGTTTCCTCCGTGCCTCAGAAAAAAAAGTCTGACGAACAGTCTTTGTATTGTATTGTATTGTATAACGGGCTGATGTCCGCAATTCCACGGCGAGGCGCGTATTTTGCGTACGGGTGGGAACTTCACTCGATCCATCCCAGCTCCCCAAAGAAGGCCAGCAGCGCCCCGATGTTGCCGACAATCTCGCGGAGAGTACCTGGACGACCGAAGTACTTTGCCCTATATGATGCAACCGCTGGGCAGTGTAGAAGCACGTGGGCTGCAGTCTCGTCTTCCTCCATGCATGCGCGGCACAGGGGGCTGTCTGTGACTCCTATGACAAAGAGGTGTTTGTTAAAAGAGCCGTGACCGGTGATGGCGGCTGTAATTGTACGCACCTGTGGCTTGGTTAGCCTAAGCGCGCGTTTGGTGAAGCGGCCGTCGATGGCAGGAAGTGCCTCCTTGGCTTGCCTACACTCGCCGTGGTCAAGCCACAGCTTGTGGTGTATTTCACTAGTTCGTTTCCTTACCAGTGTGCGTAGGTAACCGAAAGGGAGTGGTGCGATAGGTTCTGGTCGCACCGCTGCCATGCTCGATCCCCTTCTAGCGAGTTCATCCGCCGCGTCGTTGCCGCGGGAATCGCTGTGTCCTTTGATCCATTGGATGGTTATGTTATTGAGATTACCAACCTGGTTCAGGCGTTGGTGACACTCGTGTATTAACCCGGAGTTCACTGTATGGTTGTTTAGAGCCAGCAGCACCGCCATGCTGTCCGACAGTATACGAATTGAGTGGCCCACAACTTTCCTGGCTATGATGGCCGATGCCGCCAGGGAGATGCCCATTCATTCTGCCTGAAATACCGTGTTGTGCGCCCCCAGAGGTGTGGCTATGTGGATGTTGAGGTCTTCCGAGAAGACTCCCCAGTGCCAGTACCTGTTTTAGATCCATCTGTGAAGATCCGTAGTTCCGCGGGGTTTAATCCCTCGCAGCGGTGGTCCTCGTGAAGCTGGATTTTGTATTTCTTGTCGAATACAAATTGCTTCGGTATCCGATCGTTGTGTGCTTTCGCCAAGGGGAACTCGCAATAGAATTCCTCCAGTATCGCATTGTGCTGTGTTGTCTTCTTACCCCAGAGCTGAAGTGTTTTAAGGCGTACTGCCGTCATCGTCGCCTCCTGCTGTATGAACAGATGGAGCGGTGGAAGCCCCAACATGGCTTCGAGAGCAGCAGTCGGGGTAGTCCTCATGCAACCAGTGATTGCCATGCAGGCAAGCCTTTGCAGGCGCTGCAGCTTGATGGCTGCTGTACTTAGTTTAGTGCGTGGCCACCAGACCACAGCCCCATAGGCAATCATGGGTCGGATCACCGCGCAGTATAACCAGAGTATAATTTTCGGGGATAGGCCCCATTTCTTACCTATCATCCTCTTGCATTGCCAGAAGGTTATGCAGGCCCTGTTTGTCTTGTTGTCTAGGTGGCTACTCCAGTTTAACTTACTGTCTAGGATGACACCCAGATACTTGACCTCATCGGCTAACTGGAGTTCGTCTCGAAGAGTTTGGGTAGGCGATAAGGGCCTAGTGTTCGTTTGTGGGTAAACAGGACAAGTTCAGTCTTCGTTGGGTTCACTGAAAGGTCGAACTCTCTGCACCATCGTTCAACGATACGTAGAGCTCGCTGAGTGAGGTCGAAGATTGTCCCCGTCACTTTCCCCGAGATGAGAATAGCGAGGTCGTCGGCATACCCTATTGTGTAGAAGTGGTTCTCGTTGAGTCTAGTGATGAGGTCATTAATCACCAGATTCCAGAGGAGCGGAGATAAAACCCCTCCTTGGGGGCAGCCTCTGGCTATCATGGCCATTTGCTGTTCCCCTTCAAGTCGCACCACTCGTTTGCTCAGCATGTTTGTAATCCAGTCTATCAGTACCTGTTCCACTCCATGGCGAGAGAGCGCGGTGTTGATGCTGGAGAAGTTTGTTTTATCGAAGGCTCCCTCGATGTCTATGAAGGTGCCCAGGCAGCTTCCCTTCTGGTGAATCGCCTCTTCTATCCGGCTGACCACTAGATGGAGGGCGGATTCTGTGGACTTACCCGAGCTGTATGCATGTTGATTAGTATGAAGTGGGATAGTTTGCAAAGCGCCGTCCCTCAGCTCTCTCTCGCACATTTTTTCCATGGTTTTAAGTAGGAAAGAGGTTAGGCTGATAGCTCGGTAGGATTTGGCGTCAGTATAGTCACTCTTACCCGGCTTTGGTATGAATATGACCTTCACTTCTCTCCATCCCTTTGGAACGTATCTGAAGGCCAGACACGCTCTCAGTATAGGGACCAGTCTGCGGGCGACTGAGATCCCACCCCACTGGAGTAGGGCAGGAAATATCCCGTCCGGACCAGCCGCCTTGAAAGGATGGAAGCCTTGGATCGCCCACTGGATTTTCTCCAGCGTAACGACTTTTTGTGCATAGCGCCAGTCATTTCCTGACGGTGTTTGGGTTGCCTCAGTCCAGTCGATAGCCTCTGTGAAAGCGCAACCTGGGAAGTGAGTTTCAGTGAGGACGCGCGTTGCTTCTTCTGGTGAGGTGGTAAGTGTGCCATCTGGTTTGCGGAGAGCAGCAGGCCCAGTCGGGTTCTGCCGTGCTAAAACCTTCCTTACCCTGTTTGCCTGTTGGCAGGATTCGATGCTGCTGCAGTATTTACGCCAACCAGTTGAGCTCCTGTATCTGATGCATTTTTTATAGCATTTCTTGGCCGCGTAATACGCGTCCCAGTCTCTATCAGCACGAGTGTTCATGGCTCTGTTTAGGGCAGACCTTACCTTCCCACGCTTACGTTCCAGCTCCGGTCCCCACCATGATTGATTCCCTGGTGTAGCGGGCGGAGTGGACTCCGGGCAGGTTGAGCGGAAGCTGTCTACCATTGATTTTGTGAGATGACTTACACCCTCGTCGATCCGCGCCGTGTCCTCGTAGGCCATCTCGTAGTTTTTTGACGCAAGTTTGGTTTCGAGGGTGCGTGTGTAGGCAGCACGGTCTGTGTTCCGTGGGTTTCGCCTTGGCAGTGTTGGTGTCACACAGACCTGTATGTCGAACCGGATCCACCTGTGGTCCGAGCAGGAGGCCTCCTTTGAGACCTGCCAGCCGGTGGTGAGGGCCGCCACCCCCTCCGATGCCAGGGTGAGGTCTATGATTGTTCGACTGCGTCTGTTTACGAAGGTTGGCTCGGAGCCTGTATTTAGTAGGGTTAGGTTAGTTGTAAACAAGTATTCCACAAGCGCCTTACCCCTTGCATTAGGTGTATCCATGCCCCACAGAGGATGATGCGCGTTTGCGTCGGCGCCTATGACGACCTCCAGCCCAGTGCTCTCGCAGTAAGTCACGAGGCGGGCAAGGTCGTGCGGGGGCGGCTCCTCTGCCTCGGGCATGTAAGCGGAGGCGAAGACAACAGCTGTTGCTGTGCCTTCCTGCTGTATCAACATCCTAGCTGCAGAGACGTCCCTGCAACAGAAGTCTGTTAGTGGCTGTGTTTTTATATTACGTGTTGTGTAGATGCACGCCCTTGGCTTATCGTGGTCTGTGCTAACTAGAAGCTTACCGCCAAGGTTGGAGAGTCCTTGTACCTGGCCCGCTCTGACCCACGGCTCCTGGATCAGGACAATGGCCGTGTGTTGAACCTCCAGCCACTTCCGCAGCTGAGCCGTCGCGGTCTGGCTGTGGTGGAGGTTGGCTTGCAGGACTTTACAGGGTAACGAAGGGGACGCCATCGCTGGTCGTTCCTTCCTCGTCTCCTGCCAGCCTCAGCCCGGCGAACAGGTCGCCCGCGCCGAAGTCGTCCCCCTCCAGGTCAGAGGCCGAAGACAGGACGATGTCCTCGATCTCCTCACCCGAGAGGACGGCGCCCACGCTGGCGGCAGTAGGTGCGGCTGGCGCTGCTTCTGCAGGCTCGACCGCGGGTGCCCCCACGGTGTTTGTTGAAGGCGGGGCTGCTACCTCCACCTGTGACCCGGCGCTGGCTTCAGCAGCCGGAAGTCCCTGAGGGACGTCGACAAATTTGCCGTTCCGACCCTGGAATTTTACGTAGACCGCCCCTACTCCAAATGAGAGGCGGCGTCCGGCTTCCATCAGGGTCGGAATTTGGTCCTCAGGGATCCCGACCACCACAAACCATGCGTCGGCCTTTTTGTATGCGCCCCACATCACACATTCCCTAACGGGGACCCAGGGGTTCTGGTAAAACAGAGTCCGCCCAATGTGGGACGGCTCCGTAAATATCCCCTGCTCGTCAGGGATGGAGATTCCGCATCTCACCCGGCGCTTGATGTCCGCCTGTCTCCTGACTACTAGCGTGGCGCTAGTGATCGGAGGCAGCTCGGAGATCGTCTTCCTCAACCACTCTACGGTGTAGGTGTTCCCACACCACAGTTTTAGGGCTCCGTTGCTGAACACCGGCCTCGCTCTGAAGGTCGGTGGGGAGTCCAGTATTAGGGACCAGGCCTCAGCGACTATCTTCCGCTGAATAGCCGCGAGAATCTGCTCCGACACCTCGCTGCTGATGTGCCCCGACCGTTCGCAGGTAACTGCGACATCCAGGTCAGAGCTTGCAGCCTGGGCGTAGCTTCTGGTGGCGTCCCGTCTGGACTGGTCAAGCCGCGGCCGTTTGCGCTCCCCTCGAGGTGTTGAAGTCTCGTTGAGAGCCCGCTTGGCCGCGGCCTGATCACTCTGGCCAGGACGCTGTGATGCGTGGTCGGCTGGTCCTCTCCCTCCGCTGGCTGCTGGTTGGCTGGGGCCCGGTCGGCTGGTGCCAGCCACGGCCTGCGACTGCTTGCCTGCGGAGAAGTTGACGTTACCGCTGGCCGGTTTTACCCGGCCCGCGGCGTTAGCCCCTGTTTCAAGGGGAGGCATACCTTTCCCCTGTGCCTGCCGCTGCCTCTTGGACGGCCTTTTCCTCCTCTTCGGATTGCCCGTCGAGGGGGCCGGGGCAGCCTGCACTGGTGGTCCAGCGCTGTGCTTGGAGGGACCCCCCCTTCCACCTCTACGCTTGCTACTTTGCACCTGCCAGGCGAGCGCGAACGTGTCGCCGGCGATGCCTATCCCCACCGGTTGACCAGTGACGGCCACCGGGGGGGGAGCGGTAGGTGGGGGAGGATGTAACAGGGGAGCCCGGCCCGAGGGATTAACCTGCGTGGCGGTATCCGCACGTGAAAAAGAAGGGGGAGCGGTACTGGTCCCTAGCAGCGCCGTACTCCTCCTATTCTTATTATGGGACGTTTTGTTACTGGCAGCGGTTCTCGCCACTGCCGGACCATCATTTGTACTGGAGCCCGCCGTGTTAGCAGCAGAGCATCCGGGTACTTGAGATGTGCTGCATGCACCCCTTTTGGGAGGATAAATGGCTTTCGCCTCCTCACCAGTGTTCTTGTGTGAGTGTGTGTCGGGTGTGTGAGTTTGTGTGGTTGTGGTGTGTGTGTGAGTTTGTGTGGTTGTTGTGTGTGTGTGAGGTGTGTGTGTGTGTGTGGTGTCGTTTGGTTTTTGGGGTTTTTGGGTATCCATATTTGTGTGTGTCTTAATTCATCTCTCCGGCTTCCCACCCTCCTTGGAGCCCGCACCTGGGAACGTCTCGCTACAAACTAGCTCAACCGTTAGGACTACCTTCGAGATATAGGGGCGTGAGGCTGGCTTACAGTGCGACATCGGGCGCTTGATCAGGTTGACAACGAATCAACCTTCACTTACACCTTCAGCATGACCTTCACCAACTGCTTCAGCCGTCCGAAGACGACCTCCGCAGACCTCCCACCCCTCGCCGTGGCCCTCTGACGGGACACTTTGGCCATTTCCCTACCCTTGGCTATTGGGTAGGGCCACCGTTTCGCTTGAAATCCAGACCAAAGAGGGCGTGTTGCCTCACGGACGCATAACCACCAGCGCCGCTCGGCTCAACCCTCCAGGACTCCTTCATCCCCGCTTACGGCGCTCAACTACGCAGGTCCTAGCGCAGGTGACCAAGTTTACCTACACGACGCCAGCAGTGTTTAGTGGCGGTCGAGCCCACAACCCCTCAGTCACGGAGGGTCATGGTTAGGTTAAAAAGCGCCTGGTGGTTTTTGTTGCGTCTATTTCCTAGGGAATTAGACCAAAAACAGGGCGGCAACCACGTGAAGGTAAACACACCAGACTTGTCTTGAGGATCTACACGACTGTGGCGCTCCCCCTCAAGACCCCGCCACCCTACTGCCTCTGAGGGAAGCAGTAAGGTAGGCCTGCATCTATACTACCAAGCAAAGCGCAAGCAAAGCATGTCGTTGTGCAACCGCAAAAGCATAAATACAAGCCCTCCCCTGACGAACAGTCTTATCAAGGGGTATCGTATTACCCAGTACAAACTGGGTTGTAGAGGTCAGACATCCATTCGCTCCATGTAAATTACTGGAACGAAGCTGACCCCAACATAGTTGGCCGCAGGAACTGATGTTCCGTCGCTTACACGCGAATGGCAAGTGGCAAGTGCCATATGTACGCACGCACAGTGACATATTGCACAAGTGAAGTGTTACTAACATAGTTTTAAGGTTCAATTTACTGTCACAATTTGTATTTTATCATATTTATGTTAGTCTGATGACGAGTAATAGAGACGTATGGAAGAAAACATAATTATGCTGCGCCGACCCCAAATGAATAGGGATTTGGGCAAGTGTTCGACCTGATGATGTCCAGCCACTCCAGCCAGGGTCTTCACAGGGCTTCGCATGGAACTAAGGAGACTTTGAACAAAACACTGTAACACACAACTTGTTCCAACCATTTGCAGGAAGTCGTCCATTCCTTATTATTATATTAGTCGTTGGAGAATCTTAATAGTGCGATCTAGAAAAATGTACAACGCCATCTATCGACGTATCAAGAACTAATTAACAAAACAGTGTGTCTAGAATATTTTATTTTAATAAGTAGAAGATGTTATTTAGTGAGGTTAGTCTGTAAGGTATGGTCAAAAAACACCTGCAAATAAATTAATGTCATGTAAAAGATTAGAAGCGAGATAATTATAAAAACACTTGACCTTTCCTACTTACCTGTTTTTATTTTTTTCTCTTTGCATAGCTTTTTATTTTATGCCTGTATCCTTTTGCGTGTTATTGTACTCACTTACGGACGTAATTTTGGCTCGACTGTGCCAACCCAACCGTACATAGGTGAGAACGGTCAGTGCCTGCATTGCGCCGACATTTTCAATGGTACTTATCTCTCAACGGTCACTGCAGTGTAGCCTGATGCAGATATCCTGAATTGTGAGTTACATGGTGGGTAAATTGGAATTGGGTTTCTATATGTACAGAGAGTAAACAAAATTCATCACGAAACCGTCAACCAAGCATTCTGTACATCATCATCATCATCATCATCTCAGCCAAAAGATGCACTGCTGGACATAGGCCTCCCCCAAGTATGAACCCCCCCCTCATGACTTGAGGTCTTTCTTACTGAAACGGGCAAAAGAAATAGGTATCAGGTTTAACCGTGAAAAATGCAAGTTCGGTGTTACTGGGATAACATACCTAGGTCATAAATTTGACAAAAATGGAATGAGAGCTGACGAGTCAAAGGTTAAAGCGGTCATGGAAATGCCATACCCTGATGATAGGAAGTCCTTGAAAAAGTTCCTAGGTATGGTTAACTAACTGTCCAAGTTTATACAGAACTATGCGGAATGTGTAAACGTCTTGAGATCATTATTGAAAAAGAATCGGAATGGGTTTGGGAACAAAACCATACGGATGCGATAGACAAGCTAAAAAATAAATTGGCTACCGCTCCAGTGTTGGCGTTATACTCGCTGGAAGCGCCGATAGTGCTGTCGGTGGACGCGAGCAGCCACGCGGTGGGTGCCGTGCTGCTGCAGGAGGGCCGGCCCGTTGAGTTTGCTTCCATGACGCTCACCGACACGCAGTCGCGTTACGCGCAGATTGAGAAAGAGATGCTGGCAATAGTATTTGCGGTGGAGCGATTTCGTCAGTATATCTATGGTAGGTCGGATGTTACAGTTCACACAGATCACAAGCCACTCGAGGCGCTGTTCAACAAACCTTTAGTGTTCAACCGACATTCGTGTGTTACATAACTAAGTAACTTTTCGCAAAACTTTTTGGTGGGAAACGACGTTTTTGTTTGGGTGAAAAATTGTGTTTTGTGGTAGAACTCGATGTATCGCACTCAACACATTGTGCTATTGGATGGTTTGAGTAGAACAGTGGAGCAGCATTTTTAAAGTATAGCCTATTACAGTCTGGGATACGGATAATGTAGCCTTCCATTAGTGTAAGTATATTCGGAATAAAAATTGGTTGTTCCTATAAACTTAAAAACTACTGGACCTATTTGAAAAATTCCTGTAGCAAAGGATAGCTACATTATCAGCGAGTAACATAGGCTACATTTCATCTCCGTAATCCCATGGGAACGGGAACTACGAGGGTGAAATCGAATGACGTCCGCTAATGTAATATTACAGATGTACTCGTACATTTTTCGTGAAAAATCATACCAAAACCAACTATTTCAAGACAAAATATCATGTCTTCAGCTCATAATATACTCAACAAGAAGAAAATACGCTACTTCCACTATCTACCACCATAAACCTGGACTTAACCCTTTATGCCCCTATTCAGTACCAACCCTACATGCTATTTAGGGTTAATATTATTTTTATAGAGATACTCGTAAAAACTTACGCGACTTGACATTATAATATTACTTATAGTTGGCTGTTGAGTTGTTTTATATACCACTAGCTTTTTCCAGTGGCTTTGCCCGCATTCATGAGAGATTTTCTTTTTCAACTCTTCCCTAGTCACTGGATAGATGGATGGATGGTCTGACTACGTTACTGCAAGGAACAAAACGTCACATAATTTCACTTGGACCTAATGGTTATATTCGGAAGCTTATGTAAACGAAAGTGTCAGTCAACGAGCGTGTGTGACGTATGTTTTTTCAAGCGTTTTGGCTTTGGCACCTAGTAACGAAGTCGGATCAAAGCCATCTATCGAGGTCATGGAAACTATTTTTGATTTTTAATTATCAAAAAGAAAACTTCTCATTTAGAATCTGACAATCAACTTTGGTTGTACTTTCGTTGTAATGATTTATTTGATCATGAAAGACAACTGGCACCGTCTTTTTTCAAAAGAACGTTATTTTTAAACTTGTTTCGTGATTGTTTGGTTGGAAGTAAGAGGGTAGACAGATTTGTTTGGTCCTAACAATTTTATTTCCGTCCACCCGTCTCTACTCGCGATCATGGCGCTAGCAACAGCGTCGAAATATCGGGAGCTCAAAATAAATAATAATCACGGAAGACATCCTATATGTGACATTTTAAGTTTAGTTAACAAGTAAAATTAGGTAGGTACTAAAAGTTAAATTGAAAATAATTCGTTAATTCGCCATTTTGTGTTGGATTTTAATTTATCATAGTGTAAAGTATTTTGCTAGTCAATCCCTTTCATTTGATACCCATATTGAGGGAGTTGTTGAATGTGATCCGCCATTTTTTGTGGCGGAGGCTATCTTAGACTGTTTTTAACAAACATAACTAAAAACACTCCCGACTAATTTAACTTTCAAACAAAACAAAATTAAAATTGGTTCATCCGTTCGGGCGCTACTATGCCACAGACACACACACAGTTACGTCAAACTTATGACACCCGTCGTTTTTGCGTCGGTGGTTAAAAAACAGTGAAAGCTTAAAACATTGTTTGAACTTTATTGTGGTTTTCCATTATATTGAGGAACCCTATGTCCGTTTCTATCCAGCTGACAATCATCCCAACTTTTTCCCAAATATGTTGAGGCCGGTTTCCAGCCGGATGCCTGGATGCAGCTAAGTACCAGTATTTTACATAGACCGACTGCCTATCTGACATCCACAACCCAGTTGGTACTGGGTTATACGATACCCCTTGGTAAGACAGGTTGTCAGACTTTTTGGGCCATTGACTATCTGTAACGACTGTCAAAGATCTACTAATGACAGCCGGGACCTACGGCTTGACTTGCTTTCCGAGGGACTTAAGAAAATCCGTATTTAAGGGTGGTCACCCAACAGACCAACCTAAGTAAGCACGGCTTAAACTAAAGATCGATTCAAGCGGCTGTTAATATTTAGCCACGAGCTTTAGACACCTGACAATGTACATATTTCAAAATTTCAGGATGATCAGTGCAGTGATTTAGGCGTGAAAAGGTAGCAAACAAACAAACATACTTTCGCATTTATAATATTAGTGTAGAAGCATGGATATAAGCTGTTGAGGTGGTTTAAATGCCATGATAACTTGGAACATAAACGGGTTTTAAAGACTGTTTGAAGGTATAAAAGTTTTGCATAAAATCTTTTCAAGGGTTATGTAAATAGGTTTACTGTCTTGAGTATTGATCTTTTGGTATCTAATTTTGTGGCAAAAGTTCAAGATTTCCAAGACGTTTTAAATCCCTTTACTTTTCTGTTACTGAAAGTTGCGCCAATAACAGAAAAGTTGAAAGGGGATCGACTGTCTTGGTATGGACATGTGAGGAGGAGGGATTGAATTTGACTCGCAGTGGACTTTTGGGGGTATGAAGAACAGGGTGTTAAGCTCTCCATCCCCCATAAAAAAGGGAGGATCCTCCGACCGGACGTGTGTTATGTCTGGTGGGCTACTGCTCGACGGTTGTTGTTGAGTGCTCGTATATACTCTTAAGTCGCGGATAATGTTGCTTGCGCGATGTAGGATCTGTGACGTGTTTCACTGTTAGTTCATCATCTTTGTCGTAGATGGCACTGTGGTACTTTTTGCCCAATGTTGTTTTAGTACTTTTTGTAGTGCTGCTACAGACTAAAAGAGGAATGAAAATAAATAGATCCCCTTAGAGTCCCTGCAAACCGAATAATTTCTATCGGCTGGTGGAGTTGGTCTTCTAGCTTGTAATATTTATGTACTAACAAATTCAATACTCGGAGTTTCCTTGCGAGACTGAATCAGAAATGAAGGCATCCGAGAATCAAGGTCACTGACGTAGCCTGAGGAAGTGTGTGTGTGTAGTGTATTGAGCAGGGCACATTGCTCGTAGAATGGACCGCGAACTGGAAGACGATGCGTTGGAAGCCCTCCCACTAGGTGGACCTGACCTGGTGAAGGTTGCGGGAATTCGTTGGATGCGAGTCGCACGCGACCGATCAATGTGGCGACACTTGGTAGAGGCCTATGTCCAGCAGTGGACGTCTTTCGGCTGAAATGATGATAATGACTAACAACTTGATTGTCTTTGTTCCAGGTATGCTTCATGCTTATAGAAATAAGTGCTGTGTGAAAAAAAAAAAACAAGTAAGTTCAATGTTCCAAGGATCCTCTCGGGTGATGAAAATATATAAAAAACGACAAGAAGTGTTATTTTTTTAACGGTCTCAAATTATATAGGGTGATTGGTAATTCGGTGCAGACCTAGAAATAGGTACTAGAAGTAGGATACTAGAGCTCATTTGCAACAATTATATTTTGTTTAAAAATATTAATTACTCTATCAAAACAACGCTCTGAGCGACGTCGATTTGTCACAATTATCAATATTTATAGTCGAGAGGACGAAAATTTTAAAAGGTGATAACTACAAATCCACTCAGATAGGACCCCTAGTTATCGGGATTAAATTTGTTGCAAATGAGCAGATACCACTGCCTTTTTTTTTTGGATGGGAAATCATCAAATGACTTCTCCCACTCTGGGCGGAGCGGGAGGGAGTGTCAGACTTTTACTGACTAAAACCCATCCATGTTCCTTCCTCGCCCTTTATGTTCCGGGGCCGCGGTATCTCTTTCGAACAGACCCGCAACCCCGGCAGGCTTCGGCCCCTCCCCTTATGCTGACATCTCTTTGAGGCGCGCGTGGAACACGAACGCGCCGTCGACACGGCAGATACCACTGCCTTAAGTCGGCTCAATGTCAAAGCATTATCCAACCACCTTTGAGATAACTAGCTATTTCTTAGAAGGAATAGCATACCCAAGAATTCTCCTGGAAACTCTATTCAAACTTAAAAAGAAAATGGACGAAGCTACCATTAAACTAAATACAAATAATTGTTGTACTTCAACAAAATTGCCTTTAAACGCCGTTTTCCATGTAATCTATTGAGAAGTATTGATTCGGCTAGAAGAATTCTGGTAAATACTTCAGTGTCAACGCCTTTATAGGAAATGGAACCTTGTTGAGGGTAAGCTAGAGTGGAAAATCAAGTGAGTTTTGTTTTATAACAGGAGCAAAATTAGGAACTGTATTTGTGGTAGTTCAAACTTCGTTTGAAATACTGTTAGAATAAAGATCTAATCAAAACTGATTAACTCTACAAAGTGGTTGTTACGTCAGCGTGCCGACTAGTGCGAAAATTTCGATCGATTTACAAAAAATCTATTGATTGCACTAAAAAAAATATAACAATATGATGCTAAATGTTGCTTGTAGAATTATTTGCCAAAACTCAGAATGATCGCATATATTTTAGTATGCTTTTACTCGTTAAAAGATATTTTTAGAGATAAGTTCGTGATTTTGTTTTTATCGAGTAACGTTAATTGTATTATGTTTTCAAAACACTATCATACTAGCATATATCCTGATGAATATCGTATATACTTCTGGTTTTGTTTATTGCAATGAATCATATACTTTCAGTCATTATAAAACTCGCGTTTATAGCTCTTGTCTGTCCTGAAATCTCAATTGCACCCCTCTTCAATACGATTCACAGTCAAGTTGGAGATATTTCCTAAGTCTGTTACGTAACGTGAAGTCTTAGAGAGAAAGAATTTTGTGCAGAAAACATGTTCTTTTTGTTTTATTTTGGTTGAAACAATTTATTACATGAGACAGATTAGAATTTATAACGTGCCACATGTTCGGTATCATAATTATTCAAATTCTTACTTATGCCCGTGGCTTCCCCGCGAATTTGATAACTGTCCCACGGGATCATTGTCCTTTTTTTTTCGTATGAGAAATCATCAAATGACTTCACTGAAAGTACTTACGGGTATATATCCATGATCTCGTAAGTACTTTAAGTGTAGTGAAAAACCGTGAAAGTCTAAAACAGTGCATCAAATGACTTCTCCCACACTAGGTGGAGCGGGAGGGAGTGTCAGACTTATACTGACTAAAACCCATCCTTGTTCCTTCCTCGCCCTTTATGTTCCGGGGCCACGGTATCTTTTTCGAACAGTCCCGCAGCACGGGATCGTTCTACCTGGATAAAAAGTATCCTATGCTAACACATAATAATATGATACTCACGGGTTATCAGCTATATTTTACCCAAATCCGATCAGTACTTTTTGAGTGAGTAAGTAACATAAAATAAAATAAAACAACAGATTTACGGAATCCATAGAATGTTAGTACAATAAGAAAGAAAAACCTAAAACAACTAGTGTCACCGTAAAATTGTAAAACCCGTTAGATTGTAATCTATCTAGCGAGATTGTAAACTCTCATAAGATTGTCAAACAAACATACTGCTAACAATATAACGCATTATTTGGTGAAACCGTAATATTGTCAAATGCATGCGACGGAAGTATTCTGCCATAATCGGGATTTGGGGCACCCCGACGTTAGATTAGGTAGGTTCCTTTAAACCATAAACCATGCAGACTCAGACAGAAATAGGAGCCCCGCGTACTTCCGCGGGGCTTCATCGACTACGTTTTTACAGGGAAATATAAAGTGTTTTGAGGTTAAGTTATATTAATCGGTTTTTCATACCCCGAAACCTTCTAGTTACGGAGATTTTGGAGGTCAAAGTTCCAACTTTTTGACGAGTTTTTTTTGTTTTTTTTTTAAACTTTATTTTAAATACCTTCATAACGCATCCACCAGAACAATGGTTCGAGTGCGTTACATTGAATCCTACCGTAAATGTGATTTTACACCACAATAAAAAAGTCGTGTCTCAGCAATATTTTTTGCGTGGAGTTACTTAGTTTGATGTACAGAATGCTTAGTTGACGGCTTGGTCAAGAGTCTGTTTACACCCTGTATTAAGGGGGTGGTATCTGCTAACGAGAGGTTCTCTCCATGTAACTCCTCTTAGATGAGTGAATTTAAATGTGCAAATAAAATATATGTTGCTTATTATTAGACTTTAAACTTTAATTTGTACAATTGAAATAATTCTAACATTATTATTACTACGAGTATATGAAAAAACCGGCCAAGTGCGAGTCAGACTCGCGCACCGAGGGTTCCGTACAAACCTGTAGGTATATAAGTAAAAGTTATGGTAATTTAAGATTTTCGGAATTTTTCCTATATGTGTACTTTATAACGTTGCTTCATGCCAAATTTCAAGATTCCACGTCGTCTGGAAGTATCCTTTAGGTTTTGATTCCCTTGCGAGTAGTTGCGAGTTTCAAAATATGCGGCTTTAATTGCTGTATCTTTTGATTGCGTTGACGTAGAAGTTTGATTTTGTTACAGCTTAAAGATATTATAGACTTGAGTATTTGTTAAGAATTTCAATATAATACCACTACGCGTTCATGAGTAAAGGGGTAATAAGTTTAAAATTATTAAAAATATTTTTATTATATGATGTAACTAAAAATTTATGCTTTTCGCAATTTTTCCTTTATCTGTGTTATAAGACGTTGCTTCGTACCAAATTTCAAGATTCTGAGTTCACGGGAAGTACCCTGTAGGTTTTGATTCCCTTGCGAGTGTCGAAAATTTGCGGCATAAACGGGAGTATCTTTTGATCGCGTTGACTTAGAAGTTTGATTTTTTCACAGCTCCAAGAGACCATAGACTTGAGTATTTGATATGAATTTCAGCTTGATACCTCCACGCGTTCCTGAGAAAAAAGGTCTTGACAGACAGACAGACAGACAGACAGACAGACAGACGGACAACAAAGTGATCCTATAAGGGTTCCGTTTTTACCTTTTGAGGTACGGAACCCTAAAAATGTTCAAAGTAAAGCACTTTTTCTTAACTACTCCTAAACGGCATTAAGTTTTAGTTTTTTTTTTTTACACACACATATTTGTCGCTATTTTCTTCACAAAGTGTACAATTGGAATTATGAACTAATGATTTATTAGGCTACAATAAAATAAAAATAAAACACTCATTTCGCACTATTCGGCCCGCTGTGACTGACGTAACAACCACTTTGTGGTGCAAGCTGATTAGAATTTTATTCTAACAGTATTTCAAACGAAGTTTGAACCACCACAAATAGAGTTGCTAATTTATCAGATACCACAGCCTTAAGTCGGCTCAATGTCAAAGCATTATCCAATGACCCGCGGTCGACCATCAGCTAAAATAATTTGAATAAAGTTTAGTTCTCAAATATTATACAAGACAAATGGCCTCTTTTAACAATTCTTAAGATAATTTCCCCAGTTGATTTGAAAGTTCAAGAATAATTTAAAACAGTAAAATTGTGTTAAGTTTCCCTCGAGAAATTATACTCGTAGACGATTAGCTAGCCGTCTTAACAGTCATTTGTTTTAGCTTTTCTTCTTTTTGAGTCATTGAGCTTTCTTTTGTTTTTGTAGTTGTGTTTGTGCCTGACCTTGTGTCAGAGTTTTTATACTGCCCAAAAGGCCTCTGACTTGGCTTAACATGCCGTTGAGTAAATATCTCTCAGGCATGCTGGTTTGTTTACAATGTTTTCCTTCACCGAAGCAAGTGATAATTAGGTATACAATACGCACATGAATTCGAAAAATCACTTATCTTGATCATTGCTGCTGAAACTCTGAGTTAAACTGTATTTTATGTTCAGTACTTTTTCTTGTTACTGATTTTTTCGACCGCCTTGCTGCAACCCTGACTTTGTCGTTGCAATTCCTTGCACGTTCCTTGTAGCGTCCATTTTAACTCGCATTACTGCAGTGTCTTATTACTGCTCTTTATTGCAATTCACTTGTTCGCGTTGTCTGTAACTAGTTGAGCATACCAATGCAAGTGCAATTCCTTTATTTTTAGTAAGTTTGTTGTGTTCTATAGTCCCCGCCACGAGAAGCTATGAATTTTGATAACCCACATTCGGGTTCGCAACCTCTGGATAAAATTCAAAAATGACAGCGTCAGCGTGATCTTACTTCAAAATGGCGGCCCAAATGTTTACGTTCCATGATGTCAGATGCGTTCCAGTACCACGAAACATTAGACGACAGCGCTTTATATCGCCAAAATATAACCCGACCAAGTGAAATTGATCGTTAGTTTCGTATTACACGTGTGATAATTTGAGTTGATTGAATTTTATTTGTTGTTGATTGAATTGTCGCTACGTAACTTGGTAGAAATTCTTTGTTTACAAAAATTATAGCTACTCGTGGCGCGGACTATATTAAGTTTATTGTGTACTAGCCCGCGACTTTCGTCCATGTGAAAATATTCATCATCATCATCATCATCATCATCATCATTTCAGCCGCAAGACATCCACTGCTGGACATAGGCCTCCCCCAAGTGTTGCAACATTGACCGTTCCCGTGCGACTCGTATCCAGGGATTCCTGCAACCGTGAAATTTTAGTAAAATATTTGAAACGAATTTTGCTAACTTTAATTTTGATTTCATGGGTTTTTTTCTGGCCAGAATCCTAATTCTGTTTCTAAAACAAAACTAGCCCAAGTTACTATGTACTTTTTATATCAACAATCTGAAAGTAAAAGTGCAATAAAAATCGGTTTAGCCGTTTCGGAGATTAGCTGAAACAAACGGACATACAGACAAAGAGAGTATAATATTATATAATATCTTGCTCTTCAATGAATTTGCTTCAAAACCCGTTTTGTTTCAAAATAAGTCAAGCATATAAATACAAGCGCAATGTCTTGTAAGTTTATTGTGCTCGACTGGTGTCTGAATTCGAGTAACAATAATTGACGTAGTTTAGTAATCAGAGGCCTTGTATTGTTGCGTTAAGAGGCCTGCGGAGCATGCGTATTTCGTACAAACGTAATACGGGGTAAGCTTCCAGTCTAACCACTTCAGCTGAATACCAGTATTTTACATTGGGCGACTGCCTATCTGACCTCCACAAACTAGTTAGTACTGGGTAATATGATACCCTTCTGTAAGACTGGCCACTGACTACCTGTAACGACTGTCAAAGATCTACCTTAACGTTCTTTCCGAGGCACGGAGAAAACTCGATAGGTGTGTAATGGGTGGTCACCCATCCAAAGACCAACCTAGGCAAGAACGGTTTAACCTAAAGATCGACCCGAGCGGCTGTTGTTGTTTAGCCACGAGCACGATGTACGAGCATATTCGATATTTCCAACAAAACTCACAAAACATATTTCTTTTTTGCCAATGGACCAAGAATTTGTCCAGTTTTTTTTTTATTAAAAAGACCCTTTGTTACAAATCCTAGAAAAATACTTACAAGAGCAATAAATTATTAATTTGAAAAGGTTTCAACTTAGCGTAGGATTTGTAAAAAAAGTCGTGCTCCAATGTTTTATAAGGGTTAACAGCTGTCTTAGTAAATAATGTATTACTACGATACCTTAGTGTTTTTATATTACTCTAAGTGGGTAGAGAGTAGTATATTTTTATATTACAAGTAAGGCTCCAAGAAAAACACGATACAAAAACATGTGTGGGTAGTCAACACATTTTTTTGGCACGTGTCGCGGCCTAGTTTGAGAGAAATATAATAATTTCTATCTTTGTGACTTTAATTGAGTTGTGCAGAACTTTTTAACAGTTTTAAAAGAAAACAATCAAAACGAGTAGAACACCAGTTTTTTTTCAAATCGTGTAAATTCGTGGCAAAAGTTTACGTAACGATGCTTAGCTCGTGGCTAAATAGTAACAGCCGCTCGGGTTGATCTTTAGAACAAGCCGTGCTTGCCTAGGTTAGTCTATGGATGGGTAAGCACACTTACATACCCATTTTCCTCCGTGCCTCGGAAATCACGCTAAGCTTTTCGTCTCGGCTGGCATTTGCAGATTTTTGTTAGTCGTTACAGGTAGTCGGTGGCAAAAAAGTCTGACAACCAGTCTTACTAAGGGTATCGCAATACTTGGTACTAACTGGGTTGTGGAGGTCAGATAGGCAGTCTTAAAATACTGGTATTCAGCTGCATTCGGTTGGACTGGCAGCCGACCTCAACATAGTTGGGAAAAGGCTTGGCAGGTGATGTTGATCATGCTTACCACCAAGTATTTACTAAAAATGAATGATTATTTTCCTGGCGATGTAGAATTCTTTGAAAATATTCAAAGAAGTATTTCGCAAAACTACCTGCACTTTGACCTATTAAAATAGTTATTGGCGCCCAACAGGAACAAACTCAAGATGGCAGATAATTATAGCGTCTCTACTCTGCACTTAAGCAAATGGGAGCGTACTGCTGAAACTACGTCCCAATGTTGTTTCTGAATACTGTAACGATTTTGTAGAACAAGATTGTTAAATTCTAAGGATTTTGTCCTTTGTCAATGTATTGCTATTATTGAAAAAATAATTAATAACGGAGATCCATAACAAAACTAAACTTGCGATACTGAAATAATGAGTTGACCATTGAAAATAATTAACCAGAATTATCATTCACGGTCACTTATTCTAGCAATATTTTAAGAAATTCGGTATCATTAAATTCATTTTGCAAAACTTTGTCTGCCTTTGTCATGTTTAGAGATGAAAAAAATAAGTTAAAAAAACATACCTACTATTTTAAATGATGAAATAAGTTATCTCCAGTTTCATGTCCCTAAAAATTAAGTAATATGCTTATCAGAAACAAAAAAAAAATATCAAGTTATATCTCCCTAGTAACTAACTTAAATTCTTTCAAAGTAATTCATAAGTTAATAAAAACATAAAATTACTTGAAAACATGAATTTGCAATAAGCAAAGAATTAATATTAAAAAAATGGTTCCTACAGCAACCGTCAAATTATGAGTTTATTAGTTTCGTAATAAAGGCTTTTGTTATACAGAGGGAGATATTATATAAAAGAGAGCCGAGAAATAGGCTGTTACAGGCCGGAGAAATTATTTCAATAAAGAACCTTATTCAATCTCTAAGAGATACTTATTGCCACCCAACGTGGGACTCACGGTCCCTGTCGGGCGCCAATAAGTGTTTCTTAATAAACTGTTACAATGATTATGTAGGTTTAGTTTTTATTATTACTATACAATATTTTCTTGTTTTTTAGCATGATGACTGACTATCACGCCTGTAATCCCCAAAAGGTTGGGCAGAAGGGTGCTCTGTAGTACAACCCACATTTCGGCAGCTATATTATGTAAGTCGCATGTACGGTCGAACAAGCTATTTGGTTTACAGTTTAACCTACAAATTCCATTGTAAAGTGTAAACCGAATAGCTTGTTCGACCGTACTCTTGGAGGTGAGCCTATTGCCATCAACCGGGACCAAACAGAATCTGAGGCTCCTACTGAAAAACTCCCGCTAGGAAAACCCAATAATAGTTTGTCCAACCCCGTAATCGAACCTATGATTTTATGCTCTGCAGTAGCGCTTGCTAACACACTTCAGAAATAAGGTCTCATATTGTTTATCATTATGTTATAGTAAATCATTTTTCTTTTTATTTAAGTGATTAGTTACCTACCAAGCGTTCGCAACTTTAGTCCCGCGGTGGGCGCCAATAGCGATCACTAAGTAATTACTAAAGTTCTAGAACACTTTCTTTTATTGTGTTCGAGGTATTTAATTGATCGTGAAGGTTGGATTTCTTATTTATCGAATGCTTCTACTATTGGAATGATTAATTGGTTTCAGTTAAAGTTGTAAAATATTATTTAGAGAAATGATAATACAATAATAATAAAGGTATTAAAACAGTCACAAGCGGTAACTAAATTAACGATTATTGTCTTTGTTATCATTGATTTATTTTCTTCTAATTAGTAAAAAGTTGCAGTATCCAGCTCACAAAATCAAAATCAAAATATTTAATTTCACATAGGGATAGGTGGCACCTATAAAACGTCGAATATGCCTGGTTCACGTTGGGCGTTACCATGGAGAAAAATAGGCAAAAAATTCCATGGTTACTCTTTTCAAATCGTTTGGTATTACAATATTATTATGTAACAGCTCTAGTACTTAAGTATGGGGGGAAAACGTAGGCCCGACAATAGGTCGTTGCTTACCATGTATAAAACGTAAGAAAATATAATTCCCACATTAGACCTGCATCGAAACAACTGGAAATCATGGGGAGAACCCTTTGCCCAGCAGTGGGATGACGCAGGCTACTAGTAACAATAGTAAAAAAATTGTATCGAAAAATCATTAATTACAATGATTTTATTCAACACTGAATACGGGATACACCATTTTTACTATTTGTTTTGAGTTCCCGATATTTCGGTGCTGTGCAAACATCATGATCAACGGGTTAACAAATTATATCGCGTTTTCAGTATTAATGTTAATATTATAGTTTTTGCCAGTCGCATTAAGGGTCATTGCTCTTTCCTTAATACTCGTATCTCTTCGTACGACCAAAACAAATGAACCATGTATCGTTTTTCACGAGTAAAAAATTTTAAAATCACAATAGATGACGATTCCAGACTTGAACAGGCTAATTTTTGGATTTAAAAGTTAAGAACTTTAATAAATGTAGGTGGGCAATGGCCGCAACTGTAGTTACCATGTCAGTTTAAAAACTGAAAGATCTTTTTTGTTTCTTTTTCATCAAAATTTGTAACAGTGGTCTAAGTTTTAGCTCTTTCCTTCAGTTGTATTAAAAAAAAAGTAAAAATAGAATAAAAAAATCCCTTTGTAAAGATACAGTGCTTTTTGGCTCATTGAATTTTAAAATCTGTTCTGGGAGTACACAAAATTCTTTTTGATCTAAGCATCTTTGCTTGTTCCCAAGGAACGTTTTCCTTGTGAATTTTCAAACCAGAGGTGAATTATTTATTGAAGAGGGTGGAACTTTTCTTGTCCTGAATATAGGGGACACTGTAAGAGACTTTATGCGTGATAGTACTTCTGTTGTACTTTGACTTACCTTGGGTAAGTTAGGATGGATACTAATACGACATGACCTTTTCTAATTTATAAAGTATAAGTCATTCTTGATGCAAAAAAGTCTGGAAGTCAAACGTTTTTCAATTGACTAGTGCCTAAACTACTGTCAGACTTTTATGTTGCCGATGGCTTCACATGCCATTCTCTGGCATGATTGTTTGGTTTCCTCACCATGTTTGCCTTCACCGAATTAAGTGATAATAATACAATACGTACATGGATCCGTAAACGAGAGGAGGTGCGTGTCTTGGGTTCGAAGATCTATGATTTAGTCCGATGGTCACAATACTAGGTTATCACTGCTGATCAATATAATGGTTACAGGGAACCGGTGATTGTCTGACAATTTTAGTGTACTGTAAAAAGAAATCTATTAAAATTATTACTGACACGAAAGAAAAAATTATAAACTAGATGTATTTATAGGAGTATAACAGGTAGCGTTAAGTCTACAAAAAAGGTGTTTGTGTATGTTACATTTTGTTACTACAACTTAGCTATTTTAGTGAACATCGAGCCAGTCTTAGGAGCAGCGGTGGTCCATTGGTGGCGCCCCCGACTTACGAGCATTACGTCGTGGGTTCGAACCAAGGCAGGCGCATTACTTTGAGTAATTTATTACATCATCACTGCTCTCAAAAACAGTGAAAAAAAAATATCGTAAGGATGTCCTAGAACCAATTTGAAGAAATGTGACATCTACCAACTTGCACTCAGCCCGCGTGGTGGATTATAGCCCACTCCTTCTCATAGAGAGGAGGCCTGTGTCCCAGCAGTGGGACATACTATGCTAATAGGCTGATTATGGTATGCTATGTCAGCCAGTCTTTCATGAAGTATTTTGTAGAATACATCTCCTTGCACCCTTACATACCGACTTTCCTCCGTGCCTCCGAAAGCACATTAAGCTTTTGGCCCCGGCTGTCATTTGTCCATCTTTGGCAGTCGTTACAGGTAGTCAGTGGCCCAAAAAAGTCTGACAACCTGTCTTACCAAGTGGTATTGTATTACCCAGTATTAACTGGGTTGTGGAGGTCAGATAGGCAGTGGCTCCGTGTATAATACTGGTATTCAGTTGAATCTAGTTAGGACATCCCCCGGTATTTAAGGCCATCACTCTGTCTACCAATAAATCAATAGGCTTGTTAACTGAAAAAATCTAATTAGTCCGTCACTTAGATTATCAAAAAATATTTGACCCGTATTTTTTCTTTTGTCACATAAACCAAAATTGACGAAGATACGACGCTTTTAAAATTCCCAATACGTCACTGTTCGGTATCATTCTTAGTGAGTTGATACCGAACAGTGACGTCACGAGCCCCCACTCCGAGTTTTGATGCGTTTTATCTTTGTCAATATTCGTTGATTTACAAAAACAAAAAATACGTGTCCATTATTTTCCAATACTCTAATTGACGGACTAAATAGATTTGCAATTTATTGATGGTGGAAACAAGCCTATTACCCAGATAATTGGTAACATGTTTCCAAAAGGAATGCCGAATAGATTGCAATCGAGTTTTGGGAATAAATGGTGCCATATGGAAGTTGATTGACACAGTTGTTTCGCACAGTTTTCTATTACTTCTTTCAATTGGGTGAAACACGAAATGTGTATCGGTATTTGGGAATAAACTTCATGAAAAAATATAGCCTTTTCAAATGTTTTGACAGCATTTTTGTATAGAACAGTTGTTATTGTTATTTGCTACCCAACTACGGCGAAGCCAAAAGGAGGGGTTATGATTTTAGCGGTCTATGTATGTATGTATGTATGTACATAAGTTTGTATTTACGTCTATGATCTTCCGTAGCGCCTAAACTATTCATCCGATTTTGATCAATAAGGTGTCAATCGATTCGTTATTGCAGACCAGGTAACATAGGCTACATTTTAACCGACTTTAACAATAGGAGGAGTCGATTTTACCTTTTAAACCCCGAATGTAATCAGAGTGTGATTTTTGGTTGTAGAATACCACACAAATTCTTGTTCACTTAAAAAGTTACTTCATCGCAGTTTGAAAGTTTGTGAAGATGTCTGGACGTTGGTAATTCTTTCAGGCAAAAACACAAAAGGCTGTGTGTCAAATTTCACACAAAACAGGATTTGTGTGAAAGGAGACAATTTTTCTTGTTCGGGGACTAGGCCACCCACATAAATTATAGCATACTTCTGCCCGCGACTTCGTACGCGGATCCTGTTGCTTATGCCAGCGACAACGGGGTCGTCGAAGATCTGAAACGTCTGATGTCGAATTCTAAGAACCCGGGGACGGGAAAATAACGGATCTTTCCCACCTGAGCAACACATACCATTTGTTTCTTTTTGCCATTTAACAGCTTCACAAAAAGTACAATTTTTAGCCATACCTCCGATGGCGGAATATGTGGCGTATTCAATCATAGGAGACGTAAATGCACTCCGTGCCTTATCAACCCAAGGAAGGTCGCCATGCCCTTTTTTGTCGGTTGGGAAATAATCAAATAACTTCTCCAACTCTGGGCGGAGCGGAAGGGAGTGTCAGATTTTTACTGACTAAAACCCATCCATGTTCCTTCCTCGCCCTTTACGTTCCAGGGCCACGGTATCTCTTTCGAACAGTCCCGCAGCCCCGGCAGGCTTCGACCTTTGCGGGCCCCTCCCTTTATGCTGACATCTCTTTGAGGCGCACGTGGAACACGAACGCGCCGTCGACACGGTAGGTCGCCATGGCCTACGGCTATATCTTGAGACACATCCGGTTTTTCAGATGATATCGACATTCTGTTCAGAGAATGTCGACGTCGATCAGAATTCAAACGTTCGTTCAATGAACGTGCATCGCGCATCACGCATCACGTTCATCACTCGTTTCAAAAGACCTGTTAGTAGATGTGCGAATACGCTGAAAACTCAAGCCTGATTCTGTATCGGTAAAAATTTCGGATTCGCTCACGATCAGCGGACAGTCGCGCATCACGTTCCGCACTTGTCTCTAAAGACCTAGAAGAAGCTATGCGTAGATACGCTGAGAACTCAAGCGCAATTCTCTATCCGTGAACGTCTCCGACTCGCGAGACAATGCGTGACGGTCAGTCGCGCATCACGTTCCCTACTTGTCTCTAGAGATCTAGTAGTCGATGCGTAGATACGCTTGAAACTCAAGCGCAATTCTCTATCCGTGAACGTCTCCGACTCGCAAGACAATGCATGACGTTCACGATAAGCGGTCAGTCGCGCATCTATTCTTCACTGGTCTCTAGAGACCTGGATGTAGAAATACGCTGAGAACGCAGGCGTGCTTCGCGATCCGAAGAGGTTTCCACGGAGCAAGTTGCAGCCTGATGTTCTCGAACAGCATCAAGTCTCTCCTGACGCTCTTCGATAGATTCTTGGGATCTTATGATCCTCAATCTTTTAGCTCCTTTGGAACATTGGGAAAGATTTGACCTCTTTCTAGGCATGGTTATAGTTTTGTTGTGAAGATACCTGATCAATTGAAATCTAAGTAACTGCTCCTCTGCGTTACCGGGTAGGCTACCGAGTCACGAAGATAACTGGAAAAGGAAATTAATTCTACAACAGGTGTCCGAGATCTTCGATTTTTATAAGTCAACAGAGAGTGCTCATCAGATTGAACAACTTTTGCTAAGACGTCATTCCTATATGTGTTATGGTGTAGCTGGGCTCTTGGAGTTCCACAACAGGTGTTCCAGATCTTCGATTTTTATAAACCAACAGAGAGTGCTCATAAAATTGAACAACTTTTGCTAAGACGTCATTCCTATATGTGTTATGGTGTAGCTGGGCTCTTGGAGTTCCACATCAGATGTTCCAGATCTTCAAACTTATACTCTCAGCAGAAAATGCTCATCATGTAGAACAATTTTTGCTATGGTGGGATTTTTGTATCTCTTATAGTTTAGCTGGTCTGTTGCGGTTCTGCATCAGGTGTTCAAGTTTCCAAGATAAATTATAGCCTCATAGCTTCTGCCCGCGACTTCGTTCGCGTGAAGTTTTGATATCGCAACGCATCGCCTACTCAACGGAAGTTTAAACTGCTTTGTTCCCGCTTGCAACATTTCTTATTGCTGCTCCGCTCCTATTGGTCATAGCGTGATGTTATATAGCCTATAGCCTTCCTCGATACATGGACTATCCAACGCAAAAAGAATTTTTCAATTCGAGCCAGTAGTTCCGGAGATTAGCGCGTTCAACCAAACAAACAAACAAACAAACAAACAAACAAACAAACTCTTCTGCTTTATAATATTATAGTATATAGTATAATACTATATAGTATAGTATAGATAATCATGAAACTTACATTGATTTGTTCCTTATAACCTCTACATTCCAGTGGTTAAATTAGCTAAGCATTGTCTAAACGGAATAAATGCGAAAAATCTGCAAAAACACTTACGAAAATCAAAATAAACAGAAAAAGTAAATGTCAAAATAATGAAGTTGTCTGTCAATCACTAAAAAAGTGGGTTCATAACGTTCCGTGCCACGTTGATTGTTTAAACCATCTATGCGATTTTATTGTAAACCTTTAAAAATAGCATTAAAAATGCTCACAGCTTAATAACATTTTTTTTTATATTCTTTCTGATTCTTTAATAATTATAGCAGATATGATCACCAACAGGTAGGTACCGTACTTTTTTTAGTAAACAGATAAAAACGCCCCTATTCACGTAAGTATTTGCTGTCAAATGACACTGACCAAAACAGGAATGATTTGACTCGCAATAAAATATCATAACATAGCTTATTTATTATGATTTTAAGATTTCGTTTTCAATTCTACGTAATATTTCGTTTACTACCATAGTAAAATGGTTACTTTTTTTTGGTGTTATTATGAATAATAAATGCAATGACCAGGTGGGCCCAAAAAAAAACTATCTCCTTTGACACACAGATTATTATATGATATTGATATGATATTTATTTATTTAGTTTATAACCTGAATTTACACATTGAATACCGGTAGTATGATTCCGTGGGACAGTTATCGAACTTCATGCGGGTGAAGCTGCGGGCATAAGCTAGCTTAATAATGTAACTGAGTGTTCAGAGAAAAAATGAATACAATTTCTATAAAATAAAATAAAAATCCATTGTATTTAGTCTTGTTGATTCAGTACAATGGTGATTTTTTATGTTATCTTTAACAAATGAAAACTAAAACGAAATAACCTTTATAACAACTTGTAATGTCATGACTTTATTCAATTAGGTCATAATTATTTGCACGATGTATTAATTTTTAGATATGACGCAAATAGTCACATAATGGCTGAACTGTTACTATTCATATACTTGACTCTATCTTTAGATTCACAAAGGAATACAAAAGGCATTCATATGGCTTGGCAAGTTATAACACGAGTTATTATAATATTACGAACACAATATCACAACGGAGTGGCTTATACACTATGTGCTTATGTGAAGATACCAAATTGAGACAATAATATTGTTTTTTTTTACTAAAGATTTTTTTGTCTTTATTCTAAGAAACTACTCGTAGCTTCTGCCGCGACTTCGTTCGCGTGAAGTTATGATATCGCAACGCATCGCCTGCCCAACGGAAGCTTTTTAAAGCTTGCAACACCGTGATGTTATATGGCCTTCCTCGATAAATGGACTATCCAACGCAAAAAGAATTTTTCAGTTCGTTCCTGAGATTAGCGCGTTAAACCAAACAAACAAACAAACTCTTCTGCTTTATAATATTAGTATAGATAAGTATAAAACGTGTAAACAGTCTCTTCACGAAGCATTTAATCAAGCTTTCTGTACATCAAACTAAGTAA
The DNA here is from genome assembly GCA_950022955.1 of Xestia ashworthii. Taxonomy (NCBI): domain Eukaryota; kingdom Metazoa; phylum Arthropoda; class Insecta; order Lepidoptera; family Noctuidae; genus Xestia; species Xestia ashworthii. The sequence continues at coordinate 7,802,359 of OX465576.1, read as the reverse complement.
TCCTACGTTTAAATTATTGCTGGGAAATGAATGATGTGGGGGTCGTGGAGGTGATTAAAATAAAGTTCCTATATTAATTAAAAACATGTGTTGAAAAATAAAATCATTTGGGAAAGTTGGAACTTTGGCCTTCAATATGTCCGAAACTAAGAGGTTTCTAGGTATGGTCTAAAACAAAAAAAAAATGTAATGATGGGGAGAACCTTTCGGCTCCGTTAATAATCTTTTTACAAGAGGAAGTTTGCACGTGGTGCCTGTTACAGCCCGCCTAGCATGACCACCGGAGAAACGAGAGAGACTCGACAAATCTTTTGTACATCTGTCATTGAATCGACAAAATGACAGATGAACAAAAGATTTGTCGACTCTCTGTCGTGTCTACGGTGGTCATGCTACGGGGGGCAGAAAAAATAAAAGGGAGTCGTCTGTCTTGGTATGGAGTACTATGGACATGTGATGACGAGGCAAGAAACACATTTGACATTTGTTTGTAGACTTGTACTCATCATCATCATCATTTTAGCCGAAAGACGTCCACTGGGGCCTAATTCTGCTATTTGAATAAATTCGTCACTCCAACACGATTTCATTCTCATCCCATTGTCATTTTGCTTAAAGTTCGTAATCTGCTGAATTCACAATGGTCGGTCAATGGTCTCGTAATAAAATTGTGTTTTAATGGCATATTCGTATTGTCATTATTATAAAACCCTTAGTACAAATGGTTTTCGAAATCTACTACTAAATGCGAACATTTATTCATGCCAGATTTCATGTACGAGATTAATATACTATGACATTTCTTTCAATGGAGTGTCAGTGGTTGTTCATTGAGAAGTCATAATGGCGCCATTATTAGAATTAACAAACTTGTCAAAATTTGACAGAACTTGATCATTATGAAACCAATGATCGAATACTCTGACACTATTGTAATAGCAGAATCGAGGCCCTGCTGTGTCGCCACATTGACCGGTCCCGTGCCACTCACATCCAAAGGACCTCCCACTGGGTGGACCGATGACCTGGTGAAGGTTGCGAGACTTGTACTGTAGACATGCAAATGTGACGTCATGTGCCACGTCGAGTTAAATGATATAGGGCTGTAAAATGAAAGAAATTGTGGACAAAATTAATTCAAGCAATTGCTTATTAAGGCGCAGGATTTTAATAGTGATTTTAAATTGATCATCACGTCTTAACTTCTAGTCTAATTTATTTGAAAAAATTATATGTTATACTAGACCATTTCTTTCATAATTTGATATGTGAAAATGTGAAGAAATATGTTTATAACTTAGTGTAATAATAAAAAATAATTAGTGTAATTTGTAAAGTAATGTCTAACGCGGCAAAAAAAACGATCATCACGCAAAAACTATCGGGCGTATTTGCATGAACCTTAGATCATCTCAAAGACAATTTAATGCCCTTTATATTAGTATACGGCTTTTATCCGTATTGTGTTTGATAAATCAAGGTGGGTTGTTTTTTCGAACAATCTTAGTACGCATTGAAGCGGGGCTCCTCGGGGCGACGGGCGGCAGTGTATCGCTGACCACTTTCACGCACGGGTATACGCTATTGCTAAACTTCTCCCACTCGTCGTCACGTCGTTGGCGTGAGGTAGCCCCATAAAGATGGACAACCAGTCTCAAAAAGGGGTATCGTATTACCCGGTACTAACTGGGTAGTTGAGGTCAGATAGGCAGTCGCTCCATGTAAGATGCTGGTATTGCATGCATCCGGTTAGACTGGAAGTCGACCCCAACATAGTAGGGAAAGGGATAGGCAGATGATCATGTATCAAAAAAACAGTGTTTTCATTATTAAGAACTTAAACTGGTGAAATGTAAGAGTACTGAGGTACACCTCTCACCCCCACAGCCCTCACCTTTCGGATATAATAGGCGTGAATAAAAATTCTTTACAAAAGTTTGTTCAAATCAGTAAAATTAATTTAATTAACAAAAAAGGGGACCGTATCGTTGGCCAGTGGTGCATGAAAGGTCCCTAATAAGGGTATTAGGGATATTTTATAATGTGCTACCTAATTTTAGGGTGAACTTGACGCCATTACCAAATATTTAAGTAGAAAAGGTAAAACGGAAAAGGTTGATTAGCTAATAAGGACTTTATTCAATTAGCTTGTTAATTTCATTAAATGTATTTAATACTGTGCTATAAAGGGTATAAAAGACCCCTTAACGAAACCAGGCACTTGTTCTCCGCGTCTTTGCGATTATGTTTTTAATTTCCACCACATAAGTTTTTTATCATTAACATTGAAAACAGGATATTTACCATAACTACAATATCTGTGATCATGGTACTCAGCCGAAATATCGGGAACTCAAAACAAATACAAGAACAACAACTACATCAATTTATTTCAGGCTACAATGGCCCATAGATAAATCCCCCCCCCCCCTACCTTATACACTAACATATACAGGGTGGATTTTTTCAATGCTAGCTGGAGGGAAAGTACTCGAAATACTGGAGATAGCAAATTTTACGCAAAGAAAACAAAAGAAACAAATCTGCATTCACAGATTTTCGAAAATTCGCTTGCCACACTCGGGAATTGAACCGACTGAAGTTCGAAAAAATTACAACCTGTACTTTTTTTTGCATCAATCATGGATCAAATCTCTCTAACAAACATGATAAATTAAATGAAGGGAAAACCATGAAATCTAAAAAACAGTTACAAATTCAATGGCATAAATTCAATAAGATAGAGCACTTTAATACTTGGTTTTCTTTTCATTTATTTAAATGAAAAGAAACATAGCATACATTATAGTTTTCTCATGTATGATAGAGAGATTCGATCCATATGATTGACCCTATCGATTGACGCCAAACACAGTAGTAACGTCAGGTACAGAATCAGAATGTTATTTTTTCGAACTTTAGTCGATCCATCTCGGGTCGGTATAAAGTAAATACAAATCTTGTGTTAATAAATAAAACTTATGACTAGGTTAGTATCACTTCACTTAGACACACTCCACTTGTGAAGGCTGTCCAATGGAACTTGTCCACGGAATTGACGGAACACCACGTCCTGCGGCCAAAAGTTTTCTTCCATCACCATGGGCAGGTAACAATTCGGTACTCGCACCACGAACGCCGTGACGTTGCGGCGTGACTCCAGTAACTGCACTCTCGGTGTGTACTTCGTCTTTTGGCGCACGTCATCATCACCCACAGCCCGACTTCACCCACTGCTGGGTATAGGCCTCTCTTTGTTTGTGCCAAGCTCCACGCTCTTGTGCCAGTCTCATCCAGGATATTCCCGCAATGGCAACAATATTGTCTGCTCATCTCGCCGCTGGACGACTAACCTTTCTCTTTCCATTCCTAGGACGCCACTCGGTCATAGCTTTACTCCACCTGCCATCACCGCGCCTTGCTAGCTGTCCTGTTTATAAGATTACTCAGTGTGGTCTCAAGAAAGAAAACGAACAGCGTAACGACTAAGCACTTTATTTTATAAAAATTAACTGAATCTAAACATCGTTACATCTCCTTTTAAACTGATTCAAACAAAGACACTTCAAAGTGGGGCGCTCCAAGTGGGGAGCGCAATCTACGTCACTACCGTCACTATTTTCTAAATAATTTTATAAGTATCATAGACTTCCTTTTTATAAATGGAAATAGATCTCATATTTATTTTCTACCGGAAGTCAGCCTTGTAACAAATATTAAAAATAAGTCGTCTATAATGTTTATCATCTATAATATTCATGAAACCCTATAATATTTATAAAAGCTAACAATCGGCCTTCCTGACATTTAGTTTGTCCTCAAACTAATTTTGACAACGATAATGAAAATAAAAATGCCATTATCTGGTATCTAATAATCTCAAAATCCTCCAATCAGTATTCAGTTCAATAATCTACTCTAATACATCTGCCACCCATTGCATCGCAAGCTTCACCGGACCAAGTTCATTTACTTGCCAGCCACTGTACGACTTCCAATAAGTGACCTATGTCTATTAATGGGAGACACACCGTGAGACTTCGCCGGAGGCTGACCACCCAACGTCTTCCAACCAGACCCACTGGTTGCAACGTGGACTTCGCCAACCAAACCGACCATCCCACGACTTCTATCTCAGTATCATATCTTTACTATACTATTATTCATCATTATATCCATCAAGTACTTTTGATTATTATACATGCAGAATAAAATTATGCAACATTTGCAAAGTTAACACATTTACACACCAATATCATTATTCACTTCAATTACATCACTATAAATTAATATAAATTACATCACAACTGACACATAATTATACACCAAACAGACCACGAGATGAAAAAAAACATTTTAATAATCAACTCTCTTTTATTTCTTTACTATTACTCTATCAACCTGATAACTCTTCGTCAGATTCAGATTCGGTACTAGGTTCATTTATGCTTGTGCTAATCCATGGTTGTATCTGATCTACTGCCCAAACATTGCTATAGTGTTTTTTGCCAATGCTAGAACCCGGGATGCTTGATACCTCATACCTGTCATTGTCTAAAACTTTTGAGACCCTGTAGGGACCAGAGTATACTGGTACTAACTTTTTACTTTTTCCTTCATTATGACCTACTTGTTTTTGAATTTTAACTAAATCCCCAATCGCATATTTCCTGGCACCTTTACGAGTTCTATCAAATCTATCTTTTTGCTTATGTTGGTCATGTGAAATATGTTGACTTACATCGGCCCTTATTTCTTCTATATTATTATCTATCGGTCTAGTATCTACAAATATCTCATTCATTACATTTTCGCTACTATGAGTTAAATTTCGACCAAACAATGCTTCTGCTGGGGTTTTACCAGTCCCCTTGTTTAAAGTATTATTTAAACCCCATTGAATATTACCCAATTCAGTATCCCATTTTGTTTCACCTAACTTGTCTGTGTATGTTGACAATGACCCTAAAATTGTCCGATTATAGCGCTCCACCTGGCCATTGGCTCGAGGTGAAGCTACTGCATTTAAGATGTGCCTAATATGGTGTTTTCCACAAAACCTATGAAATTCATCAGAGGTAAATGAGGTACCCCGATCTGAGATCAAACGTTTTGGATAGCCAAATGTTGTGAAAATTTCCTCGAGTGCCCTAATAGTCGGACTTGACTTTAAGGTGCGCAATGGCTTGACTATGCAAAATTTGGTGAACGCATCTACCAGTACAAGTAAATAAACATTACCTTTGGAACTCTTTACGAAGGGGCCTAGGTGGTCAATATGCACCGTCTCAAAAGGTATGTCATTTTTGGGTATGGAATGTAAAAACCCTTCTTTCTTGCCAGCTGGCATTTTTCCATAAGCACAATGAATGCAAGCCTTAACATATTTAGTGATAAATCTTTTCATTTTAGGAAACCAAAAATCTTTGCTAATTTTATTTAATGTTTTGTCGATGGAAAAATGACCAATGTCATCATGGTTTTGTTTGCATATTTGCCATCTAGCTCCCTTTGGGACTACCCATTTTAATTCATCCTTAACACGTCTAAATAACCGGTTGTCTTTCATAACAAAATTTTGTTTTATGTCAATAACATCTTTATATTTAGGGTCGTTCAAAATCTCTTTTATGAAACATAATTTTGGATCTGATAACTGTACACTTAGCAACCAGTCGTCTTGACTAATATTTAGGACTCTTAAATCAACTTCACTATTCAAATCATTTATATCGATAGGGTTCCTGCTCAATGCGTCAACATGGGTCATACTATGATTAGGGCGGTAAACAATATCACAATCATACTCCTGTAAAGCCAGCCACCAGCGGGCTATTCGCGGTAAAAGATCTCGCTTAGAAAAAGTGGATCTCAAGGCGTTACAGTCGGTCATAATAGTAAATTTTAGACCTAGTAAATAAACACGAAAGCGATGGAGTGAAGTAACAACAGCCAACGTTTCGAGATTATACGCATGAAATTTTTGTTCATCAATTGTAGTTTTTCTACTAAAATATGCGACTGGCTTTAGGGAGGCTTGATCATTTTCTTTTTGTAGAAGTATACCTGCTAGTCCCATTTTGCTCGCATCAGTATGCAACTCTGTGATATAGTTTGGACTGTATAGGGTCAATAAGGGGCGTTCAATTAATTTAGATTTAAGGTTTTCAAAAGCTACCACCTGCTCATCTTCCCATCTCCATGGACAGCTCTTTCTTGTTAGATCAGTTAGCGGCCGGGCGATTATAGAAAACTTATCAATAAATTTTCTGAAATAACTGGCAAGACCTATAAATTGCCTGACTTCGTGTACAGTTCGTGGCACGGGAAAATTTCTTACTGCCTCAATCTTAACCTTACCCGGCTTAATTCCCTCGCTTGTAATTTCGTAACCCTACTTGGAGGAGGAGGATCTATGGAGGTTTGAAAAAAATAACATTTTTTGACATTTAACGTTAAATTGGCCTCATTTAATAAGTTAAAAGTATCTTCTAATTTTTGGACACCTTGCTCGAAATCTTTAGAATGTATTATTAAATCATCCATATAAGCCAAGGCTGGTTTACCCTTACTATCACTCGACTCGTGAGCTCGATTCAAACTCAAGGCTCGAGCCATAGTCCTCTGGAATACTGAGGGCGCATTGGCTAGACCAAAGGGCATCCTCTTAAATTGATACAAGCCGTCAGGGGTGACAAATGCTGTAACATGTCGGCATTCCTCCCTTATGGGCACTTGGTAGTAGCCACTCATCAGATCTAATGTAGTATAGTATTTACTGCCGCTTAACTGATCCAACTGATCATCTATCAATGGGAGTGGAAAATGATCCTTAACTGTACGACTATTAAGAGTTCTATAGTCTATACACAAGCGATGCCCTCCGGTTTTCTTTGACACGAGTATAATTGGACTAGCGTAAGATGATGAAGATTCCTCAATAATGTCATTTTGTAATAACTCCTTAACCATTTCTTGAACTAACTGCCTTTCTTTGTAGCTTAGCCTATAGGGTCTATAAACAACTGGAGTACTATTGGACAACTTTATCTCCATCTCACTTATACTAGTGCAACCTAATTCCGAAAGATTTTGGGCAAATGTTTTTCTATACTTTGTTATTAATTTCTTGACAGTTTCAGTTTCTTTTAGTGATAGTTCTGGATTAATGTTAATGTCGTTAGTATCAATGGGATTACAATGGGTTTGAATATGTAAACAGTTTAATTTTTCAATGTTTTTGTTATACTGAACTTTGTTGCCTCTTACCACTAACGTATCCTCTTTAATTTGTAACATTTCATTGCCTAAAACAACCAGAGATATTTCACACGATTTATTTATTACTTTATAGACCCCTTCCTTGATCCAATATTGACAATTTTGATGAACTCTATAACTACCTGGCACAAATATTATGGAATCTTCGTCAGTCGTAGTGTAGCATTTAATTAGCCCTACATCAGTGCAACAAAAGTTCGACTCAGCAAATAACTTGATGACATCGCCAGTCTCATGTTCTATATCAGGCAAGATTGTATTACAAAAGACATTGCGTTTCAAAATTTCAAGAGCACTATCTGTCTTTATAACTATAATATGTGGCAATTCAGTAAAATTCTGTCCGACTAGCATAGGAACGTGTAATTGCTCAGATGGAACAACATATGTTGTGATCAAAGCCTCAACACCATCTATGGATAACAATAATCGAGTTTCACCTAAAACTGTAATGCGAGCCTCACCAACACCACTTATGACCGGTAAAGAATTCGTACTAATTGTTAAATTATATTGGTTTGCTATCGAGTCGATAATAAGAGTGCACTCGCTTCCAAAATCAATGAAACATTTGATTGGTGAATTACCGTTATCAATAAAAGCATTTTTATAATATTTATTTTGTAAAGTTTTTGATTTTGAAGTAGCTGTCAACATAACCCGTTTATTTTGATTTTCCTTTTTATTATCAGTTTGGTTCCCCTTTTTTTTACTAAAACAGTCATCTGATTTGTGCCCATACCTTTGACAATGTTCACATTTTATAACTGGTTTCGGACATTGAAATACTCGATGACCAGTCTCTTTGCAGTTAAAACATAACATCTCAGAACCATTAGTTGATTTACGACACTGACTAGCACGATGGCCCTTCATGTTACAGTTATTACAAATCAGAGTGGAAGTATTTGGTAAGGAAGATTTAAATTTATTTAATTTAGGTACTACATCTCTTTGTTCACGACACATGTCCTTTAGATATTTTAATAAGTCTTCTGGTTCGGCAAAGCGGGCCGAAGATGCACCAGCTCTTATGGTGCGATCTTCTAAACCATATATGATGCAATCCACAGCTTTCTTGCCCGATATGTCACATGCATTTAATAGAATCATTTTATTGTAATAATACTCGTCAACAGAGTCACCTACACTATACTTTTTCCCTAACATCTCATTCAGCAAAGCTCCGTAGTTAGTATCGGTAGGAAAAGCTCTTTTAAGATGTTCCTGCCACTCTAACCATGTATTTTTTATAGTTTTTAAACCCTCGTACCATTTTTTGGCGTGACCTACAAGCCGTGGCAGGGCAAAATGGGCCGTTTGTTGATCAGACCAACCATAGATTTGAGCGCATTCGTTGACTTTCACTAACCAGTTATCTATTCTATGGTTTTGAATAGACGGGTCAAATTCAGGAATAATATTTTTATCATGATTATATTTGATAGAGTGATCAGGTTTCACACAAGAAGAAATAAAACTTAATAAATCCTGAATATTCATCGGCACATTCATGTTAAGAAAATTATTTAACATACCCCCCGATGAGCCTGGTGTCGTCTTCCCTTGTCCATCGTCCACTACACTGCTTCCACTTGTACCTGCACGCGATTCCTCGCTGACATTCCTCGTACCTTCCTCTGCATTGATAACCGGGGTCACGGATTCGGTAACCACCCCAGGGGCTTGGGGCGGGCTGCTATTACCTAACGTTGATTCACTAAGATCGACTGCCGATGGAATCACACTAGGACTCCTACTTTCCCTTATTCGCTTGGACCTGTTCGATTTCTTGTTTTTCTGGCTCTTGCGTCTACTGTGGGAACGCATCCGGCTTTTTGAGCGTAAACGTCGCTTTGCATCCTTATGGCGGCGTCGCCTCACACGTCTCTCATTATACGAATCATCAGAATCACTAGTCGAAGAATCACTGCTTTTATCGCGTTTACGTCTCGGCATAATTTAAATTTATAGTTCACCACACCAGCAAAATTCACTGTTCACAGTTTTATAGTTCAAAAAAAAAAAACAAATGTAGGTACACTTTTGTTTTACTTCTTCGCAAGTCCACACAAACACAATCACACCATACAGTTTAAAATAATTCGACTTTTATAATCACTTCTCTGCACACAAACACCTTACAGTCTAATTTTCCACAAATAAGTCCACCGAATTTTCTTGGTTGATCCCACTTCTGATATAAGATTACTCAGTGTGGTCTCAAGAAAGAAAACGAACAGCGTAACGACTAAGCACTTTATTTTATAAAAATTAACTGAATCTAAACATCGTTACATCTCCTTTTAAACTGATTCAAACAAAGACACTTCAAAGTGGGGCGCTCCAAGTGGGGAGCGCAATCTACGTCACTACCGTCACTATTTTCTAAATAATTTTATAAGTATCATAGACTTCCTTTTTATAAATGGAAATAGATCTCATATTTATTTTCTACCGGAAGTCAGCCTTGTAACAAATATTAAAAATAAGTCGTCTATAATGTTTATCATCTATAATATTCATGAAACCCTATAATATTTATAAAAGCTAACATGTTCAACTCCATTTGAGTTCCATTACGCGATTTCCTATAGTTATATTTTTTAAAACAAACAGTCAACGGTAAATTTTATGTTTTCAGTGTTTATGATAATGTGAGTGACCATATCAGTTTAGAAAACTAAAATACGTTCATAGTCACTTTTATGGCTATTTTTACACACCGACACTGCTGGCAATAAAGCGAAGCACACGTCGCATTACCTTCTACCTATGTTATCCGTTAATGTCTAACATACAAACACCGAGAGCACCGGTGGTTTTGTGTAATTTATTTCATCAATTAACAATTTCATTAATTGCTCTCAAAACAGTGAAGGAAAAAATTGTGAGGACACCATGTCCTAGAACCCAACATTCAAAGATATGTGACCTCTATCAACCCGCACTGGGCCCGCGTGGTAGATGATAGACCGTTCCCTCTCATAGAGAGGAGGTAATTTATCCCTGCAGTGGGAAAATTATAGGCTGATGCATGCATGCACACGTACACCGCCCTATCGTACTGATAAGCGTGCATCGCGCGGTTGAGCGGCGCTTGGCACACGAGGCATCGCAAAGCAGCGCGGATCACCGTTGGTCAGTCACGGAGAGGCACGATTGTCGCCTGTCCGCGCGGTTCACTGCTAGAAGCCTATCCGCTTAAGGCCCAGTTTCCACTGAAGCGGTGATGAGCGGAGCGGAGAGGAGAAGCGTGAAAACCGACCAATCACGTTGGTTGAAATCCACAGCGCGTTTCTCGTCCGTCCTGTGATTGGTCGAATCTTGCATCTCTCCCAATCCTCGCCACCGCTGTCCTCCGCAACATGGTAGTCAAGTGCCTGAAATAAATTCATTGCAAACTTGACCCTACATTGAGTAGGGTAACGTCTAGAGACTACAATACAAGATCATTAATTTAAAGCTAAAGTGGGTTCTGACAACCCTAATTATTAGTCCCCAGGGTGACAAGAACAATGCGTGACCGCTATTATTATAGTATTGTCGATATAATAATAGTCCGTTGTGTCGCGTCATAAGCACTATACTTAGTTTTAATTATTTATCGTGTTGAGCTGTAACTAGGTGTTCTTGTGTGAATTTAGTGTGAGTTATTTTGCTGTGTTATTTGAATTTTCAGCCGGAAAAGTATATTTTTTTTTGTAATCTCATAATGAGTTTTGGCAGTCATTATAAACGTTACGTGGCGGTTAATGGACCTAAAGGGTGTAAAACACCTCTTAAAGAAGCCGAAAACCACTTGTTCTCCTCTTCATTGCGATCATTTTTTTGTTCTACACCATACCTGGGAACCTTCTAGTTACGGAGATATTGGGGGTCAAAATTCCAACTTAATGACAAGTTAAAAAACAAAACAAGTTTTTATTGTAATATTTTAAACTTTAAACACCTCTGCAACTCCTGTTTTGTTCAATCCACCCACCAGCACATTTTTTTAAGTGCGTTTCATTGAGTTCTACCACAAAACATGATTTTTCAAGCCAAAAAAAAAAGTCTTTTCCCAGCAATAATTTTTGAGTAAAGTTACTTAGTTTGATGTACGGAATGCTTGGTTCACGGCTTCGAGATGAGGTGGTTTACACCCTGTATAGCAAACAACCTTGACTAACACCTCAAAGGGTTTTCATTGCCCGGCTGGATCAAGGGCTTGCTTCAGAAAAAAGCACTCGAAGAATCGACAAAAATATGACAGATTGTAGATTTTTTTTTATTTACTTAACATACCTTCACGCCTGTAATTCCAGGGAGGTATCCCTAGCACACTCACATGTTGCCAGCTATGTTTTTAAGTTCCATGTTGTAGGTGTATCAAGTGGGTAAAAACCTAGACTACGTTGAAAAAAATAAAAAAAAACCAGCCGCATGACGGGTTACGTTCCTTCTTAGTGAGTCTTCGAGGTTTCTTTTTCTTTTTTTTTTGTCTTTTTTTTTTAGAAATGACCTCTCGTAGTTGCAACTCGCTAAGGTGGTTGCTTAAGAGGCCTGCGGAGCATGCGAATTTCATACAAACGTAATACCAAAATAATTTGTAAATCAAGCATATTCTTAAGGTAGTGTGTATTGATTTTGATTGGATTACAGAATATATAGGTTCCCAAACATATACTTTTAATGTACACCGATTTAAACAAGAGTTATGAGAAAAATTAATTTTCTATAGAAATTTTAAATTCCTCATATCTCGTCTTTATATCATTGTCCTTTCAAAATGTTTATTTGGGAACCTAGATATTCTATAATACAATCGAAATATATACACACTACCTTAAGAATATGATTGATTTTATATTAAGAGTATTTTGGTATTACGTTTGTATGAAAAACACATGCTCCGCGGGCCCCTTAACTACTTAAACGGACTATCCTCGGGGTGAGGAGCCCCCATTTCTTCTTATAGCGGCGACATAAATACATATTCGGTAAAAAATTCAACTGTTTACTTAGTACCGATCATGAGATAGAGCCCGCTAACAGACAAATGGACGAACGGACCCGGACAGAAAGAGGAGGCTTAGTTCTAGGGTCCTGGGGGGTAACAATGACGTCTTAAAGCAAGATTGTTTTAATCTTATTCCAGAGTGCGAAAGAGACGGAGCTATAGAGAACGTCTAGCGCCATCTCTTTCTCACTCTGGAATAAGATTAGAACAATCTTGCTTTAAGACGTCATGGTACGCCACCTGTTAGGTTACTTTCGGGTACGGAATCCTAAAATGGTCTGATTCCAGTATCGGTATACTTCATAAAATCGATTAATCATACTTGAGGATAAATTCAGCAAAAGTTATTTGCTTTAGCATTGGTTTTCTATAATTTACTCTTAAATTCGAGAATTGTTATGCCATTAAAAGTACATCAATCAATTTATTCAAGTGGTTTTTTTTTCAGTCAAAAAGGAGATGAAAAACGGTGGGCCCAAATGTAATTAGTTGAGATATGGTCCAAAAAAATTGCCATATTTTTTTTTTGTAATATCAAAAATCACTTTACACAAAAAATATTCCTGGGAAATTACTTGGTTTTGGGTGAAAAAACACATTTTACGCTAAAGCTCAATGTACCGCACTCAAAGCATTGTGCTGGTGGAGACTTGGAGATGTGTTAAAAGTAAAAATCTTACATTAAAATTATGGTGGAATAAAGAAACTCACTAACATACATACATACATAAACCCTGAAAACATAACACTCCTTATTTTGGTCAGATGTACTATATATAAAAAAAAAAACTTGTGGAAAAGTTGGAACTTTGACCCCAAGTATATCCGTAACTAGAAGGTTCTCAGAACAAAAAGAAATGATCGCAATGACGGGTAGTACAAGTGCTGACATTACACACAGCGCCATCTAGTGCCACACTAAGCAAGGCTTGTGTCGTGGTCACCAGACAGTTGATATACTACTTATATACTTTTTTTTTGTAAATACATACTTATTATACAACATTCATGACTCGACAAACATTGTCGTTTCCGCACAAACATTTACTCCTACCGGGATTCGAACCCGGGACCCTAAGAACGTAAGGCAGCTTCAATACCGCTGAGCCATTCGGGTCGTCAAATTATAAATATATACTCGTATGTGGAATGAAATAAACTGGAAGTTTCAGCTTAGATATATTAAAATAGAGGTATTTGAACGAGCATAATAAGCAACATTCACCGTCCAAAATCTCACATGCTCAACAAAACCCAGATTCAAACTAAACTATGCACACAGAATTATAATCTAAAAGCCAAACTTTAACTCAGCATGTTTATGCCAAAATTATGCGCGCTCCGTGTTATGCCAAATTCTCTCCGCGTGTTTAAAAACAGTGAAATTTATTCTGGCAAGCAAACACGGAATAAAATCTACAGAAGGTCCATACAACGAAATCGCACGTTCACATAGACACGCTTCACGTATAGCGAGCGCAAGTGCACTTGCGACTCACATAGGAGTATTACACAAAAAAACTGGACAAAATTGAAAATAGTCATGTTAATCCAACCGCACCCAAAATGCATGTTTCTTTACCTACGACAACCGGTTTATGAAAAGGCAGACCCCCACCAACCCTCAACTCCCGCGCATGTCGGACAACGTCAGTCGAAACCTAGTCATCGTACTGTACGTTCTCGGCGCTCTCGTTTCTGTTTATCTGTTTTCTGTCCTATAATGGCTTCATATAGCAAACAACAGTAGATTATCTATTCGGACATGGATATAGAAGCTTAGTACTATATATTGAAGTATATGTTATTATGTGTCTTCCAAATTTTCTACTTCTATAGCCATCAATAAACAGCGGCACTTCTTTTACTCGTTTTTTAAAGAAATTTGAAATACATTAGTGTTTTTGTTTATGTGTCGTGCCTTGTCGCCTCAATTTTTTTATGTGGGCATACAACGTCGACTATATGGAAGTAGAAACATGAATAAAAAGTTCCCCCAACGTACCCCATATTTTTTATAGTACTTCAAACTTTATGGGAAAGATTATAATTATATTGACAAAGCTTAGTTCCGACGACGAAGATGATGAGGACCAAATCACCTGTGAACTCGGAGACAGTGATTCTGATTGATTCGGTCTCCTCATGATTATGCTCCTGAAAACAAATCCTGTTTTAAGAGTAAATAACTCTCCTTGATTTGTAAGTTTTTTTCTTTTGAAATAAATGCCTAATTATGATGAATTATTGACTTTTATTCCATAAAATAATAATATAAAATAATTTTGTCCGGTTTTTTATGTGAAATACTCCTATGTGCGACTGTCGTTTGTTTGAGATCTCCACGCACACATAGACACGTTTCACGTACAGCGAGTGCAAGCGACTGTTGTCTGTTTGAGATCTCCACGCACACATAGACACGTTTCACGTACAGCGAGTGCAAGTGCACTCGCGACTGTCATTTGACTGAGATTAAGGTGGAAGAGCCAGGCTAGCCCGCGAAATTCAAATTTTCTAATGTTTTCTGGAATTGGCAGGTCAGTGTCAGACTGAATGCTGCTTACTTACTTATCTGCGTTCGTCCGTTTCCATGTTATACAAGGTTACCTTGGACTTTTCACAAAGCCGTCAACCAAGCATCCTATACGTTACCGTAAAATTGTGTTGAATTTACAATCTCGCTAGATAGATTACAATCTAACAGCTGTGCATAACGCACCTTCTTGTTTATTTTATATACTTTTTTGTCTATGTTTAATTTTGTTGGTTGTCATTCTGATCTTGTTTTGTGTTAGCCTAAGAAAGAGTAAATTACTATAATTCTATTAAAAAAGCGCCTTTCTTTCAATAATTCAATACAGTCCACTCTCTACAAGTAACAAACGGCTTTTACAATTTTACGTAACTTAAACATCAAAAAAATATTGCTGGGAAACGACATTTTGACCTTCTGTGGGGACTATTTCAGTTAAGCAACTGTTCACATTAATTACTTTCAAGGATTCCTCATGAGCATCTGTGAAACTCAAGAAGCATGAATTAAATGTTTAAACCATGTTTAAACATACTTTGCAATTTAATTTTCTGTCGTGGGAGAAATGTGATAGGCGCCTTTTGCATGTCAACGAAGCTCTTGTTGGATTAGCGACCTTAGCCTTCGTTCTAAACGAACACAGCGGTTTCGTTAAAGATGTGAGTTTGTAATTATGTAGTTATCTCCAGAACTAATGATCCAATTCTAAAAAAATCGTTCACTGGCAGAAAGCTACATTATTTGTGGATGGTACTTGGTATAATTATATGTAGTATAAGTCACAGTAACATTGTAAATACCATTAGAGTATAATCTTTTTCGCAAAATTGTGAACTATCGAAAGATTGTGAATCTGTCACTGATTGGTCGGTCTTACAGATTATTTCATAGCACTTGTAGTAGATTCACAGTAGCACTCTGCTACGAGTGCTACGAACTGGTAGCAAATCGTCTACTAGTTTTCACTTCTATGGACAGTCCCTGAAGATTGCCCTGCATGTTTTTTTTAGCCTATACAGTCCCAATGCTGCGCAAAGGCCTCCCTCAATTACTTCCATATGCTCTTATCCCGTCAAGTGATTCTTTATACCAAAATTTACACAAAACAAGTTTCATTAATCCCATGTTTCTCAAAATAACTTACCAATCCAATTTGTCCCAAAGAGTATCAAAATAAAACTGGCCAGTACATAACAGGATACCATAAAATATTTACTGTTTATCCATCACCCACTGACCCTGGGACAAGGTCCATATTGAAGGAGGAGACCCCTAGACATTACTGCAGGATTTGAACACCTCATAAAAATTGATAAGGACACCGACCGAGATATGGGTGGTTTAAGTTATGAGCGATTGTTATTTCTATTCGCTATTTCATTATTTCAACCCCAATAATTTCAGTGGCTAGGTGATGTGAGGTTGAGAAAGTATTTAGAAGGTCAGTGGGTTTTTTATAGCCTAGCAGTATGTCTCACTACTGGGCTAAGGCCTCCCCATTTTCACTCCAAACTTCTCTGTTCTGTGCAATTTCTGGCCACGTTTGCCCTGCAAACATGATCAAAACGTCACACCACCTTCGCCGCGGCCCAGGCCCACTCCCATTTCCTGGCTGTATAATCTCCAACATCAGCTACTTGAGTTATGGAGCGTAAGATGGTGTTTCTAAAGCAATCTTTTCGCTTAACACCTATTATGCTGCGCTCCATCGCTCGGTGGCAAATCTTGAGTTTAGACTTTTGTTGTTTAGTAAGTGGCCAACTTTGTGCACTGAGATAAGGACGGTCAGTGGAATAATTGGGATTGTGATACCAGTGGAGAAAGTTTGTTACTATATTTCGAGGCGGAATTAACACACCAGCCGTAGGCGAGGATATTTTTGAACCGAGAACCGCAATAACAAATGTCCACGTGTATCAAACGACGTTATTCAATACACTTATGAAGAAAAAAAAATTAAAAGAATGAAAAATATTTGTGTCATAAATTATGACGAGACTATGATTTAATTTTTTTTCCTCGCTTTGTTTTCGCCAGGTTGAAGGAGAAGCAAAGGTTTGAAGCCGTTAAAATAAAAAAAATTGTTTTTTTCAATACAGTTCCTCGAAAACTGGTTCTTTTCGCACTACGATTAGTTTCAAAATGCAGTGTATTTCACACACGTGCTTTATTGTTATTTTTTCGTAGTGCGAAAAGAACCAGTTTTCAAAGAAGTGTATTGAAAAAAAATTTATACCTTTCCTTTAAATCCGTTAAAAGGTTAAATTGTAGTAATTTACAACTGAACAAAGCGCTATGCTTCCACATTTATTGTGCGAACCGCCAGTCTGTAAAATTCACTGACGGCTTTTATATTAATTTAAAAAAAAATACAAAAAAAAATAATGCTGTCGAGAAATATCTCTCCGGCATGCTGGTTTCCTCACGATGTTTTCCTTCACCGAAGCAAGAGATAATTGTTCATACGTCTATTTTAAGACCTGTATTATGTACGTACCTATGATCCACAATAAACATGATTGATTGATTGATTGAAGAATTCTAAAATCAGAGGAGTGTGTCGGTTCCAAGTCGAGACATATGACTTGACCGGTCACATCACTAAAGTATCACCGCTGTTTTTATATTGGTTTCTTCTAAGCAAGCTTGTCCACCTTAAGCCGCATCATCGCTTCACACAAAGCGGGTTGCGGCTAAACGAACATCTCGGGCAACAGAATCATCATCTACCTAGCCTTTTCCCAACTATGTTGGGGTCGGCTTCCAGTCTAACCGGATGCAGATGAATACCAGTATTTTACATGGAGCGACTGCCTATCTGACCTCCACAACTCAGTTAGTACTGGGTAATACGATACCCCTTGGTAAGACTGAATGTCAGATTTTCGGGTCACTGACTACCTGCTGTTACGACTGTCAAAGATCTACAAATGACACCCTGGTAATGGGTAACAACGAGTTCATAAAATTAATAAAACTACCCGAAAACCATATTTTTTATTAGTCCAACCTTCCCCACATCATAATACAAATGCGAATCTCCTACACAAAATATTGGTCCAACCCCGCTGTTCTTTCATCACTTAAGCCGTCAGTACCAAGAATTACCTACACAGAAATTACGACAGGCTATTGGAAAACCTTTTTTTCGATCCTGTAATAGTTGAATTAAAATTTATTAGGGATTTAGTGGTTTATCGGGTGACTGGTGAAACTAAGAACATTTTGAAGTTGGAAAAATATGAATTTTATGTTTTGCTAAATTATATTAATAATAGCTCGTGACCTCGACCAACAGTTTAAGAAGCTCTCGCTTGGCAGCAGGGTCAAGGGTTTGATTCAGAAAGCAGTACTTCTGGACACGGCGCGTATTGTTAGGTTCCTCTCTCAAGAGCCCTGACCACCGGCAGCTCGGGCTTTGTTCCCAGCGCTGATGGGCTATTATTTTTAGGTATTTTTAAACGTTTTTTTAAAGTGAGTTTTAATGGAATATGTAAAAACGTAAAATAATACGTGGTACTTTTTTTTTTGGGACAATCCCGCCACACACGCCCAAACCACTACAACTCCTGAAAGCCAGAATCAACAGTGGCGACCACCAGAAAAGCGCCGAGACAATGAAAATCGACGAAGTTCCAGAGAATGAATACGTAGTACTTATCTATATCTTAATCTATAGCTATACATATAATAAAAGAGTAAAAAAACTGTGTCTGTACATTGAATATATTAAAAAAATAATGATTGAGGGGGGTTTAGAAACAGTAATAGAGCACGAATCAAAAAAAAAAAGTATGTTTGTCTGTTTGTTTGTACACGCTAATCTTCGGAACTACTGGACGGATTTAAATGTTTTTTTTTGTTGTATAGATATTAAGTCTGGGCAACATATAGGCTATAATTAATCTTGGAAACTTGAACACCTGATGCAGAACTGCAACAGACCAGTTAAACTATAAGAGATACAAAAATGACACTTTAACAAAAATTGTTCCACGTGATGAGCATTTTCTGATGAGAAAATAAATTTGAAGATCTGGAACACCTGATGTGGAACTCCAAGAGCTCAGCTACACCATAACACATATAGGAATGACGTCTTAACAAAAGTTGTTCAATCTGATGAGCACTCTCTGTTGACTTATAAAAATCGAAGATCTGGGACACCTGTTGTGGAACTCCAATAGCCCAGTTACACCATAACACATATAGGAATGACGTCTTAGCAAAAGATGTTCAATCTGATGAGCACTCTTTGTTGATTTATAAAAATCGAAGATCTGGAACACCTGTTGTGGAACTCTAAGAGCCCAGCCACACCATAACACATATAGGAATGACGTCTTAGCAACAGTTGTTCGGTTTGATGGGCATTTCCTATTGACTTATAAAAAATCGACGATCAGAAACATCTGATGTGAAAATTATTGGAAAGCTATCACTAATTTCACTGTATAATTATAAAATAACATAAGCTGGGAGTACCTCCACACGGTGATAGCGGTAACAGTTTAGGACTGATTTTCGATGACGGGTCTATCATTGAAAATTTCACTCTACTGGCCAAAACTCTCATTTATTATTTTATTTTATCGAATAAATATGCCTTCGGGCTTATGTTATTTGAGTGTTTAATTTCCTTTTCCATTTATCTTCGTGACTCGGTAGCCTACCCGGTAACGCAGAGGAGCAGCCTTTTTGATTTTATTTGATCAGGTATCTTCACAACAAAACTATAACCATGCCTAGAAACAGGTCAAATCTTTCCCGATGTTTCAAAGGAGCTAAAATATTGAGGATCATAATATCCCAAGAATCTACCGAAGAGCGTCAGGAGAGACTTGATGCTGTTCGAGAACATCAGGCTGCCACTCTTGCTCCGTGGAAACCTCTTCGGATCGCAAAGCACGCCTGCGTTCTCAGCGTATTTACGCATCTACGTCCAGGTGTCACATCCAGATCTCTAGAGACCAGTGAAGAATAGATGCGCGACTGACTGCTGATCGTGAACGTCATGCATTGTCTCGCGAGTCGGAGACGTAGTAGGAAATTGCGCTTGAGTACCAAGCGTATCTAGGAACGCATTGACTTCTAGATCTCTAGAGACAAGTGGGGAACGTGATGCGCGACTGACCGCTGATCGTGAAGTCACGCCAAGTCACGCATTGTCTCGCGAGTCGGAGACGTGAACGGATAGAGAATTGCGCTTGAGTTCTCAGCGTATCTACGCATCTGGTTCTAGGTCTCTAGAGACAAGTGCGGAACGTGATTCGTGACTGTCCGCTGATCGTGAGCGACATTCATTGTCTCGCGAATCGGAAACGTTTACCGATACAGAATCACTCTTGAGTTCTCAGCGTATTCGCACATCTACTAACAGGTCTTTTGAAATGAGTGATGAACGTGATGCGCGACTAACTGCTGCTCGAGATTATCATACATTGCCCCGAACACGTACACAACAAAATATTCATAATCAGTTAGAAAGTGAGAGAGAAAGAATTGCTGGAGTACGACATGAAGAGACAGAAGAAGAGCGCGAAGACTTCGACATTCTCTGAACAGAATGTCGATATCATCTGAAGAATCGGATGCGTCTCAAGATATAGCCGTAGGGCATGGCGACCTTCCTTGCGTTGATAAGGAACGGAGTGTATTTACGTATACTCCGTTGACTAAATACGCCACATATTCCGCCATCGGAGGTATGGTTCCAAGATGTACTTTTTGTGAACCGAAAAGAAACAAACGGTATGTGTTTCTCAGGTGGGAAAGATCCGTTATTTTCCCTTCCCCGGGCTCTTAGAATTCGACACCAGACGTTTCAGATCTTCGATTTTGACGACCCCGTTTTCGCTGGCATAAGCAACAGGATCCGCGTACTAAGTCGCGGCCAGAAGCTAGTAGTAAATAAATACAGGAAATCTCGCTCGGGTCGATCTTTAGGTTAAGCTGCCCTTGCATAAGTTGGTCCGTGGATGGTTGACAACCCATTAAATACCAAGTTTCCTTCGTGATTTAGAAAGCACGTTATGCCGTTGGTCCTGGCAGTCTTTTGTAGATATTTGACAGTTACAGGTAGTCAGCCCGAATGTCTGACAACCTGTCATACTAAGGAGTATAGTACTGGTACTATCTGGGTTGTGGATGTCAGATAGGCATTCGCGCATTTCAGAGGCATGGAGAAAACTCGGTAGGTATGTAAAAGGTGATCACCCATCCACGGAACAACCTAGGCAAGCGTGGCTTAACCTAAATATCGACCTGTCACCGTAAAACTGTCAAACACGTTATATTGTAATCTCTCTAGCGATATTGTAAACTCTCGAAATATTGTCAAACGTAACATACTGCTTACAATAAAACGCATTAATTTTCGTGAAATGCATGCGACGGTAGTCAACTCACGCGGTGTGGAGGGAAGGAGGGGTCCCCCTTGCCCAGTGGTACCACTCTCATGAAAAGATAATGTACCTACCATTCCTGAGAAATACCGATTAATATAACCTAACCTTAAAACACTTTATATTCCCCTAAAAAGCGTAGTCGACGGACCCCTATTTCCGAGTGCAGGGTTTAAAGGAACCTAGCTAACCTAACGGGGGGGTGCACCAAGTCCCGATTATGGGGGCAGAGATACTTCCGTATGTTCAGTTGACAATATTTCGAGAGTTTACAATATCGCTAGAGAGAAACACGTTATATTGTAATATAACGTGTTTGACAATTTTACGGTGACAGACCCGAGCGTCTGTTATTATTTAGCCAGGAGCTCCTGTTATCCTTTCCACCATTTGCGTATCTAACATTTATTTGCGTATCTAACATTTATTTGCGTATCTAACATTTATTTGCGTTTCTAACATTTATTTGCGTATCTAACATTTATTTGCGTATCTAACATTTATTTGCGTATCTAACATTTATTTGCGTATCTAACATTTATTTTTATGTCCCTGGTTTACCCAGCCATCCTATTTCGTTGTCCGACGATTAAGCCAATAGGATTTCTTAAAGAATTTCGATACAGATAGCGCAATCTTTTCCAATAGGATTAAGGGTAAGAGAGCATTATTGTAATCCTTTTTTTGGTCGAAGAAAAGGTTTGACCTTGAAGAATTAAGGGTTCAATCGATGTTGATCGAATTAGTTGACTTTTCTTTTTAGTGGTTGATCCGTGGATTGATTGATTTTCAATTATAATCGGTGAAACTGATCTTTTAAGGCCAATTTCAACCTTTTCATTTCAATTTTAACTTTTTGAATGCCAGAGCGTAAACGCATCAGCGTCCCCCTCCCAGGCTAAACACTTGCAAAAAAGTATTCTAATATACAATGTGTAACAGAAAGGGTCTAGTCATATGAAAGGGTGTGCTACAGATCATCAAACTGAACAACTTTTTCCATGGAACCACCATCGTACTTGTTCTACTAATAAACAATTTTTTGTTTAGTTTATATTTTTTTTTAATTGCGACCGGTCCATGGCAATACGCTCAACATCCTATAACATGAGATTAGAATTCGTACACCTCTACTTAAACCTTCAGGGATTGCTGTCGTGATGATATTACGTCTTGTAAAAGACACAATGTTATACCAACCCACTCACATACCCTCTCAACATAAAGAGGTCTCCATACGACACCAAGGAACTTATTACGTTGGCACTCACTCTATTATCTCACGCGTTGTTCCGGACAATATTAGTTTATATTAGGTAAGAGCTTGCTAGGTGTGTCACCTTCTTACTTAATGTAAAGTTAAAGCATTAACCCAGATATTACTGAAACTATTTTTGAGCTTCGATAACCGTGATTTTTTAATATGTTTCTATATATGACTCAATATAACCAGGAAAAATGATGAAAAAAATATGACTTTTCAGGAAAAGCCAGAAAAAGGTGGCCTTTTAAAAGGCCCGTCGTAATATGAAATATATAATAATATAAATAATATAAAATATAAATAATCATCGATAAACCCCTATATTACGACGGGACTTTTAAAAGGCCATCGATTTCAAACGTAAAAAAACACATTTGTTTTGCGTTTTGAACCAAACAAATGAGGTTGTATATTGATGAAATAACCAACATATCAATATCTAAGCAAACTTCTATCAGATTTCGCATGTTAATAACATAAAAACTTACCTTTGTGAAGCCATTGTAAAAAAATAATACAAGATCTTCAAAAACACTAAAATATATTTAAAACTGTGTGTCAAATTGTAAACGTTACTGCATTGAATAAAATTTTTATAGCTACTAAGTAAGTTGTCAATATGAATATGCGTGTCAATTGATTGAAAAATTATGAAAAATTAAGGTAGATTTAGTTCTTTATTTGGACCTTTTAAAAGTCCCGTCGCAGTATCTGGGTTAAAATATGGGAGAAAAAAAGAGCCCGTGGCTAAATAATACGACTACGAATACGACGATTCGTAGTCGTATTATTTAGCCCACAACGACCCAAATAGCGCAGCGGTAGTGAGGCTGCCTAGGACCAAATGTTTGTGTGATGAGCATGGACATTTGTTTCCGAGTCATGGATGTTCATATGTATAGTAAGTATGTATTTACAAACGA
The DNA here is from genome assembly GCA_950022955.1 of Xestia ashworthii. Lineage (NCBI taxonomy): Eukaryota > Metazoa > Arthropoda > Insecta > Lepidoptera > Noctuidae > Xestia > Xestia ashworthii. The sequence goes on along the minus strand of OX465576.1, from coordinate 7,778,949 downwards.
AAATTATCTATGTAGTATATCAACTGTGTGGTGTCCACGAGACTGTGTAATGTCCAGCGATATTTAAAGAAAAAAAAAATAACAGCCACTCAGGTCGATCTTAAGGTTAAGCCACGCCTGCGTAGTTTAGTTCGTGGATGGTTGATCGCCCATTACATACCGAATTTCCTCCGTGCCTCGGAAAACACTTTATTCAGTGGGTTCCGGCTGCCATTTGTAAATCTTTGATAATCGTAACAGGTAGTCAGTGACCCAAAAGTCTTTTCCCAACTTTGTTGAAGTCTGCATCGAGTCTAACCGGTGTCAACTCACTCTACAAGTTAGTATGAAGGAGCTGTTCGCCTGTTAATTAATTTTATAAAAGTAAGATAAGATACTGTTTTTTAGTAAACAATCGTAATTATCTCTAAAATACATTATTTGAGGTAATATATTGATAAAATAAAATTAAACTATATAAATCAAAAGAAACCTTCTTAAGAATAAGCCAGTAAGAAAATCAAAAATAAAGGAAAAGTAAGTGACAGCTTGACAATTGACGTAATGTCAAAAAAGTAAATATTGAGAAATTAATTTTTATTTCAGCTAAAATCGATGTTAAAACACCGTTCTAGATCGAATCTAACGCGAGCTAAAATAGTTACTGCCAAAGCGTGACTTAGATGTAAATAAATATGCAAGGATAATGAGTATGAATGATAGTATAAAGTGTAAGTACCTATAGTGTCTAAATACTATATTTCCTCATAAGTATAGAGTGTCTGAAACATGAAAATACTATACCGGATGCAGCTAAATACCAGTATTTTACATGGAGCTACTGCCTATCTGATCTCCACAACCCAGTCAGTTCTGGGTCATACGATACCACTTGGTAAAACTCGTTTGCAGACTTTTGGGCCACTGACTACCTAACGACTGTCAAAGATGTACAAATGGCAACCGGAACCAACTGTTTAACATGCTTTTTGAGGCATGGAGGACACTTCGTATGTAATGGGTGGTCACCCATCCACAGAGCACCCTAGGGGAGCACGGCTTAACTTATAGTTCCATCCGAGAAGCTGTTCCTATTTAGGTACATTTTCCTTAAACTACTTGAGTTACTAGGCTCTCACCTAGTAACTCAAGTAGTTTCCTACATTAAAGTACAACCAAGTAGGTACTTTAATCCCATTGGGTGTTTTTTCCGGTTTTTTAATTACATCACAGATTTCTCTCATCTCAAAAGATGTCCTCTTAACGAGCATTCAACTGGGACAGTTAATTAGCAGCATCATTATATGATGCTTAAAACTTTTCTCTTGACAAAACTAAGAAGTAGGCTGTATGGGACGCCTTTTTTCTTATAACATGGAAATTCGGACCTTTTTCTCGTTGAGTTTAAGTTGAAAGTAGAGTATTGCGTGTTTTGTATTTTTAGGAGTATAATTTGGAGTAGGTAGGCATTTGTTTTTTGTTCTAGTACTTTTAGAAAGACATGTATTTAGTATAATAAGGTCAACATGATGCTCATAGGCCCCGCTTCCTATTCGGAACACGTCTATACAAATAATTAAAATTGAAGTGTCGTTTGTAGTTTCAAAATAACAGCTTTTAACTGAATGCTTAAGAAAATATTATAAGGTACTTAAAACAAAAAACCGACTACAAACAAAAAAGTGAAAAATAACTTTAGCTTCAGAAGTCGGTGACAAAACAGATAACAGACCCTGACTTGATGATCATGGGACCACCTGGAAAGTATACCCTTTCAAACAAAAATAAAATCGAAATCGGTCCAGCCATCTCTGAATAATCAGGGAACATGGGCACACAGGCACCAGCTAGTCCATGATATAAATCAATGTTCTACAAAGCTGAACTTTTCCTTTTAGTGCATTGATGCACTATATTCATGTCTAGAACAGAAATTTATTGTTTTGGCAGCGCCTAACATCAAAAGCTCAAATATACCACAAATTCTTTCGGAAATTTTCCTTTCACAAATACGATTGCATGTTTTCACTCCATTGAAAAGCGTCTGTAATACATTTTGTGGATATTATCCCGTATTTCACTCGCCATTTGACAACACATGCCATCACGCCCAAGGCATTCATTTGTCAATCAATTTGTCAACGGATAGGGGTGTGTTATCTGTCTTTTATTGAAATCTCTTTTATTTTATACAATAGAGAAGTTTACAAATAAAATGTTAGATAGATTTAAAATTTTGATTGGATTTGATTAGATTTGAAAAAATATGTGCACATATTTTTTCTGTTTTTTCACGTTGCGTCGAAAACTCGTGTGACGTCACATTTGAGTACATATTTTTACGGAAAGTGACGTCACAAGCCCCGACTCGTCACATGATCTTTGACGCGTTTTATTTTCGTAAATTTTTTATTAATAAGATTAAACGGAAAAAAACGTATCCAATATTTTTCAATAATCTGAGTACGGACTAAACAAAATCATATTTTTTGTAGTTAGGAATCATCGCTATTGTAAAATAAACACAACGTTGCACTAAAACTGTAATTCCCGAATGGTTACCGCTTAAAGTGAAAGCGTCAGTGTAGCTCGCGAAATTCAAATTTTCTTACGTTATTTGCAATTTGCAGGGCAGTGCTAGCTTGTATGTTGATTTAAATATTGTTCGCGACTGTAAGACGTATGTAGTTACAGAATTATAATCATCAATATAACCCCTTTAACGCCTTTAAGTTCAAAAGGAACGATTTTGACCTTGAAAAAGCATTTCCTCGACCTTTATGAACTTGGAGGCGTTAGCTACCTTAGTGTTAGCTAGGTGCAGGCTACCTCGGAGCATCAGCCTTAAGGGACCCTATTACTGAGCCTCATCTGTCCGTCCGTCTGTCTGTCTGACAGCGGACTGTATCTCATGATACACGATGGTATTTTCACAAAACTTGTTTACCTAACTGTTGCCGCTATAACAAATAATAATGGAAGGTTGCTTCCTAATGTATAAAGGGTGTAAAACACCTCTTAACGAAGCCGAAAGGCACTGGTTCTCCCCATCATTGCGATCATTTTTTTGTTCTACATCATACCTGGGAACCTTCTAGTTACGGAGATATGGGCGGTCAAAGTTACAACTTTTTAGCAAGTTTTTTTTTAAATACAAGTTTTTTTTGTAACATTTTGACTTTTAACACCTCCACGACCCCCGTACTATTCAATCCATCCATCAGCACAATGTTTTAAGCGCGTTACATTGAGTTCTACCACAAAACAGAATTTATAACCTCAAAAAAAAACGTTGCTTCCCAGCAATAACTTTTGCGTAAAGTTACTTAGTTTGATATACAGAATGCTTGGTTAACGGCTTTGTGATTTTTATTTATTTATTTATTTTATAAAGGTAGCTTCACAGCTTACAGCACATTAATTTGAAAAAATAAAACGAACATTACGCCAATTACGAACTACACAGAAAAGCTTATGATTAGCCGAGAGTGGTGCGAATTAATTGGCATTAAAATGTGTAGTGTGTGCCTGTGTGCGTATGGGTAACTGTACGGTGTCTGTGAATGTGGTATGATATATATGTGTGATGAGGTGGTTTACCTGTATAGGGGTTTAGCTATCGGTTACCGATACTTTAAGGGCATGTTATATACTCATCTTTATCGATAATTGTACATTTATAAATATTCCTAACCCCACAACCCGCGAATGGCAGCCATTTTGTTAATGAAATGCTTAAGGTGCCGGCGGAGCATGCGTCGTTCATACAAACGTAATACCAAAATAATTTTGTAAATCAAACACATTCTTAAGGTAGTTTTTTTTTTATTTCGATTGTTTTACAGAATATCTATGTTTCCAAATACATATTTTGAAAGAAAAATGAAAAAAGACGAGATATGAGGAATTTAAAATTTCTATAGAAAACTTATTTTTCTCATAACTCTTGTTTCTTGAATCAGTGTCCACTCAAAACATGTTTGGGAACCTAGAAATTCTGTAATCCAATAGAAATAAAAAAAAAAAACTACCTTAAGAATATAAAATACTGGTATTCAGCTACTGCCTCGGGTAAGACTGGAAGCTGATCACAAAATAGTTGGGGTAAAACCTTTAGTCTAAATGCATAACTCACAAGAAATAATTCAAACCTTCTATTGAATGAGACCATCATTCTTTGGTTTATTTAATGAAATAAAAACAGGAAGAAATCAACATTCAAAATGTAATATTATAGGTACTCTATTTTGGGGCTGCGGGACTGTTCGAAAGAGATACCGCGGCCCCGGAACGTAAAGGGGAGGAAGGAACATGGATGGTTTTTAGTCAGTAAAAGTCTGACACTCCCTCCTGCTCCGCCCAGAGTGGGAGGGGGGGTCATTTGATGATTTCCCATCCGAAAATAAAAAAAGTTTTGTTAGCTTTTTACCTTTTTAGCAACTCAAGATTTTTCACACATTGTTCGTAACCCCAGTTATTATTTTTTATTTATTTACAATCTCGTCCTCCCATTTCTATTGACAATCGAAACCCTTGAAACTCTTCAGTATTTGTGCTGACGTGCATGTTAAATGAATAAAGGAAATAATAACAATCATTGTAACAAGCCCTGAATTCCGATTCCGGTATCGCATTTAAATATTTAATTTGTAATCGAGCAAATAAATTGGAACGAATTCCGTTACCCATGGGTTGCATTAATTTTTGCGTCGGAAATCGATTAATTAAATTGGACACATCGAATTGATGTTTTGGATTGAATTATCTGGATGACGATCGGATATACATAAAATAGAAAGGATTGTCTTACCAAGAGGTATCGTATAACCCGGTACTAACTGGGTTGTGGAGTTAGAGTTGTAAAAAAACGGTTTTTTTTCTGAGATGAAAAAAAAAACGTTTAAAAAAACATAAAAAAAAAACAGTCTTATTTCTGGAGCAGGTTTTTTTTTTCATGAGTAGGAAAATAAAAATATGGTAAGGCGGTTATCGTATATGAGTTGTTATTATTTTAATTTTTTTTGAGAAAATACCATTTGTTTTTTTTTTGTTAGATAGTACATACATGTCTTAACATAATTGGCAACACCAAATATAAACTACTTTTACGGACGGGGATTTCCCTAATCCTCGTTTGGTTTATGTTTTGGTTGATTTGCGTGCAGATTGCAGAAAGCTTGAGACAGTGAGAGTTCGTTTTTGTTGATCAACATAATTTGACTTGAATAAAAATAAAACAATCAGTATTTTATTCCACTTTAGTTATAGTGTTTCACTTTTTCTGAAAAAAAAACCAAATGTAGAAAAAAAACAACGGTGCCATGTTTTTTTTCATGTTTTTTTTCAAGATTGTGAAAAAAAACATTTTGTTTTTTTCAATTTACATCTCTATGTTGAGTTACGTCGCTCCATATAAAATATAGATATTTAGCATTCTGTTAGACTGGAAGCCAACTCCAACACATTTGTTTTAACTGCCTCATTGAACTAGTTGTAGCAAACGTGACTCGTGCTCAGCAGGGTTTGATTCCCAGGTCAGGCAAAGTGTTATTGTGTTTTTACATTAGGAATTACTCAATAGCAGCCACGGAGTCTTGAGCTCGTTTGATGGCACATAAAACTACCTGACCAGGGAATCACGGTTGCGACCGCTACACTAAGAAAGCAGTCTGGGAGCAGTCATAACATAAATTATCTTGAGCAAAAGCTATTCCTAAATACGCCCCTCCAATTCCCAACAATTCCCACTCTTTCCTGTCTATGTTAGCATGGCTTGATTGTGTATTTGTTAATCAGGTTTCAGCTGGGCCTGTCACAATCAGTTATTAGTTTTGTTTTTGTCTTTGTAAGTGTACCAGCGGATGTAACGCAGTTTGACCCGGGTAGTTCCCGTTCGTAAATAAAGCCTATGTTACTTGCTGATAATGTAGCTATCCATTGCTGAAAGAATTTTTCAAATCAGTCCAGTAGTTTTTAAGATTATTCGTTACATACAAAAATACCAATCTTTCCTCTTTATAATATTGTTATTACTAGTGGACTTCACGCGGTTTCACCTGCTTAGTTCTTGTTTCCATGAGAGTACGGGGATAAAAAGTGAAAGAGTTTTTTAATTCGGTCAAGTAGTTTTTACACGACTGTTTTATTAGTTACATACAAAAATATTTATTTTTCCTTTGAATAATCTACACTAATTTTATAAAGCAGAAGAGTTTGTTTGTTTGTTTGGTTGAACGCGCTAATCTCAGGAACTACCAGCTCAAATTGAAAAATTATTTTTGTGTTGGATAGTCCATTTATCGCGGAAGGCTTTAGCCTACATATGATCACGCTACGATTATTAGGTGCGGAGCAGAAATGAAAAATGTTGCAAAAACGTTTTTTTTCCCTTTTGTTTTTCTTTCTTATGTGACGCAGACGAAGTTGCGTGGGTCAGCTAGTATTAGTATAAATATAGATTACTAACATAGTTTGCTCGTACATTGCTACTAATACTATTAGAGCCTTGTTGCTCAAAATTATCATCATGTGCTTAGACTTTTCCCAGCTATGTTGGGGTTGGCTTCCAGTCTAACCAAATTGCCATTGAACCAGCAGTTGAATACCAGTATTTTAATGGAGTGCCATGTGTTGCGAAAGTCTTGTCAATCAAAATAAATGATTTAAAATAAATTTCGTAACAAAATCATAATATAGGGTGTAAAACACCTCTTAACGAAGCTGAAAGGCACTTGTTCTCCCCGTCATTGCGATCATTTTCTGTTCTACACAATACCTGGGAACCTTCTAGTTACGGAGATATTGGGGGTCAAAGTTACAACTTTTTGACAAGGTTTTTTTTTAAATACAAATTTTTATTGTACGTATTTTACTTTTAACATATCTAAAACTCGCGTACTATTCAATCCATCCATCAGCACAATGTTTTAAGTGTGTTACTTTGAGTTCTAATACAAAACATGATTTTTCACCCCAAAAAAAAGTCGTATCCCAGTAATATTTTTTGCGTAAAGTTACTTAGTTGGATGTACAGAATGCTTGGTTGACGGCTTCGTGATGATGTGGTTTACACCCTGTATAATACAATTACATAACATCCCCAAAAACTTTACTCCAGTTCAAGACTCCTCACAATTCCGTTTCGGGGTCACCTTGAGTTTACGTCGTGAAAAACAAGTCTAATTTATCTGAATGTCTGTCCTTGCCCGATATTTCGTATGCTTTATAATATTTTACTGCAGAACCACCGTATATTCTGTTCGTCACTCAAATAAAATAGCTTTGTTTTTCTTTGGGTTTTGTCTTTCGTTTTTTATGACGACCCGAATGGCGTAGTGGCAGTGAGGCTGCCTTACGTTCTTAGGGTCCTGGGTTCGAATCCCGGTAGGAGCAAATGTTTGTGTGATGAGCATGGACATTTGTTTCCGAGTCATGGATGTTTATATGTATAGTAAGTATGTATTGACAAACAAAAAAGTATATATGTAGTACATCAATTATCTGGTGTCCATGACACAAGCCTTGCTTAGTGTGGCACTAGGTGGCGCTGTGTGTTAATGTCCAGCGATATATTTATAACTTACTTACGTACGACTTTCAGTTAATATGCCTACTCTTCTCTCTTTTATGTTGGAGTAATCGGCCAGCATGGCTGACGCACAATGGTCCACGTCAAGGACGAAGTGCGGAAACCTAAACCCCATGATAAATAACTCTTGTAGCTATCGGCGTTTCTAAAAACAAAAGTCTGTCCTATTCGCGTCACCTACCTATCACTTCTTTCATAGAAAAAACAAAAAAAGCTTTTCTGTGACGTTTTGTTACTATCGGTCAGTAAACTAAATGTCAAACAAACAGACAGAGATAGCAACCTACCGATACCTGTTGGTAAGTTATTGAAAATGGCCGTAAGTCGTCGATGTTGTTTTTCCTGTTATGCAACAGTTTTATTAACATCATCGTCTACCTAGCTTTTTCCCAACTAAGTGGAAGTCGACTTCCAGTCTCACCGGGTACAGTTGAATAAGAGTATTTTACGTTGACTGACTTCCTATCTGACCTCCACAGCCCAGTTAGTATTAGGTAATACGATACGAGGTAATCCTCAGAGCGTACCTATTTTAAACGCAATAGTCTAAGCGCAACTAAATTATTCCTCAATGCGCAACAATTAGTAAAATGGTTTTCATACTTTCGGCTCACTGACTAACTGTAACTGTAACTACTGTTACAGATCAGAACAGTTTAACGTGCTTTTTGAGTCACGGAGGAAATTTTATATGTAACGGGTGGTCACCCCATCTATGGGGCAACCTAGGCAAGCATGGCGTAACCTAAAGATCCACTCGAGTGACTGTTCTTTTTAAACCACGAGTTCTTCTGTATAACACACATATTCAGTGAAATAAAAGCTTTCAAAAACTAATAAAAACTTAGTTATACAAAGCTTCTTACATAACTTCAAAGGTTTCACACCCTCAGACAAATGGCTTTGGAAATAAATCTCCTCTAATTACGGCGGCTTCTCGAGGCGCTTGTGTGCTAATCCTTTACGATGGCCACTTCACATTGGTTCCAACGTTGGGGCCAACGTTGCTCGTCCAACATTTGTGAGTCTAGAAAATACGATCGGCCAACTTTCAATGATGCTCCCTGACCAAGAGCATTTTTAACTCCCGACGCAAAAACGACGGGGTGTTATAAGTTTGACGTGTCTGTGTGTATGTGTGTGTGTCTATGGCATCGTAGCTGCCAAACTGATAAACCGATTTTGATTCTGTTTCTTATGTTTGAAAAGTGAATTAGTCGGGAGTGTTCTTAGCTATGTTTGATGAAAATCGGTCCAATATGGACGCCGCCACAAAATGGCGGATTAAGTACATATTTTTACACAACTCCCTCAATATGGGGATCAAATGAAAGCCTAGGGAATGAGGAGCACTAAGTATCGAAATAAGATAAAGAAAGTGGAGTGAAGACTGATACCTTGGACTTAACGAATTATTTTTCATTTAACTTTTAGTACATTGTTTTCTACATTATGATGTGTCGGAGGTTTTTTTTAATTTTTAATTTAATTTTACTTGTTTACCTGTAATGTTACAGATGCGTGTACAGACGATGATCAACACGCTCGTGCGGACCAACTCTAGATTAGAATTGGAAGATTGTAATATTTTAATATTTACGGTTCTAGTGTATGATTTATTTAATTTAATATTAATGGCTAATTGCTGTACTCAATAAAATAATTAAATCATCTGCCTAGCCTTTTCCCAACTATGTTTGGGTCGGCTTCCAGTCTAACCGGATGCAGCTAAATACCAGTATTTTACATGGAGCGACTGCCTATCTGACCTCCGCAACCCAGTTAATACTGGGTAGTACGATACCACTAGGTAAGAATGTTTGTCAGACTTTTTGGGCCACTGACTACCTGTAACGACTGCCAAAGATGGACAAATGACAGCCGGGACCAACAGCTTAACGTGCTTTCCGAGGCACGGAGGAAACTCGGTATGTAAGTGTGGTCACCCATCCACAAACCAACCTAGGAAGAGGAAAACCAAGAAAACGATGATTGGGTCGTGTGAGGAATGATATGAAAAAAAAAACATGTATGACACTTTTTGGGGATTGCCAAAAAGCGTACAAGACGATCACGCGAGTTAAATGATTTTTGTTCACTCAAAAAGTCCTCAACGCGCCTGAAGAAGTTCTCACTTCAAAAACGGTGTTCTGCCGATCCCAGGTAACATAGGATGATTATTGCCTGAATGGCGTTGGAACCAAAGTTGGGATCAACACGTGACGCCAGGCAGTCTGATATCATGGCTGAACGCCAAGAACGGAAAACGTTTGTCACTTCAGGTAATAAGCGTTGAGAAAACAGGCTAATATAATTTGGATAGATCGTGCGTTTCCAAAGATTTACGATTCCTCACCTGATCTTATCGGTGAATAGGTTTAATTTAGGAGAACAGATTACGATTTCTGTTGGAAATTTATCGCCAAAATGATGTTTTATTACAGGATAGCAACTAAAAAAACACGTTCGGATATAGTTTGCATTTTCTTCCTGGGTACTTGTGTGTTTGAATTGTATAGGTCTTAACAAAAAAAAAGAGAGAAAACAACCGACTTCGAAAAAAAAAAAGGATTTTAACGTTTGGAACTGCAAGTCTCTGTTTTAAATAAGATTTTTTTTTTTTTCAGTTGTTGAACACATTGTACGAGTAACTAGTAAGAGGTCATAAACATAGACGAAGGCGAAACGATACATTTTTGAAAAAAAATAGCAGTCTACCAAAAAGAAAATAAAAACTGTCTAAACTCACATACTGCTTATTTATCTGATATTTATAAGTGTGTATTTATGGTTATGCCCATCTCAAAATTGCCTTCATAAATTTTGTCTTTTCTCTAACCTTAAGCCAAAATAAATACATCTACTATATAAAAATAAGTCGGGTTTTGCTTCCTGACGCTATAACTCCAGAACGCACGAACCGATTTCACTAATTCTTTTTTTGTTGTGTTTGTTATTGTCAGGAGAAGGTTTTTACCAGGTTTTTTTTTGTAGTAGTAGTAGTAGGTAGGTAAGTAGTAGTAGGTAGGTAGTAGTAGGTAGGTAGTAGTAGGTAGGTAGTAGTAGGTAGGTAGTAATAGGGAGGTAGTAGTAGGTAGGTAGTAGTAGTAGGTAGGTAGTGGTAGGTAGTAGTAGGTAGGTAGTGGTAGGTAGTAGTAGGTAGGTAGTAGTAGGGAGGTAGTAGTAGGTAGGTAGTAGTAGGTAGGTAGGTAGTAGTAGGTGGGTAGGTAGTAGTAGGTGGTAGTAGTAGGTGGTAGTAGTAGGTAGTAGTAGGTAGTAGTAGGTAGTAGTAGGTAGTAGTAGGTAGTAGTAGGTAGTAGTAGGTAGTAGTAGGTAGTAGTAGGTAGTAGTAGGTAGTAGTAGGTAGTAGTAGGTAGTAGTAGGTAGTAGTAGGTAGTAGTAGGTAGTAGTAGGTAGTAGTAGGTAGGTAGTAGTAGGTAGGTAGGTAGTAGTAGGTAGCTTTTTCCCTCTTATGTGACGCAGACGAAGTTGCGTGGGTCAGCTAGTTCTGTTATATTTTACGTACTAAATAGATCCATCCTCCAAATCAAATCTCCTACATAGTTAATACCAAAAGCGTCAACTGCGTCAGATTACGACACTCAGTATTGAGAGAGTGTGTTAAATCCTTTATTGTCTTGGCTTACTGCCAGCGTTGAATGACGTTAATATCCATTTTCACTTAAACTAGGAGCCACTTACATGAATACCTAAGTATTATTGCAGTGTGGGAAATTCAAACCAGTCTTCAAGGGGTATCATAGCTTAGTCAGTCTATAATGTTCCCACTGCTGGGACACAGGCCTCCTCTCTCTGAAAAGGAATTAACTATAATCAATGCAGGTTGGTAAATATCATCATGTATGCGAATTTAACAAATGGATCCGTAGCGCAACGAAGGTTGAGTGGGTGAAGCGTAACTCGAAAAAGAAAAAAACCATTCGCAAAGTCGCCCCCTTCTCCCCCCCTTTAGGCGGATTTCAGAAGTTAAGAGAATTGAAACATTTTTTTCAGACTCTAAGGTGCCCCGGTTCAGTCAAAACCATTTGTTAATGTATGGAAACCAGCAAGCCTGAGAGTATTTCTCGACAGCATGTACAGCCAAGCCAGAGGCCCTTTGGCGGCATGAAAATTCTGAAACCAGATTAGGCACATAAGTACCACACAATATAGAAGAAGCCAGCCAATAGGGAATATGCAAGAAATATAAAACTCTTTTTATTTATGGATAATATTTTTGTGTTCACCAAAAATTTTTTCTTTCCCGAATAATACTGATCGTGCACCAAATATTAAAGTATCTCTGCCCCCATAATCGGGACTTAGGGCACCCCCCCGTTAGGTTAGTTAGGTTCCTTTAAACCCTGCACTCGGAAATAGGGGCCCCGCGAAGCGGGGCTCCGTCGACTACGCTTTAAGGAGAATATACAGTGTTTAATTGTTAAATAGATGCTCGTTATGACATATTTTAATTAACATATTTTGGTGCACATTCAGTATATTTGGTGGAACACAGGCAAAATTAGGTAAATGAAATGGGAATAAATTGAAGTACTTTTAAATACCATCCTTTATTTATTAAGAATGCCTTGTATTGGCGCTTAAAAACATTCTGGTACACTTGATAAACTTTCTAAAAAATCACTTATTCAACATTTTTTTGTTTATGTAGCATGTTTTTGGTGAAACGGAACGCACTCTCAAAACACGTCGTCCACGATAAAGGCGGTAGTGACATCTAAATCTATGTGTCAAAAAAGCAATTAAACTTAAAATGTAGTTAAACTTTCATTACGATTTTATTATAATATTTATCGTTATCGCAATTTTTGCTTGAAAAAAGCACATACAGTTAGTAAAATTACTTTATTAAAGCGAAAAAAAATGATGTTAACAAGGTAGATTGTGATAATTGACGTCACATTATGGCCGCGACAATCACAGACTGTTCCTTAAGTCGTACTTGGAAGACCGTAGGTATATTTAGAGTTAAAATCAATGACACCTACTCTGCCTTTCAAGACATAAAAGCCGGTGTGCCACAAGGTTCCATTTTGGGCCCTGTTCTGTATCTTTTGTACACTGCAGATATACCTACAACGTATAATGTTCTATCTGCCACCTTCGCAGATGACACCGCTGCACTTAGCAATCACGAAAATCCCATTATAGCGACCTTAACTCTACAAAGTCACCTCAACAAAATCAGCAAATGGATGGAAAAGTGGCGTAACAAGGCCAGCTCAAGCAAGTCAGTGCATGACACTTTTACCTTAAGAAAAGACAACTGCCCCCCAATCAAACTAGGAAACGATGTTCTTCCTCATCAAGAACTTGACACGAAACGAACTTGGAAAACCCATATAAGAAAAAAACGCGACGAGCTAAACATAAGGCTGAGAAACCTAAACTGGCTAATAGGCAGAAGATCAAATGTCACCATGGAAAATAAGATACTCATCTATAAAAAAACAAACAACACAAACAATAAAACCCCATAATTAAACCCATCTGGACTTATGGAATTGAGTTATGGGGATCAACAAAAAATAGCAACGTGGAAACCTTACAACGGTTCCAGAATAAAGCACTCAAATGATAACCAATGCCCTCTGTTTATCAGAATCAGTGAATTGCATGAGTACATTTTTTTTTTGCACTGTATATTAAGAACAAAATTCTTAATAATTAATTACGATCTAGCCTAAAAGACTAATAAGCAATTTAACTCTAACTTAATATGTTACGTGATAGAATATGTTAAAACTAAGAATAGTGTTCATTTGCACTTTTACACAAGTCCGTAGCACTTTCTTAGAGTCTAATGTAATTTATAAAACACTATGTTCATGTGTTATATGTATAGCACAACATTGTTACTATTACTCATTCTTTGTACACTACACTAATTCAAAAGGTTTAGTTCGTTTTAGCCTACGCACCAAGTCTGTGTTATCTAGCAGCTAGATTTATTTATTTATTTACAATATATACACACTAACACTATAATAGAAATAAAAATATGTACAAGTATCAAAAAGGGGTTACAGGGCATCGAAAAATTCGTCCACATCGCTGCCAACAGGAAAAGTGCCCAGAAGGCTGGCAGCATTGCCACGTTGGATGGCAATGCTGATTCTTTGGCCAAAAAATAGGCCCGCCCTCTGGTCACGTGAAGAGTCGACCAACCGTTTGGCGATTTCCCGAAATATCAGGTGGGCACTCGGACCCCATGGCCCTAGTGTTTCAACCCCAAACGGCTCAAACACATAATTACCAATTAAATTATTGTATTTGCGCCGTTTGAGGTTTTCAGCACCTGCAGCAGCCGCCCCAGCGCAGCAAACCGTGCTAGGAAGATGGGATGGCGCAAGGGTGTCGACGCAAGTTGCATCCCACACCAAAGGCCTACCCAACTTCCATGGCATTATGGTCATACCATCTGGTCTCTTGCCATCGACGCGTGCCAAGCCAGTAGGTTCTAATACAGCTGGCACCCCGGCGGTGGCAAGAGCACGACGGATGAGATCATTAATGCTGGCGTGCCGCGCTATCCGACCTGCACTCTTAATGCAAGAAAGGCCATGGTGTCCGAGGCAGTCGACTACTTCACCACATTGACAGCGATGTGGAGCCCCACAAGGAGCGCCCAAACGCAAACATGTAGCGAGCCGGAAGGTCGTGTCACCTAACAAAGTCCCTATATTAGGTGACGGTAGTGCCTGAAGCCAGAGACCCGACTCCCACTCACCCACAGCCAGCAGGCGGGCACGCTCAGCAGTATTGGTAGACGTATTAATAAGTTTATTCCGTACCAACCTGCAGAGCGGCTCATCCCACTGTCTCTGGGAAAACGGGTTCTCGGGCCGATCCGTGTCCGGGCAAGTCAATTTCCAGGCGTCCTCTGCATCGGTCAAGCACGGCACTTCCGAGTCAACCAGGGAAAGGCTTAAAATTTTCCTGGTTAGCTTTTCAGTGCTGTGAACAGAAGACAGGAACGCCGGTAAGCTTATACTAGAAATTTTGCGGACGCCGAGGCCACCAAAACGAATTGGTAGGGTGGCTTGTAGCCACGCTCGGTCGTCCAGGGCCACATTAAGAATGGATGTTAATGTGTTGCGAATTATTTGATCAATTTTGTCCAAAAGTTGTGGTTTCTTCCAAAGAGGAGAACAACGGAGAAAATACATAAAATTTGGACCAAAACAGCAATATCTGATAATGGTGAATGCCGCATGTAAATTTATTTTGGAGAGTCTATCCGAAATATCATTGAAATGTATAATTTTGTCATCGATGAAAGATGAAAAACTTTCTTCTAAAATAGGGGAACCTAGGAGGTGCAGGGAACTTTTTTCTAAAATTTTGATTTGAGGAGCGATTGCATTAAATTTATCTATAGTCGATTGTCTGTCGGTAACGTCAGGAGGAGTTGTAGGTCAGCCAAAACAGTGTCAACATTACCTCCTAGCGTTCCATCATCTAAATACCACACATTAAATTTTGAATTTAGTTGTTGAATTATGGGATGAATAGCCAAACTGAAAATGACAGGCCCGAGAGGGTCACCTTGTTGGCAACCAACTGCAGATTCCAAAACGTTGTCCTTGTATAGTAATTTTGAAGGGTGTCTATAACATTGCCACAAAAAACCATAAATTTCGGGTAATTCTTTTTTGACTTCAGCCAACAAAGTGTCCCTATTCACGGAGTTGAATGCATTTTTGACGTCAACCTTGAGGATGACCTCACCTTTTTTCGAGTCTAGAAAAGATGATAAGGCATGTACGGCTGCCTCACAGCCCCCTCTGGAACCAAAACCAAGTTGAAGGGGCTGGAACTTAGTTGCAAGCGTCTCACTGTATAACTTGCAACATATTTTGGCAGCCATACGCCTGTAGGTGCAACCGACGGCAATTGGACGAATGCCGCCGTCCTTCTTGCGCAGGGCGCATAGGTTAGCCCCATACAAGACATCGACGACGGCATCGTTCACGCCGCCGGAGAGCATTAAGTTGATCAGAACTGCAAGCTCCTTCAAGAGCGACTCACCAGCTTCCCCGGCGCCTGAACTCAACAAATCTTTCAAATGTTGTGGAGTCAGGCCGTCGAGGCCGCCGGCAGAACCACTCCGGAAGGAGCTCACCGCTGCGATCAACTGCGGGGCTGTAATTTTAAAAAAAGGTGGATCCTGAATGAGGGGGTCGGGGTGGACGGGTGGGTCGGGGAAGGTGAGACCATCCGCAGGCGATGGATGTTTGCTCTCCAAGGCTGTAAGAGTATCTGGAGAGTATGGTGCCACCACATCACTGCTGAACAGTATTCTGGCTGCCCCCCTAATGTCACCGTCACTTAACTTGGATTCCGCAAGATCACAAATGTCTTTCTGTTTATTGAAAAAAGGTAATTTGGAGTCTAAAATGCGGGCCGAATTGTTGCAATTATCTTTAATTTGATTTGTTAAAGATTTTTGAGTAGCCAAATTTTTTTGGACATGCAGAATCCTGTAAGGGAAGGTGAGTAACTGCTCCCAAGCACGTGGCGAGTTCTCCTGGGTCACGAGACGAACACATCGCGCTAAACTCAGCGCAACAGAGTGCCTCGCGCCCCGGGGAACTCTTTTTAAAACTGGAGTGGAATTTTTAAATTTAGATAACGTTCGCCATAGACTTTGTTCAAGAGGTGTTGATGTTGGAGATGTGGCTGGGGGGCACAAAGGTACACTATGAGGTTTGTGGACCTTGCCATAGTGTATCTTAAGCCCCCGTTCACCTTTGAAAAAACGAGCCTGGGAGCAGTGAGGGCATCTTACCAGTTGCACATCCAGTGATGTGGCAGGTTGACTGGCACTAACTGTTCCGGTGTCGCTACAGCTGGCGCCGAACATAAAAAAAAAATGAACTTACCAGTAAACAATAACAAATATAAACTATTAAAACACTAAAAGAAAACACATACAATTAAAACTAATAAACAACGAAAAAAAATTGTCATTTAGCACTGACGCCACTGACAGGAGCTGCTGCGCGCAGTCGCGCTGCCGGCCTGGGGCACCGCAGCGCTGACCGCGCTGGCATAGTGCGCAGCCCCGCGACCGTTGCTGGGAGACGGGCGTCGGCGTCGTCGCGTTGAGTCTTCTTTAAAAATACACAGTAACCCTTTAAAAGCTTAATAGGCATTTGATGCCAAATTCTTCTTCGCAATTCTTCCTTGCCGAAAAAAATTATGACCATTGACAGTCATGTCTCGCACCCAAAGTTGAAAATATTTGATCTAATATTGGAACAAAATTGTTTCAATGTACTGTATGTTTTGAGTTTTATTAGTAGGTTTTGTTTGTAGGTACTCGTGAACACAGTACAACTACATAATACAATTTATTATAATTAAAGCTTTGAGAAAAAAAAAATTAACGTCTTGACGTGCGCTGTCTGTCAAAGAATCCGTATTTATCCTAGATTGCCTCAACATTCACGTGTCGATGAAGTCTGTGTTCGTGGGCTTCAGCAAATTTTTGGATAATGGTGGTGACGAATTCCATTTTAAGGTCACGATGAAGACACAGAAATTTTAATTCCTGCCCGTTAGTTACCCTTGGTGTACGGAATGCTAAATAAACATTGAATTTTCTTCATGCAATAATATCACGTACGCACTCATTAAAATAAATAAACATCAACATAAGAACAATTCCCAAAGTAAATCAAAGACGCTCCATTTACCTGACAACATTGAAGATTGCCAAAGAAATAAAATCCGAAGTCTCTTCAAAAGAGCTAATGAATCAAAATGTTCCTTTTGTTGTAATGTAAATGCTATTGTTAAAGTTGTTGCTTCAAAGTTAAATCGTTTCGTTACAAAGCAAGGTTAACTGGGCCATAAAGACTTGACGAAATTCCTGAATTTTCCATCTTTATATTAAGTACATATTGTTAGTACTTTTAATCTCTTGGATTCTAATTCAACAGACGATCTGTTTGCGGGTGGATGGACGAAGATTTTATAGGTATGTCAGAAGTACTGTGAGAGAAATTTATGAAAGTGTGTGAGTGAACCTTTACTTTGTTATTTTGTATATTTTAATTGTATGTAGAGGAGAGGCCACCGTATCTCTTTCGAACCGTCCCGCAGCCCCGGCAGGCTTTGGTCATTGCGACGTCAGCAAAATGAAGGGGGACATCCCTTTTAGGCGCGCGTGGAAAACGAACGCGCCGTCGACTCAGCCTGTCGTCGTAAGACGGACGGACGGCTAGCTAGCCCATAGCTCACCGTCCACAGGCCCACGTCTACGGTGGCCGGTAGCCACCACGTGGCCCCCAGCGCCCGTTGCGTCTTCCGTGGCTGGGGCGAGAGGTTATCTCCCTCTCGCGTTCCTCCACCTCCTTCGCTAGCATGACTGCTTCGCAAATAGAGGTGAAGGCTTCCCATTCCGTCTCGCTCCGGACCATGGATTGAACCAGGGCCGGACGCGAGAGACACGGCGTTGCTCCACCCAGACGGGGCAGACCTCCACCGTGTGCTCCACCGTGTCGTTCGGTCGATCCTCGCAGTGGAAACACCCGGGCGTTTCTTCCCACCCGATGCGATGCAGGAACCTCCTGAAACATCCATGTCCGGTGAGGACCTACGTCAGGCGGAAGGTGAGGACGCCGTCTCATGCCACTCCTCAAAGAGGGGACTAATCGCCACTATCGTGGCGTGCCCTGCACGGGGTTTGCGACAGTCGCTCTCTCCATGTCGCCTTCTACGGTCATCAGTTCTGCGGCTAAATAGGTACCAGTATTTATAAGGTTTCGTTACTCGTGGAGAACATTTAAACGAATCAGAACCAACATGAACTCTTTGTAGTATATTTCCACGCTTTAGTGAATATAAAGCCTTTCAACTCTTTATAAAATACGTTGTAATAATAGGCATAAAAGCTAATGACTTGTAAAAGGCAGTATTCTCATTAATTTAATGGGCCATTACAATACAATATGCAAATTAAGTTTTCATGGTGGAAAGTAATGGCTGCTATAATTTGTTGTAGGGGTGTCCCTTTCAATTTATTATTAGGTTAGGGTTGGCCAAAATGCAAATCATTGACGAAATATTATGTAAACTCACGATTTTTTCTCATTGGGGTAGGAAAAAACCACTGAAAGACACGCCACAACGATGCTATGATACTTTTTTTTTCTTTCGGATGGGAAATCCTCAAATGACCTCTCCCGCTTTGGACGGAGCGGAGTTCAGACTTGTACAGACTAAAACCCATTCATGTTCCTTCTTAGCCCTCTGTATTCCAGGGCCGCGGTATCTCTTTCTAACTCCCCATGCTACGATTCTTACAAATTCTTTTCGCCTCGTCCACGTTCATACATCGGTCATACACATTAATTTGTTGGTTGAGGAGGTTGGGGAGTACTACTCATCTATTACCAATCATGACGTGGCTCAAAAGGCTCTCCAATTTAACCTTTTGATCGCCAGAGCATAAACGCACGCGCGTGCCCTCCACGTCAAGCCACAATTTCATCTACTATTTTGTCACATATTTGTGTCATTTGGCGTACAACCTTGAAATCCATTTTTTTTCGCGATTTCATCTTTGGTCCCATAGTAAAAGTTGTTTGTTATCATGAGCACAATCACGTGTTAAAGTTTCATTCACTAATTACCAGTCACCCTATATAAAGGTGGTAAATATCCACCCGAGCGGCTGTTATTATTTAGCCACGAGCTCCTACCTAAAGGAAGTATTTATATGAATTATTGGTACTTTGTTTATAAATACTTCCTGTATTTATAAACAAAGAACCAATAATTCATCACCTAAAAGGAAAGGGGTTGAAGCGTTGACGCCCATATCAAGTTAATGGTTCCGATCATAAACATTTAATGACATAATTAAAGACATTGTCAACGCTCATTCGTCATTAACCTAATGGGAATTTATTACGTACCGAATGGGAACATTTCGGGATGGCTGGAATGGGAATTTTCCCAATTGATGGGTGACGTTAAATGATATAGGATGTGATTTTTACGATTACTAGTCACCCCGCCCATCCATGGATTGACCTGGACAAACGCATCAAGAATTTCTGATCTTTTATCAATCGGTGCGGCTTCCGCTAAGCCACAATATACTAAATAAACTACTATTATATTAAAACTCATTTTTAACCACTGATGTGGGAGGATTAAGTCAACTAACTCTGGGTTCATCAACATCATCAGCCTTTAATGTTCCCACTGCTGGGACAGACCTCCTCTTTATGAGAGGGAATGGGCTATAATCCACCACGCGTACCTATTGCGGATTGGTAGATGTCACATGTCTTCAAATTTTTAGTTCTAGGGCATGCCGGTTTTGAAATCAGTAGCGATGGGATAAATTACACAAAGTAATGCGCCTGTCTGGGTTCGAACCCACAACTTGCTGCTCGTAAGTCGGGACCGCCTCCACTGGGCCACCGCTGCTCTCTGGGTAGCTCAGGGTCAGTGATGTCAAAAATTGAAAAATTTCAGGTGTAGAGATTATATCTGTCAGTTTTAGCGCGTTAGTACTCATTCACATTGACTCGCGGGCGCGGTGGCGGGCGCGGGCGCGAAATATCAAACATATGGCGTAATATCCAAGTGTTCACGTACAAAACGCACGTGCGGTCTAAGTAGCGGGCAAGCTAGCGACAATATCAAACGCGTGAGATGTTTGTGTGTGTTCACGTCGAACTAGCGGTGGAGCGCGCGATTTACTCGCGACGTCAGGTAAGTTCAACCAGTATGAACTTGTCGCTAGAAACTGACTCGCGCAAACGCCTGGCGGCCAATGTGAACACGAACTCGGCACGTCTTCGCGCCCGCACCCGCTACCGCGCCCGCGCGTTCCTACGTGAACAAGTACTTACAGTCCGTCACAATTTTAAACGAATCACTTTCACCACTTTTTGTTGATTACCTATTTACTCAACAAATAGTGGCGTTTTTAACATTTAAAAACCTCAATACTTTCAACCAACAACAGTCGATAATATCGAGGTCGGCTGTGCTAGTAAAATTCCTCTAATATGCAAACGTGTATTGGAAACCGCTTAACCTGTTTATTTATTCAAAAAATCATTTAAAATGGAGCTGTTGAATATGTAAACTGTTCATAGCAAGTGAATAAACCTTGAAATAAATAGTCCTACCCTACGGAGTACCTATAAAAATGATTTTTCTTAAAAAACAGAAAGAAAAAATATCAAATGCGTGTTTCCCTCTAAAAACGGCAAAGGAAAATATTGAGTAGCTTGTATCAAAAGCCTTGGCAAATCTTTGTTTCATTTTTGAAGTGAAAACTTCTATAGGCGCGTTTACTACTTTTTGAGTTAACAAACATCATGGAACTCGCGTGACCGTCTCCTAACGATTCGTAGCACTCGTAGCCGATCTACAAGTTTTCACTTTTATCGGCAGTCCCCAAAGAACTTCAATAGAAATAACACTCGATGTTTCGGTATCGTGGGTGCCTTAAGAAAACATATAAATTAACATACATAAACCACCAGACCCGGAACAACTACCTTTAGACCATATATTGCACTAGCTTCTGCCCGTGACTTCGTTCGCGTGAAGTTTTGATATCGCAATGCATCGCCTGCTCAACGGAAGCTTTTTTCCCGTTCTTATTGCTGCTCCCCTCCTATTAGTCATAGCGTGATGTTATATAGCCTATAGCCTTTCTCGATAAAAGGACTATCCAACGCAAAAATATTTTTTTCAATTCGAGCCGGTAGTTCCTGAGATTAGCGCGTTCAACCAAACAAACAAACAAACAAAAACAAATTCGAACACTGTCTCGTTGTAATTCCGCGATGATTCAGGGAGTTGTGAAAAATAAAATGTAATTCACCATTTTGTGGTGGCGCCTATCTTGAATTTGAAATTTCTCATAGCGTATTGTATTTTACTAGACAAGCCCTTTCATTTGATACCCATATTGAGGGAGTTGTTGAATAAAGCACTCCCGACTAATTCACCTTCAAACATCAAAGTCAAAATCGGTTCATCCGTTCGGGAGCTACGATGCCAGAGATAGACACACAAACACACACAGACGTCAAACTTATAACACACCGTCGTTTTTGCGTCGGGGGTTAAAAACAAATCAGTTCGCTTTCGAATTGTGTGCGTTCACTTGAGTGAGGTGAACTAGTGATCTTTATAGAATAGTACAGGTCTTTATCACCTCAACATCTGCCCAGCCTTTTCCAAACTATGTTGGGGTCGGCTTCCAGTCTAACGGGATGCAGCTGAAAGACGGGATGCCAGTATTTTACATGGACCAACTGCCTATCTGACCACATAACCCAGTTAATACTGGGCAATACGATACCAATTGTTAAGACTGGTTGTCAGCATTTTTGGGCCACTGATTACCTGTAACAACTGTCAAAGATGAACAAATGACAGCCGGGACCAACAGCTTAACTTGCTTTCCGAGGTACGGTGGAAACTTGGTATGTAAGGGTAGGTACCCCATCAGGCCTGTGGACGGCGGGCCTGTGGACGGTTAGCTATGGGCTAGCTTGCCGGCCGTCCGTCTTATGACGACAGGCCGTGTCGACGGCGCGTTCGTCTTCCACGCGCGCCTCAGAGATGTCAGCAAAGTGAAGGGGCCCGCAAGGGCCGAAGCCTGCCGGGGCTGCGGGACTGATCGAAAGAGATACCGCGGCCCCGGAATATAAGAAGGAACATGGATGGTTTTTAGTCAGTAAAAGTCTGACACCCCTCCCGCTCCGCCCAGAGTGGGAGGCGTCATTTGATGATTTCCCATCTGAAAAAAAAAGGGGAAGCCACCCATTAACAGACCAACCTAGGCAAGAATGTCTTAACCTAAAGATTGAGCCACGAGCACCTCCTAGGTCTTTAACCACTAAAATGTAAAATAGAACATGCCAACACAGTAGCCATCATTACAAGTACCTAATGCCTGTTAAATTATTCAAAAATTCAATTAATTTGCTCGTGCATTCAAAGTGAACGTGTCGTGACCACCACTGTAGATATTAGTGTACCGTACGAACAGCAAACTAGTGCTTGTGGGGTTAGCTTAGGTCACACGATGTAGGCTAGACGTGTTTTGACTAGATTAGGTCCATGTTCACCGAAAAGATAACAGTCTGATTATCAAAAATCAGCTGTCACAGCGACATGTTCCCACACAAAAATGTGTTTTAAACAGCTGTTTTTAGATAATCAGACCGTCATCTTTTTAGTGAACATGGACCTTAGTGTCATAAAGCACAACACGAACCCTTCAAAAACCGTATTTCAAGCATTCTGTACATCAAACTAAGTAACTATGCAAAAATTATTGCTGGGAAATGCATTTTATTGGGGTGAATATCACGTTCTACGGTAGGACTCAATACAACACTCAAAAAATTGTGCTGTTTAATAGTTTGAATAGTATGAGGGTCGTGGATGTTTTTAAATTAAAACGCTTACAATAAATACATGTTTTAAAGAAAAAATATATGAAATTTTGACCCCTAATAGCTTCGTAAATAAAAGGTTTTCAGGTGTAGAACAAAAAATTGATCGCTGTGATGAGGAGAACAATACTAAGCGCCTTTCGGCTTCGTTAAGAGGTTTTTACATGTAAAATAAAACGAAACGGTTTTGAAAAAAAAAACACACACTGGTCATCATCTGCCTAGCCTTTTCCCAACTATGTTGGGGTCGGCTTCCAGTCTAACCGGATGCAGCTGAATACCAGTATTTTACATGGAGCGACTGCCTATCTGACCTCCTCAACCCAGTTAATACTGGGTAATACGATACCACTTGGTAAAACTGGTTATCAGACTTTTTGGCCCACTGAGCTGTAACGACTGCCATAGATGGACAAATGACAAGAAACTCGGTATGTTTGGGTGGTCACCCATCCACAGACCAACCTAGGCAAGCACGGCTTAACCTAAAGATCGGCCCGAGCGGCAGTAATTATTTAGCCACGAGCTCCAAAAACACACACTGGTATTACTTTTATTACATTAACAAAATCAAATCGACGACCCGAATGGCGCAGCGGTAGCGAGGCTGCCTTACGTTCTCAGGGTTCCGGGTTCGAACCCGGTAGGAGCAAATGTTTGTGTGATGAGCATGGACATTTGTTTCCGAGTTATGGATGTTTATATGTATTAACAAACAAAAAAGTCTATCTACGTAGTATATCAACTATCTGGTGTCCACGACACAAGTTTCGTTGCTTAATGTGGCACTAGATGGCGCTGTGTGTAATGTCCAGCAATATTTATTTATTTATTTTATTTAAATTAAAACTAACTGGTTCGATTCTTGGTTGGAATATTATTGATTTTTCAAAAATCCAATGATGTAGTTTTAGTTTTCGTCTAAATCGGGCTCGAGATTTCTTTGAGTATTTTTCGCTATTCCTCATAGTTTTGTTTAGGCCTTCCACGCCTACTTGGACAATTCATACTGCATAGCTAAATCTTTCCACCTTTTAAGTCATACCTACCTCATGAAACTCCAAAATATCATATGAAAATTGGGTGCACTAAGCCCCTCAATCTCGTTGGGTATCACAAACGAGATTATAACGTAATATCTAAGAGAGATGTTCCAATATTCCGCAAACTCTCAACACAGGTGTTATGTTCCAAAATTCCTTGAATTGAAGCGATGCAGATGACATGTTAGCAGAACATAATATGAATCACGTTACAAATTTAAAATTCTTAAAATGGACTTTATAATTATGGTGATTAAGTCCATTTTAAGAATTTATTTTTTTAACCTGATTCATATTATGTTATCTGTCAAAGCGGTCATTTTAGGCCCCCTGATTTGGGAATTCTAATTTGTGATTGATTGATTCTATTGGTTATAAAGCAACAATAAATTTCATGTCACAAAAATTTCTTTAACTTTCTTAATCTCTATATATAAAAATGAATCCCTATTTCCCTTGGTCACGGCATCACGCGTGAACGGCTGGACCGATTTCACTAATTCTTTTTTTGTTGTGTCTGTTATTGTCAGGAGAAGGTTCTTATGAAAAAAAAAATATGATATTTAAAAAAAAAACACGAAATTAACCCAGCATGTCCAAAGTCTTCAATTGTTTCACCGCATGCATGTCAATAGCTATTTTAGGCAAACTGTCAGTGGAACAGATATCCTAATAGATTCAAGGCCGCCTATGACCCATTGATCGAAGGTTCAAACCCCGACCCCTTTAGATTACTTTTTAGGGTTCCGTAGCCAAATGGCAAAAAACGGAACCCTTATAGTTTCGCCATGTCTGTCTGTCTGTCTGTCCGCGGATAATCTCAGTGACCGTTAGCACCAGAAAGCTGAAATTTGGTACCAATATGTATATCAATCATGCCGACAAAGTGCAAAAATAAAAATTTAAAAAAACATTTTTATTAGGGTACCTCCCCCAGACGTAAAGTGGGGAGCGATTTTTTTTTTAATTTTGACCCTGACGTGTGATATATTGTTGGATAGGTATTTAAAAATGAATAGGGGTTTTCTAAAATCATTTTTTGATAATATTAATATTTTAGGAAATAATCGCTCCGAAAGTCAAAAACAATGTGTCCCCCCCCCCTCTAACTTTTGAACCATAAGTTTAAAAAATATGAAAAAAATCACAGAAGTAGACCTTTATATGAACTTTCTAGGAAAATTATTTTCAACTTGATGAGTTGAATAGTTTTTGAGTTATATAGCACTTTTTCAAAAAAACGCAAATGATAACTTTGTTTTTCATACAAATACTATGAAAAACAAAGTTATTTTTGCTGACAAAAAATGTTGGTATTTTTAATGGTCTGGGAAGCTACGGAACCCTACAGTGAGCGTGGCCCGACACGCTCTTGGCCGGTTTTTGTGATTTATTTCGATTTTTTATTGGTCTAAGATTTTATTCGATCCCCAACCGCTTTTTACTTTTAGTGTTTGTATCCATATATTTTTTTGATAGCTGTAAGATTTTAAACATTTTTAAATACATACTTTTCATTTATATAGTTTACTTATCTTCACATTTTGTTGACGTTGAACGAAGTTGCCATTATTTATGGTCGCTGGCGAGAATTTAGAGTCTTGCGATAATTTGATTCTGCGTGTCAGGGAAACTCATCGTGCGTATGATGCATTACTACCTGCTGATATTTTGATAAACGAAGTAGTCTAAATGAAAATAGCTTTCGTCACGACATTACAGCACGAGTATTCAAGCAGAAACTCAATGCACTCAAGAACTTCATTGTAATGTATTATTTCGGAGACGTGTGATGTCCATACCAATATTATAAATGCGAAAGTAACTCTGTTTGTCTGTCTGTTTGCTACCTTTTCACAACAAAATGGCTGATCGGATCGCAAAGAAAATTGGCAAGGAGATGTATTTCAACCTAGGGAAGGACATAGGCTATATAAATTATCACGCTAATTACTTACGGGGGTGAGCAATATTGCATTTCGTCTATATTTTTCAACTGTTTAACAACTGACAACTGTCATAACATGCTTTGTTATAGAATAACTATTTTAAACCTATTGTCATTAGAACAAATAGCCCGACGGTGACGGCTACCGCCTTGCGAACATTGTGTCGCAAGTTCAAGCTTCAGTAAAGACATGGAATTCTTTTTGATTTTGTTTAATTCTGTAAGATTGCCGATAGTAACTTTGGTTCGCACGTTCAAAACCCACCCGGTTTTCACTTTTTGTAACAAAGTATTTTTGTTTTTTTTTTTAAGTTTAAGAAAATCATTGTTTTAAACATACTTTTTTTTTAACACTTAAACGACATTTTGGGAATCATTTATTTCAAATAATAAATCTGTAAACATGGCGCTTAAGCCGTTAAAGAATTTCTTAAATTTTCATCTGTCTCTACGTAGCCCTTTTGTTATAGCATCACGTGTAAATTATAAAACCAATGTGGTTTGATTCAATGCTCAAATTAATATTGTGCATAAAATTAAAAACTTAGAGAAGGTTTTATTTCTTTGTAATCGGTGCTCTCCATCAAAAGATATATGACTTTATCATCATGATTTAAGGATTCATGCAATGACATCTATTGAACCAAAATGGTTCGGTCGGTGGTGGTGGCAAATGAATAAAAACCACACGATAGAGAAGAAGAGAATAACATGACCCTGCTTTAAAAATCTACATAGCCGGTAGAGTCTCTGTTCGACCGCTTTCCATGCATATATTTTAGCAGTTTAACTTCGTGCTCTATAAATGGCGTTGTTCATTTGACTCCATTTTCTGAATCGTGGTGTTATGATTTTTCGTGAAAGAATGATATTGCCATTCGCCCGTGTCAGATGGCTCTCTTTCGTTTTTGGGAAGAGGTTCGCAATTCAACGCCTGTTTTCTTTATGTAGGTGAGCAATACTCAAATGACCTGATGAAAGTTGCAAGAATCCGTTGGATGCGAGTCCCACGAGACCGGTCAATGTGGCGACACTTGATGGGCCTATGTCCAGCAGTGGACGTCTTTCGGGTGAAATAATGATGAATGATGATAATTCAAATGGAGTAGGGCAGGACACCTAGCAAGGCGCGGTGCTGTCAGGTGGAGTAAAGCTGTGACCAAGTGGTGTTCTAGAAATCGAAACAGTTTTGGTCGTCCAGCGGTGAGATAAGCAGACGATATTGTTGCCACTGCGGGAATATCCTGGATGAGACTGGCACAAGAGCGTAGAGCTTGGCACAAACAAAAAGAGGCCTGTACCCAGCTGTGGGTGAAATCGGGCTATGGATGATGATGATGATGATGATGATGACGCATAACTTTTTCCAGAGAAGTCCGAATTTCATTATTATTTTTTATTGAAAAGCGTGTATCGCAAAGTTTGTCCCATTTTATGTTGAAAATAGTCGTGTTCGAATCAAAGGCACGCACTTCTGATTTTTCGGATTCATGTGCGTATTGTATAATCATCGCTTGCTGAAACATCGTGAGGAAATCAGCATGCCTGAGATATATTTTCTAAGAGGCCCATGGGCGGCATAAAAACTCTGACACCAGGTTAGGCAACTATCCACACGATAAGGAAGGAAGGATCGCTTGCTTCTAGGTCTAGCGGTGGAAATAAAGGCAGTCAAAAGAGGTCCGCAACACTTCAAATCTGCTCTATCGTGTTTAAGGCTCATTTCGTGCACCTTGATGAGAACTTTAAACCTAGCTGGAGTAAGACTGTCATCGATGGTCTAACGATGGAGACTGAAGGCACTTGCAAGGGATCCTCAACAGTTTACAGCAGCTATATCGTCATTGGGCTCACTTAATGCACCTTGATGAGAACTTGAGAAATAGCTGGAGTATGACTGTCATAGAAGGTCTCATGATGGAGGCTTGGAGACGAAAAGAATTTGCAATAGGTTTTCATGAGTTTACAGCATCTACATCATGTTGTGTTGACCTGCGTGGAGTATGACTACCATCGCAGGTCTGTCTTTAGAGAAGAAAGGCAAATGCGAGAGGTCCGCAACAGTTTGAAGCAGCTTTAACGTGTCGCCGCTCAGTCATGCCACTTGATGAGAACTTTCGACCTAGCAGGAGTATGATATCGTCGAGTACCCAAGGATAGAAACGTAAGGCAGTCGAGGGAAGAGCCCTTATTTGGAAAAACATAAGTAGAATATTTGGCGATTAATGTAAATTGTTACTTACTTGAATCTGTACTAATATTATAAAGCTGCAGAGTATGTTTGTTTGGTTGGTTGAACGCGCTAATTTTAGAAACTGTTGGTTCGTCTTACGCAGACGAAGTTGCGCGGGTCAGCTAGTAATTAATAAATTTTCTTAACACTTTGGCTTTATTTGCAATTTTAAGTAAATTGTACTATTAGCGTAACGCCGAAATATGAGGGCTCTTAAAAGAGACCTCTGCGTTTGTTTCAGTGGTGTGTTTTCACAGTAAGGATTTTTAAAGTAAAAACTTCTTTAGGCGCGTTGAGCACTTTTTGATTGAACAAAAATCATGGTGCTCGCGTGACCATCACCTAACGCTTCACAGTACTTGTAGCCGATAGGTGTGCGCGGGGCACTACCCGTAGCAGATGTAGATAGCAGAAAACGTGTCTCTCTGAACATTTTAGTATAAAGGGTGTAAAACACCTCTTCACGAAGCCGAAAGACACTTGTTCTCCCCATCATTGCGATCATTTTTTTGTTCTACACCATACCTGGAAACCGTCTAGTTACGGAGATATGGGGGGTTAAAGTTACAACTTTTTGACAAGTTTTTTTTTTTGAAATACAAGATTGTTTTTTTTGTAAGAATTTGACTTTTAACACCTCCACGACCCCCGCACTATTCAATCCATCCACCAGCACAATGTTTTAAGTGCGTTACATTGAGTTCTACCACAAAACATGATTTATAACCTCAAAAAAAAAAGTTGTTTCACAGCAACAATTTTTGCGTAAAGTTACTTAGTTTGATGTACAGAATGCTTGGTTAACGGCTTTGTGATGAGGTGGTTTACACCCTGTATTATCATATAAATTCGAATCGATTCCAGAACACTCCAGTTTCGAAGGTTTCTGCTTTGTGATTTTTGGAACGAATTTCGGGTTCTGCGTGATTCATTGTCCGTTTATTATTCTTTTGTTTCTTTTTGTCTATGTACGACATGTAGGTAGTTGAAGTAGAGGTTGTTTTTAGAAGTAAAATGACACCATAAAAAATTATTCCAAGTCACCAATATATCATAAAAAAAAAACATTATTTTGGGCCCAAAAACCCGATTCATTTACAATTAATTTCGATTTTTTTTTTAAATTAATTTCGTTGCTTATAAATCAATAAATAGTTGAGTCATTGAGTTGACTAAACAGTGACGGCTTGCTATTGCCATACAAAATCTATGAGAGAACCGTATTTTGACAGCTCTTCAAAATTATGTCAATAGATTGGTGTGTCATCGTCATAATCATGGTCGATGGGCCAAGTAATGGTTTGTTTTGTGTTCATGCACATTTTCATAGCTTTTTGAATTATTTCGCTTTCGATCAAAATAACATAACATGACGCTTGTAATGAAAAGATAGTCTTGGTTAAGCAGAGGTCTACCCATTAGAACAACTACATTTACACATTTTTCTTTTCCATTTTCTTTTTTTTATGTTTTTTTTCTACATTTTTGACGACCCGAATAGCGCAGCGGTAGTGAGGCTGCTTTACGTTCTTAGGGCCCCGGGTTCGATTCCCGGTAGGAGCAAATGTTTGTGTGCTGAGCATGGACATTTGTTTCCGAGCCATGGATTTTTATACGTATAATAAGTATGTATTTACAAACAAAAAGTATGTGTAGTATATAAACTGTCTGGTGACCACGACACAAGCCTTGCTTAGTGTGGCACTAGATGGTGCTGTGTGTAATGTCCAGCGATATTTATTTTATTTATTTGTTTTCAAGTAATGTAATAGGGGACGAGCTTATTGCCATCAACTGGACACTAATCAAGGCAACGGACATGGCTGCTACTGAGCAATTCCTGATGGCAAAGCCCAGCAAGACTTTGCTTTACATTTTTCAATAAATAACAGTTATTTTGATGGTGTGTTGTGTGTACCTTGGACCTTTAAGGGCCCGGCGGAGCATGCGTACTTCATACAATATCAAAATAATTTGTAAATAAAACATATTCTTAAGGTTGTATTGTATGTATTTATTGCGATAGGATTACAGAATATCTTTTCCCAAATATATATTTTGAAACGACAATGATATAAAGACGAGATATGAGGAATTTAAAATTTCCATAGAGAACTATTTTTTCTCATAATTCTTATTTCAATCAATGTCCATTCAAAATATAACATTTGGGAACCTAGATATTCTGCAAACTTATCGAAATAAATACACACAACCCTATGAATATGTTTGATTTACAAATTGTTTTGGTATTACGTTTATATGAACTATGCATGCTCCGCGGCCCCCTTAGGTATATTTTACATACCAAAAATGAGTAAAAAAAGTACAGGCTAACTGATTTTCCCTGCTTTCTCTATTTTAGTGCTAAATTAATATTGTGAGCAACAACCTCACCAAATGCCTGCTACCATCATCTGCCTAGCCTTTCCCCAACCATGTTGGGGTCGGCTTCCAGTCTAATCGGATGCAGCTGAATACCAGTATTTTACATGGAGCGACTGCCTATCTGGCCTCCACAACCCAGTTCATATTGGGAAATACGATACCACTTGATAAGACTGGTGTCAGACTTTTTGGGTCACTGACTACCTGTAACGACTGTCAAAGACGGACAAATGACAGCCGGGACCAACAGCTTAACGTGCTTTTCGAGGCACGGAGGAAACTCGGTATGTAAGGGTGGTCACCCGTCCACAGACCAACTTAGGCAAGCATGGCTTAACCTAAAGATCGACAAGAGCGGCTGATATTATTTAGCCACGAGCTCTTCAAAATGCCGAAAACCAAAATGCTGAATGCCTGACGCTACCAAATGGCATATATTTGGTAGCAGGCAGAAACAAAACATAACCCATTTCGTGTAATTACCCCTACCCCTACCTACCCCTTTTTACTCTCATCATCATCATCGGCCTATTAATGTTCCCACTGCTGGGACAGACCTCCTCTCTATGAGAAGGAATGGGCTATAATCCACCACGCGGGCCCAGTGCGGATTGGTAGATGTCACATGTCTTCGAATTTATGGTTCTAGGACATGCCGGTTTCCTCACGATGTTTTCCTTCACCGTTTTGAGAGCAGCGGTGATGTAATAAATTACACAAAGTAATGCGCCTGCCTGGGTTCGAACCCACGACTTACTGAACGTAAGTCGGGGCCGCGACCACTGGGCCACCGCTGCTCTCTTTCCTTTTACTCTATCTCAATTCATGTGGAGCCGGCACATATCATATCTTCTCCTTTCATACTCCTATAGTACTCGTCATCTCATCAGACACCTCCTTTCTAGCCATATCATACTTCACACAGTCCATCCATCGTTTCTTTGGTCTTCCTCTACTCTTGCAAGTAGGTGAAATACTAGAGAAATTCTTCAAAAGTCAACTACTATCACAACTATTGATTTCTCGCTAATAGTTTGTTATACAGGGTCGAGTTAATATTTACTGAAGCGCTAAATTACACCGCTAATGCTTGAACAAACATGTTTCTCGGTATACAGGGTGTAACGAACCCGTAAACTTTTAAATTAAGCTATAAATCTGAGTTTTGAACTCGAAGTGAAACCCAGACGGTTTTTATCGGACATCTGGTCATGCATGTAATAATATGATTGCTATTTTCGTATTTATTTAAATGTGAATGCAGGGTTAGGTTAAAGTCCTTTGTTGGCTTTTACAGACATGCAATGCTTCACAATACTTTAATGTCTGTAAAAATACATTTTTATTACATTAATATTTTCTAGCTTTGATTTCAATTTAATTCTGACAAGTTTTATTTAACCATTAGCTTACCCAGGCAACTTTGTCTGCATCACATAAGAGAGAAAAGGCTCAAAAAAGGAATAAATTTTCCCCGTCTTACTAACATGTTTCATTTATGCTCCGCTCCTATTGTTCGTAGCGTGATGTTACGTTTAAAACCTTCCTCAATAAATGGACTATCCAATACAAAAATACTTTTGAATTCCAATCAATAATTTAAACCAAACAAACAAACTCTTCAGCTGTATAATATAAGTATAGATTCACGGCCAACGCATGCACGTAAATTTACTGTTCTATCCTGTTCTACGTTTTTTTCTCATATCACGATTCGCAGGTCTACTGTGAGTTTTTTTTATGAAATAATTAGTGGTTTTCCATTCAAAATTAAACTGATGTTTCTTTGTTTGTACGGTCGAACAAGCTATTTGGTTTACAGTTTGACTTACAAATTACATTGTAAAATGTAAACCAAATAGCTTGTTCGACCGTACGTCATTGTCATCGTTCTCTTGCCCTTATCCCAATTAATTTGGGGTCAGCGGAGCATGTCGTCATACTTCTCTATTTTTCGTCATCTATACTAATATTATAAAGCAGAAGAGTTTGTTTGTTTGTTTGTTTGTTTGTTTGTTTGTTTGTTTGGTTGAACGCGCTAATCTCCGGAACTACTGGCTCGAATTGAAAAATTCTTTTTGCGTTGGATAGTCCATGTATCGAGGAAGGCTATAGGCTATATAACATCACGCTATGACCAATAGGAGCGGAGCAGCAATAAGAAATGTTGCAAGCGGGAACAAAACAGTTTAAACTTCCGTTGAGTAGGCGATGCGTTGCGATATCAAAACTTCACGCGAATGAAGTCGCGGGCAAAAGCTATGAGGCTATAATTTATCTTGGAAACTTGAACACCTGATGCAGAACCGCAACAGACCAGCTAAATTATAAGAGATACAAAAATGCCACCATAGCAAAAATTGTTCTACATGATGAGCATTTTCTGCTGAGAGTATAAGTTTGAAGATCTGGAACATCTGATGTGGAACTCCAAGAGCCCAGCTACACCATAACACATATAGGAATGACGTCTTAGCAAAAGTTGTTCAATTTTATGAGCACTCTCTGTTGGTTTATAAAAATCGAAGATCTGGAACACCTGTTGTGGAACTCCAAGAGCCCAGCTACACCATAACACATATATAAATGACGTCTTAGCAAAAGTTGTTTAATCTGATGAGCACTCTCTGTTGACTTAGAAAAATCGAAGATCTCGGACACCTGTTGTAGAATTAATTTCCTTTTCCAGTTATCTTCGTGACTCGGTAGCCTACCCGGTAACGCAGGGGAGCAGTTACTTAGATTTCAATTGATCAGGTATCTTCACAACAAAACTATAACCATGCCTAGAAAGAGGTCAAATCTTTCCCAATGTTCCAAAGGAGCTAAAAGATGGAGGATCATAAGATCCCAAGAATCTATCGAAGAGCGTCAGGAGAGACTTGATGCTGTTCGAGAACATCAGGCTGCAACTTGCTCCGTGGAAACCTCTTCGGATCGCGAAGCACGCCTGCGTTCTCAGCGTATTTCTACATCCAGGTCTCTAGATACCAGTGAAGAATAGATGCGCGACTGAACGCTAATCGTGAACGTCATGCATTGTCTTGCGAGTCGGAGCCGTTCACGGATAGAGAATTGAGCTTGAGTTTCAAGCGTATCTACGCATCGACTACTAGATCTCTAGAGACAAGTAGGGAACGTGACGCGCGACTGACCGCTGATCGTGAACGTCACGCATTGTCTCGCGAGTCGGAGACGTTCACGGATAGAGAATTGCGCTTGATTTCTCAGCGTATCTACGCATAGCTTCTTCTAGGTCTTTAGAGACAAGTGCGGAACGTGATGCGCGACTGTCCGCTGATCGTGAGCGAATCCGAAATGTTTACCGATACAGAATCAGGCTTGAGTTTTCAGCGTATTCGCACATCTACTAACAGGTCTTTTGAAACGAGTGATGAACGTGATGCGTGATGCGCGATGCACGTTCATTGAACGAACGTTTGAATTCTGATCGACGTCGACATTCTCTGAACAGAATGTCGATATCATCTGAAAAATCGGATGTGTCTCAAGATATAGCCGTAGGGCATTGCGACCTGCCCTGTCGACGGCGCGTTCGTGTTCCACGTGCGCCTCAAGAGATGTCAGCATAAAGGGAGGGGCCCGCAAAGGTCGAAGCCTGCCGGGGCTGCGGGACTATTCGAAAGAGATACCGTGGCCCTGGAACGTAAAGGGCGAGGAAGGAAAATGGATGGGTTTTAGTCAGTAAAAATCTGACACTCCCTCCCGCTCCACCCAGAGTTGGAGAAGTTATTTGATTATTTCCCAACCAAAAAAAAGGGCATGGCGACCTTCCTTGGGTTGATAAGGCACGGAGTGCATTTACGTCTCCTATGATTGAATACGCCACATATTCCGCCATCGGAGGTATGGCTAAAAATTGTACTTTTTGTGAAGCTGTTAAATCGCAAAAAGAAACAAATGGTATGTGTTGCTCAGGTGGGAAAGATGCGTTATTTTCCCGTCCCCGGGTTCTTAGAATTCGACATCAGACGTTTCAGATCTTCGACGACCCCGTTGTCGCTGGCATAAGCAACAGGATCCGCGTACGAAGTCGCGGGCAGAAGCTAGTCTCATCATACACTTCTTCTTCTTGCCATAGCATTCCTAACACAGTCAAGCTATCGTTTCTTTGTTTCTCCTCTACCCATCCACATTCAAACTCAAAACTTTCCTCACGACATTTTGTTTGTACATAAATAATAAAATAAACAAATAAAACCAAACAGTACCACAATAATCGTTAAAACCATAACAAGAGCTACACAGTACACTGTTTAAAATTGATCAAACTCATCCACCCTGTATAACCAACCACCCTGTATAATCCATTTTACTGGGAATCCGATAGCTTTTGTTTACATTCAAGCTGGTAAGCAGTGAACATTGATTATTGTTCCAGCGAGGGTTTGTACACATGTCCGTGGTTAAATGGGAGTTCAAGTGATTTTATTGTGCGTTTTCATATCATTTTTTATTTTTTTAGCGGCATTGGATAAAAATCTGTACATCAAACTAAGTAACTGTACGCAAATTATAAAACCACGACTCAATGTAACGCACTTTTTTCAACTTTTTGCTACCGCATGATTGAACAGTGCGGGGCCGTGGAAGTATACAAAGTCAAGTTTAAATAAATTAAAAATATCTAAAAAAAAATAAGTTATGACGAAGTTGGAACTTTGACATCCAATATCTCCGTTACTAGAAGGTTTCCGGGCTTTTCCAGAAATGGAAAAAAAAATACAATGTTAGAGAGAACAAGTGCCTTGCAGTTTCGTTAAGGCGACTACATGAGCTACAGGCGAGTTGTATAATGCCTAAAAGTATATGATTCACTGCAATAAACAAAACCAGAAAAATATATGATATTCTTCAGGGTATATGCTAGTATGATAGTGTTTTGAAAACACAATACAATTAATTTTCCTCGATAAAAACATATCACGAACTTGTCTCCAAAAAATTCTTATAACGAGTAAAAACCATATGTGCGATCATTCTGATTTTTTGGCAAATATTTCTACAAGCAACATATTAGCATTATAGTAAACTTATATTGTCACTTACGGGATATCTTCCGTGATTATTTATTGTTTTGAGCTCCCGATATTTACAATATAAGTTTAGTTTTAAACCGTGAAAGCCTAAAACAGTGTTTAGCATTATAGTGTTTTGTTTTTTTAGTCCAATCAATCGATTTTTTGGAAATCGATTGAAACCACTCATTTCGCATTATTCAGCCCGCAGTGACTGACGTTACAACCATTTTGTAGTGCAAGCTGATTAAAACTTTATTCTAACAATATTTCAGACGAAGTTTGAATCACCACAAATAGAGTTGCTAATTTAGTTCATGTAGTCCCCTTAACATTGGTACAGAGCGTCCTTGTGTATTTCAGTTGGTCACTACTTTATTAGTGTACTTCACAAAGTTTCAGGCTGACGCTCATTTTGCTGTTACTTTAAAGTTTTAAGTATGACGTTATATAAGTTCACTGTTTTACTAGCTCTGACTTGCTACCAGGATATGTATATACAAGGTTTCTTCACAAAGCCGTCAACCATGCATTCTAAATGTCACCGTAAAATTGTAATCTTTCAAGCGAGATTGTAAACTCTCGAAAGATTGTCAAACGAACATAGTTACTGCTCACAATATAACGTATTATTTTTCGGTAGATTACAATCTTTCAAACTGAAACCGTAATATTGTTAAATGCATGCGGCGGAAGTACCTCTGCTCCCATATTCGGAACTTGGGGTACCCCGACGTTAGGTTGGTTAGGTTCCTTTAAGCCCTGCTGACAGAAATAGGAGCCCCGCGCAGCGTGGCCCCGTCGACTAAGCTTTTTAGGGGAAAATAAAGTGTTTTGAGAATATTTTACATCAATCGGTTTTGTTTCAGAACCGGTGCATTATCTTTTCATGGGAGTGGTAACATGGGGCAAGGGGACACCCCTTCCCCCCGCCCCCTATTCACAGTATTACGGTTTCACTTCGACAGATTATAATCTACCTAAAAATATTGTGTCACATTGTAAGCATGTTCGTTTGACAATCTTTCGAGAGTTTGCAATCTCGCTAGTTATATTACAATCTAATGGTTTTACAATGTGACGCTGACATATACATCAAACTAAGTAACTCTACGCAAAAAATTATGGCTGAGAATCGGTATTTTTAATGTAATCAAAAATCAAGTTTTACGGTAGAACTTAATGTTACGTACTCACAACTGTGCTAAATGGGTGCATTGAATAGGGTGTTGTGAAGGTATTTAAAGTTAAGTTAAATTCAATAATAGTTTATTGATCGAAGGTTATAACATTAAAAACTTGTGAATATGTTGGAATTTTCACCCAAAATCGATGATGCATGGGGAGAACAAGTGCCTTACCTTCGGATTTTTACACCCATTAGTTGTAAAAACTGTGAAGAGGAGCTCGTTGAATAATAACAGTCGCTCGGACCGATCTTTAAGTTAAGCCGTGCTTGCCTAGGTTGGTCTGTGGATGGGTGAGCACCCTTTTTTTTACGGATGGGAAATCATCAAATAACTTCTCCCACTCTGGGCTGAGCTGCTGTGTCAGACTTTTACTGACTAAAACGCATACATGTTCCTTCTTCGCCCTTTATGTTCCGAGGCCGTGGTATCTCTTTCGAACAGTCCCGCAGCCCCGGATAGGTGACCACCCTTACATACCGAGTTTCCTCCGTGCCTCGGAAAGCACGTTAAGCTGTTGGTCCCAGCTGTCATTTGTCCATCTTTGGCAGTCGTTACAGGTAGTCAGTGACCCAAAAAGTCTGACAACCAGTCTTACCAAGTGGTATCGTACTACCCGGTATTAACTGGGTTGTGGAGGTGAGATAGGCAGTCGCTCCATGTAAAATACTGGTATTCAGCTGCATCCAGTTAGCCTAGGAGCCGACCCCAACATAGTTGGGAAAAACGCGTGGCAGATGATGAGATGTAAGAATTTTATTGTATTATTTATATCATCATCATTTCAGACGAATGTAGT